>CAMZMU010000118.1:27484681-28159626 GCA_947311845.1 Poa pratensis
ATTAAGTTGCAAGCAACGGATAATTGCATTAAGTAATTGCGTAATGTAAACAAATGCATTAGACCTAACGGCCACCCTTAGCTAAGCATCGGTTATATTATCCCTAGTGGCAACAGCACATCCACAATCTTAGAAGTTATTGTCACTCTCCCAGATTACCGGAGGCAAAGAACCCACTATCTAGCATAAATACTCACTCTTGGAGTTACAAAGCATCTACTTGGCCAAAGCATCTACTAGTAAATGGAAAGCATGCAAGATCATAAATAACATATAAGATAGTGTCGGAGAATGACTCCCACGAAACAGGGATAGTCAAGCTCACGAAGAGAGTTCGTGTAAGGGGCTGAACACGTTGGTCAAACAACCCTCAACCTGCACGGCGACGGTGCTCGTCGAGCAAGTGGAGGGACATCACGACAGAGATGAACACCAGCCCGTACCCAGGTTCACGGCCCTCGTGTGGAGGTAACACCGCTACTCCTGCTTGTCTGTATTGCACTGCTTGTAGAGGTTACAGTACAATGAGCTTGCCGAGGGCTCTCTTTTGGCAATGGTGTACACAAGGAAGGGAAGCATGGTCTTCCTTCCTTGCGCGTAAGTGGCTATGCTGGAATGAGAATGCGATCCTTGCTACGGTGCACCTCGTCCTCCTTTTATAGGCGCCCCGTGCTCCCTCCCTGCGCTTGCACATGGTAGGGCTGTCACGTGGCGCAGAAGGTGAGCGCGGTGCACGCAGCCCGGTTGTCCATGGACGCGGTCCATGGGCGTAAAGCTGACTCCTGTAGCAGAGTAACCACCGTCCATGCAGGACGGCCAGCTGGGGCCGCAGAGGAACGTGGGGGTGCCCACGGTGACGTTGGCCGTGGAGCGTAGCGCCGGCCGGTCCCCTTATCACCAAAGAGGAAACCTTGTAGTCCGGTGCGGATGGCACAGCTTTGTTGACCCCTTTAATCACCAAAATGGCAACTGCGGCGTCGTCGTCACCGCGCGCAGGGCGCGCGTCACTCTGCGGCCGCTGCAGAGCCCATGTGCGCTCTGCAGAGGTTGCTTTGCAGCGAAGCGATCTCCACGAGGGCTTGGATGCCCTGTAGAGAATTCGGCGTTGACCTCTCTCCAGGGGAGATTTCCTTGAAGAGGGGGCAGCAGTGGAGAGGCCTCCGCAGGCCTCTGCTGCCTCAAAAGCCCTCGCGAGGCAATCGCCTCGCGAGGCTCTCCAAGCCGTAGGCTTGGTCCTTAGCGAAAATTCGCCATCAAGTGTCGAGGGCCGTAGAGGACAGGCCCAGCACACCCTGGATTTCACTGGGCCGACAGTAGCCCCCGGGCCCATGATGGGCACGATGTAGTCCAATGGACGCAGGCGAATCGTCATGGGCCCAAAGTGTCCGGCCGGCCTGAGACACGTGTAGGGCAGTTACGCCGCGACGACACGTTCTCCTCGGAGATGATGGGCGTAGTGGGGGACCCACCACGTCTCGGTAACTGCTCTGAGGGGAATAAAGCCTGCAGCGCCGGTTCAGGCAGCAGTTACTGCATCATTTGCGCGCCCGTCTCGCTCTGCTCTTGACTCTGCGCTCCTGTGTCTCCGGCGCTCCTCCTTCACCGAGCTTCTCCGCCGCCCTTCTTTCTTCGACCATGGGTCCCAAGAAGGACAAGGCGGCAATGACGTGCCGGCCGAGGCGCAGCAGGAGGACGAGTTCGCGCCGGCGCTGGTGGGGACTCGCATCCACACGCGGAGGCGCTGGACAAGATCCGGCTGATGGCCGCAGGCAAGAACAACGAGCACGGCGCCACTGTTCTCAAGGCGGCGCGCTTTGGCAAGCTCGCGGCGGGGCTGTATCCCATTTTCTTCCAGACCATTTTCGCTGGTTTGGTGCCGCCATTTTCCCCTTTCCTGGAGGAGGTTCTGGCCTTCTATCAGATCCAACTTCTGCATCTGCACCCCAACTCCATCTTGATCCTCGCCATCTTCGCATATCTTTGCGAGGCGTATTTGGGGGTGATGCCTTCCGTGGCCTTCTTCCGGAGCTTCTACGCGCTCCGCTCCACGGCGCCTGGCGAGCGGTCTGGTTGTGTGTCCTTCCGCATCGCGGATGGGATGGGAGGCATCTACATCCCCATGTCCTGGGACGGCGACAAACCCGTCACACGGGTGACGAAGAAGGTGGACGATTTCCGCCAGCGGTGGTTCCTCGTGGACGCCAAGACGCAGAATTCCTTCTTCGACGTCCCTGAGGCGCCGCCGCTGAAGAACTCGAACTGGTCGAGTGCAACCTTCAGAGCCCGAAGATTGCTGACTTGGTCGCACGCATGAAGCTCGTCCGCGACGCTGGCCTCACGGGGCAGATGGTTGCTGAAGACTTCGTGAGGCGCCGTATCGCTCCTCTCCAGAAGCACACAAAGCCGATGTGGATGTATTCAGGCCCGGCGGACGCAATGCGGCTGCACTGCAGCTCCCACCTCCCCGACGTCGTAGCTTCCATAATGGGCATCCTCTTCACCGCCCCGGAGGTTCCTGTGCCGCGCAGTGAGCTCGCGAAGCCACTCCATCAGATTACTCCGAAGAAGCGCCTCGCGATCCTGGAGCTGATGCCGGAGTTCACCCCTCAGGGCCTGGCTGGGGAGGAGAAGAAGGAGGACGCGGCGCCCGTGGTGGAAGAGGACTGGGCCTCGGAGTCACCCGCCGCATCTGACGCCGATCTGGGCGTCACCTGTGGAGGGGCGAATCCCTCGGCAGGGGAGGCGAGCTCTTCGAACCTGCTCCTCCGAGGGAGAGTTCTGGAGATTTCGTCCAGCGGGGACGAGGATTTCCTTGTGGCCCCTTCGCGCCAGGTCGCGGAGGGGGAGGAAGACAGCGATGAGGAGGCCGTAGCGGGACGCTGCGATCCCCGCTCCAAGGCTTTTCACGACAGGGCCGCCAAGAGCCCAGTGGGCACCCCTCTCAAGAGGAAAGCTGAGACTGCTCCTGAGGGGCCCGGCTCTGGAGCTGCTTCGTCGAGGTCGTGGCGGTCGTCCACTACGATGTGGGTACTCACGCGCCAAGTCATCTGGGTAAGCGTTGGCCCCTGTTTTCGCATCTTTCGAGAGTTTTCTTGCTCCCCTCTTGATGGCCTTCATTGTTTGTTTGTTAGGGATTTGGTGACGGCAAAACGCCGGAGGCTCCGCAAGGCCGCGGAGGTCCGGGGCCTGGCCTCGGCAACCGTCGAGGAGCCTGTGGAGCCCTCAGCTGAAGAGATTGCTAAGCCCGTGGTGACTGAGGGCTCGGAGCCGGTGGCGGAGGAGGCCACGAAGCCTGTGGCGGAGGAAGCCGCAGGGCATGCGGTGGTACCTCTGACCGGAGCAGCTACTTCGTCTTCTACCGCGGAGGTGCGCCCCGAGGAGGAGGCGGTGGTGCGGACACCAACTCCACCACGCCCGTCACTCCTCCAGAGCGGCAAGAGGAGGTCGCCGCGGGGAAACGGGGAGCGGCTCGCCGGGAAGGGAGGCGCGAGCGCTCGAGATGGGGAGAACATTCCTCGCCGCCCCAAGGCACCGACGCCGCGATGGAGGAAAACGTCCTCCGCCGCCCCCCCTAACGCAGATGCTGAGGGGCGGCGGCTTCTTCTGAGGTCGCAGCGGGCTCGGCGGCGGCGGACCCCACGGTGGCTGGGCAATCTTCCCCAGCCCCTGAAGCTCGAGAGGAGGCGCCGACGGAAGACGACGGTGCTGGAGCCCATGGCCCCAATGACGGAGAGGGCTCGCTCACAGCCCCCAGGCCAGGGTCGACCCGGGCCCAAGCTTGGAGACTCCCACTCTTGAAACTAGTGCGCACGAGGGAGCCTCCATGTCTCATGGGAGTTCGCGGGCTCTGGTCCTGGGTGGCAAGAGCTGGAGCGGCGCTCGCCGCAGCTCTACCTTCCGCCTGGCGAGGGGTGCACTGGATGGGCTGGAGGCCCAACTCGCTCTCGAGGAGGCCGAGCTCGCCAGAGAGTATGACGAACTTGAGAGGGCTGGACCCGCTTCTTCGAGGTCGTGGAGCAACGTCGCCACGACAACGAGGCCATGCAGGCGCAGCGAGAGGAGGCGCTGCGCTTCGCCAAGGAGGTCCGCGAGAGCGCGGTTCGCGAGGCTCAAGAGACCCTGGAGCCACTCCAGGCAGAGCGCCAGGCCGCTGCAGAAGATCGCGAGGCGGCCGCGGCGGAGCGCCAAGCCGCTGCCTCAGAGCGCGCGCCCTCGAGACCACGCTAGCCGCTCAGCGCCAAGAGCTTGCCGACCGCGAGGGGAAATTTGCTGCGGAGTCGGAGGCTACGCGGAAGTCTTTGGACCAACACCGCGTGTCCTTGGATGCCCGTGAGCACTGGCGGCGCGCGAAGCGGAGGTGCTCAAACGCGAGGAGCAGCAACTGCAGGCTGACAGGGAGCTGTCCACGCAGCGCGCAGATCTTGAGGCGCGGGAGGGCAATTGGCCGAGGCCATAGGCAAGCATGAGGAGGTGGCCAGGCACAAAAAGCTTGTAGAGAAGTCCAACCGAAAGCTCGCCGCGAGGAAGGAAGAGGCTGAGAAGGATGCCGCCGCCAAGCAGAAAGAATATCGCGCCGTCGCCGAAGTATGCCGGGAAGTTCAGGAAGCAGAGGACCGCTTCAAGAAGAAACGCGCGGATGACAATGCCCGCATCGTTCAACTGGAGCACCAAAACGCCAACCTGAACTCCCAGGTGAGGCGCGCCAGGACGGTCGTCGCCGCGCGGAAGAGGCTCGCGAACGTGCAGATCAAGACCTCGCCTCCCTGATGGCTGATATGAGGGAGCTGAACGCGCAGGCGGCCCTGCTGTGGAGCGTGCTGCAGAGGATGAGCACAGCGTGCAGGCGGCGCAGGTCCTGACGCAGCAGCGGGAGCGTGTTCAAGTCCTTGGTGACCCGGGGGAACACTCTCGCGGGGCAGCTAGGAGTGGATGCCCTGTTGTTCCCGTCATGGGAACGCTGACGCCGCCACATACCTCGCCTACTTCGATCAGCTCTTCACTGTGCTCGAGGGCCCTGTGGCGGAACTTGGCGACGTTGTTGATGAGGAGTGCCGCAAGCTCTTGACCGTGGCGATCGATCGCGTCTTCGCCAACCTCCAGCGCCTTCACCCGGCTTCGACTACGAGTCAGTGACCGAGCCCATCGAGGGGACCAAGCCTGGGAGCTCTCCAACTTGGTTCGAGAAGAAGTCAACGATTACGTCGACCGCTTCAAGAGGGTTGAGGCGGAGCAGGCCGCTGAGGAGGATGAAGGCGCCGAAGAAGAGAAGGCTGAAGAGGACGGCGATGGTGAACCCTCTGCCTAGGCCACTCCTGCAACAAGATGCGCTTGGCGCAATTATCTTTGTTTTAAGACTTGTTTTAATTCATTCTGGCTTGTAAGATACTTTGATCGTATGCAAACATGTGTGTGTGCCCCTCGAAGGGCCTTTTATCCCTGTTCCATGTCTTTCTTCGCTCTACGTCGTCAGGACCCATCTCTTTGCGCTATGACACCGCCGCTGCGGTATGCCGGAGCGTGACTCGGCAAGGCCGGGGGGTGTTTAAGGCTTGGAGAGGTAAGGGCTCTCGAGTCGCGGTGCTCGAGGGCCCCCTTTGACGCACAAGCAGTCCATGGAGTGTGAGAGAGAAAAAACCGCTCGAGGGACGACAGGTGCCGTGAGAGGGAGAAAAACTCTGAGGGCGCGAGCGCTAGACTTAGCTTGGCGAGACTTTGGCCTCGTAGAGGGCGTTGGCTTCCCTGATGGTGCGCTCCCTCTAGGGGTCGGAGCGTGACTTCTCGACCTTGGGGAGGACTCTTGTTCCCTGTATTGGTTAGAGAGGCAAACCCAAAGCAGGCACATGGTAGTAAACACCATGCGCGCTTATAGGCTTCCTCATGGTATCTCGCGAGGAGAGTAAGTACCAAGGTCCTTTGGTGAGGTGGCGTGTTTTGGGAGCAAGCCCATGGGCCAGAGCTCTTTGGGAGGTAACAGGCGTGAGAGCGTGCTCACGTGTAGAGCTCGGATCCTTTGGATTTTGCGGTGCTGTTGGGGTGCTCTTGAGGCACAGTCACCGTACTCAGCCCCCGCTCGCGAGGTGCGCATGGGGAAGAATATGAGCGCGAAATGAACTAAGATGATGAAAAGTAAAAACTCACCACCAAAATATTACATAGCGGCGCCTCAGCGCAATGTTTCATTGAGAAACGAATTGGTTCATTACACTTGGTGTGACCAAGATAAAGTTTTCCATGTCGAGGCATGGGGACCACATTCAGTGGCTGAGACTCTTCACGGCCTGCGGCGGCACGTAATCAGGAGAGCTCAGAGGGGCTGGCCCTCGGGAGGAGAAGCTTTTGTGAAGCTTGGAGGTGAAGTTGTGTGCTTCCCTCTAGAGACAAAAAATGTCTGGCGTGACTATGATCACGGGTAGAACTTGCGTAGATGCGCGATGTTCCATGGATTCTTGACCGGAATGCCGTCCTCCGTTTCGAGGCGTACCGCGCCAGGCCTGGCGATGTGTGAGACCCTGTAGGGGCCTTCCCACATTGGCGAGAGCTTGTGGAGACCTTCCCTGGAGAGGATTCTCCTGAGGACGAGGTCGCCTGTCTCGAGAGTGCGCGGACGTATGTGGCGGCTGTGGTAGCGTCGCAGGTCTTGCTGGTACTTGGCTGCCCTGAGGGCGGCACGGCGGCGCAACCCGTCAAGGAGCAGCAGGTCGTCGCTGTGGAGGTCTGCTTGATCGTCCTCGTTGAAGGCAAGGACCCGTGCGGATCCATGCTTGATCTCTGTGGGGAGGACTGCTTCAGCTCCATACACGAGGCAAATGGCGTCTCACCAGTGGGCTTCGTGGGGTTCGTGCGGATGGACCAGAGCACGGACGGGAGTTCGTCTATCCAGCCCTTGCCGTAGCCCTTCAGGCGATTGAAGCTTCTTGTCTTGAGGCCCTTGAGGACCTCAGCATTTGCTCGCTCGGCTTGGCCGTTGCTCTGTGGGTGAGCCACCGAGGCGAAGCAGAGCTTGGTGCCGAGGCTCTCGCAGTAGGCCCTGAAGATGCCGCTGGTGAATTGTGAGCCATTGTCGGTGATGATGCGATTAGGCACACCAAAGCGGCAGACCAGGCCTCTGATGAATTTTACTGCTGCCCTGGCCGGTATGCTGCGCACTGCTTCAACCTCTGCCCACTTGGTGAACTTGTCGACTGCCACGAAGAGGAAGCGGTAGCCCCCTTGTGATCTCGGGAAGGGTCCCAAGATGTCTAGCCCCAGACCGCGAAAGGCCACGAGAGCGGGATGGTTTGGAGTCCCAGTGCAGGCTGATGGACTTGCTTGGCGTGGAACTGGCACGCATCGCAAGACTGGACGATGGTGGTGGCATCTTGAAGCACTTGGGGCCAGTAGAAACCGCTCCTGAAGACCTTGCCTGCCAGGGTGCGTGCAGAGGAATGGTGGCCACACTCTCCACTGTGAATGTCTCTGATCAGCATGCGGCCTTCCTCGGGGGGACGCACTTGAGTGCAATTCCATTTGGGCGCTTGCGGTACAGGTCTCCCTCGAGGATGTAGTATGACTTGGCTTGTCGAGCCACTCGTTCTGCCTCCGCGTCTTCTTCAGGAAGGACTCCCTTCAGCAGGTAGTCTTTGAGTTCGTCAACCCAGCCTGTCTCTTGATGCACCATAGCCAGCAGCAGACGCTCCCCTGAGGATGGACCGCAGTTGGGTGCCCCACCTAGGAGGTGGTGGGAGTACTTCGTCTGTGCTTGGCTGCTGCTTCTTGTGGCTGCTTTATGGACGCCTTGGAGAGTCTCTCTTCAAAGACGCCGGCCGGCTGGGCCTGCCTTCGTGATGCTCGCTTGGCGATGTCATCTGCCTCTGGTTCTCCTTTCGCGGGATGTGCATGAGCTCCATGCCCCTGAAGTGCTTCTCGAGCTTGCGGACCTCTTCAAGGTAGGCGGCCATGTGGTCGTCTTTAGGCGTGTAGCTCTTGTTGGAGAAGTTAACCAGGAGCTGGGAATCACCCTTTATGAGTAAGTGCTTGACGCCAAGGGCGATTGCGGCTCTGAGCCCGGCGAGGAGGCCCTCGTACTCGGCGATGTTGTTGGAGATCTTGTCTATTGTGAAGCACAGCTGGATGGCGTAGTAGAGCTTGTCACCTTTTGGTGAGGTTAAGACAACGCCAGCCCCACCATTGCGGCAGGCGAAAGCTCCATCGAAGTGCATGGTCCAGTGGCTTGGCATTGTATCTCCCGATGACGCGGTTTCTTCTTCGCGAGGCTCTTCAGGAGTTGGGTCTGTCCACTCGGCGACGAAATCCGCCAGCGCTCTCCCTTTTATGACTCTTGTGGTGTCGAAGCGCAAGTTGAATGGCTGCAGCTCAATGTTCCATCCTGCGACGCGGTCAGTAGCGTTGGGGTTGCGCAGGATCTGCTCCAGGGGGAAGGACGTGACCACCGTGATGGGGTGGCCCTGGAAGTAGTGGCGCAGCTTCCTGGAGGCGATGAGTAGCGCGAGGAGGAGCTTCTGCTGCACTGGGTACCGCTCGCGAGCATCTCGCAGTACAGTACTGACGAAGTAGACTGGATGCTCGACGAGGGTCGTTGATGGTGCGGCAGCGTCGGCTCCCTCGAGAGGCTCCTCAGGACCTTTGGCGAGGTTTGCCTGTGGAGGAGCCTCGGCAGGGTGCTCGTGGGGACTCGACTTGAGGCTGTGGGCCTGGCACTGGGTCTGGAGAGACTGTTCCCTCGTCGGGAGGTTCTGGACTTGGTGTGGCAGTGCTTTTCTTGGGGAGAACTGGCTCTTCTCTTTCCACCACCAGGACGGCGCTGCAGTTTGTGGAGTGGCTGCTAGGTACAGCTTCAGATGCTCGCCTGCCCTGGGGGCTACCATGACTGGTGAGCTAGCCAAGTATTTCTTCAAGTCCTCAAATGCTTTGTCGCCTCTGGAGTCCACTTGAAGGTGCCGGATTTCTTCATGATCTTGAAAAATGGCAAGGCTCTCTCGCCGAACTTGGAGATGAAGCGGCCTAAGCTGGCCATGCATCCTGCTAGGCGCTGCATGTCCTTGAGGCGGCGAGGTGGCTGCATGTCTTCTATAGCCTTGATCTTGTCAGGGTTTGCTTCTATGCCGCGGTGGGACACGAGGAACCCGAGGAGCTTGCCTGAAGGCACCCCGAAGACGCACTTGGCGGGGTTTAACTTGATGTTCACCTTGCGCAGGCTGGCGAAGGTTTCCTCGAGATCCTTCAAGAGAGTGTCTCCCTCGCGAGACTTGACCACGATGTCGTCGACATAAGCTTCTGCATTTCTTCCCATCTGAGCCCCCAAGGCGATCCTCATGAGCCTCTGGAAGGTGGCGCCGGCATTTTTCAGGCCAAAGGGCATGCAAGTGTAGCAATACACACCACAAGGGGTGAGAAATGCTGTTTTCTCCTCGTCTTCCTTGGCCATTTTGATCTGGTGGTAGCCTGAGAAGGCATCCAGGAAACAGAGGAGATCACAGCCGGCGGTGGAGTCCACAATCTGGTCTATCCTTGGCATGGGGTATGGATCCTTGGGGCAGCCTTGTTTACGTCTGTGTAGTCGATGCAGAGCCGGCCTCCTCCATTGGGTTTTGGGACAACCACACCGTTGGAGAGCCAAGTGGGGTGGGCAACTTCTCGAATGATGTCTGCTGCTTTCAGCTTCTCTACTTCTTTGATGATGAACGCTTGCTTCTCGGGGGCTTGTTTCCGCGCTTTTGCTTTACAGGGCGTGCGTCTGGACACACGGCTAAGTGGTGCTCGATCACCTCCCTTGGTACACCGGACATTTCTGACGGAGTCCATGCGAACATGTCAGAATTTGCCCGAAGGAAGGCGACGAGCGCGCTTTCCTATTTGGGAGGCAAGCCAGCGCCTATGGTGACGCTAGCCCCCGAGCCCTCAGCCCCCGAGCCGCTGGTGCTCAGCGACACCTTCTTTGTAGATGCTTGCTCTTGAGTGAACAGTTTCTTCTTCTTGGGCCTCTCGAGAGGCTCCATGTCCTCGTCAGCGGGGAATGCCATGGCAGCGGCCTTGTAGGCGATCTCGACAGCGCGCGTGGCGTCCTGTACGTGACCACGTATGGTGATGGTGCCACCGCTGCCAGGGATCTTGACCATGTTGTAGGCGTGGTGCGTGACGGCCATGAACTTCGCGAGGGCGGGGTAGCCGAGGATGGCGTTGTAGGGCAGGCCAATGTGCGCGACGTCGAAGTCAATTAGCTCGGTGCGGTAGTTCTCCTGCGTGCCAAAAGTGACCGCGAGCCTCACTTGCCCCAGAGGCGAGATTGAGCCGCTGGTGACCCCGGTGAAGGGCCTGGAGGGCATGAGCCACTCGTAGGGCACTTGAAGCGTCTCGAAGGTCTCGACAGAGATGACGTTTAGGCCTGCACCCCCATCAATGAGCGTCTTGCCGACGGCGATGTTGTTGATGGTGGGGGTGCACACCAACGGGAGGGTGCCCACAGTCTTGTAGACTTGGGGTGATCTTTGGCGTCGAAGGCGATGGTGTACTGGGACCACTTGAGGGGGCGGGACGTCTCGACCCCGGGAAGCGCTGCGTTGAGCTCGCGAGCGAACTGCTTGAACTGGTTGTTCGACTTGGGCGCCTGGGATCCGCCGAGGATGCATGCCATGGCACCCTTGGGGGCCTGGTAGCCTCCAGGCTCTTCGTCGGGAGATTGTTGTTTTTCTCGGCGGCATTCGCCTGAGTTCCCTGGGCCTCTGGAAGTTGCCCTTGCGTCCACCTTTGCGGTAACCACGGCCTCTGCCGCGGCCACCGCTGCCTTCTTCTTGCTCACGCTTCTTGCTCAGCTGCTTGAGGTCATAGCAGTTCTCCGTCGCATGGCCGCGCCTGTTGTGGTAGATGCAGAACGGGCGGTTGTCCACCTTTTTCTCGCCAGCCTCTGGGAGTCCTCGCGAACATGCTTGGCGTCGGGTTCAGCTGCCAGGACTGCGGTAGGCTTGCGCTTTATCTCGTCACGCCTCTTCTGGGTCTTGGATCCCTCGACAGGGTCGTCTGTCGAGCCCACCTTGACGAAGAGGAGCCCTTCTCTGCCTTGGCGCATTGTCTGCGATGTCGAAGAGCTTCACCACGGAGGAGAGGGTATCATGGATGCCGAGCTTCTCGAGCATCCTGTGGTTGGTGACGCCCTCTCTGAAGGCCGCAATGACGTGCGAGTCCGGGATGTTCGGGATCTTGTTGCGGACTTGGCTGAAGCGCTGGATGTACCTGCGGAGGGTCTCGCCAGGCTTCTGGCGCACAGCTCGCAGGTCGTTGTAGGTGAGGGCGCGCTCGTACGTGCCCTTGAAGTTCGCAACGAACTGCTGGCAGAGCTCCTCCCACGAGTCAATGGAGTCCTCGGGAAGGTTCAGGAGCCACGACAAGGCGGAATCCTTGAGAGCGTGGGAGAACCAGTTGGCCATGACCTTGTCGTCTCCCCCCGCAGCTTGGATGGAGGTGGTGTAGAGCTGCAAGAACTCGATGGGGTTGTTCGTGCCGTCGTAGCCCTTGGGTAGGTCAGGCCTGAACTTCTGTGGCCAGACGACGCGACGCAGGTTGCGGGTGAAGGCCGCGCAACCTGTGGCGTACGAGGCGATGCCACCCTGAAGAGCACGGCGGTTCTGTCGCCCTGCTTGGCCGATTTCCTCGACGATGCGCTTCTGGAGGTCCTTCTGGCGCTCCATTTCCACCCGCGCGTCTGGGGGTGTCCGCTGCACGATTTGACAATCGCGCGGCGAAGACGCGTGGGATGCGGCCTTGTGCGCCGCAGTGGAGGCGGACCTGGCGGAGGCGGCGGCGGAGGTGCGCCATGCGCGGTGGTTCCAGCGCGTCCGGAGTTGTGGTGCACCAGAGAGCGCGACGCCGCAGGAGCAGCGCGCGGTGCCGCCGCAATGTCGACGAGGTGCTGGAGGCGGCCGAGCCAGTTGTCGTGCGCCTCAGCTGGGGCGGTAGCGGAAGAGTTCCGCGGCCATGAGCAGCGCGGTGTTTGGGCTGGGCGCTGGACGCCCAAGAGTGGAGGCGCTGTGGCGCTGGGACGGATGCGAGGACTCAGCGTCCTCGCCGTGCCCGTGGTCGACGTCGTCGTCGAAGCGGTCGTCGTGGTGGCCGTCGTCGTCCTCGGGGTGCTCCACCGCGGTTCAGCGGTGTTGCGCCCCGTGGCACGGCTGGCGCGGGGACGGCCGCGAGGGTTGGTGGTGTTGGCAGCGGGCTCGGTGGTTGCCCTGCCTGATGCCCGCCGGGTGGCGCGAGCTGCGCGAGTGTCCGCCATGGTGCAGAGGTCGATGAAGGTTGAAGACGCGCCTCAGCCCCCTACCTGGCGCGCCAATTGTCGGAGAATGACTCCCACGAAACAGGGATAGTCAAGCTCACGAAGAGAGTTCGTGTAAGGGGCTGAACACGTTGGTCAAACAACCCTCAACCTGCACGGCGACGGTGCTCGTCGAGCAAGTGGAGGGACATCACGACAGAGATGAACACCAGCCCGTACCCAGGTTCACGGCCCTCGTGTGGAGGTAATACCGCTACTCCTGCTTGTCTGTATTGCACTGCTTGTAGAGGTTACAGTACAATGAGCTTGCCGAGGGCTCTCTTTTGGCAATGGTGTACACAAGGAAGGGAAGCTGGTCTTCTTCTTCCTTGCGCGTAAGTGGCTATGCTGGAATGAGAATGCGATCCCTTGCTACGGTGCTGCTCGTCCTCCTTTTATAGGCGCCCCGTGCTCCCTCCCTCGCTTGCACTATGGTAGGGCTGTCACGTGGCGCAGAAGGTGAGCGCGGTGCACCGCAGCCCGGTTGTCCATGGACGCGGTCCATGGCGTAAAGCTGACTCCTGTAGCAGAGTACCACCGTCCATGCAGGACGGCCAGCTGGGGCCGCAGAGGAACGTGGGGGTGCCCACGGTGACGTTGGCCGTGGAGCGTAGCGCCGGCCGGTCCCCTTATCACCAAAGAGGAAACCTTGTAGTCCGGTGCGGATGGCACAGCTTTGTTGACCCCTTTAATCACCAAAATGGCAACTGCGGCGTCGTCGTCACCGCGCGCAGGGGCGCGCGTCACTCTGCGGCCGCTGCAGAGCCCATGTGCGCTCTGCAGAGGTTGCTTTGCAGCGAAGCGATCTCCACGAGGGCTTGGATGCCCTGTAGAGAATTCGGCGTTGACCTCTCTCCAGGGGAGATTTCCTTGAAGAGGGGGCAGCAGTGGAGAGGGCCTCCGCAGGCCTCTGCTGCCTCAAAAGCCCTCGCGAGGCAATTCGCCTCGCGAGGCTCTCCAAGCCGTAGGCTTGGTCCTTAGCGAAAATTGCCATCAAGTGTCGAGGGCCGTAGAGGACAGGCCCAGCACACCCTGGATTTCACTGGGCCGACAGATAGATTGATAATCAACTTGACATAGTATTCAATATTCATCGGATCCGAGCAAACCCAACATGTAGAATTACAATAAGATGATCTTGATCATGATAGGCCGCTCACAAGATCTAAACATGATAGTATAAAGTAGAGAGACAACCATCTAGCTACTGCCATGGACCCGTAGTCCAAGGATGAACTACTCAAGCATCACTCCGAAGGCAGGCATGGTGATGTAGAGCCCTCTGGTGATGATTCCCCTCTCCAGCAGAGTGCCGGGAAGAGCTTTTGAACCCTCCCGAGCTAGGGTTGACGGCGGTGGCGTCTCTGGAACTTTTCGTGGATAATTGCTCGGGTATTTAGGGTTTTCGCGTTGGGATGAATAAATAGGCGAAAGGGCGGCGGCTAGAGACGCACGTGGGCCCCACACCACCCCACGGCGTGGCAGGGGAGCCCACGCGGCCCCATGGTGTGGCTGCCTCGTGGCTCCCCTCCGTCTCTCCTTTGGACTCTGTGTACGTGTTGGAAAAATAGGAGATTCTGTCCAAGTTTCGTCCAATTCCGAGAATACTTCCAGACTAGCTTTTCTGGAATACAAAAACAGCAGAAAACAGGTTCTGGAACCGTGGCATCTTGTTAATAGGTTAGTCCCAGAAAATGCATAAAAATGCTATGAAGTGTATATAAAACATGTAACAATTGGTATAATATCAACATGGAACATCAAAAATTATAGATACGTTTGAGACGTATCAGGCGTCTTGATTGAATAACTGATAAAATTCAAAAAATGGAACATACATCGCGTCATCCATGAAGTAATGCTCTTTCCTATATGCCACCCAGAAGTGGTCATGCCCGGCCTTTGCGGCTTTCATGTACCACTGATGCAATTGGCGCAATTGTGTTGTTAGAAACAGGACCGTCTCAGGTCTGACCAGTGAATTCCCGTGGACATATGTCCATGCATACTGATGCTCTATGGGGTAACCAGTGTCGCCTATGCGACCAGTGTCATGGTGT
Organism: Poa pratensis; assembly: GCA_947311845.1. Classification (NCBI taxonomy): domain Eukaryota; kingdom Viridiplantae; phylum Streptophyta; class Magnoliopsida; order Poales; family Poaceae; genus Poa; species Poa pratensis. Next base: position 27,499,046 of record CAMZMU010000118.1, read on the forward strand.
ACTTCCTTATCGGGCATCTGATAATCCCCAAGAGCAAGGAATCACTGTAGCACAATTCGATAAGTATTGAGTGTCGAACCCACGAAGAGCTGAAGGTAAACTATCTATTCTCTAAAGCCCTATAACCCTCTTATACGACCGTTTATACAAAGCAATAAATATGAAAAGAACTAACTAATGAAAGCAAGTGATGTGGAATGGGTTTTTCTAGTAACAAGTTTCTCAATCAAGTTTCAGACACAAGTTTCTTAGAGCAAGTTTCTCTCAGTAGTTTTCTCAAGCAAGTTTCTCAAAGTAGCAAGTATCAAATATCTCAAGTAGCAAATATCTCAAGGGAGCAAATGTTCTAGCAATTGTTATTTCATTCGCGTGGTTGTCACAATTAGTGAAGCACATGTTTCAGTCTTAGTTGTTTCTTTTAGGTGGGAGCCATAAATAGGTGTAGCCAAGTAAATGAGCAATAACACAACTCTTATGATGGATCTCATTGTAGCGTACCTGCACTTAAAAATTGGCAAGGTACCTGTGTATAGTGCAAACCCCTGGATCGATTCATTTGCACACACAGTCTAAGATGAAATATCACAACATTGTATCAATTATTACACGATGATCCAGTACTTAGGAAAAATAATGTTCATTACAACTTGCATAGCATAAAGCTAGCTTGATAGAGTAAAGCAGCGGAAAATTTATTCTTCATGGAGTCCTCATCCTTTGCATGTGCCACAGGCGAAAACATGTTGGTTGCAGACTCGAAACCTTAACGAAAACTCACTCGTCGTCAGAACAATCTGCAACAAATAAAATTTTGCAACAGAGTGGGTCAGATACCATTAAAAATGGATCTGGCAAGTGACACTATGTGGACACTTAATAGAATAACTCTATAGCCTATATGCATATTTAGCTAGTGGAGTTCAAGGCTATTTTGCATAAAAGCCAATTTTGCCTAACACTTTGTAAAACATTTTCTTCAAATGTTTGAGACAATATGGCATGAAGTAGTCTCGTCTACCCTTGTTCACCCATCAAAATTTTACTTAGAGAAAATGAGATGTTGGGAGCCTCCGTTGCCATCCTTGATCAGTTGCTTGAATTGTCCGTAACCGGGGACACGGCTAAGTACTTAGTTTTAACCCTGCAGAGGTTGTGCACTTTCACCATTAGACCCAACAAACCCAAACTATCCTCAAGCACTCAATTTGTGCTAAGGAAAAGGAGAGAGTTGAGACGAGACTTTTCAGAAGCATTTTCCCATCCCATACCGACTTGACGCGCTCCCATTCTAACCATTCTACCACCACCTGTCAAGTCGGGACGAGTCCACGCAACTTAATCCATCTAGCCAGAGCCCATATGACTAATGGCTGCATGGTAGCAACTTCACTTAGAGAAACATTGGTCCCTTTAATACCCTGGGTGGCAACCACAAGTGACCATCCCTTAGAGGTCACCCCTAAGAGATGACACTCAACCTTTCCATCATCTTTTCATAACCAAGTCCACCCAGGTGATAAATTACTTAGTAGAATTAAACTTTAAAGAAAACACATTTGCATAGCATCAAATAATCTACTAAGTTATCACAGGGGTGCTAGACACAACTAGTGTAAAGGTATGGTGGGTTTAGCACATAGCAATAATACTATCCAACACATGCATATAAGAGATACACTAAGTAATGCATATAAAATACTTAGGAAATTTATGGGGGTGTGCCACTTGCCTTGGCAAACAGTAGTGTAGTAGTAGCAGTTGCAACCACTTTCGTCTCTCTCCGGAATTTCTAACAAGTCAAACAAACCACAAATAAACATACAATCATAAATGCAACACTTAGAAAAATTATGATGTGCATGCGATGCAGGATGATACAAAGAGTTATGGTATGCAAGATAAGCAAATAATTAAGGAAGGAGACATAAACTAACTTAATCCAAATGGCTAAGGCAAGGTCAAGCTCAAAGTAAACTTGATCAAACAACTTGACAAAAGTTGTAAGGCTATTCTAAGTCTTCACAAGTTTGGTCTTCAATTAATCTTCAACCCCTTTGTAGCTTCATTGTTCTTCAATGGTCTTCAATTAGCACTGTTAGGGACTTAGTCTTAAACACCTAGGATTTGGTCTATGTCCAAAGTGAGACAAAACTTAGAAAGAAAGCAAAGATAGAAATAAAGTAGTTGGTCTTCCAAGAATCTTCTCCTTGCTTCCTTGTAGCTTTCCTTGATGCGATGACTTCATTGCACTTTGTAGACTTGATGGTTCTGAAGACTTGATGATGTTGGCAGCATCAAGGTTGGTCTTGATTGTAGAATATTCACCAAGAAGTTTAAGAGAAGAAGGAAGAAAAGAGAGGAAGGGAAGGAAGACTTGGAAAATGTTGCTGGTTGGTCTTCATGAACTTCCTCTTGATTTCTTCTTAGTCCTTTCTTCTTGGAGATTCTTCTGGAGTCTTGTTTTCATGCTAAGTCCTTCTTTGTTTACCACTAATTTCTAACTTAGTGGTTTTTGACTAGGAGAGTCAAAAGAGCCAACATGCATCCTCAAAAATTTCTAAGGAGGAAGTCATGTAAGAGGTACCAAATATTACTAAGGACTTAATATGCATGCCATGCTTATGAAAATGCTCTAAGTTAATGCAAGACAAACAAGATGGTCCAAAAATGACTAAGGACCAAAGGTCAAAATACTTTGGGGTCGAATTTTAACTAAGGACTAGAGACTAACACATCAAGTCAAAATAATTTCTAAGGAGTAGTTCATAGAATAAAGTGTTGGTATATTTTCTAAGAAAAAAAATACTTTAAAACAATAGTTGATAAATTTTCTAAGGACAAACACTTGTCAACACAACTATGTTTTTAGGATGTTAAATTTTTCTAAGGAAAAGATTTAGCACTTTTAAGGTGTTGAAATTTTCTAAGAAAATTTCTAAAGAAAAGTGTTGTCAAATAATTATCAAATATTTTCTAAGGAAAAGAATTACTTTGTTTGGAGAGGCAAAATATTTCTAAGTACTTTTTTGTAACTGAAGTGATCAAAATATGACTAAGTCATTTTATTAGTCGATTTAATCAATATTAATTACAAAAATCATGGAAAATACTTTTACAAAAATAGTAGAGTATTCCTACGGCCAAGCATTAATTAAACAAAGTTAAAGCAATTGGATTTACTTAAACAACCATATTTAAAATTGAACCAAAATAAGTTTGACAAAACATAAAACTAATTATGCCAAAAGTTTCTACGTGTCATAAGCTTTCCAGAAATATAAAGTTTGCAAAAATTGGCCGAGCCAATAAAAAGTAGTGATAGATCTAATCTACAGGGATCTATCTGCAAAACCGCTAATTAAAAAGAAAACAGAGAAATTCTTCTCCCCGCTGGCGCTGACGTGGCTTTGACCGCTTGACGTGGCGCTGACTTGGCGATGACGAGGATGCTGACTGGGCGTCCACGTGGCTTGCTCCGATTCGTCGGTACCGATTCGTGGATGGATCTAATCGTGGCCGTTAAACGCCGATCGGACGGTTCAGATCCCGCTGACCAAAATTGAGCGGCGTGCCCGCCGGAGTTACGCCGCTAACCACATCCCGCGGCGGCGCCATGGCCGGCGTGTATGTGCACGACGAACGGAAGAGGAAGGGGAAGCTGGGTGCATACCACGGGGTGTAGGAGGTCGCGGCGAAGCCGGTGGTGCAGACGAGGATGGCTCGGGTGCTTCGGGTGGTCGACGAGCGCTCGCTGGAGTTGCTCCCGCGGCGGACGGCGAAGGTCGATGAAGCTCCCGTCGATCTGGGACACCAAAAAAATACGGGACCTTGTCCATTAGATGCGCACGAGAAAAATAGGAAGAAAGATACAAGGGGGAGGGCTCGGGGTCGACGCAGTACGCCGGAATCGACGAAGCTTCGCCGGCGGCAGTGGCGGACGGCGGCGGCGATTTTGTGGGCAGCCTTGCGGCGATTTGGCTAGGGTTTGTGGGGGCTTTGGGAGAGGATTGGGAGAGGAGGCCGTGGGGGTTTATATGGGGCAGGAGTCCTGGGAGATTGCGATCGTATCACAACGGATTTTGATCCGATTTTTGGTTAGGGTTCGAAGAGGATTTCGTGCGTGAGAGGTTGATGGTGACGACGTCACTGGTTGCATCACGTGTGGGGCCCACATGGCAGTGAGGGAGAAGGAGAGTTGGGCCGTGGGCTGCTGTTGGGCTTCTGGTTGCTGCGCCGTGCGGTAGATAGTTAGGTTCATTTTTTTTGTTCCACCCTTTTCTTATCAAATTCATAGCTTTTGATTTATAAGTCGAAAAGAGCTCAAACCAATTTGCAAAATTTTGTAAAATCAAACTCTTTGTTTTGAAACTTTCAAAAGGCATTTCCCAACACATTTTGTCAACTAAATTTTTGAGAAGTGTTTAAATGAATTTTGGACATATTAGTGTCATTTTAAAACTATAGGATTTTATAAATTCCTTTTGAAATTATATTTTAAACCAAAGCAAAATATGAGTAATAATATTACATATCACTCAAAGGATAATTTGCATAAAACTCATTTTGTTTAAAAAGGGTTTGATAATTCAAAATGAATTCAAAACTCATTTTAAAATCCAAATAAGCATTTTCTTTTAAAAGCAAAACTATAAATTTGAAAATAGAGAATAGGTAAGTAATAGAATAATTCCCAATACATACAAACAAGTCACAACCAAACACACTTCTTAAAATAGAAAATCATTTTGATTTTCAAACTGGTTTAATAAACAATATGACACTTGATGTCAAAAATAAAAATAGGTTTAAAACAAATCAAATGTGGCTTGAATAAAACTTAAATACCACCAGATAAACATTTTACAAATATAAATATTTCAACAAATACAATCAATTCACAAGCAAACATTAACAGAACAATAAGTTCAAAAGTCAAAATTATTTGGAGCATAAATGCTCTACTAATATATTTTCTTAAATATGTTTTCAAGTGGAAATTTATTTCCCACTTTTGAAATATCAAAATGCAAACAAAGCTATATGATGATGAATGCATGCATGATTTTGTTTTCAAAGCAAAATACATAATAGTTTTCAAAAGTTTTAAATTTTTCTGATTTTTCAACTTTTTGAAAACCTGGGATGTTACATACTACCACCCTTAAAAGGAATCTCGTCCCGAGATTCGGGAAGGCTAGCAAAAGGTTGTGACTGGGATATCAGGGTGGGCTACCACCCTTAAAAGAAAAAAAATATAGGTAGTCAAACTTCAAACTGGATTGTTGAGAACGTACCATTCCTCATACTAGGCTCATTGTATGCTCCTTCCATATGGATATGGTTCACATATCCCTTCTCAAAAGGATTTGGCTTGCCAGCTTCTTCGGCCTTCTCCTTAGCTGGGCAGTCATTGGCGTAATGACCCATGTTCTTGCATTTGAAGCACATCACCTTGCTGATGTCTTTCTGGTGGAGGTTGTTCTGGGGTTTATTTTCCGGGCACTTATTGGCATAATGACCCTTATTATTGCACTTAAAGCAAAGCACTTGGCTCATATCTTTCTTGAGTTCTGGATTTGGGCGGCGTTGTGCATTGTTATGGTCATGGCCTTCATGTCCATTTCCCTTCCGGTCTCCATTGCTTCCTTTGAATCCACCATTGTGATCACGTTGTTTGAGGTGACTCCCTCTATTATGGTGATTCCCCTGTTTGTGGTTGTGGTTCACCTCAGGAGTATGGTGTCTTTTGAATGAAGGCTCAGAATGATGTTTGTTGATACTCAGCTTTCCCTTCATATTTCCAGTCTTCCTGATATTATCCTCCAGTATGAGTGCTTGGTCCAATAAGGCCTGATAATCCGAAGCGTGTGTGACTGTGAAAGGGACTTTCATCTCGTCGCATAGTCTCTTGAGAAAATTTTCCTCCCTCTTTTCCTCGGTATATATGCCTTCAGGGGCATAACGTGACAGTGCATAGAATTCATTTCTATACTCCTTGAGCGTCCTGTCCCCTTGCCTCAGGTTTAGAAACTCTTCTTGCTTCATGTTCAACATGTCAGGGGAACTGTAAACACTACAGAACCCTTCCTTGAACTCTTTCCAGGTTAAAGTATCACATGTGCGAGTGCTATAATAAGTTTTCCACCAACGAGCAGCAGGTCCTTCCAGGAGATAAGATGCAAAAATTACTTTCTCTATGTCGGTGCACTCACAAATTATCAGATCCTTTTCTATTGATCGTAGCCAGTCGGTTCCGCAATTGGCTCATTTGTAGGGTGGAACGTGTTGGGTTCGAGACTTAAAAATTTGACAAGTCTATCCACATGGATTAGGGGTGGTGGTGGTTCACTTTGATCTGGGTCATCATGGTCATCAGCTGGGTTTGTGTTGCCATCATCTTCTGCAACATTGTTTCAACGTTGTTGGTGTTGGTGTTGTTGTTGTCTTCAAGTGCACTCTGGGGAGACATCTGTGGGTTTTGGAATAGATAAGTACAAGATAGACATATTCTAAGGGAAATATTTCTACCCATACAAGCATTCACATAACACAACACAAACAGCTCAAAACAAACTTTAAACTTTCAAACTTTTCTCTTGACTTCAAACCCAGGTAACAACGGATATTCTGAGAATACAAGCCTAAGTACTGCCATACCACAATTTTGGTTGGTCAATAATGAAAACTAACGTCGTCTGACAAAATTCTAGGGTTGGTGGGTGACTACTCTCTCTGGTTCCTGCTGGAACACTCGGTGGAGGCCTTAGTCTTAGGGCGCTTCATCCTTGAGTTCTCTTCTTCGAATGACTCCCTTGCGAGTTGGGCACATTGCTCCCGAAGGGCTGCTATCGTTGCTTCCTGTCTGTCGACCTTGTTTAGAAGCTTCAAATTTTCAGCTTCAAGTCTTTGATTGGTCGTCTCACGCTTCTGCTTCTGCAATTCTTCGGAGACTATTATTTCTATAGTGGTCTCGATCTCCTTCCTCTGCTCCTCAATCAACACCTTGGCCTCGTCCGTCATCTTCATCTCAGCATGGAGTGCAGTGGCAGCTATATGTGTTGCTAACTCCAGATCTTCCATTTGTAGCTCTGTAGGGTTTAGCTTCTCGCGATCCTTTCCACTCCAGTGGGGTAGTCCATTAGCATTACGCCTCCCGAAGCGACGGTAGGGAGAGTTTTGGGGCAGCATCTCGTAGAATTCCTCACAGATACGTGATAGTGCCTCATGTTTTGCTAGCAGAAGGCCAGTCTCCCAGGTGGGGTACACCCTCTTGTAGACAATTGCCTCGGTGGGAATCCTGGTAGTACCAGGTAGGATCTCTGTCTCAATTTCCCAGCGTTGCTTATTGGTTATCTCTGAGGGTATCGTCCTTATTTTGAAGGTTGGGGGAACCAAATCAAGAACTTTGCAGATACCATTCAGTTGAACTCCAAAAGGACAAGTCACGCTGTCTCTCGGAATCTCCGTGAAGGTGAAGGGGACCATCTAAACAGAATTTGAGGAAACAAGATTAGATCAAGTGTTACTAGAATAAGTTCAAAAGAAAAGGAAGAAACAAGATTAAACTTTTATAGTAGAGTAAATTAGCTTTTAATTCCAATGGCCAGCCTATTTCTATCCAGACTTAAGGTTTCGAACCTACAGGCAACACAGTGCTCTGATACCATCTGTAGCGTACCTGCACTTAAAAATTGGCAAGGTACCTGTGTATAGTGCAAACCCCTGGATCGATTCATTAGAACACACAGTCTAAGATGAAATATCACAACATTGTATCAATTATTACACGATGATCCAGTACTTAGGAAAAATAATGTTCATTACAACTTGCATAGCATAAAGCTAGCTTGATAGAGTAAAGCAGCGGAAAATTTATTCTTCATGGAGTCCTCATCCTTTGCATGTGCCACAGGCGAAAACATGTTGGTTACAGACTCGAAACCTTAACGAAAACTCACTCGTCGTCAGAACAATCTGCAACAAATAAAATTTTGCAACAGAGTGGGTCAGATACCATTAAAAATGGATCTGGCAAGTGACACTATGTGGACACTTAATAGAATAACTCTATAGCCTATATGCATATTTAGCTAGTGGAGTTCAAGGCTATTTTGCATAAAAGCCAATTTTGCCTAACACTTTGTAAAACATTTTCTTCAAATGTTTGAGACAATATGGCATGAAGTCCATAGTCTCGTCTACCCTTGTTCACCCATCAAAATTTTACTTAGAGAAAATGAGATGTTGGGAGCCTCCGTTGCCATCCTTGATCAGTTGCTTGAATTGTCCGTAACCGGGGACACGGCTAAGTACTTAGTTTTAACCCTGCAGAGGTTGTGCACTTTCACCATTAGACCCAACAAACCCAAACTATCCTCAAGCACTCAATTTGTGCTAAGGAAAAGGAGAGAGTTGAGACGAGACTTTTCAGAAGCATTATCCCATCCCATACCGACTTGACGCGCTCCCATTCTAACCATTCTACCACCACCTGTCAAGTCGGGACGAGTCCACGCAACTTAATCCATCTAGCCAGAGCCCATATGACTAATGGCTGCATGGTAGCAACTTCACTTAGAGAAACATTGGTCCCTTTAATACCCTGGGTGGCAACCACAAGTGACCATCCCTTAGAGGTCACCCCTAAGAGATGACACTCAACCTTTCCATCATCTTTTCATAACCAAGTCCACCCAGGTGATAAATTACTTAGTAGAATTAAACTTTAAAGAAAACACATTTGCATAGCATCAAATAATCTACTAAGTTATCACAGGGGTGCTAGACACAACTAGTGTAAAGGTATGGTGGGTTTAGCACATAGCAATAATACTATCCAACACATGCATATAAGAGATACACTAAGTAATGCATATAAAATACTTAGGAAATTTATGGGGGTGTGCCACTTGCCTTGGCAAACAGTAGTGTAGTAGTAGCAGTTGCAACCACTTTCGTCTCTCTCCGGAATTTCTAACAAGTCAAACAAACCACAAATAAACATACAATCATAAATGCAACACTTAGAAAAATTATGATGTGCATGCGATGCAGGATGATACAAAGAGTTATGGTATGCAAGATAAGCAAATAATTAAGGAAGGAGACATAAACTAACTTAATCCAAATGGCTAAGGCAAGGTCAAGCTCAAAGTAAACTTGATCAAACAACTTGACAAAAGTTGTAAGGCTATTCTAAGTCTTCACAAGTTTGGTCTTCAATTAATCTTCAACCCCTTTGTAGCTTCATTGTTCTTCAATGGTCTTCAATTAGCACTGTTAGGGACTTAGTCTTAAACACCTAGGATTTGGTCTATGTCCAAAGTGAGACAAAACTTAGAAAGAAAGCAAAGATAGAAATAAAGTAGTTGGTCTTCCAAGAATCTTCTCCTTGCTTCCTTGTAGCTTTCCTTGATGCGATGACTTCATTGCACTTTGTAGACTTGATGGTTCTGAAGACTTGATGATGTTGGCAGCATCAAGGTTGGTCTTGATTGTAGAATATTCACCAAGAAGTTTAAGAGAAGAAGGAAGAAAAGAGAGGAAGGGAAGGAAGACTTGGAAAATGTTGCTGGTTGGTCTTCATGAACTTCCTCTTGATTTCTTCTTAGTCCTTTCTTCTTGGAGATTCTTCTGGAGTCTTGTTTTCATGCTAAGTCCTTCTTTGTTTACCACTAATTTCTAACTTAGTGGTTTTTGACTAGGAGAGTCAAAAGAGCCAACATGCATCCTCAAAAATTTCTAAGGAGGAAGTCATGTAAGAGGTACCAAATATTACTAAGGACTTAATATGCATGCCATGCTTATGAAAATGCTCTAAGTTAATGCAAGACAAACAAGATGGTCCAAAAATGACTAAGGACCAAAGGTCAAAATACTTTGGGGTCGAATTTTAACTAAGGACTAGAGACTAACACATCAAGTCAAAATAATTTCTAAGGAGTAGTTCATAGAATAAAGTGTTGGTATATTTTCTAAGAAAAAAAATACTTTAAAACAATTGTTGATAAATTTTCTAAGGACAAACACTTGTCAACACAACTATGTTTTTAGGATGTTAAATTTTTCTAAGGAAAAGATTTAGCACTTTTAAGGTGTTGAAATTTTCTAAGAAAATTTCTAAAGAAAAGTGTTGTCAAATAATTATCAAATATTTTCTAAGGAAAAGAATTACTTTGTTTGGAGAGGCAAAATATTTCTAAGTACTTTTTTGTAACTGAAGTGATCAAAATATGACTAAGTCATTTTATTAGTCGATTTAATCAATATTAATTACAAAAATCATGGAAAATACTTTTACAAAAATAGTAGAGTATTCCTACGGCCAAGCATTAATTAAACAAAGTTAAAGCAATTGGATTTACTTAAACAACCATATTTAAAATTGAACCAAAATAAGTTTGACAAAACATAAAACTAATTATGCCAAAAGTTTCTACGTGTCATAAGCTTTCCAGAAATATAAAGTTTGCAAAAATTGGCCGAGCCAATAAAAAGTAGTGATAGATCTAATCTACAGGGATCTATCTGCAAAACCGCTAATTAAAAAGAAAACAGAGAAATTCTTCTCCCCGCTGGCGCTGACGTGGCTTTGACCGCTTGACGTGGCGCTGACTTGGCGATGACGAGGATGCTGACTGGGCGTCCACGTGGCTTGCTCCGATTCGTCGGTACCGATTCGTGGATGGATCTAATCGTGGCCGTTAAACGCCGATCGGACGGTTCAGATCCCGCTGACCAAAATTGAGCGGCGTGCCCGCCGGAGTTACGCCGGTAACCACATCCCGCGGCGGCGCCATGGCCGGCGTGTATGTGCACGACGAACGGAAGAGGAAGGGGAAGCTGGGTGCATACCACGGGGTGTAGGAGGTCGCGGCGAAGCCGGTGGTGCAGACGAGGATGGCTCGGGTGCTTCGGGTGGTCGACGAGCGCTCGCTGGAGTTGCTCCCGCGGCGGACGGCGAAGGTCGATGAAGCTCCCGTCGATCTGGGACACCAAAAAAATACGGGACCTTGTCCATTAGATGCGCACGAGAAAAATAGGAAGAAAGATACAAGAGGGAGGGCTCGGGGTCGACGCAGTACGCCGGAATCGACGAAGCTTCGCCGGCGGCAGTGGCGGACGGCGGCGGCGATTTTGTGGGCAGCCTTGCGGCGATTTGGCTAGGGTTTGTGGGGGCTTTGGGAGAGGATTGGGAGAGGAGGCCGTGGGGGTTTATATGGGGCAGGAGTCCTGGGAGATTGCGATCGTATCGCAACGGATTTTGATCCGATTTTTGGTTAGGGTTCGAAGAGGATTTCGTGCGTGAGAGGTTGATGGTGACGACGTCACTGGTTGCATCACGTGTGGGGCCCACATGGCAGTGAGGGAGAAGGAGAGTTGGGCCGTGGGCTGCTGTTGGGCTTCTGGTTGCTGCGTCGTGCGGTAGATAGTTAGGTTCATTTTTTTTGTTCCACCCTTTTCTTATCAAATTCATAGCTTTTGATTTATAAGTCGAAAAGAGCTCAAACCAATTTGCAAAATTTTGTAAAATCAAACTCTTTGTTTTGAAACTTTCAAAAGGCATTTCCCAACACATTTTGTCAACTAAATTTTTGAGAAGTGTTTAAATGAATTTTGGACATATTAGTGTCATTTTAAAACTATAGGATTTTATAAATTCCTTTTGAAATTATATTTTAAACCAAAGCAAAATATGAGTAATAATATTACATATCACTCAAAGGATAATTTGCATAAAACTCATTTTGTTTAAAAAGGGTTTGATAATTCAAAATGAATTCAAAACTCATTTTAAAATCCAAATAAGCATTTTCTTTTAAAAGCAAAACTATAAATTTGAAAATAGAGAATAGGTAAGTAATAGAATAATTCCCAATACATACAAACAAGTCACAACCAAACACACTTCTTAAAATAGAAAATCATTTTGATTTTCAAACTGGTTTAATAAACAATATGACACTTGATGTCAAAAATAAAAATAGGTTTAAAACAAATCAAATGTGGCTTGAATAAAACTTAAATACCACCAGATAAACATTTTACAAATATAAATATTTCAACAAATACAATCAATTCACAAGCAAACATTAATAGAACAATAAGTTCAAAAGTCAAAAGTATTTGGAGCATAAATGCTCTACTAATATATTTTCTTAAATATGTTTTCAAGTGGAAATTTATTTCCCACTTTTGAAATATCAAAATGCAAACAAAGCTATATGATGATGAATGCATGCATGATTTTGTTTTCAAAGCAAAATACATAATAGTTTTCAAAAGTTTTAAATTTTTCTGATTTTTCAACTTTTTGAAAACCTGGGATGTTACATACTACCACCCTTAAAAGGAATCTCGTCCCGAGATTCGGGAAGGCTAGCAAAAGGTTGTGACTGGGATATCAGGGTGGGCTACCACCCTTAAAAGAAAAAAAATATAGGTAGTCAAACTTCAAACTGGATTGTTGAGAACGTACCATTCCTCATACTAGGCTCATTGTATGCTCCTTCCATATGGATATGGTTCACATATCCCTTCTCAAAAGGATTTGGCTTGCCAGCTTCTTCGGCCTTCTCCTTAGCTGGGCAGTCATTGGCGTAATGACCCATGTTCTTGCATTTGAAGCACATCACGTTGCTGATGTCTTTCTGGTGGAGGTTGTTCTGGGGTTTATTTTCCGGGCACTTATTGGCATAATGACCCTTATTATTGCACTTAAAGCAAAGCACTTGGCTCATATCTTTCTTGAGTTCTGGATTTGGGCGGCGTTGTGCATTGTTATGGTCATGGCCTTCATGTCCATTTCCCTTCCGGTCTCCATTGCTTCCTTTGAATCCACCATTGTGATCACGTTGTTTGAGGTGACTCCCTCTATTATGGTGATTCCCCTGTTTGTGGTTGTGGTTCACCTCAGGAGTATGGTGTCTTTTGAATGAAGGCTCAGAATGATGTTTGTTGATACTCAGCTTTCCCTTCATATTTCCAGTCTTCCTGATATTATCCTCCAGTATGAGTGCTTGGTCCAATAAGGCCTGATAATCCGAAGCGTGTGTGACTGTGAAAGGGACTTTCATCTCGTCGCATAGTCTCTTGAGAAAATTTTCCTCCCTCTTTTCCTCGGTATATATGCCTTCAGGGGCATAACGTGACAGTGCATAGAATTCATTTCTATACTCCTTGAGCGTCCTGTCCCCTTGCCTCAGGTTTAGAAACTCTTCTTGCTTCATGTTCAACATGTCAGGGGAACTGTAAACACTACAAAACCCTTCCTTGAACTCTTTCCAGGTTAAAGTATCACATGTGCGAGTGCTATAATAAGTTTTCCACCAACGAGCAGCAGGTCCTTCCAGGAGATAAGATGCAAAAATTACTTTTTCTATGTCGGTGCACTCACAAATTATCAGATCCTTTTCTACTGATCGTAGCCAGTCGGTTCCGCAATTGGCTCATTTGTAGGGTGGAACGTGTTGGGTTCGAGACTTAAAAATTTGACAAGTCTATCCACATGGATTAGGGGTGGTGGTGGTTCACTTTGATCTGGGTCATCATGGTCATCAGCTGGGTTTGTGTTGCCATCATCTTCTGCAACATTGTTTCAACGTTGTTGGTGTTGGTGTTGTTGTTGTCTTCAAGTGCACTCTGGGGAGACATCTGTGGGTTTTGGAATAGATAAGTACAAGATAGACATATTCTAAGGGAAATATTTCTACCCATACAAGCATTCACATAACACAACACAAACAGCTCAAAACAAACTTTAAACTTTCAAACTTTTCTCTTGACTTCAAACCCAGGTAACAACGGATATTCTGAGAATACAAGCCTAAGTACTGCCATACCACAATTTTGGTTGGTCAATAATGAAAACTAACGTCGTCTGACAAAATTCTAGGGTTGGTGGGTGACTACTCTCTCTGGTTCCTGCTGGAACACTCGGTGGAGGCCTTAGTCTTAGGGCGCTTCATCCTTGAGTTCTCTTCTTCGAATGACTCCCTTGCGAGTTGGGCACATTGCTCCCGAAGGGCTGCTATCGTTGCTTCCTGTCTGTCGACCTTGTTTAGAAGCTTCAAATTTTCAGCTTCAAGTCTTTGATTGGTCGTCTCACGCTTCTGCTTCTGCAATTCTTCGGAGACTATTATTTCTATAGTGGTCTCGATCTCCTTCCTCTGCTCCTCAATCAACACCTTGGCCTCGTCCGTCATCTTCATCTCAGCATGGAGTGCAGTGGCAGCTATATGTGTTGCTAACTCCAGATCTTCCATTTGTAGCTCTGTAGGGTTTAGCTTCTCGCGATCCTTTCCACTCCAGTGGGGTAGTCCATTAGCATTACGCCTCCCGAAGCGACGGTAGGGAGAGTTTTGGGGCAGCATCTCGTAGAATTCCTCACAGATACGTGATAGTGCCTCATGTTTTGCTAGCAGAAGGCCAGTCTCCCAGGTGGGGTACACCCTCTTGTAGACAATTGCCTCGGTGGGAATCCTGGTAGTACCAGGTAGGATCTCTGTCTCAATTTCCCAGCGTTGCTTATTGGTTATCTCTGAGGGTATCGTCCTTATTTTGAAGGTTGGGGGAACCTAATCAAGAACTTTGTAGATACCATTCAGTTGAACTCCAAAAGGACAAGTCACGCTGTCTCTCGGAATCTCCGTGAAGGTGAAGGGGACCATCTAAACAGAATTTGAGGAAACAAGATTAGATCAAGTGTTACTAGAATAAGTTCAAAAGAAAAGGAAGAAACAAGATTAAACTTTTATAGTAGAGTAAATTAGCTTTTAATTCCAATGGCCAGCCTATTTCTATCCAGACTTAAGGTTTCGAACCTACAGGCAACACAGTGCTCTGATACCATCTGTAGCGTACCTGCACTTAAAAATTGGCAAGGTACCTGTGTATAGTGCAAACCCCTGGATCGATTCATTTGCACACACAGTCTAAGATGAAATATCACAACATTGTATCAATTATTACACGATGATCCAGTACTTAGGAAAAATAATGTTCATTACAACTTGCATAGCATAAAGCTAGCTTGATAGAGTAAAGCAGCGGAAAATTTATTCTTCATGGAGTCCTCATCCTTTGCATGTGCCACAGGCGAAAACATGTTGGTTGCAGACTCGAAACCTTAACGAAAACTCACTCGTCGTTAGAACAATCTGCAACAAATAAAATTTTGCAACAGAGTGGGTCAGATACCATTAAAAATGGATCTGGCAAGTGACACTATGTGGACACTTAATAGAATAACTCTATAGCCTATATGCATATTTAGCTAGTGGAGTTCAAGGCTATTTTGCATAAAAGCCAATTTTGCCTAACACTTTGTAAAACATTTTCTTCAAATGTTTGAGACAATATGGCATGAAGTCCATAGTCTCGTCTACCCTTGTTCACCCATCAAAATTTTACTTAGAGAAAATGAGATGTTGGGAGCCTCCGTTGCCATCCTTGATCAGTTGCTTGAATTGTCCGTAACCGGGGACACGGCTAAGTACTTAGTTTTAACCCTGCAGAGGTTGTGCACTTTCACCATTAGACCCAACAAACCCAAACTATCCTCAAGCACTCAATTTGTGCTAAGGAAAAGGAGAGAGTTGAGACGAGACTTTTCAGAAGCATTTTCCCATCCCATACCGACTTGACGCGCTCCCATTCTAACCATTCTACCACCACCTGTCAAGTCGGGACGAGTCCACGCAACTTAATCCATCTAGCCAGAGCCCATATGACTAATGGCTGCATGGTAGCAACTTCACTTAGAGAAACATTGGTCCCTTTAATACCCTGGGTGGCAACCACAAGTGACCATCCCTTAGAGGTCACCCCTAAGAGATGACACTCAACCTTTCCATCATCTTTTCATAACCAAGTCCACCCAGGTGATAAATTACTTAGTAGAATTAAACTTTAAAGAAAACACATTTGCATAGCATCAAATAATCTACTAAGTTATCACAGGGGTGCTAGACACAACTAGTGTAAAGGTATGGTGGGTTTAGCACATAGCAATAATACTATCCAACACATGCATATAAGAGATACACTAAGTAATGCATATAAAATACTTAGGAAATTTATGGGGGTGTGCCACTTGCCTTGGCAAACAGTAGTGTAGTAGTAGCAGTTGCAACCACTTTCGTCTCTCTCCGGAATTTCTAACAAGTCAAACAAACCACAAATAAACATACAATCATAAATGCAACACTTAGAAAAATTATGATGTGCATGCGATGCAGGATGATACAAAGAGTTATGGTATGCAAGATAAGCAAATAATTAAGGAAGGAGACATAAACTAACTTAATCCAAATGGCTAAGGCAAGGTCAAGCTCAAAGTAAACTTGATCAAACAACTTGACAAAAGTTGTAAGGCTATTCTAAGTCTTCACAAGTTTGGTCTTCAATTAATCTTCAACCCCTTTGTAGCTTCATTGTTCTTCAATGGTCTTCAATTAGCACTGTTAGGGACTTAGTCTTAAACACCTAGGATTTGGTCTATGTCCAAAGTGAGACAAAACTTAGAAAGAAAGCAAAGATAGAAATAAAGTAGTTGGTCTTCCAAGAATCTTCTCCTTGCTTCCTTGTAGCTTTCCTTGATGCGATGACTTCATTGCACTTTGTAGACTTGATGGTTCTGAAGACTTGATGATGTTGGCAGCATCAAGGTTGGTCTTGATTGTAGAATATTCACCAAGAAGTTTAAGAGAAGAAGGAAGAAAAGAGAGGAAGGGAAGGAAGACTTGGAAAATGTTGCTGGTTGGTCTTCATGAACTTCCTCTTGATTTCTTCTTAGTCCTTTCTTCTTGGAGATTCTTCTGGAGTCTTGTTTTCATGCTAAGTCCTTCTTTGGTTACCACTAATTTCTAACTTAGTGGTTTTTGACTAGGAGAGTCAAAAGAGCCAACATGCATCCTCAAAAATTTCTAAGGAGGAAGTCATGTAAGAGGTACCAAATATTACTAAGGACTTAATATGCATGCCATGCTTATAAAAATGCTCTAAGTTAATGCAAGACAAACAAGATGGTCCAAAAATGACTAAGGACCAAAGGTCAAAATACTTTGGGGTCGAATTTTAACTAAGGACTAGAGACTAACACATCAAGTCAAAATAATTTCCAAGGAGTAGTTCATAGAATAAAGTGTTGGTATATTTTCTAAGAAAAAATACTTTAAAACAATAGTTGATAAATTTTCTAAGGACAAACACTTGTCAACACAACTATGTTTTTAGGATGTTAAATTTTTCTAAGGAAAAGATTTAGCACTTTTAAGGTGTTGAAATTTTCTAAGAAATTTCTAAGGAAAAGTGTTGCCAAATAATTATCAAATATTTTCTAAGGAAAAGAATTACTTTGTTTGGAGAGGCAAAATATTTCTAAGTACTTTTTTGTAACTGAAGTGATCAAAATATGACTAAGTCATTTTATTAGTCGAATAGATGAAGAAAAATAATTTTAATCAATTTTAATTATTGAAATAACACCTAAAAAGCATTTAATCAATATTAATTACAAAAATCATGGAAAATACTTTTACAAAAATAGTAGAGTATTCCTACGGCCAAGCATTAATTAAACAAAGTTAAAGCAATTGGATTTGCCCAAAAATCAATTTTTAAATTTAAGTTAATTCAAATTTACTTAAACAACCATATTTAAAATTGAACCAAAATAAGTTTGACAAAACATAAAACTAATTATGCGAAAAGTTTCTACGTGTCATAAGCTTTCCAGAAATATAAAGTTTGCAAAAATTGGCCGAGCCAATAAAAAGTAGTGATAGATCTAATCTACAGGGATCTATCTGCAAAACCGCCAATTAAAAAGAAAACAGAGAAATTCTTCTCCCCGCTGGCGCTGACGTGGCTTTGACCGCTTGACGTGGCGCTGACTTGGCGATGATGAGGATGCTGACTGGGCGTCCACGTGGCTTTCTCCGATTCGTCAGTACCGATTCGTGGATGGATCTAATCGTGGCCGTTAAACGCCGATCGGACGGTTCAGATCCCGCTGACCAAAAACGAGCGGCGTGCCCGCCGGAGTTACGCCGGTGACCACATCCCGCGGCGGCGCCATGGCCGGCGTGTACGTGCACGACGAATGGAAGAGGAAGGGGAAGCTGGGTGCATACCACGGGGTGTAGGAGGTCGCGGCGAAGCCGGTGGTGCAGACGAGGATGGCTCGGGTGCTTCGGGTGGTCGACGAGCGCTCGCTGGAGTTGCTCCCGCGGCGGACGGCGAAGGTCGATGAAGCTCCCGTCGATCTGGGACACCAAAAAAAATATGGGACCTTGTCCATTAGATGCGCACGAGAAAAATAGGAAGAAAGATACAAGAGGGACGGCTCGGGGTCGACGCAGTACGCCGGAATCGACGAAGCTTCGCCGGCGGCAGTGGCGGACGGCGGCGGCGATTTTGTGGGCAGCCTTGCGGCGATTTGGCTAGGGTTTGTGGGGGCTTTGGGAGAGGAGGCCGTGGGGGTTTATATGGGGCAGGAGTCCTGGGAGATTGCGATCGTATCGCAACGGATTTTGATCCGATTTTTGGTTAGGGTTCGAAGAGGATTTCGTCCGTGAGAGGTTGATGGTGACGACGTCACTGCTTGCATCACGTGTGGGGCCCACATGGCAGTGAGGGAGAAGGAGAGTTGGGCCGTGGGCTGCTGTTGGGCTTCTGGTTGCTGCGCCGTGCGGTAGATAGTTAGGTTCATTTTTTTTTTGTTCCACCCTTTTCTTATCAAATTCATAGCTTTTGATTTATAAGTCCAAAAGAGCTCAAACCAATTTGCGAAATTTTCTAATTTCAAACTCTTTGTTTCGAAACTTTCAAAA
This sequence comes from Poa pratensis, assembly GCA_947311845.1. Lineage (NCBI taxonomy): Eukaryota > Viridiplantae > Streptophyta > Magnoliopsida > Poales > Poaceae > Poa > Poa pratensis. The sequence goes on from CAMZMU010000118.1 coordinate 27,517,879, forward strand.
GGCATTTCCCAACACATTTTGTCAACTAAATTTTTGAGAAGTGTTTAAATGAATTTTGGACATATTAGTGTCATTTTAAAACTATAGGATTTTATAAATTCCTTTTGAAATTATATTTTAAACCAAAGCAAAATATGAGTAATAATATTACATATCACTCAAAGGATAATTTGCATAAAACTCATTTTATTTAAAAAGGGTTTGATAATTCAAAATGAATTCAAAACTCATTTTAAAATCCAAATAAACATTTTCTTTTAAAAGCAAAACTATAAATTTGAAAATAGAGAATAGGTAAGTAATAGAATAATTCCCAATACATACAAACAAGTCACAACCAAACACACTTCTTAAAATAGAAAATCATTTTGATTTTCAAACTGGTTTAATAAACAATATGACACTTGATGTCAAAAATAAAAATAGGTTTAAAACAAATCAAATGTGGCTTGAATAAAACTTAAATACCACCAGATAAACATTTTACAAATATAAATATTTCAACAAATACAATCAATTCACAAGCAAACATTAACGGAACAATAAGTTCAAAAGTCAAAAGAATTTGGAGCATAAATGCTCTACTAATATATTTTCTTAAATATGTTTTCAAGTGGAAATTTATTTCCCACTTTTGAAATATCAAAATGCAAACAAAGCTATATGATGATGAATGCATGCATGATTTTCTTTTCAAAGCAAAATACATAATAGTTTTCAAAAGTTTTAAATTTTTCTGATTTTTCAACTTTTTGAAAACCTGGGATGTTACACTCATGGCCAAATAAATGTGCAGCACAAGAATTATTAAGACATAATTGTCGCACCATAGCCTTAAGTTCTAGGGTCCCCCATATATATCCCTCATAAAGTAACTTCAAGTCTCAGACACCGGTTTCTCTCTACTCCGACATGTCCTACTCAATCCATTACGCTACGGTGATCACCTTACATGCATTCCCCAACATATGCGTGCACTCATATATTGTACATAAAGACAATCATAAAAGATAACAACACTTGTATGCAAACAATCAACGAACTATTTCACAAGTGCCATGAACAAATCACTTCTCAAACACAGATTGGAGACACAATAGATCAAGTGAATAGTATATTGCATCATACATCATGTTTGCCAAGAGTTTACAGTGGGGAGATGGAGATGATCTTGCTGTAGATGTTGATGATGAACACGCCGGAGGGGGGTGGAGCCCTCCGGAGGCGTTTCCCCCCTCCGATCTTCTCCGGCGGCAGCCCTCTGTCTCTCTGTTTCGTGGTTTTGTGTTTCTCCGCCGCCTCCTTCTAGAGAACGTCGGGGGACCTTTTTTATAGGCGTTTTTAGGTCAAGACGGAGTCGGTGGAGCAAAGATCAACGGCAACGGAGCCTCGAGGCCCAAATGGGTGGGTCCCACGTGGCTACAGTACTTGGCCACGTGGGCCCCCCTCGTTTGGCCCTCGAGCCTCCGTTTGCTCGCTTCCTTCGCCCACAGGTCTTCTTCCTTCCAAATATTGACGCCCGTAAATTTCCAGGTGATTTCGTTGACGTTTGGGTCCCTGAAACATTAAAATAAGAAAACGGGGTTTTCTGCCTCTGCAGGGTTAATTCCATAAAAATAGGAAATAAATGAATATTCCCAAAAATCATTATAAAACATTGATATAACCCTTATATGATGCAAATATGATTGGAATATAAGCAATTAAAGTGCAAAGTTCATGTATGCATTTTACATGCATCAGCATCACCTTGAGCGGGGGGAACGAATGATTTGCCTGTTCTCTGAGCTGGGCCACTTGTTTCCCTCTTTTTGCCGTCCACAACTGCTCCCTCTTTAGCTGATATGCCGCCGCCTCCTCCTGCTTCTCTTGACTATATGTCTTCTCAATACAGTGGACATAGTCATCTGGCAATTCAGGCGGATGTGGCGGTTCACTCGATAGATTTTCCAAACATCTCGCAACTTTTTCTGGTGGTATTATCTCCTTTGGCGGGGGCCATTTCGGTGCTAATTGTCTTTTCACATCAGCTCTCACCTCCGCCTCGAGTTCCTCTGGTGACAAGTCGTAACTTCTCTTTGGAAGAGGCTTTAGCAACTCGCGTTCCTCTCAAGTTTCCTTATATGCACTTTTCTTCTATGTATATGTCGACGGGGAGTCTAGTTTCCGCTTTGACGGGACGGTGTGGGCGATGGACTTAGTAATGGGCGCAATCGGCTGACGGGACGGCACGGGCGATGGACTGATCGGGTTGGGCTCCCAACCGGCGGGGAGGGATGGACTTTGAGGTGGGGGATTGCTACTCGGAGGAGTCGGTGGCCTTGGCGCCGAGTATGGAAACACGATATTTTTCTTGTTCCATAGAACGATACCACGCTGGACTTCTTCCAGTGTCTTCTCCTCATCACCTCCAGGAATGTCAAGCTCAAGTGTACCAAATCCCGGCATAACTTCATCCACCCCGACACGAGCATAGCCAGCTGGAATCCCGCCGAGATGGTATCTTTCTCCAGATTGATTTAGTAAAGCATACCCGACCGCCACCTTGAAGGATATGTTCTTCATTGACATATGTAGCTCACAGTCTGTCTTCTCCGTGATATCATCCATGGGGTAGTGAGCCGCCGACGGTTCAAATTCAGAATTTTCTAGCTGCGTGGAACCCACGCTGCTTTTCCGCTGATCAGATGGGACGGCTTCGACTTCAGGACCTTCTAGGTTCTTCTGAGATGACCTTTGCTGACTAATTGAGTCTAGTTGCTCCTGCTTCAGCTGCACCTTGCGTTCCAATTCCGATAACCGGTCTAACTCCTGCTTCTTCTTTCTCTGACGGCTTCTATAAGTTTCAGCGTCCTCCAGAAACCCTTGCTTCCACGAAACACCGGGTCCATAGCCTCGTACTCGTACACCTTTTTCAGGATTCCTGAGGGCGAGTGTCAGCTTGTCATTCTCTCTGTCGGTCACGTACTCTCACTTTCAAACTTTTTCTATTGCGTCCACAAGATCTTTGGTTACTTTTTCAATTTTTTCTTTCCATTTTCCCTTTGCAACAATCTGCCCTGTCTGTGGGTCCAACCCTGCCCCATGCGCGAACAACCAGAACTTGGACCTCTCGGGCCAGTCCGCTGTTTGTCGAATGATCCCTTGATCAAGCAGTTTTGCTTCAAAGGCTTCCCACTTAGGCACGACAGTCTTGTAGCCACCTGTGCCCAAAGTATGGTGCTATGTCTTCTTCGCAGCATTTGCCTTATTTATTGACGATCGGGCCACAGCGGCCTCCGATTTTATTATCTTCACAAATGCGGGCCAGTCATGTTGTATCTTCACTAGTGGTCCAGCGAATTCTGGATCTTGTTCCTCCGCCGCTACATAATTTTTCCATAAATTTTTCTTCCAGGTCTAGAATTGTGTGCCCATCTTCTTAAAAGTACACTGCTTGACTTTCTCCTTCTTGCCCTCTGTGAGACCTGGCGGTAGGTTGACATGTGTCAAGAGCATGTCCCAAAGCAAAAAAATTCTTCTGTCGTCGACATAACTAACTGCCTTGTTGTCGTCCTTTGGCTTATGCCATTCTTCAAGGATGATCGGGACCAAGTTCCTAACAAGAACTCCGCATTGATTTATAAATTTACGGCGGCTCTCTCTGGGTTCCAGCGGATCGCCATCATCATCAACATTTTTGATCGATATCCTTGCACCATCGGCCAACCTTCTGGTCGGGCCTCGTTTCGTCTTTTTAGCGGCTGAAGATTTGCTCGATCCGGAGGGCTAAACGAAAAAATGATTCGTTAATAACTGCAATACAACTCAATTAATGCATCTAGTGATCGATCAACAGAGGCTTAATATACCTCGCCGGAGTTTGTTAAAGGCACTTCCTCCTCTCTGCAAATTTCTTCTTGCCGAACTCCCTCACCGGAGTCGTTCATAAATTGTGAGTTGTAATCGTCTCCAATTACCCCATCTTCTCCACCGGCATCTTCCCCACCGACATCTTCTCCAGGTGGGTTTGCACGTCAATATATAATCTGATACATTCGGTCTTCACACTCCTCGTCTCTGCCGGGAGAGTCCATAGCTCAATGTCCCTACAATCAATTATATATGCAATCAATTTTGGTCACATGTCACCTAAATATGCAAAGTGTTTCTATAAATTTTGGGAAAAATCTTGCAAAGTGTCATTTTGAATAATCAAACAAAATGGGCAGCATAATTGTTAAAGTGTCATTTAACAATTTTCATACACAAATTTTAAACAATGTTAAAAATGGCTAAAAGTTAAAGTTCAACAAATTATTGGCAGTAGCAATTCATGATTGTTAAAAATGGGCAACAACACAAAAATTTGCATAATTGTTAAAGTGTCATTCAACAATTTTCATACACAAATTTTAAACAATCTAATTAAACTTTAAAATATACTTCAATTCATCAAAATTGCTAACCAATTCTATAACAACAATGTAATACCACAACACTATCTAAGCAAGATTTTTTTATTTTGAACAACAAATTTTCATACTCATTTTAAACAAGAATTGTCATTCTAAAATTACGAAACTACAAAGTACTAAATTACTAAAAATAAATTTTGCTATCTATATTTTTGTTATTTTGCTATCTACAAAATGAACAAAATGCTATCTATATTTTGCTATCTACAAAATTGCTACAAATTTCTAAAAATGATATCTACAAAATGCTAACTACAAAATTGCTACAAAAATGCCATCTACAAATGAACAAAATGCTATCTATATTTTGCAATTGCTATCTAGCTACAAATTGCTCACCGGGGGCGGCGGCGGCCGGAGTTGAGGGGCGGCCGGAGTTGAGCGCGAGTTGGGGGAGAGGTGGTCGATGGCGATCGAGCTTGGACGCACGGGAAGCTCTCTCCGAGGCGGCGGCGAGGTCGAGCACCAGAGGCGGCGGCGGCGGGTGGGCGGCGGCTTCCTCCTCGTGGCAAGGCGTCGGGTGGGCACCAGAGCAGGAGCGGCGCGGCGTCGGGAGGGCACTGGAGCGCGGCGTCGGGAGGGCACTGGAGCAGGAGCGGTGCGGCGTCGGGAGGGCAACGAAGTGCGGCGTCGGGCGAGGGCACCGGAGCAGGATCGAGTGGAGCGGCGTAGCGTCGATGGATTTATATGAGAACTTGGGGAAGAAAGGAAACGACCGTCGGTTTATATACGAAAGGCCTTTAGTACCGGTTGGTATCACGAACCGGTACTAAAGACCCTTTAGTATCGGTTGGTGTTTGCAACCGGTACTACCTTTAGTACCGGTTGCAAACACCAACCGGTACTAAATGGGCTCTTGAAATATATTTTTTTGTTCTCATTCCTTTTTCTTTTTTCTGATTTCTTTTATATCTATTTATTACATTTATATTTATTGATTTAATTGTCCAAATCAAGTCAAATTATTTTCTAAAAATTTGTAAAAATCATATCTTTTGATTTCTTTCATATCTATACATTACATTTATATCTATTGATTTAATTTTCCAAATTAAGTCAAATTATTTTCTAAAAATTTGGAAAAATCATACCTTTTGATTTCTTTTATATCTATTCATTTCATTTATATCTATTAATTTAATTGTCCAAATCAAGTCAAACTATTTTCTAAAAATTTGTAAAAATCACATCTTTTGATTTCTTTTATATCTATTGATTTCATTTATATCTATTAATTTAATTGTCCAAATCAAGTCAAAATATTTTCTAAAAATTTGTAAAAAAAAATCATATCTTTTGATTTCTTTTGTACCTATTCATTTCATTTATATCTATTAATTTAATTGTCCAAATCAAGTCAAATTATTTTCTAAAAATCATATCTATATGTTTGCGTCAATCTTATAACTTTTGAGCCGTTGGATCAGGGGTGTGTTTCTTTTGAGCCGTTGGATCAGGGGTGTGTTTTTTTTAGCCAATCAGGAAGAAGCACACGGATCGTGTGTTTATTTCAAGCGATTGAGCCGTTGGATCAGGGGTGTGTTTCTTATGAGGGTTTGTGAGCTGTTGGATCAGCACTATCACGACCACTTCGTGAGCCACCCGACCCTATATATAGCCCACCTCTCGGACATGTTCGGCACTCAGTGTGTACTCTACTCATTGTAGTTCATTTGGTATACAAAGCATTCGGATTCCCTGCATACATCCGACGGTGCATTTGATATGCGGGCACTCAGGAGCCACCGTCGGCCTGTATGCATGGAAAACCGTGTGTTTTGTTCTATCTACAAATACTTCAGTTCATCGACCGAATACAAATCATTCGGATTACCTGCATACATCCGACGGTGCATTTTATATGCTGATGCATGTAAAATGCATACATGAACTTTACATTTTATTACATGTTATTCCATGTTATTTGCATCATATAAGGGTTATACTCATGATTTATATTGAGTTTTGGGGATAATTAACAACTTCCCCATTTTTCTGGAATTAACCCTGCGCTGTCAGAAAACCCCTTTTTCTATATTTTGATGTTTCAGGGACCCAAACGACGTCCAAATGACCTGAACTTTACGGGGATCACTTTTTTGGAAGGAACGAAACGTAGGCGCAAAGGAATCAAAGAAACGGAGACCAGAAGGCAGAAAGGGGTGGGCCCACGTGGCCAGATTCCCTGACCGTGGGGTCCCCCATCCTGGCCCTCGGGCCTCGCTGCCGTCGATCTTTCTTCCCGAAGCTTCGTCTTGACCTAAAAACGACTATATATAGACCCCCCAGGGCTTTCGCGAAAGAGAGCGCCGCCGAAACACAGAAACCACGAAACAGAGACCTGGAGCTGAAGATTGGAGGGGGAAAACTCCGGCGGGGCGCTGCCGGTGTGGTCTCCTTCCCTCCAACAACATCTCCACCGACACCATGATGAAGAGGGAGTAGTCCACCCCTGGACTATGGGTTTGTGGAAGTAACTTATGTATCTCTCCTCTCTATGAGCTTCACTAATTAGTACCGTATGAGCTGCTGAACATGATTACGGTCATCTATGTAATTCCTTTGTGGTGGATCTTTATTATGAGTTAATACATGTTTGAGATTGCAATGGTTTTGTTTCAGTTATGAAAGTAGATGCATATTATGTACCCCGTTCTTATTTACTTGTCATGATCAAGCATGTTTATGAGAGCATGTGAGGGGGAACGTGTGCATTAGTTGGAGTAACGGGGGGTGGCTAGTGCAGTGAACGTGACAGATAGTTCTGCGATCCACTTGGGTTTTCTACCTTACTTTGTTGCCTCACTAGGGATAAACAAAAATACCATGCTACCGGAGAGTGGATGTGACCTTGGCCACTACCTCCATGACTAGATCTAGCATGTTCTTATTTTAACTTCATGTCATTGAACTTATTGCTATGCTCTGATTTATCTTAATTACTAAGGTGTTATGATTTAGTTCGCATCTTGGTGGAGCATAAGAGAGAAACAACTTATACTTGAGATCTCTATGTTAGGACGTGATGCCCATATTATTAATAACTTGTCAAACCATGTCTTGCCATCTTCATGTTAATTTTAGTGTTCCATTGTCTACCACGTTATCAAGAGAGAGTGCATTTGTGAAACCATGAACCCCGGTCCATTTTTAATCATAAGAAACACCTTTCCAACACTTTTATCACACTTTTGTTTGCTGCCATTATTAAATCCGAAAATACAAAAACACTTTTACATCTTGCATTCATCATAAAAAACCCAAAAATATCATTTATCATTACTACCATCATCCTTGCATATTTATTTTACCATCATTGCATATTTACTACTGTTTGCATATTTATTTTATTATCATTCTCACACCTTGTGCTTGACAACCACTTGGTGAGGTTGAGGGCACAAAACAATTTATTTTGTTGCAGGTTCTCAAGAGAAGGATAAGGAGATAACACCTGAAATACTGGTTCCCCGAGAGTTCGATATTAAACCCTCGAGTCACCCCTCGTGGGGAAAACTGTCTTCCACTACTACATACACTCTGCACTTGGAGTCTCAACCTAACCCATTTACTTTTCACGCAGGTACCACGCGAAGGGGCTAGCAACTGTTTTCTGGCGCCGTTGTGGGGTAACTACGTGAAGGGCCATCAAGACGTTTTCTGGCGCCGTTGCCGGGGAACCATAGCTGAAAGGTTTATCCAAGGATCACTCACATCAAGTCAACTTCATCACCAACTTGTGTAACAACCTAAGCTTGGGGAAGTTGCACCTACGTGAGCATCATCTTATCCATCTTTACCTACAATCATTTTATTTTGTTTTGTTCTTGTCTTGCATATCATCTTTATATTTCGGTTTGCATATTTATATTCAGTTTTGCATTTTTGTGTTGCATTTGTTATTTCGAGTTGCATTAGTGTCATTTTACTTTCAGTTTTGCATAAAAAATTAAAAACACATAAAAACTTGCAATCATGAGTCTTGAAAACAAAAAGAAAGTGAGTCTTCCTTTAAGTTCCATTTCTAGTTTTAAACAACAACCTGGAGAAACATTAAAAGATGCCTGGGTTAGAATTAATAGGATGCACTATGAAGATCCTACACCTTGTGAAGATGAAAAGCTAGATCTTTACTTTTATTATGGAATAGATCCTTGGTATCAAAATGCTTTAGATGGGGCTACAGGTGGAAGTTTTGTCCTGTCAACACCATCCTGTGCGGCCATGACACTTAGAAGAATTTTTGGTAACTTTGTTGGTAGAAAGAAAAAGGTAGAGGATACCACAGTAGCACTTGCATTATCTAAAGATAAATTCGAAGCTGGTTTAGAGAAACTACCAAATAAAGAGGATTTTGAACAACTAGCATCTGTTTCTAAAAATATTATTCCTAAGATAAATGATGAATTAGTTAATGTCATGCATAAACTAAGATTATGTGAGAAAGAATTTCTTGAAAAAATATTAGTCTCAACAGTATTGAGGAAAAGTTGGTTTGTGTTAGTGATTTATTAAGGAAAAACCCATCATTTAAACATGTGAAGGAAGTTCCTATTAAGAAACAAGTTTGGATTAAAAAAGAGAGAAAAGTTGAGGAAGTTAAAATGCTTAGTGAAGTTAAGGAACCATTTGTTGATTTAGAGAAGTGTAGCTTGCATGAATTAATTTCTATCTTACAAAAATTTGCAAGTGATCCTTCTGTTAATATTAACCAGGCTGGTTTTGGTTCCTATATTGCTAATCATGTCTTAAAAGAAAAGATTGCTAGGTACAATCAAGAAGCTATGATACCACCTAAGCTTGGGGATATCTGGATCCCTAAGGTACTAGTAACCATTGGAAAAGAGACACACCATGCCATTTTAGATCTAGGATCTAGTGTCTCTATATTATCTAAAGAACTATATGAAGTCCTTGAACTTAAAAATATTGAGAAATGCTCTATTGAACTTGCACTTGCTGATGATTCCATTAGACATGCTCTAGGAAAAGTAAGTGATGTTATGGTAGAGTTACACATGACTTTTGTGCCTGTTGATTTTCTAATCATGGACATGGGGAATAAAACCTCTAGTCCTATTATTTTGGGAAGACCTTTTCTTCGTACTACAGGTGCCATTATTGATTCAAAGGAAGGGAATGTGAAGTTTCAGTTTCCACACAAGAAGAGCATGGAACACTTCCCAAGGAAGAGGGACACACCAAGGTTCAAGCTCCCTCATGAGCTACGTCCCCTTTGATTATCAAGTAAGTAAGCCTAGCTATATGGCTATAAAGAAAGCGCTTTACGGGAGGCAACCCGGTTGTTTTTGTTTGAGATTTTCTTTGAGTCCTCTTGCTGTAACAAGAGAGTAGTTTGTTAGTTTTGTTTCTGGGATTTTTAATAAAGAACCAAGTTTTACCTATTTTGGGTTTGAAAAGTTGCTATTCATTTTCGGAGAGTTTTCTGCCTGCACGAAGTCTGTGCACGGTTTGATTTTTCATTTTTTATCTGTAACTCCGATTGAGCTGTAATTTGAACTGTAGCTTCAACTTTTCATCCTCTGTATACGTGATTTTTTGCAGATTTTTCTGACGAGTTTAAGTAGGGTAGAAAAATGCGTTTTGCTGCTGCTGTTTTTCTGGACAGATTCTGTCTTGATATTGTTTGATGCATTCTTTGAGCTTTTTGCTTGAATCTTTTTGATTCAATTGAGTTTATGAGTAGGCATACAACATTATATACTCTCTGGACATTCATATGAATTTTTCCTAAGGATTTTATGCAGCAAGGAACCTATTTGTTTATCACTACTAATATCACCCCACAGAAAAGAAATGGGAGAAACGGTGTTTTGAAGTTTTTTCACAGGGATTAGAGGAGCTGCACCAAGAGCTATCCAAGGATGGTGAAGACCATAAGCTTGGGGATGTCAAGACAACCCCACTAGACCAACACACTCTCGGTTTGCACACGTCTAACTTCTGTTTTTCGATCAAAGCACTTTATCGTATAAACTTGGAGCGTCTGTTTTTTTTTGCTTTTGTTATTTCGGTTTGTTAATAAGACCACCACTATCATTTATATATGAGAGAGCTACTGGAAGTTTGGGTTGAATTATGTTGGATGCTATTAAATATATTGGGATAGGGATGTTTGAGTTGATTTTAAAAGATACATATAGTTGCATAATTCATGTGCTTTGAATGAATGTTAATTTGCAAGTGTGTTGTCAAGAGCTATCTTACCATGTTTAGATGTTGAATTTTAACTTTACTTGGTTTAACATGGATTGATTAGTTCTATGGACACTTATGCATGCATTTAGATGGTCAACTTTCTCCCTATTGCTAGCCCAAAAATTACAACAAGTAAAAAGCTTGTTTCCCAACACCTTCAACCAAAGTTTTTCCAGTGAGTCCACCATATCTACCTATTAGCTTTATGCTATTCCAAGTATGTTTATCATGTTATATTGTGTTATCTACATTTCTGAATTTAAATGCTTATGTTATTGATTGTCATGGGAAAAATTGGTTAAAAGCTCTCACGAACTTGATGCACAATTTACTTTTATTGCATTTAATAAGCATGAACCATTGTGATTAAAATTATGAAGTTGTGGGCTTGACAATTGTTTTGGTTGGGAGTTAGCCCATATGTGCTGTCACATGGCAAGCTTTCAACATTGCACTTATTTATATTTAGTTGATGTCATGTACTTTTGTTTATGGATGCCTATCATGGGTGAAATGAATGTGGATACTTAGTAAGTTCAAAGAGTTTGTATAAATGGTTAGAGAAATGCCTGGGCCGCTAATCTAAGCCATGCATCATTCATGGTGGAAATTTACAGCATAACCATAATGTTCATTCAGTGATGCACCTCATAATAAAAAGCTATACCCATAGTAAATAAAAGAGTGCTGAGATTGTTCATTGTCTGTTTGTCTTGTTGTTTTGACATGGGCTTGTTCATGTCAAGGGGCAAGAGGTACCCCAGTGCAGTTCTTGATGATACTATTATTACTTGCAATGACCTTTATTTGAATTTACTTTGTGGACCAAAGTGAGTAACACATGGTGTAGGTACTTGTATTCAAGGGACATGAGACATTCAACCAATACATTGTCAAGCACACCACTCATATTTGCTTTCACTTTAAACATTAATCATTCAAGATGCTATGATAGGGGTAATGAGAGCTCCACACCAATGACTACCACATTGCAAGCATTAACTTAAGTAGAAGTGTTTGGAAGTTAGATGAAACTTATTCATGCTTTACCTCTACTTATTTATCTATCCAAAGTGTCCACCTTTTATATTCAGTTTTCATAAGAAGTACTCTATGACCACCATAGGATGTTTTTACTTTTCATTATGCATACATTTGGTCCATAGTACTTTCTTCTATTACACTTTGTGAATTTATCATTGAACATCTTTACATTGAGTATTTGATATCACTTCATAATTTATCTTGCATATTGTTATTCCTTTGAAGAATGAATCATTTGACTTATGTAGCAATAGTAATCACCTTTGATATCCATTGATAGTATTAAAATGCAAAGTCCATGTTAGTTTTATCACCTTCATACTCGGGACGAGCATGGGTTAAGCTTGGGGATGTTGATGCATGTAAAATGCATACATGAACTTTACATTTTATTACATGTTATTCCATGTTATTTGCATCATATAAGGGTTATATTCATGATTTATATTGAGTTTTGGGGATAATTAACAACTTCCCCATTTTTCTGGAATTAACCCTGCGCTGTCAGAAAACCCCTTTTTCTATATTTTGATGTTTCAGGGACCCAAACGACGTCCAAATGACCTGAAACTTTACGGGGATCACTTTTTTGGAAGGAACGAAACGTAGGCGCAAAGGAATCGAAGAAACGGAGACCAGAAGGCAGAAAGGGGTGGGCCCACGCGGCCAGATTCCCTGACCGCGTGGGGTCCCCCATCCTGGCCCTCGGGCCTCCGCTGCCGTCGATCTTTCTTCCCGAAGCTTCGTCTTGACCTAAAAACGACTATATATAGACCCCCCAGGGCTTTCGCGAAAGAGAGCGCCGCCGAAACACAGAAACCACGAAACAGAGACCTGGAGCTGAAGATTGGAGGGGGAAAACTCCGGCGGGGCGCTGCCGGTGTGGTCTCCTTCCCCTCCAACAACATCTCCACCGACACCATGATGAAGAGGGAGTAGTCCACCCCTGGACTATGGGTTTGTGGAAGTAACTTATGTATCTCTCCTCTCTATGAGCTTCACTAATTAGTACCGTATGAGCTGCTGAACATGATTACGGTCATCTATGTAATTCCTTTGTGGTGGATCTTTATTATGAGTTAATACATGTTTGAGATTGCAATGGTTTTGTTTCAGTTATGAAAGTAGATGCATATTATGTACCCCGTTCTTATTTACTTGTCATGATCAAGCATGTTTATGAGAGCATGTGAGGGGGAACGTGTGCATTAGTTGGAGTAACGGGGGGTGGCTAGTGCAGTGAACGTGACAGATAGTTCTGCGATCCACTTGGGTTTTCTACCTTACTTTGTTGCCTCACTAGGGATAAACAAAAATACCATGCTACCGGAGAGTGGATGTGACCTTGGCCACTACCTCCATGACTAGATCTAGCATGTTCTTATTTTAACTTCATGTCATTGAACTTATTGCTATGCTCTGATTTATCTTAATTACTAAGGTGTTATGATTTAGTTCGCATCTTGGTGGAGCATAAGAGAGAGAACAACTTATACTTGAGATCTCTATGTTAGGACGTGATGCCCATATTATTAATAACTTGTCAAACCATGTCTTGCCATCTTCATGTTAATTTTAGTGTTCCATTGTCTACCACGTTATCAAGAGAGAGTGCATTTGTGAAACCATGAACCCCGGTCCATTTTTAATCATAAGAAACACCTTTCCAACACTTTTATCACCACTTTTGTTTGCTGCCATTATTAAATCCGAAAATACAAAAACACTTTTACATCTTGCATTCATCATAAAAAACCCAAAAATATCATTTATCATTACTACCATCATCCTTGCATATTTATTTTACCATCATTGCATATTTACTACTGTTTGCATATTTATTTTATTATCATTCTCACACCTTGTGCTTGACAACCACTTGGTGAGGTTGAGGGCACAAAACAATTTATTTTGTTGCAGGTTCTCAAGAGAAGGATAAGGAGATAACACCTGAAATACTGGTTCCCCGAGAGTTCGATATTAAACCCTCGAGTCACCCCTCGTGGGGAAAACTGTCTTCCACTACTACATACACTCTGCACTTGGAGTCTCAACCTAACCCATTTACTTTTCACGCAGGTACCACGCGAAGCGGCTAGCAACTGTTTTCTGGCGCCGTTGTGGGGTAACAACGTGAAGGGCCATCATATGCGGGCACTCACGAGCCACCGTCGGGCTGTATGCAGGGGAAACCGTGTGTTTTGTTCCAACTTTTTCGAGCGCTTGTGAGCCGTTGGAGTTTTTAGAACCAAAAATCAGTGTTTAGAGTTTTCTTCTGAGTTTTCAGAACACAGTTACATAAAACGTTTAATACATTATTACACATCACCAACAACATCCCTATCTAGTGTTGTGGTATAAACTTTTTATTCGTGTGTGTCCCTTTCTTCTGATTGCGCCGTAACCATGGACAATCTTCATCATTTAACACGATGCTTGGGTCAGTGTTCACTGCGAAGGGCGGAATTTCATCAAACTTATTGTAATCTTCTGACATGTCTGTCTTGTCCTCAACTCCCACGATGTTTATTTTCCCTGGAAGAACTATGTGGCGCTTTGGCTCATCGTATGATGTATTCGCTTGCTTATGATCTTTTCTTTTTTTCGGTCTGGTAGACATGTCCTTCACATAGAAAACCTGAGCCACGTCATTGGCTAGGACTAATGGTTCGGTGTGGTACCCAAGATTCTTGAGATCCACTATTGTCATTCCGTACTGTGGGTCTACCTTTACCCCGCCTGTCAGCTTGAACCATTTGCACCGAAACAAAGGGACCTTAAAATCAGATCCATAGTCAAGTTCCCATATCTGCTCTATGTAACCATAATATGTGTCCTTTTGCCCATTGTTGTTTGTTGCATCAAAGCGGACACCACTGTTTTTGTTGGTGCACTTTTTATCTTGGGCGGCCGTGTAAAATGTATTCCCATTTATCTCGTACCCTTGGAAAGTCAATATTGTCGAAGATGGTGACTTGGCCAACAAGTATAGCTCTTCTCCAACAGTGGTGTTACTAATGAGATGTGTTTGCAACCAACCGCCGAAAGTCTCCACGTGTTTTCCTTGAATCCAATCATCAGGCTGCTCCGGGTATTTGGAGTGTAAAATATTCATGTCTTCATTGATATACGGAGCCACCAAGCTGGAATTTGTAGAACTGTGTAGTGTGCTTGAGTGAAAGAATGCCCATCCATACATGTTGTTTTCTTTCCTAGTGTGCCTTTTCCACGCAGTCTCCCCTCATGGCGCAATTGAGGAACACCGATCGGCTTAAGGTCAGGAATAAAGTCAACACAAAACTCAATGACCTCCTCTGTTCCATAGCCCTTGGAGATGCTTCCTTCTGGCCTAGCACGGTTATGAATGTATTTCTTTAAGACTCCCATGAACCTTTCAAAGGGGAACATGTTGTGTAGAAATACAGGACCGAGAATAGAAATCTCTTCGACTAGGTGAACTATGAGGTGCGTCATAATATTGAAGAAGGATGGTGGGAACACCAACTCGAAGCTGACAAGACATTGGACCACATCCTTCTGTAAACTTTGTAGAGTTTCTGGATTGATTACCTTTTGAGAAATTGCATCGAGGAATGCCATAGCTTCACAATGGGTACTCGAACATTTTCCGGTAGAAGCCCCCTCAATGCAATCGGAAGTAATTGTGTCATAATCACGTGGCAGTCATGAGACTTTAGGTTTTGGAACTTTTTCTCTGCCATATTTATTATTCCCTTTATATTCGACGAGAAGCCAGACGAGACCTTATACTGCTCAGAACATCAAAAAAGATCTCCTTCTCTTCTTTGGTAAGAGCGTAGCTGGCAGGACCTTGATACTTCTCTGGATTCAGGTCGTCTCGTTCATGCATACGCTGCTAGTGCAGCCGTGCATCCGGTGTATCTTTCGTCTTCCCATACACGCCCAAGAAGCTTAGCAGGTTCACGCAAAGATATTTCGTCACGTGCATCACATCGATTGCAGAGCGAGCCTCTAGGATTTTCCAATAGGGTAGCTCCCAAAATATAGATTTCTTCTTCCACATGGGTACGTGTCCGTCGGCGTCATTCGGAACAGATTGTCCGCCAGGACCCTTTCCAAATATTACTTTTAAATCCTTGACCATGTCATATATATCAACACCAGTAGGGCAGGTAGGCTTCGTCCGGTGATCTGCGTCACCTTTGAAATGCTTGCCTTTCTTTCTTACAGGATGCTTGTTTGGAAGAAATCGACGATGCCCCAGGTACACATTCTTGTTTGCCAAATATATACTTTCAGTTTCACCTAAACAGTGCGTGCATGTATTGTATCCCTTGTTTGACTGTCCTGAAATGTTACTAAGAGCAGGCTAATCATTGATGGTTACAAACAACAACGCTCGTAGGTCAAATTCCTCATGTTTTTTCTCATCCCACACACGTACACCTTCTTCATGCCACAACTGTAAAAGTTCTTCAACTAATGGCCTCAGGTACACATCAATGTCGTTGTCGGGTTGCTTTGGGCCTTGGATGAGTACTGACATCATAATGAACTTTCGTTTCATGCACAACCAAGGAGGAAGGTTATAGATACATAGTCACAGGCCAAGTGCTATGACTGGAGCTCTGCTCCCCAAAAGGATTAAAGCCATCTGTACTTAGACCAAAACTTAAGTTCCTTGCGTCATCTGAAAATGTCGGGAACTCTTTGTCGATTTTTCTCCACTGCGACCCATCAGCGGGGTGTCTCAGCATCAGGTATTTCTTACGGTCTTCTTTGTGCCGTCGCAACAACTTGGCATGCTCTTTGTTTTGGAACAAACGTTTTAACCATGGTATTATAGGAGCATACCACATCACCTTGGCAGGAACCCTCTTCCTGGGGCGCGGCTCGCCCTCAACATCATCAGGGTCATCTCGCCTGATCTTATACCGCAATGCACCGCATAACAGACATGCATTCAAATTCTCATACTCCTCACCGCGGTAGAGGATGCAGTCATTGATGCATGCATGTATCTTCTGCACCTCTAATCCTAGAGGGCAGACAACCTTCTTTGCTTCGTACGTACTGGGGGCAATACGTTATCCCTTGGAAGCATCTTCTTTATTATTTTCAGCAAATTTTCAAATCCCTCGTCAGATACACCATTCTCTGCCTTCCATTGCAGCAATTCCCGTGGGGTACCCAGCTTTTTCTGGCCATCTTCGCAATTTGGGTACAACAATTTTTTGTGATCCTCTAACATGCTCTCCAACTTCAACCTCTCGTTTTTACCTCCACAATTTATCTGTGCATCAAGAATGGCCCGACGAAGATCATCATCGGGCTCATCAACAATGTGATCTTCTTCAGCTTCGTCTTCCCCCATTGTAGTAGCACCGAGTTCAGTGAACATAGGATAGTTGTCATTATCCTCTTCTTCTTCATTGTCTTCAATTATAACCCCTCTTTCTCCGTGCTTGGTCCAACAATTATAGCCGAACATGAAACCGGACTGCAACAGGTGGACGTGAATGGTTTTTGAGGTAGAGTAATCCTGCGTATTCTTACAGGCACTACATGGACAAGAAATAAAACCATTCGGCCGCTTGTTTGTCTCAGCCACGCGGAGAAAATTATGTATGCCATTAATAAAGTCGGGACAGCGCCGGTCACCTTACATCCATTGTCGGCTCATCTGCATTATATAAATATATCAAAAACCATTACACTACATCATGAATATATAATAGTGACCAAATTAATTAATACAAGTTCATCACATTAAAACCAAAATAGAGTAGTGTCCAAATGTAATACATAGTTCACATAAAACATACATTGAAACTAACATACAACTATCTAAAGAATTTAAATCCAACAACAAATGCGATCAAAATCGCAACTAAGGTAATTATTGAACCAACAACATAATGATACCAAGCCTCTTTATGAATGGCATATTTTCTAATCTTTCTAATCTTTAAGCGCATTGCATCCATCTTGATCTTGTGTTTATCGACGACGTCGGCAAGATCGAACTCCAATTTCATCTTTTCTTCTAAGCATTGTACACGACGATCTTCACTTCTTTTCAATTTTGCTTTCAAATCATTGTTTTCTTTTTCAAATAAATTTAGCATATCGACAAGAGGGTCGGTTGGAATTTCCGGTTCAACTACTTCCTAGATAAAAAAATCTATGTCAAGTTGGTAGGCATAATTGTCATAATTAAACACGAAATGAAACAAATGGTTATAAAAATATACCACATCCGAATCATAGACCGGACGAGGGCCGACGGGGACGGATATCAAAACCATGGCACTATACATATAAAAAAACATAAGAAAATTATACAAGTAATAACTGTGCATTTAAATCATAAAAGTGTTTTTTTTATAAAAGAAAAAACAAGAGGCTCACCGAGGTGGTGTCGGTGACAGGACGGCGCGGGCTATCGACGGAGGTGAGGACGGGGACGGGACGACACTAAAACCCACAAATCATAAATTAATTTGAGCTCAAAATGCATATAAAAAAATGAACTCCTTAACTTAGCCATTTCATCAAACACCTAGCTAACACTACAAAAAATAAAATGAGCTACACTAGAATGAAATGAGCTAAAGTACCAACGCCGGAAGAAAGGATGAAGTTGCTAACCCTTGAATAGATGGGGTGCCGTCAATCTTGACAAATGGTGACAAAAAATGGGGATGAACTAGAGCTCGGGAGCAGAAACGGAGGAGAAAAATGGTGAAGTTTCGATCAGGAAAAATGGAGAGGGCCTCGGGGTGGAAGAAGATGATATAGGGGAACCCTTTAGTACCGGTTCGTATCACGAACCGATACTAAAGGTCGATCTTTAGTCCCGGTTCGTGTTACGAACCGGTACTAAAGGTCGATCTTTAGTCCCGGTTCGTGTTACGAACCGGTACTAAAGGTTGCTCGCACTGGCCCCACCTCTGCGGCCGCTACCGCAACCCTTTAGTACCGGTTCGTAACATGAACCGGGACTAAAGGTACATTTCGAACCGGAACAGAAACTGGCCGTCGCCCTGGCCGTTGGAACTGGGACTAATTGTCCATTTAGTCCCGGTTCCAATGGTATCCGGGACAAATGGGTCAAACGGATGGCCCGTTTTCTACTAGTGTCCTCCGAGCTCGAGCAGCACTCCTCCGAGTAAGTGGGGTTCAACTTTGTGTCGATCATCGATCACACTCGGCCAGTGCTTTGGATCATCTATCCATCTTGCCACCGATTGATTAATTAGTCTAGTACTAGTAACGTATATTAGTGACATCATAGTGCACCAATAGCACAAATAAAAATAGTTTTAAAGCAAATCGGCTATCCTTGTTTGCAAAATAAGGCAAAGCTTAGGCAAAAAGATGTTGCGTGTCTAATTATCGCAGCTTATCAAGTTTGTTAACTTTTGCAAACGCCTAATCTTGGCGCCCTTTTTTTTGGCCTTGCAGGCAACGTCATCTCCATCGCGAGCTACCTGGCCCCAATGTAAGCGACTGCACTAGTACTATGTTGTTTTCTATTCGTTTCATCTTGTAAATCTGTTTCTTACTTTGGAATTTGTGTGTGGACCGACGTTCTACCGTATCTACAAGAGCAAGTCGACGGAGGGTTTCCAGTCGGTGCCGTACGTGGTGGCGCTCTTCAGCGCCATGCTGTGGATCTACTACCCGCTGGTGAAATCCAACGAGAGCCTCCTCATCACCATCAACGCCGCCGGCTGCTTCATCGAGACGATCTACATCGTCATGTACCTGGCCTACGCTCCCAGGAAGGCCAAGGTTTTCACGGCGAAGATCCTTCTCCTCAACGTCGGCGTCTTCGGGCTCATCCTCCTCTCCACCCTCCCTCCTCGTCGAGCGCGAGAAGCGCGTCGTGTCCCTCGGCTGGGTCTGCGTCGGTTTCTCAATCAGCGTCTTCATCGCCCCTCTTAGCATCATAGTGAGCACTCCATCCCACACGAAACTTTGTGAGTGACAAAGGTACACTATATTTATTGTGCTATTACAGGGGCGTGTGATCCGAACGAGGAGCGTCGAGTACATGCCCTTCTCACTCTCCCTCTCGCTCACCCTCAGTGCGGTCGTTTGGTTCCTCTACGGGCTCCTCATCAAGGACAAATACGTCGCGGTAATTAGACACTGAAATCTTAAAGTTTTGCACTCATGTATGGTGTCTAGTTCACTACTAACTTTTCTGTATGGTGATATATTTTGCAGCTCCCCAACATACTTGGCTTCACCATCGGGTTGATCCAGATGGGTCTCTACATGTTCTACATGAACGCGACGCCGGTGGTGGGCGATGGGAAAGAAGGCAAGCAGCTGGAGGGCAAGCTGCCGGCTGAGGAACACGTCGTGGTCGACATCGCCAAGCTCAGCGCGACCCCCGAGAAGAACTACGGCAATGAGGTGCACCCGGTGACGGAGATGGCCTCCAGGGCTGCCCCCAGGAGCTGCGCGGCCGAGGCGGTGGCGGCTCCGGAGAAGGAAGCTGTACTCACCGTGGACGTTGCTCGTCCTCTCCAGGTGGTCGTCTAGATCCACGTACACGCCTACGTGCATGCATGGACCATGCACACTTCAGTATTTCCACAGGAGCAAACCGAAGGAGGCCGTACGAGAATAACTTTAATTAATTATTAATTAATCTCCCTATTAGCTAAGCCGTTCATGGATGCTTTGCTTGCATCAGTGGTGGAACCTAAGGACGGGAGAAAAGAGAGAGAGAGGGAGTTTGGAAGCTCTATATGTATAGGGGTGTGATCTCTCTCCTTGTTGATTAGTGCTACTGTTGTATTCATTTCCATCGATGGATGCATGTATTCTTAACTACATGCTGTAGTTGCTTTGTACGTGTAATGTTTTCAAATAAAATTATGTGGAGTAATCGATCTCTAGCTACTGTCTATTTGTTTCCCTCTAGCTACCGATTGCAAATTAACACAAGTTTTTTTTATGTCGTCCTTAACTTGTGTGGGATGACGTGTACACAGCCATGGAAATTAAAGCAGACAGGAGATGAAAGCCGCATATCTTAAGCGCGTGCGGTCCAGGTGATAGGCACGCCACACGCACCCGGCCGGCCAGCTTTGTGTTGTTGTTTTAGAGCGCACGTACGCGCTTCCTTTTACCTTTGCCTACTTTTGGGAACGGCTCACGCGGCCATGTGGCATACGTACAGCTTCAATTTACTTCTTTTTTAGAAGAAGAAAGGTTAAACCACTTTATCTATATTTCGGGTACAGACGATTCAATTATTTTGTGTGGAAACAAACAATGACACTACACCCGCTGGATTATTCTTAGAACTCGGTTTGACACCGCTGATTTCATTACATTTAGCACTGATGGCATCATTTTATTTGTTCAGTTTGAAATCTATTATATAATTAAAACACAAGACAACCTATGGCTCAGATTAGACAAGAAATAAGGAACGGTTCAGATCAGATTGACGCCTGTGAAAAAATGACATAAAGCTAAGCGGTCCCGATCGGAAAATAAACGTGATAGAAGCAAACTCCTATTTGACGGGCCGGAGATAAAATCTGGAGTTCTGGATCCTTTCCCTAGACACGGCTAGGAACATCAGGCGGAATTATAATAACGAGCAGTTTGTGTCCTCTACGACACGCATCGTATGCATGGAGGGCGAAAAGGTTCCGTCGGGAGGAGCGGAACAGTCGGCGACGTGAGCGCTGCTATGATGTTAACTACATGCATGCATGTTGTCGCCGGCAGACCCGACGGTGCAATCGGTGGCATAGACGCAAGGCTTGAAAAATCAAGGTATTAATATTGGATTCCTCAACCGGCTAATTCGTGCGTGTGACAACGTGCATCGGTACATGCATGGCCGTATAAGATTAATTTGTACGATAGTTGCTACATGCATGCCCGTATAAGATTTGTACGATAGTTGCATGGTGGCGAGATCGACGGCGCGACAGCTCTCATGGAAGCTCTCATGGCATAGCAGCGTCG
Source organism: Poa pratensis (assembly GCA_947311845.1). Taxonomy (NCBI): domain Eukaryota; kingdom Viridiplantae; phylum Streptophyta; class Magnoliopsida; order Poales; family Poaceae; genus Poa; species Poa pratensis. Next base: position 27,539,583 of record CAMZMU010000118.1, read on the forward strand.
GCAGGAGGTTTTGGTGGCCCTAATGAATGAGAAAAACTATCATCGTTCAGCGAGCGGACCACCGTCCGCGGCGAACTCCAGCAGCATGTCCTAGCAAACAAAACGAGGTTCATACAGTTCTGGCCGAGTTAGATTGATAGACGCCTCGCGTGCATGGAGCTCTAGACCAGATGAGGGAAGACATCACGGAAGGCACTGGAGAGGAGGCCGTCGGCCTGGAGTACTCGATCAGATGATGCAATTAGGAGCACTTGACGACACGATGAAAGGTATCAGAGAATAGCTGCATGCATGCATTGGCAGGGACTCACGTCACAAACGCATTAGGCATGCATGGGCTCTAGCTATTGACAGATGGTGGTGAACCGAAACAGGTTTGGATTCTTTTTTTTTGCTGATCTGTGGAAACTGTAGATATTTATCTTACACGTTCTTGGTTCAGTTGCTAAATATTTTGTCTTGATTTGCATCGTATGATATGAATTTGAGAAATATACACAGATATATTCGTTATGTGTGCAGTCTGTGATTGATATTGAGGTGAGGTTTAAGTTCTAGATCATTATTGAAGGGATTTGTGGAGTGGCCAGGAGACATTTGGACATTGAAGAAAAGGATATCTTCGTCCCTTCCTTTAAATTGAACAAAATACATCAAAGTTTTGTTCCAAGTACATATCAGTTTAAGTTTTCGGTAACATGGGTTTACCAAGTACTTTTACTCACTGCAGTAATAGTTTTTCCTGTATCAGTGATGCTAATGACCAGCACTCTAACTGAATTTTGTTTTCTAGGATTTAAACAAACTGATACATGAGTAGTTAATTTCAATAATTACATAGGATTTCCATGAACTGGATGATTCATTCATAGTGGAGGATGCCGCGGTTCCATATTGGACTGAAGGTCAATTGTAGACAGTTTCGTTACAAAGAACATATCCAGCGACTGTGGCTCTTTGGACTGGACAATCGAAGATCTGATAAATAATACGAAGCATCTTTTCCAGGAACATTTAGATGTTGATCAATTGATCCAAAGAATTCTTCAATATCGTAATTGGTACCAAATCTCTGTACGTATCAAAAGTTTGGTTTTCCTCACAGCATAATTTTTTTGTGAAAGCCAGCACGTATTTATTCAAGAACATCTAATCAACCTTTTGTAGTTTCTCCATGTGCAGATAATATAGTCTCTCCTCCAGTTAGACGTGAAAGACTGAGTTTTAATGAAAATCTTCAAATTTTATTGGCGATGTTGCATCAGCAAATATCTTTAGCAGATATCAGTATAATACTAAAGGTAATGTTTCCAGCTTGAGCATTACTTTTTTTAACTTTTTAAATTGTGGCATAACAATAGCACTGAAAGGAATTAACCAAGGAAATATATATGAATGACAGAAGAAATTACAATACATAAAGGAGCTGATGATGTTGACCGACTTGGATGATTTTTAAGAATGTAGAGCTGTTAAGATTAAAAAAAACGTATCAGTGTCTATAGTACAAGATGTTAAGAGAAAAGGGAACATGCACTAAATTTTGTATTTGCATATATTCTGTCCACTACGGCATACAACATTATTTACTTTACATGTGCATATTTTCACATCATTTATAAATTCAAAACCAGTATTCATAATTCATGTCATATTATCGACTTCTTATTTATCTTTCAATTTTTAGATGTTATTGGATTTTTCACCACGGTTAAGCCAATAAATTTAAGGGTTGAACAATCAGATCAAGTAAGATTACAATCAGATCTCAATTTATACTTCAAGAATATCAAAAAAAAATTAGATTTAAATATTTAAGGGTGATAAAGGCGGATTAACGTTACAGTGAAATTTGAATTATCATTTAGGTGAAGATTTAATGATAAAGCAGCGTTCTTATTGTTAGCTCAACATAAGTGCAGTATTCAAATATTATGAAATCAAAATTGAACTAAATCTGAGAAAAAATCAGAATTGTCATTCTAGCCGCGCAAATGCGCGGGCCACACCGCTAGTTCCAAGCTGAAAAATCATGTTTGGTTGGTTGTCACAAGAATTTGTGAAAAAAAATGATTTCAAGAAGAATGACATGGTCAGGGACAGAAATTGACTTGACACGCCATACTCAGTCGTTAGAATTTTAAATTGAAATGTCGTTTCAATTCCGTAACAACCAAACACGTTGCATATGAAATCTTGATTGAGTTCCACCATTCGGGTATAAAATGATGGCCGCCAAATGAGTTCTTACGGAATCATGCTTACGAGTAACTTGGTTCACCAAGGAACTACATAATCAGGATTAACCGGAGTAACCGCTGACACTTTCCAATCACACGGGGCAACAACGTGCTCGTGAAGCGAACCCGTAGATTCGTCAGGTGGGTGTGGCATTATCTAAAATAAAATGAATTTGGAGGGTGTCTAGAGAGTAACTCATAGTACTATCAAAAGTTCCACGACATGATACTAGTCGTCCGAATATCCTTTGGTCGTCTGATAATCGAGCTCTGATACGTCACAAACGTATCTATAATTTTTGATATTCCATGTTTGTTTTATATCGAATGCTACATGTTTTATTTATAGTTTTATATCATTTTTATGCATTTTCTGGAATTAACCTATTAACAAGATGCCCAGTGCCAGTTCCTGTTTTCTGCTCTCTTTTTGTTTCAGAAATCATAGTAAGGAAATATTCTCCAAAAGATCTGAAAATTTACGAAGGTTATTTTTACGAAGAAAAAAAGACGGAGTCCAAAGGGCAACCGGAGAGGAGACCCTAGGCCCCCAGACGCCACCCAAGCGCGGCCAGAGGTGGGCCCATGCATGGGGGTCGTCTGGGTCCCCAGGGTGCCCTCTGGCGCCGCCTCTTCGCCTATATATTCCCTTCGTCCCGAAAAGCCTAAACACACGATCAATTTTACAGAAAGATATCCAAGGCCGCAGTCGTCGCGAACCCTAGTTCGGGAGGGTTCTGAAGCTCTTCCCGGCACTCTGCCGGAGGGGGAGATCATCACCGGAGGGCTCTACACCACCATGGCTGTCTCCGGAGTGATGCGTGAGTAGTTCACCATTGGACTACGGGTCCGTAGCAGTAGCTAGATGGTTGTCTCTTCTCCTTATGCTACCATGTTTAGATTTTGTGAGCTGCCTAACATGATCAAGATCATCTTTATGTAATGCTACATGTTGTGTTGGCTGGGATCCGATGAATTGTGAAGTTATGATCAAGTTTGTTCATCTATCTATCTATATGTTTTATTTATGATCTTACATTTAATTTCCACACCATACGTTTAATCCTTTGTTTACAGCAAGCGAGGGAGATTGGCAACCTTGCTGTTTCGTTGGGGTAAATTAGTTTGATTGTGCTGTGTGAAGGTCCACGTTGGTCTACAAGCGCCAGAGTAGATTGACATCGTGTTGAACCTCTTCAAGTCCTACTGGTTCGATAAATCTTGGTTTTGAACTCAAGGGAAAACTTCTACTACGCTGCATCCACTAGTACAGAACGACACATCGGAAACGGGCCAAAATCCTCATCAGAAACGGAGAAGTGGTCTGTGTCCCCGCCCCCGCTGCTGATGTGAAGGCCCTCATCGGGAATGGAGGCCAAAAACCGTCGTCGATGAGGCCTCAGTTCGGCAACGGTTGTTTACATAACTCCGTTTCCTCAGTGTCGAGCTCATCAGTAACGGAGTCTTTGAATTTACCCGTTTGCATTGAGTTTTCTTCAGAAGCCTATTATAGAACGTATACAGATGCCACTGGACATTCAATATCTCACAGCACAAGCACAAACATGATAGCAAAGTAATTCATAAGGTATACCAAATGTCACCGATACATTGCATCACAAGATGACCAATTACACTTATCTTCATTGTCATGCCTCGCTAAATCCATCTTTGACATGAGTAGCTAAATATATCATTATCATGCCTCACTAAAACTTATGCTTGTCATTCCTAACTAAACTTATATTCATGACTTGCTGCTACATTTGTCTCCATAGGAGTGGCAAGTCCATGAATTCGATCTCTTCTTGGACGGTGTCGCCGAAATATAATAGGGTTTATTATTTTTGTGCCCTGCTTCGCTTAGTTTTCCTCGTTTGTGCCCTAGGCGCTTAAATTTCCTCGTATGTGCCCTACTTGCCTCTTTCGAGACTCACACATGGCCAAACGGGGTGTTTCCATCTGGTCAAGCCCTTTGACCGTTAACGAAAGTGTGACATGTGGGCCCAGCGAAGTGCATGCACCCGTGCACTCCCATACTGCTCGCCGTCCCCACTTAAAGCTTACAAGTGGGGCCAGCGGAGGAGGAGTGCTTGCATACAGCCGTACGAGCGCGTCCATGCCTGCTCGCCGTCCACGAATTTGCGCACCTTCAATGGTGTGCCCCCCTGGCCGGCAAAAAGCTGCCGCGCCGCCTACGCTGCCGGCCTGGCCATGCATCTGCTCCGCCGTCTTCGCGTCTCTCTTGCCTAGTCTGTCCTGCCGCCAGCTGAGCAGTCTGGCAAGCCGAATCAATGCCCGGTCACCATTACTGTCGGTCCAGACGCGACGCCGTCCAGACCGCAGATGGCTAGAAAGGGAGCCATTTCCTCTCCCATTACGCCCACACCTTCCAGTGATACCCTCTTCCTCTTCTTGCCACCCTCGCCCAGTCCCTCATCTTTCGATGGCTCGTGCTGCAGGTGGCCGCTCCACTCCCCGCTCGTACCGCCGGCACCACGTCCGCTATCCTTTGTTTCTTGAGTCGAACGAGGGCAGCGGCGGGAGAAGGACCCGTGGGTGTGGGCGCCCGAGCAGCACTCCTCCGAGCTCGAGCAGGATTCCTTCATGCTGGAGCACGTCTCCTCCGAGCTCGATTAGGGGCAGGGGCAGGGACATTGCTCCCGATCCCATTCCCTTCATCGATCTGTCCGACAAGGAGGCGGAGGAGAAGGAGGTCATGGACCCGGGTATGGCTTGGACCAGGGCCGACTATCAAGCCACAGAGCAGGCCAGGCATTCCGCTGATCAGCAACAGCTCGTGGATACTCTGGTCGCTTCTGTGGTCGAAGCAGAAGCCGTGGAGAAGGCGAGAGCCGAGAAGTATGCGGACGACCTACAGAAGGCTCTGAACAACTCGGAGAGCAAGGGCAACGCCCCAATGGAGGTCGACGGCAAGGGCAAGAGCAAGGCCAAGCCGGTGGAGGTTTCCGACGACAAGGACGAGTGGTAGTCCATTTTAGTTGTTGGTCTAGTGTATAATTATGTATTGGGTACCCTTATGTATTAGGCACCAAGGAATTTTAGTTGTTGATCTATTTTATAATTAGTATATACTAGGAACCAATTAATATTATGGTGTCTCGTTATTAGTTGTTTTAATTTTGAATTATGTCAAACTCTCGCAAATTTCGTTTTTTTCTTGGCCCAAAATTTACAACTTAGTCTACCATGATTCTACGCAATTGCAAAGAAAAAAGTCGGAAAGATTCACCCCTTAGCTATGAAATTTGGCCTTGTTTTGAAAACAACAGCAAGCGTGAAAAATAAAAAATACAGGAATATTCCAACTCGGCACAAAAATGTGCATGGACATTGTGAACAAGTTTCCAATTTGTTGGATTTAAAAAAAATATGTGTGAAAATCCCTATTTTGTGTGCCAAAATCCCCATTTTGTGTGACTGATTGATTTTGTTCGGGAAAGATGAAGCAAATGGTGGGCGAGCTTACGGACCCACCTGTCATTGGGTACGCTGCGGTCCACTCGTTAGCAGGTAACGGTCACATGCTTTGGGTGACAGAGAGATTTGCCTAGTCCTACGCACGCGGCCCATCACGTATGACGCATCTGACGGCCGCAGTTCGGCGATAGGGTATGATCGAATGGTCAGGGATCGCCGCTAGGGTTTGGAGAGGACTGCGGGGTTTTGAGCGGGTCAACGGGATTATCTGAGGGTTGACCAACATTCAAATGAGCACAACTAATTCAAAACAAAATCAAAAAAATATGAAACCTGCGCACTTGACGTTTTATGCGACATAGTAACGACAGAAAATACTAAACTTGGTATACGGATATTTTCATGAAAAAAGCCCTAGCACGGGTGAGCTACCAAGATCGAGTTCAAATGAGCACAACTAATTCAAAAAATTCAAAAATCTACGCACATTGTCTTATTATGTGACATAGTCACCATAAAAAATAATAAACTTGGTCCCGGATATTTTACTGAACAAACCTTCACAGAAATGAGCTACCTTGAACAGACTTGTATAGAGTTCAAGGAAAGTGAGGTAGGGTTTTTTGGAAAATAAAAAATCTATAAATTCACCAAAGCTTCATTTTGGGGTGAATAAGAAGGATCTGAACTTAGTTTTTCATTTTCATATTTTAAACGTCTTTGTTTGCCCCTTAGTTATGAGATTTACGGCTTTCAAGACAATAACCAAGGTCATGGCTATCTTCTTACTATGATGAACAAACTCGGCACAAACATGTCCATTGACACTGTAAACAACATTGCCAAAACAAGATTCCAAGATTTTTCTAAATGTTATTGTTATATTTTCTACAACATTGCCACGACATTGTAAACAACATTGCCAAAGTATAGATACCATAAATAAGATTGAAAATTGCCCACTTACAATTTTCACAATAAGTATATCATGTGGGAGGTATAATCCTTGAATATCTTGATTTTTTTTTGAGATTTTTAATTATATTCCACGCATTAAATGAGTTTACTAGCATTTACCGATGAAAAAATCACATAAATCGAGAAACAATAAAAAAAAAGGAAAACTTAGGGGAGTCTTCTTTCTAGTGTACTAGTATCTGGGGAAAATCATAGACTTGCACGTATGCAGGTTGGCACGTAAACATAAAGGGTGATCGCGTCAGTTCATGCAAAATATGGTTGCAACATGTCTAGATGGATCAAAACGTTCCCAATTGCGGTCAATTTGACCAACACGTCCATGCACGACAACTGTTCGACAGATGTACAACAGGCATCTAGATGCTCTAGATGACGTGGTGTCCTGTCATTTCAATTGAACGCCGTCGAGTGCGAATATAGCCGTAATGTGCAGTCTTGTCACACTGGTTTTGGTAAAATACGAAGCGATCGTCTGTTGATTTCCGCATGCGATTATCGATGGATGCATCGTCGCACTTAATTCCTTTCTATCCTTCTCAAAGATTAAAAACCCCAATGCGTATGCGGTTCCAAAGCAGTTCTTCTCTCTTCTCACCCAAAAAAGCCCCAATCTCTTCCACTTCTTCTTCTCGCCCAAAAAACCCCGATCAATCGCTGCCATGTCAGACGACGAGTGGTGGCGCAGCGACCTCGTTCCTAGCGACAAGGACATCCAGGGCATCCCCAACGAGTGGTGGGAGGCAGGCCATGACCCGTGGAAGCAGGTCCTCGACAGCGACTACGACGGCGAGGGCGACGACGACGGCCAAGGCGAGGGCCATGGCGGCGGCGACGACGACGATGACGACGACGACTCCGGCGACGAGGAGGAAGAGGAGTAGCCACCGATCGACCCCTCCGATGAGGAGGAGGAGGACTCCGGCGAGGAGTCCGACGATGAGGACGACTCCAACGACGACGGGGGCAGAGCACCCTCAGCGAAGAGGCGGAGGAAGTAGGAGCCCACACGCCGACGAAGAGGCGGAGGAAGTAGGAGCCCACCACCGGCGAAGAAGAAGCAGTAGTAGAAGTAGTAGTAGTACTAGTAGTAGTATTAGCACTAATTAGTAGTTAGTGTAATTAGTTATGGATCTTTTGTAATGAAAATCTTTTGTACTCGTAATGAACGAATGTGAAAATCAGTTTATAAATTTCAGTTTCCTAATTCGTTGATTAGCACTAAGTTCAATTCAGTTTCCGCTTCCTAATCAGTTTATAAACTAAATTTAAGTCTTATAATTCTCGAAATTAAATGTGCATCAGAATTATTTACTGGCACGCCGTCCCCACCTTCCTGTCCCACTTGAACGGTCCCACTTGAGCGGTTCCACTTGTCAACTCAGCCAAGTAACGGTCAAACAAGGTTGACCAGACGGAAACGCCCCGTTTGGCCATCAGCAGCCTCAAAAGAGACAAGTAGGACACAGACAAGGAAAGTTAAGCGACTAGGGCATAACCGAGGAAAACTAAGCCATCTGGGGCACAAAATAAATGACCCAATGTAATAACGTCACCGCTGTGACATTTGGGCCACACTTTCCAAGACACTCTTAATTAAAAAATGTTTTATACGGTGCAACGAAACGTCACAACAGCGACGGTTCAGGCATATGATCCCACTTTGTATTTAGCTCATTTAAAACTTGTTTGGATCAACATGGCATTTCTGCATAAAAAATACATGGATGGATTGTTAGAAAAGAGCCAAATATGATGCTACATGACATAAATATATTTTAAGATGAAAACAGTTTGTACCTTAAGCGCCTATATCCGTGTGCTTGAAGTCCGATCTAAACGATTTGGAGGCAAAACTTGAAGGCCATGATTCCTTCAACAGCCTCACCATCTAAAGATATAAACGGTGAGATCCATTGGAGGCTCTCCAGCGATTTCGGCATTCTGGCCGTCCGATCCTCCCCGCTTTGTGCCTCTGCACCGTTCGATCCCCGCCGGCTCCTGGAGTCGGAACGAACAGGGATTCACAAAGTCTCTAACCGTACCAAGCTTCGTGCACCCACTCTCGCTGACGTCCTACGTGGATCACCCCTGTAGCCCGAGGGCCCACCCGTCGGCCTCACGCTCCAAGTTTAATCGGTGTGGCGGACGTGCCAGGGTGGTGCAGATTCGCAGCGCGTTCGTCCCATTGGTCGATTTTGTTCATTTACTGTACTGGATTTTAGCGAATGCATTGCAAGCCCATCTAGGATAGCTTTCTGCGTACGTGGTTCCTTCGCCCTCTCTCTCGCTGACGATGGGCCCCATCCTTAACGTGGCCCACAGGTCGGTTGCTCGGGACGTTGCGTCGCCCGTCGTTCCCTTGCGTGTGTCATCGCTGCGTATTTTCTACAGTAGGTCGGGGCTAGAATTTCGCGTCGTCGTCGGGTACGTTGCACTGTTCCTGATGTCAGGGAGAATTCGGGCCCGATTTCTCCGTCCGATGTGGCCTCCCTCCATTCGTCGGCGGGTACGTTGCACTGTGCTGGTAGTCAGAAGGCCGGATTTCGTGTCTCGCTGGTGGCTCGCCATTGGTTCATTCAGACGGAACCGACCTAATGGGGGACGGGGTATATAGGTTGTGTTCTGGATCGGATGGTTACTGCAGCTCTCATTTCCCCCTTTCTTTGTTCCTCGTTGTTCTTGCTCCACCGTGCTTTTCTCGAGCTCTGCCGGTATTCCATGGAATCCGTTTGCTGTTCTTCCAGTCACGTTTGTTCCCGTTGAGGTCAGTTTGGGTTTTCTTACCGTGTTTTATTCTCTGATTTTGGTCGTTCTTTGTTCATGTTGTTGACCACGTGCTGGATTCGTGTTCGTTGGTTGTTTGTTATTTATGCTTTTTGTTCTTTTTGTTTTGTGGGTTTCTCATCTTTGTTTCCTGTTTGTTGCTCTGTTTTTTCGCAGGTCGCCGGTAAATTGGTTTCCCGTTCGTCCGGTTAAGGTCAGTTTTGTTGAGATCTTTGTGTTTACTTATTTTGTTTCGTTGGCATGCTTTGTTTTCTTATTGATTTATATGTTTCCGGGTTTCCTTTGGTTTGAGGAGGTGTTATTTTGTTTGAGATTAGGTTGTGCTTTCTTGCCATGTATATATTTGTTTGTTGTTCCTTCTTTGTTCATTTTTCCTGTTGCGTGCTGGAACCGTACTATTTAGTTCTATGTACGTCTTGTTGGTCGTGTGCTGGATCTGTATTATTTATTTGTTCATGGCTTCTGTGGTTTGTTATTTTTCTTTTCGGATTTTCTTACGTTTTGTTCTTTTGGGTTCTTTGTTTGTTCGCAGGTCATCGGTTAATTTCGTTCCGGTGAGTTTAGGCTTCGCTTTGTTGCCATGTTTTTTTATTAGCTCTTTGTTCTTTGTTAATGTTTTGTTTTGTTCTTTGCTTTGTTTTTTGGCAGGTCGCCGGCTTATGGGTCTGCCTTTTTCCGGTTGAGGTCAGTTCTGTTTTGGTCTGCTTCACCTTTGTGGCTGTGTTTTCCTCGTTGTCACTCTTTCTTTGTTCATCTCGCTTCCGTGTGGATCCGTGTTGTCTATGTGTTTGTTGCCTTGGCGATTTTGAGGCGGCGTCATTTGTGTGTTGCTAGGTGTTCTTTTACTTTGTTTTAGCTCGTGGGATTTTTTTCCTTTACGTTGTATTTTTATTTTTGGTGGTGTGGATCTAAGAAAAGGTTTGGGTTTATTTGTTTGTTCGTTGCTTGGGTGGTCTATTGTTTTTCTTTTCGGATTTTCATATGTTTTTGTTTTTTTGGGTTATTTGTTTGTTCGCGGGTGATCGGTTCACTGGTCCGCCATTCCTCTGGTTAAGGTCAGTTCCGTTGAGTTTAGGTTTGGCTTTATTGCCGTGTTTTTCTATTAGTTATTGGGTCTTTTTTATGTTTTTTTTGTTGGTTGCTTTGTTTGTTCGTAGGTCATCGGCTTATGGGTTTTCCTTTTTCCGGTTGAGGTCACTTCCGTTTTGGTCGGCTTGAGCATTTTGGTTGTGTTTTACTCTATGTCCTTCTTTCTTTGTTCATCTTGCTGCCGTGTGTTGGATCTATGTTGTGTTTGTTGTCTTCCCGCTACACTCGTGTGTTCGCGTTTTTCTTTACGGTCCTTGCTTCCTTTGTTTTTTTTGGTTCGTCTTAGTTATTGTGATTTTTTCTGTTATGTTGTATTTTCTTTCATTGATTTGGTTGTTTGTAGGTTGTCTTCTTACTAGACAGATTTCGTCTGTTGAAAGAGTGACTTTCGGTAGGTCGGATATTGTCCGTACGTGGTCGCCTGTTAGTAAGCCGGCGACTGCCGCATTGGTGCTGTGGTTGTAAGGACAACAAAGGCTTTGGCTTATTTTACACATGGCTTTAATGGTTGGAAAGGCTTGGGCTTATTTTACACATGGCTTTAATGATTTGACTCGTACCACCCTATTTCTTGACACCAGATGACAGTCAGTCTGGTAAGTGAGTAGAACCCGGTCAGACGTGCTTGGACGGTGCATGTGTACGTGTCTAGAGTGTGGCAGCACCGTGGGACATCTGACGATGGTACTGTAAAGCATCTTGGTATTGTATTACAGGATATGCAGGTGCGGGTCAAATTGCATTTGTTTTTTTAGTGTTCATTTTATGATAATGGTGTTCCTGATCTGTTTGTTGTTTTATTATTTCTAGAGGAATCATATTTATGCCGAAATCTCGAGGTTGCTGGTACATCAATTCAGCGGTTTTATTGAAGAGGGTTTCGTTTACGAGTTAAAAAAGTTTATAGTGACTTCGAAGAAACATGGTTACATGCCAGTGGAGGGTCAGTTCATGATTAGGTTTGGTAGGTATACGATCGTGGAACGTATACTTCAGTCTGTCATGAATTATCCCTTTTGTACGTACGCTTTGACGCCCATCAACAAGCTTCCAAGCCCTTGTGATCTGCCAGATTATTTCACAGGTTACTTTCGTTGTTATTATTTTATTTTTGTTCGATTAATTGATCGTCGTATGTTTATCTTTTATTGTTGTTTTTCCCGTCATTGCAGATGTTGTTGGTATTATAACTGGGGCGTCTCCGCCTACCGAGTATCATACGGCATCCCGGTCCGCGCCAGCTACCAGAGGGACGTTTATTTGAGTGATTTAAGGTATTCATCTGAACCTAAGTGATTTATTTGGAGTCGACGTGACCAGTCCACAACAAAGAGAAGGTTCCTAAGCCACCTAGACGTCATACATCAAAACTGACATACTGACACACGTACGAATTGAGTTCTGGCCAAGTCCCGGGAGTCGGCCGGAATGACCTTCTCCGTTTCACTGAACAGAAAATGTGTGTTCCAGCCGATTTTCAGGAGTCGGCAGGAATGACCTTCTCCGTCTCACAGCTCGGCGATGCGGCACGGAGTCGGTAGGATGTGTAGTTTTTTTGTTAATCGTCAGGTTTCCTTTGTTTTGTAGTGGTTTTCATATCAGTATTATTCTGTGGGGTGAACGAGCTACCGCTTTTGATGGTCCGGGGGTGCTTCATAAGGCTCAGAATGGACCGATCGTTGCAATTTTTGTTGGCACTATGGTAAAGGTTTTTTGAAGGTTAGTATCTCAGAGTAATTTCAGGTGAGTTTATCCACTTAATTCAAATGATCCCAATTTTAGGCGTGTTTGTTATTTATGTTCGAAGGTTCTAGGGGGCTGAGCGGTAGTGCGCCGTGTCGTTGGTACATTGCAAAGATCTTCCTGAGATACGAGAGTTGCATGCAAAGTATGGTATTTGTTGGTCTAAGAAAGACTTCGTTCGTGCATGTTCTTATAGTCAGTGACTTATTTCAGATTGTTTTGGTTCTATAGGTTAAAGGATAAGATTCCCGCTATCCAAAGCATTTCCCTTCTGGGCCAGTCTGCTGCCGAGATAAGCGCCCATGTTGATCTTGCAACGAAAACTATTGGGGAACTGGTTGATCTGAGTATTTGGGACCACGCGGTTGGTTCCCGGTCTTCTATTTATATATGTGTACATGTACGTTTAGTCGTCTTCGATTATATTTTACTAGGTTGATTGTATGTTGTTGATTTATAGGGAACGAAGTTCTATTGTGACGTGGAAATCAAACGTATTAGTCCGACACAACGTTGGTGGTTTTCCTCCTGTACGGGTTGTGGTAAGGGCACGGTTCCTTGTGGGGATGCGTACAAGTGTCCTGATAAGTCGTGTGGTGGCAAAGGCGCTGTCCCAAGGTGATTATCCCGTGTTTTGTCAGATATGTGCATGGTCTATAGTTGTTTTGCTGATGTCGGCTTACCTTATTTTCGCAGATACTGACTTTCTTGTGTTGGGTGTAACGATGACGATGAGGTTGAGTTTGTGTTTTTTGATAGAGTTGCCAAGGAGTTAATTGGTAGGCCAGTCGTGACTCTTCTCCGATCCAGGGCTCCTCACGGTGTATCACTTAGTGAGGCAGTTATGTTTGGACGCACGGATGCTTTGACTCCAAGAGAAATTGCTGCGGTCGTATCGAGGAGGTTTCGCCTGGTTGTTTCTGTGACGTCAAAGAGTTTTGATCCAGAGTCTGAAAGGTCATCTTATCAGGTTCATCGAATCGTCACGGAATACAGGCGGCAGCCTTGCCTTGTCCCTATCCGTTGTCGGCCTGGTTTACCAGTGGCTCCGTCCAGCAGTCCTTCCAATGCTGTACTCAGTTCTGTATGTGAAGACGTGTTACTTACACCTTCCACTGAGATGTCTTCTCATGCTGAGAATGCTTGCGTGGTGACACTACAACCGAACTGATCTTTTGTGACACGGTCATTTTTCACTTATTAGCGAAATTTGTCACGGATTACCCCCTCGTGACGACATTAGTGCGTCACTAAGCCCATCACAAAATCCTCGTGACAGATTACAAAATAGTGACGCCACGACAATTTCGCGTCACGCATTATGGATCATCGGTGACGTGTTTTTTCGCGTCACAAATTGATGGAATGCATGACAAAATTATTTGTCACTGTTCATTCGTAAATTTGTCACCGATGAACGCAATGCGTGACAAAAATCGTGTCATTGATTAGTTCGTCAGCCGTTTTAGACCGGTCAAAGCTGCCGACCTGTCGGTCAATGAAGATGATGTGGTTGTTTACGTGGCTGTTGACGTGGATGCTGACGTGGATGCTGACATGTGGCTGTTTAGGTGGCACTCGACGTGTCTGTTGACGTGTATGCTGACATGTGGGTCCGTTCTCTGCTGATGTGGCATGACAAAAAATGGGTCCACAAAATGCTGACGAGTGGGACCGACCGGTTTGCTGACATGCGGGGCCCACTGGTTTGCTGACGTGTGGGACCCACCTGATTGCTGACATGTGGGACTGACGGCTGTGACGCTTAACAAATTTTGTCACGGTTGTTAGCCGAAGGAAAATTTTCAATATTTGCAAATTTTGAGGCAATTTGTAAATAAAAAGAATTCAAATGAACCATTTGCAAAAGAAACCGATAAAACATTATTGCACTTATAATTCAGGCACACAAAAAACTTATTGTCTGATTGACACCAACTGTTACAATACCACACGAAAATGAAAGAACGTAGGCATAAATGTGGATGAAATCAAGTTTTCATGAAGAAAACACTACTGGCGGGCAAGGTTTGCTGCTTATTTGGTCAACTATGGTGATTGACAATTTTTTATGAGAAAACCAAGAATTGAATCCATTTCTTGCTGCCTCGATTTTATTTCATAAGTCATGTCATCATATGACTTGTGGAGAGCTTCATATTTTGTCTGCTTCCTTTTCAGGTCTTCAGTTTTTTCTTCCACGGCCTGTATCCTTGTCTGCAGTTGCTGGTACCTTGGAGATGTAGGTAAGGACTATTGCTCATGATCTTCTAGTATTCCTTCAAACTCTAGGATGCTTGCAGATGTCATGCTAGATGTAGTCCCCAAGTCTGAGAGGAAAATGCCTTTCATTCTGCGTTTCTTGAGGACATCTTCACAAATCTGCAGATCAGTTCGGGGAGTCTCATCTTTCATGTGTGGACCCATTTTTGCAAGGATCATTTCATCCTGCCATAGGATATGCGTATTTTTTTGTCAGGTGCAAAAAACATTACGTAATAATGCTACAAGAAAATGTAAACATTGTACTTACATAAGCAGCTTGTGCATCCTTGCTCATGATACTAGCATTGTTTGTTTTGGTTATTTTAAAAACTTCAATAGGAGTTGCTTCGCGTGTCTCAGTAATCTTGAAGATAGGAGGAACCTACAAGGGTTACGAAACACGTAAATACGAAGAGTATATAAAAATTGAGTGAAGAGGTAAGGTTTTTAGAGGGATAGCCACTTACTGCAGATACGTCGCCACCATAGATGCTCCTTATGAAGGTACTTGTTGCACCT
Source organism: Poa pratensis (assembly GCA_947311845.1). Taxonomy (NCBI): domain Eukaryota; kingdom Viridiplantae; phylum Streptophyta; class Magnoliopsida; order Poales; family Poaceae; genus Poa; species Poa pratensis. The sequence continues at coordinate 27,554,645 of CAMZMU010000118.1, forward strand.
AATTGGTTCAATTCATACACTCCCTGAATTGCATAGTTTACCATAAAGTTAAAATATATTAGTGCACAAGTTATAAGTGAAATAATTAGGTACAACTGAATTTTACTGATAAGTACGTACTGCATATTCGTCGCTAGCATCCTTGATTGTAGAGCGACTTGTCTGACCTATCTGGTTCATTGTACTCTTCCCGTTGGTTGCCTAGTAAGCCATGATGTAAAAACATATGAATGCACAAGCTATAACTAAACAAACATGAGTTATAAAATCATGGTGTCGCACAAAACATACTCAATCGTAGTACATCCAGTGCGGTCCAGGAGCCTTCTTCTTTCGGGTGCTTGAACCACCGTAGACAAAAGTTCTTGCTATAGAGTCAAAATCTTGCATTTCTTCACCATTTCCTTCAGCTTGCTTCTTCAGTAGTGCGGACATACGAGAAGCATTCTGTTCCATCGCTAGCTTCCTAATTTTCTCAAATGCCACTTCTGATATGTCTTCCTTACCTGAAATAAAAGAAAGTGAATAATTTTATATGCATATACATTTATTGATGGCACATAGCTTAAAACATGACAACTATCAATTCAGATGTCTATGTTTCTGAACCGACGCAACTATCGTATCATACAAATCGAATAGTACGAGGTCCGTGCAGAACTATAAGCCTGACAGACAAAGGTTCAGTTTCAGAGCGACACTTTTACTGTAGCTCATCTAGCTGTTGTCGCTGTCTGTTTCAGTTTCATTTAGGTTCAGTATTAGTCTGAATAAACGTGGCATTTTTAACAGACTTACAGAAAATAAATCATGATGGCAACTTGCACAGATCTCAAACATGAAAGTTGGTCTACCCATCTGAACCAACTATAATCCATAAAACCGTACAGTACTTGACCATTACCTATACGACTGTGAAAAAATTGACTTCTTTAACGATAGTGATGACTTGATACGTAAGAAAGAGCGTGCAATATCAACCATTTGTAGCAGATATGATCTTGCAAATATAACTGGTAAACTCATGGTGTTTACCCGAATCAACAAAATATCACATATATGCATAGATCCATATGGAATAGAGGATGAGAGGGAAAGAGGTTGACTGAACAACCCCTACTACAAGAAATTTGATCTTTACCAGGGCTGCCGGTGTTCTCCTGCATATTCATGTCGGGGTTCTCCTCCAGAATGTTGCTGTCCATGTCGGTGTCAGGTCGATCAGATTGTTGCGGCCGAACATTTTCCACCGCTGGGGCAGACAGATCTAGGGTGATGAAGAGGATGAGGTAGGCGAGATTAGATCTTCGAGAGGAGAGGGAGGATGATAGGAATGGAAGGTGTGGTATGAGATCGTGGGTTCTGGCGATACGAGGGGCGTATTTAGGGGGAGGGTGGGTGCGCGGGACGTTTTCGTTTGAGCCGGAAAAAAGGGAGGGAACGGGGATAATTTTAAATAATGGAGGGAATAAAAAAATTAAACCAGAAAGGAGGGAACGTACTGTTTTTTGTATAAACGAAATAAAATTTTCCCATCTAAACTAGGTGTGCTTGCAAATTGAGCAGAGATTTTTTGTGAGTGTTCATGCACACATACTAGGTGTGCTTGCAGATTTTCAGAATTTTCTAACATGTGTGCTTGTGTCAATCATTTTGTAAGGATGAAAAAGGCCGAAAATTAAATTAATACATGAAAAGTGGTAAATTGCATATAAAGTAAGTTTAAACTCATATGAATCATACAATGTTGGTACAATCATATATAAAGTATCAATCACAAACATTCTGAATGGTTTTGACAAGTTTGATGTGAAAGGTTCAGTTATGAGGGTATTTTGGGTATTTTGGTCAAAACATCGAGGCCGAATGGTGGATAAATCCTATCAAGATATGTGTTTTGGTGTAGCAAGAACACTGTTGCAGGCAAGGATCATGATTGTGGGCTTTCTATTCTGCATAGAACTTGTGAAACCTAATGGGGTCAAAACAACATGGGTTTGGTCGACATCGTTCATGTCGCTTATGGGGCATCTATGAAGAAAGGTGCACATAGGAGATCCAGATCGGCCTGAAATTTTTTGTGGGTGGTAATGCACACATACTACGTGGGCTTGCAGATTTTGAGATTTTTCTGACAATTATAAGTGAGCATATCATTTTCTTTTAAGAAAAATAGCAGAAATTAAAAAAATGCGTGAAAATTTGTCAAATTCATGTTAAAATCATTTTAAACTCACATGAGTCATGCAATGTTTGTATAATCATGTAGGAATTATGTACCACAGGATGTGACAGAGTTTTGGTCAAGTTGGATGCAAAAGGTTCACTTAGGAGGGGATTTTTGGCATTTTGGTCAAATCATCGAGGCCGAATGGTGGATAAACCCTATCAAGATGTGTGTTTTGGTGTAGCATGAACACTGTTGCAGGCAAGGATCATGATTGTGGGCTTTCTATTCTGCATAGAACTTGTGAAACCTAATGGGGTCAAAACAACATGGGTTTGGTCGACATCGTTCATGTCGCTTATGGGGCATCTATGAAGAAAGGTGCACATAGGAGATCCAGATCGGCCTCAAATTTTTTGTGGGTGGTAATGCACACATACTAGGTGGGCTTGCAGATTTTGAGATTTTTCTGACAATTATAAGTGTGCATATCATTTTCTTTTAAGAAAAATGCCAGAAATTGAAAAAAAGGCATGAAAATTGGTCAGATTCATGTTAAAATCATATTAAACTCACATGAGTCATGCAATGTTTGTATAATCATGTAGGAATTATGTACCACATGATGTGAATGAGTTTTGGTCAAGTTGGATGCAAAAGGTTCACTTAGGAGGGTATTTTGGGCATTTTGGTAAAAACATCGAGGCCGAATGGTGGATAAACCCTATCAAGATGGGTTTGTTGAAAACATCGAGGCCGAAAGCACATGACCACAAGGAAGAAAATACGAACTGCAGATGTAGCAGCATAACTTGTCTTCAACAGCCCAACAAAAGCAACACACTACATAACTACTTAGCTAGTCTTACTTGTTCATCCAAACCAAAATATATATTTACATAACTGCAAGCACAGAAGCAAACTAAACTCCAGGAAGCATCCTACGCCAGCTTACTCCTCTTGTTCTCCTCTTCTGATTCTTCTTCATCCGATGAATCTTCAGGAACATCACTATCTGAATCTTCAGAATCATCCTGAAGCTGAAATCCAAGTGGCAGTCCAGCGTCTAGCCTCTCCAGCATCACCCGGTACAGCTCGAACGCCACAAAGCCATCAATGGCGGCGTAGTCCTTGTTGATCTTGGCAAGAGGTCTGCGCTCCCACATCTGGTGCGCCTTGTAAGGGAAGTTCTTCTTCATATTTGCGTACCAGGGATCAATCAGGTCCGCAGCCATTACACTCATGCCAACCCTGTCATTTCTAGGGAGCCGGTACAGGTGCTGGAGGTCCACATTGAACTCTACTGGAATGTTGACATTCGGCCAGGTTTGAGGAAGAACCACCTTGTCTGTCGTGGTGTCTACGCTAGCAAAGGTAATACCTTTGAAGCGTAGAATATCCGCAATATAGCATGAACACTTCCAATTGTCAGCACTACAATAACCAAGAGAATGTAGAGTTAAGTTTAGTTAAAAGATGTGATTTCATAGGTGACAAACAAGTATATGATCAACAAGTCCACCTAATGAGTTAAGTTTAGTTAAAAGATTTGATATATGATCAACAAGTCCACCTAAAGATTTGAAATATGGTCAACACGAATTGACAGAAACATAAGTGCTTACTTTATGCAAAACTATGCTGACTTGATTTGTTTTACATTTTCCTAGTTTGTATATAACAATTCTTATTTGATTTATTCTACTTTTTACTAGTTTTCATAAATATGAACACTTCTAATTGGCATGACCATGTGTTTGAGCCACAAGTGGTACCAAGACTGAAACAAAAAAAACCATAACAAAATCAAGTCAGGTACCAAGACTGAAACAACAAAAAAACCCCACATGAATTGACAGAACCCCAAGACTGAAACTTATCCATGGCATCGCAAGCACAGTTTCAAACTAACCCCGAAGACAGAAATAGATCTAGGAACTTCTGTCAACCGTAAATATGAACCAAATTAGTGAAATCGCAAGCAGTTTGAGCGACATCTAGTACTAATAGTAGCACTACTAGCCTGGGGCCTGGCAGAAGGGGTGAGGCAAAAAACCCGCAATGCAGCAACATGCGTGGCCACGTTTGTTCATACCTGGCATACTGGAAGACGAGTACATGGCGGCACATGGCGAGTTCAATAACGGCCATCCTCTTGTCTTCCAGGGCGCGGTCGCAGTTGTACTCCATGTCCAGGCCCATGATCTTGGGGTCTCCAGCCGCGAACCACGTCTGGTACATGTCGAGGACCCGCTCCAGTTCTGCTGGATTGTTGGTGTAGACCGCCTCAATCTTCTGGTTGTCGTGGACGGTGACGTCGTACGTCTCGGAGAAGTACTTGACGGTGTCCATGGCGACGCCGCGGGGGAGAAGAAGAGCAGATTGAAGTGGAAGCGGAGAAGACGAGACGAAGCAAGAGGTGAAAACAGAGGGGGAAACAGAGGAGCGGTGGGGATATGGAAGATGAGACGAAATGGGACGGGTGTGAAATCGTAACTGCGTGCAGTTATTCGTACACAGAAAACTAACCCACCGACAGACATACGGGACCAAACGACATCTAGTATAATCGTCTATCCAACTGACAGGTGGGCCTGCGCGGTGTATGTATTGTCACGTCAAAACCCCAGTATGGCCGCTTTGCCTATCTCCTCTCGACCTACCGTGTAATTGACAGCAACTCAGCAAAAGTCCTCACCCTCCTCTAGCAGCCGCCACGTCTCACCACTTACGTCTTTCACCACCGCCACCTGTCTCGCCACCGGCCGCTCACCATTGGACCCGGCACGAACACACTAAGCCAGTAGCAGAAATGCCCACGTACGTATTTCATTTTCTGGCCTTTTTGTTCCAAGAAAATCATAGCAACACCTACACTTGTCAGAAAAATCTGAAAATTTGCTGCATGTGGAAAATTTCTAAATAGGGTAATGTACTATTTTGCTGCATGTGGATGGCTACTTGGAATGGAACAAACTTGTGAGCACTTCATTTAAGTACCACATATGCACACAAAAAACAACAAAATTACATGTAGGTACAAGGAGTTCATGTTTGTTAGCTTTAGATCATCTATAACATTCCGTAAAATAAAGTTGGAAAATAAAATAGTTTACAAAAAAAGTATTCACAACAAACTATATGAAGCATGAAGATCCATGAGCTTGAAGGAAAAATGTGTGACAAGAAGACCATATGGCATAGTTTGTCATATTGAGCTCATATTTGGTACATTGGTGCATCTTGGCTTGGTAAAAAATATTGACAATCAAAGTAATTTCGCCCATTTTAATTAATTAACGATGATATATCGAAAATCGTTCATATTTGAACTACAAGTGCATATTGGCCACCCAAGTAGTGGTTGGTACTCAAATGAAGCATGAAATTGGAACCAATATTACAATCAAAGTACTGAAAAGAATCTTTTATGTTTTATTCGGGAATAAATTAATTTCATCCATCATAAAACATGTTAGTGAGTACCATGCAGTTTTAATTGGCCACTAGGTTTTATGATCCATTGATGCTTGTGGAAACTTTATGAAGCATAAAACTATATGAACACCCATGAGTTTTGTCGAATGCTATCTAGTATTACCCATTTTAATGAACTTTAGCTGATTTTTGAAAAGTGGGTCAAAATATAAATTTTGACCCATTTTTCTTGCAAAAATCGTTGAACCGTCAGCCTAATGGGCCCAGCTCCCCTGCCATCAATTGCATTCACCGAGCAATCTGGTCCATCCATCTAGAATCTACGAACGGACAGAAGTAATCACCTTAGTCCTCTTCTACCTCGACCTACTCCCCACCAAGTTCAGCCATCCCAAAAAAAACCGTGTAGTTAAAGACTATGTGAAATGTATTTAGACTGCAATGTGTCACGATGTCTTTTGTGCTCTTATTATTTAAGTATGACTGTTGTTAATTGGTGAACATGGTGAGCTAAGTTTATTGTATGCTTTTAGCTCACTACTTGATTATAAAGTATGTGAACATCGATGTAGCTTCATTTACCAAGTAGAATCCGTTTTTTTTTTATTCCATATTTCTCTAACTTTATTATGTTTGATGCTAGCACTTTTGTCGCAGACATAGCCCTAGCATAGTGGCAAGGGGATGTTGATGGCATCCCTGCCCACCCAAGTTCGAGGCAACTCATTATATCTTAAATCATCGACCTCTTTTTAAAAGTTTTATTTAATTATCTGACATTTTGGTCCCACAAAATCTGGACAAGTCCATGGGCTGATCAGAATCTTTTACTTATAGTTTAGTGAATTTTTGCCACTGACTTGTGGGTCCCAAACTTATAGGGGCCACATGTCACCGCCCCAAAATTACGATGACATACGTCAGCCAAATCTTCAGCGTGCACGGGCTCAACGAAGAGTGGGACCCACGAGTCACACAGTTATCATCTCCCTACAGCTCGTGCTCGCCTCCATCTCGGCCAAATCGACCCTTCTCCCCCCAAAAAAACCCGACGATTCCTACTCCCCCTACGGCGGCAGGCAACGGCGGCTTCATCACCAACGCTGTCCACGTCGTCAGCAACACAGTCCTCATCCTCGACCACTGACTGGTAAGTACCAGTGCTACTTCCTGCCCTTCTGATGCCTCACAAATCTAGGTCAATCCACACAGACTTGTCCTCCGATGATATCCACAGCCGGGGTATGATGTAGGTTATATTCCGTCGAAATTAGTCTACGAAATTCCCCCGGCAATGGATCTATGTCACCGTCTATCAATTTTGGTCACAGGCGATGGGTTCCATGTACTCACTTCGCATTTTGCTTTTACTAACTAAATTTCCAACTTGTTTTAGAACCCGTCGAATTGATAAAATGGTGTCAAAATGTGGTCGTGATGACTGTGTCATCTGCACCCAAGTACGGGAGATAGTTTGCCCCGACATTGATCCCGCCTATGCTAGGTTCTTAGTGGATGAACATAAGGCCTACATGCTTCTTCGTCAGAAACATGGCCCAAGTATGACAGGTCCATCAATGATGTCTTCCCCAACAGATGATGACACTTTCGTCACTGGTAGAATACGCATAGAAGCCAAGCCTGTACGCTCAGCCGAGGTAAATAACAAACGATTTAGTATCTCCACTCTACGTTATACCTGCATCTTTCATTGTTACTGCTGTCATATTGAACTGCATACTTGTTTGTTCCTGGCCTGTACCGCTCAGCAAGTGATAGCTTTCCGTCCTAAAACCGCCAGTCGGGAGTCTCTTGTGATGGAGTGCCTCACACTTCAGCATGAAGTGGTGGCACAGATGACAAGCTTTAGACGATTCCATACCAACTTCATGAAAATGTGGGACGAAAAGAATATTGCCGTGGAAGAGCTAGAGAAATTGAAGATGGGCAACAAGAGTAACACAGACGTAGTTAACCTAAGTGATGATGATGAGCAGGAAACCACAGACAAGAAAGGAAAGACAGCTGCGGTAGAGTCTCATCAGGATCCCAAGAACACTAGAGTGAAGAGAGCCATGGGAGGAAAGATCACTCGTAGAGGTGACAACGCCTAACCAATGCAAATGTGTTACCACTCTTGTAAGCATATACATATTACTTCCTAATAATTAAATTTCTTGAATTGTAGGTCCTAACATGAGTGGGACCGAAGAGTTTGACAAGTACTGCTTTTTTGCAAACGACGTCGAACTGAATGAAGACCAAGTTGCACATCTCACCAGACAAGTTGCAAACTTCAAGCCATCGATACCCTTCTATATATGCAGGATGACAAGGTCTACTGTCATCCATGGGAAGGCCAAGATGGTAAAGAATACAGTCTCATACTATTGCTTTGCACATTCATCCTAGCCTTTAACTAACTAGGAACTTCTCCTGCAGTACTTCTCTTCCAAGTTCAGCATTGCACACCTCAAGGACTACGCGCCAATGGAGCTTCCTGTTTTCTGCACTGGTGGCACCAATGTTACTCGTGTAACGTTCCTCCTTGGCAGTAAACAAGATGCCCAGATGTCAGGCAGTTGGCCGAAAATTGTGAAGGAGGCTGGAATCAGGCAGGGTGACATATGTGTCTTCACTTTCGTGCATACTGCAACATCTGGATTTGTGTGTACTGTTGTTGCCCTCAACTGATGCCGAAGTCTGTTTTTGTGTAATATGATGTAAACCTTTTTAAGTACTGTGTTCAGAACCCTAACTGATACTCTATCGGTTGAATGAGTGCAAACTTTTGTAATGGTGATGTAAACCCTACTGTTCTATCATGATTGTATTGTGGAGAGTTTTTATAATTCTAGTAACATAAGAATGTTTGCAATTTTAAGTGGAAGCTCAATTTTTTCTCAAAATTGTCAAGTGTTGATGTTTTAGAATGCGAACTAAATTATATTGTCGCCTGAACCGTGGAAACGATAAAAATGGAGATTTGGTACACATTGCAGACAAGGCCTAAATTAAATACGTACTACTAAATACCAGGACGTCGTACAACTTATCAGTAACCTTACTGTAACCCAGCGGTATTCCATCTATCCATTTTTTCAGCAGGTCCCCGGTTCAAAACACATCGAACCACTATTTTTTTCCCTTTTTACTTAATTATCTGACATTTTGGTCCCAAAGAATAGGTGACGACCAGAGTGATGCCCTAAATCCATCACCAGGAGTAATCCGTGACAAATTTAGTGACACGAAAGTTGTACGTCATGCATTAACACTAATGCGTGACAAAGATGAAAATTCCGTCACCTATTATGGATAATCAGTGACAAATTGGATGTTGTCAATAGAATTTTTGTCACAAAAGGTCCGATCGGTTGTAGTGTGAGTTTATATCTTGGTTTTTACCTCGACGCAGTTTGGATTTTTGTTGCTATATACATATGCTTATTACCCTTTTTTTCATTAAGTTTGTATTCAACTATCTCAGCATTTTATTGGTAAAACAGGATGTTTCTGATATAGTTCATACGCCGCCTGAAACACTTGACGTGTCGGTACCGTCGTTGGTCATGAAGCTCTCTGGATTCAATAATGTAGTGTCTGGGTACGTTTTCATGGGCTGGTTTCCACAGCATATGTATTATGTGTGCACGTGGAGTTTTTTAGGTGTTGTACTCAGTTTCTTTTTGTCTTATTTGCAGCGATGTCGAGGATGTCCCTGTTTCATCTGTGAAGAAATCATTGTTCTAGGAGCCGGAATCCGATAGTCAGTGTGATGACGTGTTGGACTCTGCTTCTCAGGTCGGCCAGCTTGCGGGTCAGCGTGATTTCGTTGTGGACACGGATTCTCAGATCGAATCTCCTCCGGGTTCCTGCGAAGCTGTTGCCGGCTCCGATTGTCACGTCCAGTTTCCACTGATTTGTTGCGAATCCGTGGCTGACTTCGACTCTCAGGTCGACCTTCCTTGAAGTCAGGATGAATCAATGATGAACTTGGAAAATCACATCGTTGCTCTTTCGACCGGCTGTGAAGAGTCTGTGGAATCGAATTCACAGTTCGAGCTTCGTCCACGTGAACCTCAAGTTGTGTTGGAGTCGGCCATTTCAGAGCAATATAATGAGGTGATCGTTCGTGTTTTCAGTATGTATGTTTTTCTTTTCGTATTTACTTCGTCTTTCTTATAAAGTTCCTTCGGTGTCAGGTCGACCTACCTGTGGTGGATGAATCAGGGTCCTTCGGTGTCACCATGGATAAGAGGTGACGTTGATTTCAGATGTGTCCTTTGTCGTGTCATTTCCAATTCTCATGTTTTGTATTAAGTCGGATATTTGTGTCAGCAGGTTGATAGAAGAGGACGTTGGAATGAACGAGGCCAAGAAGATGAAGACTTGAATCATATATTCTTATTTATCTATTTGCCTGTTCATGGCGGTTTTGAAGGAGGTGCCGACTCTAGGGAGCTGACGTTGTCCGACGGCGCGGAGAGGCGAAGTATCGGATGGCCAAATATCTAATATTGGTGTGCTACGACCCGCATGTCTCGCTGGGTAATAAAATAAAGATTACGTTACGTCGTCCGCCAGAAATATAGTCGTTTGCTGTACGTGCGGCCAGGATTGCGGTGTAATAGTTTCTTTATACATCTTCTCATACATTGATGGTTTATATCTATTTGGTTATGTTCTTGCGTTGTTTTCTGGTAATGGTTAACTTGTGGATCCGTTAATTTGTTCATGTTCAATGACACGTGCTATCATCTGGGTTGTCTTTTCCACTGAGTTGCCAGAAGAACGCAGGTCACGCCGACTCGAGGGAGTCGGCGGGATCGACGAGCAGTGAGTCGGACAAGGTCAGTCCTGCCAACTCCCTAGATTCGATGGCCTAGAGTCGGCGGGGTCCACGAGCTGTGAGACGGACAAGGTTAGTCCTGCCGACTCCGTGGATTCGACAGCCTGGAGTCGCCCGGATCCATGAGCAGTGAGACAGACAAGGTCAGTCATGTCAACTCCTTGGATTCGACGGCCTGGAGTCGGCCGGATCCACTAGCAGTGAGACGGACAAGGGCAGTCATGCCGACTCCCTGGATTCGACGGCCTGGAATCGGCCGGATCCACGAGTAGAGAGATGGACAAGGTCAGTCCTGCCGACACCGTGGATTCGACGGTCTGCAGTCGGCGGGTTCCACGAGCAGTGAGACGGACAAGGTCAGTCCTGTCAACTCCCTGGATTCGACGGGATGATGTGTCACTGTTGTTAATTATGAGATAGGTGGTACGAGTTGGGCATTAAAGTCATCGGTTGAAGTTATTTCCACGCGAGTGAATGCATTCCTTGAGTCCGTAGTAATCTCATATATCTTCAATGGGAGTGACGTGACGCTTAGCTATACGCTGGCTCCTTGCGCTCGGCTTCATGAATCCCCCGCACTTGATAGTCTCGAGGAGTTGAGATTCATGGGTGGGCAGATGTTTCGAGAGTTGCCATTATCTGTGATGCGTTTTCTGTGCAGCCCGTCGACTCCAAGAAGTCGGCATGGCATCCGGCTCCAATGTGAAAATCGGTCTAGCTAAGGAAGTCGGCGAACCTGGTGAACGTTGGCTTCAATGTGATTTGAGGTTAGGTGAGAAGATAACTAGGTGCGGATAGTTAATGTGGGTGAGTCCTCCCCTCTGCTCTCATGGAGTTTTCTGTCAATATTTATTACGGCGTTCGTTTGACGGTGGACCCCTCCTATCTCGGACGGTCTACTTTGTAAACTTGGTGGCCAAGTCCCTTCCTTGGGAAGCCTGCCATTTCTTAAGCCGGCGACAAGTAGAATAATGGACACGATACGAAGGGTCTGCCCTCTCGCGTTATCAGAAAAAAAAACCGGTGTGCCCATTGGTGCTCTGTCCTGTCGTTGGATTGGGTTCCTGTCTGCCGGCTCCATGGTATTTATGCGTGTTTACTGTTGGAGATATGCCCTAGAGGCAAATAAATAATAAGGATTTATTTCATTATCTCATTAAGTTTATAATTAGTTTTATACCATGCTATAACTGTATTAATCGGAATTGTTAATACACGTGTGGTATGTGAAACAAACCAGAGTCCCTGGTTAAGCCTCTATATAAACTAGTCCATCAGTCAATGGATGATCGTGATTTCCCGATCATGTTGATTCATAACAGTTGATGATGGAGTCATTTTATTGAAAGAATAATTTGATGGACATTACCCACCAAAGTATTGCATAAGGATCGTATCACTAAGTTCAACACTGCAATAGGAAAGTAACGTGATAGCTTATTCCTTAGACCGTGAGATTATATCAAGTCGCTGCTTCTGGAAAATACTTTGATCACATCAAACGTCATATCTTATACAGTGTGAAAATAAAGGTGACACTTTCGGGTATTGGAAGAAAGTAGTCGGGGCGAGTGATCAAGAGCGGGATTTGTTCATCCGTGTGATGGAAATATACTCTGGGCCCACTCGGTGAGATTATATCTATAAAAGCTGTGCAGCGTATGACTAGGTCATTGGAGATATAATATCACGGAACGAGTTAAAGCAACCTTGTCGGTAACGAGATAAAACACAACATAGGATGTTGACGATCGTATCTCGGACAAAGGTAGTATCGATGGAACAAAGGGAATGAACATATCATGTTAACGGTTCAATGACGATTTATTCTGGAATGCACAGGGACCGTCATAGCCATCTGATACGTCCCAAACGTATCTATAATTTTTGATGTTCCATGCATGTTTTATGTCAATTGGCACATGTTTTATATACACTTTATATCATATTATGACATTTATTGGATTAACCTACTAATAGTTGTCAAAGTGCAAAATCTTTTTGTTTTCCTATTTGTTGTGTAGGAATTATCAAAAATATAAAAAGAAACCTTGTTGGAGTCAAATTGGGACTTTCCTGAAATCTGTCTGAGAACTTTTTACGGAGATTGTCAGTTTGACCCTCGAAGATGGCGTCCAATGGAAATCAAATTAAAGAGAAAGTTGTCACAATTTTCCATACGAAGATTTTAAGCCCGAGATCAGCCCAATCGGAGTTCGGACGCGGCCTGTAGGCCCGTTTTGGTGGAACCCTAAAAGTGGGTGACGGAAATCCGAGAGTCCATATAAAGAAGGAAACCCTAAGTCGTGAGGGGCACCAAAAAAGCCACGAATTTTCCTCCTCTTGGCAGCCGCCAAGGAGGGGGAGGAGCTCCTCCATTGCTGCACCATCACCAAGGAAGAAGAAGGGGGGCCAAGGGCCGCCGCCGCCAAGGGCCGCCGCCGCCGCCGTGGGCTGCCGCCGCCTCGCCGCCGCCTCCACTCCGGGCTGCACCTCTTCATCAACCTCTCCATCAAGTCCTCTCACCATGACCATGTGTGAGTAGTTTCCCTCGGGCTGAGGGCTCTACGGTAGCTATGTGGTTCATCTCTCTCTCCCATGGTGTGATCTTTATGTGATCATGAGCTTTGTAATCTAGTTGGATCCATGGATGTTACTCTTCGTTATCTTATGAATTATGCTACTCAAGTGGTTTTATTAATGTAATCTCCGGAGTCACCTTTGTCCCATGGTGCGAAGTTGACAGTGCGCACCGTGTGTGACTCTTAGGCTAAAGATTAGGAATCTATCATGAGTTGTTCTTTTGTTGGTTGTCACTATAAAATTGTGGTGTTTGTTTAGTACTATTTTGGGGCGCTCATAGTGACATTGGGGTTCCCTAGATGTGGAAGACAGACTTTAAGGTGTGCTTTTGCAGCCCTACACGATGGTCTTGGTGTTCTATGATATTGTGGTGTTTGTTCACTCAGACTTTAAGGTGTGCTCTTGTAGCCCTACGCAGTAGATTGGTATTTCTATCCAACGGGAGAATAGTTCAGAGTAGCATAGTGAAGAGGAAATATTTATGTATTCAATTATATTATTGTTGGGAGTGTCCACTAGTGAAAGTATGATCCCTAGGCCTTATTTCCAAGCATTGAAACACCGTTTGCTCTCATTTTGTCTCATGTTTGCTTGCTGCCATTTTATTTCAGATTGCAATTACCACTTATAATCATCCATATTACTTGCATTTCACTATCTCTTCGCCGAACTAGTGCACCTATACATCTGACAAGTGTATTAGGTGTGTTGGGGACACAAGAGACTTCTTGTATCTTAATTGCAGAGTTGCTTGAGAGGGATATCTTTGACCTCTACCTCCCTGAGTTCGATAAACCTTGGGTGATCACTTAAGGGAAACTTGCTGCTGTTCTACAAACCTCTGCACTTGGAGGCCCAACACTGTCTACAAGAATAGAAGCGTGCGTAGACATCAAGCTATTTTCTGGCGCCGTTGCCGGGGAGGTAAGGTAAAAGGTACTCACATCCTCCAGCTACTTAGCTATTTTCTAGCACTGTTGCTGACGTGTGAGTGCTTGAAGGTATTTCCTTTAGATTCTGCAGTTATATCTTTTTGTTTCTTGTTTTTATTTCACTAGTTAGGCTTAATGGAAAACAACAAAAAAATTAGAGAGCTCTATGAAATTTATCTTGAGTTAGGACATGATGTGTTTGAAGAGAAAATTAAAAAAGCTATGGAAAATTACTTGCATGATGGTAGCAATGTTATTACTATAAATTCTTTGTACACCATTATTGCTAATGCTATGGAAAAGTCTAAGCTTGGGGAAGCTGGTTTTGATGAATATGGTATTTTTAGTCCCCCAAGTTTTGAGGAGAAAATTTCTTTGATGATACTTTGCCTCCAATTTATGATGATAATCATTGTGATGTTTTCAGTCCACCTACTATTGAGGATATAGTTTATGTTGATTATGATATGCCTCCTATTTATGATGATTACAATGATGGATGTGATAGTTTTACTCCCACTATTACTAATGAAACTGTTTTTACTTATGTGGAGAGTATTGATACTTTTATGCATATGGATCATGGTAAGAATGTTTCATGTGATGGTTATATTGTGGATTTTATCAATGATGCTACTGAAAGTTTTTATGAGAGAGGGAGACATGACTTCATATACCACAATAATATTAAGTCTCCTCTCTTTTTGTTGAAAATTTTGAAGTTGCACTTGCTTTGCCTTCCTATGCTAGTCACTTTGTGCTTTATTGATTTATTTTCTTACAAGATCCCAATGCATAGGAAGTGGGTTAGACTTAAATGTGTTTCACATTTTTCTCTTGATGCTCTCTTTTGCATTTCAATTCTTGATCCTATGTGAGCATCATTAAAACTATCATGGCTGTCCAGAAAACAGATTCCTAAGCTTCACTGCGAAAAATGTTAAAAATCACAGAAAAGGAATTTTGACCTGAAATTTTACGACAGCAATCTTCAGTTATTAATACACATTTCATTAGTTCAAAATTTTCTGATTTGAGCAACGTAAGTGCCTCTGAAAATTCACTCTTTACGGGCTGTCCAGTTTTTGACAGATTCTGTCTTTATTTTGCATTACTCTCATTACTTGTGTTTTGTGTAGTTCTATTGATCAAAGGGCAATGCACAACCATAGTAACAGTAGCTAATGTTTAGAATCAACTCATGATATGTCTTTGCTGTACCTATGAGGATTTAATTTATGGAGACACTAACCCCTCTAATCAAGTTTTATGTTGAGTTTTGTGTAAAGAGAATTTTTCAAGTGGAAGAGTTGAGGGTGATGAACAAAGATCAAGAGGGACAACCACTCAAGCTTGGGGATGTTACCCCTAGACTCACCCAACATATATCAAATAAGTACAAGAATTCAAGCTTGGGGATGCCAAGCCACCTCACTCCAACCATCTTGATAACAAGTAAGTAAGCCTAGCTACATGGCTATAAAGAAAGCGCTTTACGGGAGGCAACCCGGTTGTTTTTATTTGTGTCCTCTTGCTGTAACAAGAGACTTAGTTTTTAGTTTAGTTTCTAGAATTTTTAATAAAGTGCCAAGTTTTACTCATTTTGGTTTGAAAAAGTTGCTTATAGCGTTCGGAGATTTTATTCCTGCACGAATCTGTGCACGGTATGATTTTTAATTCTATTCTGTAACTCCGAATGAGCTCATATTTGAACTGTAGTTGCAACTTTTCATCCTCTGTATGCATGAATTTTTCGGAATTTTCGACAAAGTTAAGTAGGGTAGAAAAATACGTTTTGCTGCTGCTGTTTTTCTGGACAGATTCTGTCCCATTTTGTTTGATGCATGCTTAGAACTTTTAACTTGAATCTTTTTATCCAATTGAGTTTATGAGTAGGCATACAACATTATACACTTTCTGGACATTCATATGAATTTTTGTTCAAGGATTATATGCAGCAAGAAATCTATTTGTTTATCACTACTAATGCACCCCACAGAAAAAGAAATGGGAGAAACGGTGTTTTGAAGTTTTTTCACAGGGATTAGAGGAGATGCACCAAGAGCTATCCAAGGATGGTGAAGACCATAAGCTTGGGGATGTGAAGACAACCCCACTGGACCTACACACTCTCGGTTTGCACACGTCTAACTTCTGTTTTTCGATCGAAACACTTTATCGCATAAACTTGGAGCGTCTTTTTGTTTGTTTTGGTTTGATTTTTATTTTGTGAGACCACCACACTATCATTTATATATGAGAGAGCTACTGGAAATTTGGGTTGAATTATGTTGGATGCTATTATTAGATTGGGAAAAGGGATGTTGGAGTTGATTTTAAAAGATACATATAGTTGCATGATTCATGAGCTTGTTAATGAGTAATAATTTGCAAGTATTTTATCAAGAGCTATCTTTTATTCATGTTTTGATGCTGAATGTTATTTACTTTGTTTAACATGGATTAGTTAGTTCTATGGACACTCATGCATGCATTTAGATGGTCAACTTTCTCCCTCTTGCTAGCCCAAAAATTCCAACAAGTAAAAACTTGTTTCCAACACCTTCAACCAAAGTTTTTCCAGTGAGTCCACCATATCTACCTATTAGCTTTATGCTATTCCGAGTATGTTTATCATGATATTTGTGTTATCTATACCTCTGAATGAAAATGCTTATGTTGTTGATTGTTATGGGAAAAGTTGGTTATAGAGCTCTCTCGAACTTGATGCACACTTTACTTTCATTGCATAAATAAAACATGACCCATTGTGATTAAAATTATGATGTTGTGGGCTTGACAAATGTCTTTGGTTGAGAGTTAGCTCATATGTGCTGTCACATGGCAAGCTTTCAACATGCACTTCATTTCATTTAGTTGATATCATGTACTTTTGTTTATGGATGCTTACCATGGGTGAAATAAATGTGGAAATGAAGTGAGTTTAAATGAGTTTGTATAAATGGTTAGAGAGACGCCTGGGCCGCTAATCTAAGCCATGCATCATTCATGGTGGAAATTTACTTACATGCTATGGTGAACCTTCTGTGATACACCTTACAATAAAAAGCTATCTAATGGTAAATAAAAAGGGTGTTGAGATTGTTCATTGTGTTTGTTTGTCTTGTCATTTTGATATGGGCTTGTTCCATATCCTGGGACAAGAGGTACCCCAGTTGACGCTCTTAATGATACTATTATTACTTACAATGATATTTAACTTGAACTTGCTTTGTTTCCCAAGATGAGTAACACATGGAGTAGGTACTTGTATTCAAGGGGCATGAGACTTTCAACCTGTACTTTGTCAAGCACACTACTCGTATTTGCTTTCACTTTAAACTTAATCATTCAAGATGCTATGATAGGGGAATGAGAGCTTGACACCAAGGATTACCACATTACAATCATTAACTTAAGTAGGAAGTTCAGAAGTTAGATGAAACTTATTCATGCTTTACCTCTACTCATATATATCTTTCCAAAGTGTCCACCTTTTATATTCAGATTTTCATCAATACTCTATGGCCATTATAGGATGTTCTTTCTTTTCATTATGCATACATGTGGTCCATAGTACTTTCTTTATGTTACACTTTGTGAATTATCATTGAACATCCTTGCATTGAATATTTGATATCACTTCATAATCTATCTTGTACATTGCTACTCCTTTGAAGAATGAATCATTTGACTCTATGTAGCAATAACTTCATCACTTCATTCATAACATGTGCCTTACAATATTATATGATCAAGTTTATGATGGTAGCATGTCACTTCAAAAATTATTTTGTTTTATCGTTTACCTACTCGAGGACGAGTAGGAACTAAGCTTGGGATGCTTGATACGTCCCAAACGTATCTATAATTTTTGATGTTCCATGCATGTTTTATGTCAATTGGCACATGTTTTATATACACTTTATATCATATTATGACATTTATTGGATTAACCTACTAATAGTTGCCAAAGTGCAAAATCTTCTTGTTTTCCTATTTGTTGTGTAGGAATTATCAAAAATAAAAGGAAACCTTGTTGGAGTCAAATTGGGACTTTCCTGAAATCTGTCTGAGAACTTTTTACGGAGATTGTCAGTTTGACCCTCGAAGATGGCGTCCAATGGAAATCAAATTAAAGAGAAAGTTGTCACAATTTTCCATACGAAGATTTTAAGCCCGAGATCAGCCCAATCGGAGTTCGGACGCGGCCTGTAGGCCCGTTTTGGTGGAACCCTAAAAGGGGTGACGGAAATCCGAGAGTCCATATAAAGAAGGAAACCCTAGGTCGTGAAGCCACCAAAAAGCCACGAATTTTCCTCCTCTTGGCAGCCGCCAAGGAGGGGGAGGAGCTCCTCCATTGCTGCACCATCACCAAGGAAGAAGAAGGGGGCCAAGGGCCGCCGCCGCCCCGCCGCCGCCGTCGCTGCTGCGCCGCCGCCTCCACTCCGGGCTGCACCTCTTCATCAACCTCTCCATCAAGTGTCTCACCATGACCATGTGTGAGTAGTTTTCCCGAGGCTGAGGGCTCTACGGTAGCTATGTGGTTCATCTCTCTCTCCCATGGTGTGATCTTTATGTGATCATGAGCTTTGTAATCTAGTTGGATCCATGGATGTTACTCTTCGTTATCTTATGAATTATGCTACTTGAGTGGTTTTATTAATGTAATCTCCGGAGTCACCTTTGTCCCATGGTGCGAAGTTGACAGTGCGCGCCGTGTGTGACTCTTAGGCTAAAGATTACAGGAATACTTATCATGAGTTGTTCTTTTGTTGGTTGTCACTATAAAATTGTGGTGTTTGTTTAGTACTATTTTGGGGCGCTCATAGTGACATTGGGGTTCCCTAGATGTGGAAGACAGACTTTAAGGTGTGCTTTTGCAGCCCTACACGATGGTCTTGGTGTTCTATGATATTGTGGTGTTTGTTCACTCAGACTTTAAGGTGTGCTCTTGTAGCCCTACGCAGTAGATTGGTATTTCTATCCAACGGGAGAATAGTTCAGAGTAGCATAGTGAAGAGGAAATATTTATGTATTCAATTATATTATTGTTGGGAGTGTCCACTAGTGAAAGTATGATCCCTAGGCCTTATTTCCAAGCATTGAAACACCGTTTGCTCTCATTTTGTCTCATGTTTGCTTGCTGCCATCTTTATTTCAGATTGCAATTACCACTTATAATCATCCATATTACTTGCATTTCACTATCTCTTCGCCGAACTAGTGCACCTATACATCTGACAAGTGTATTAGGTGTGTTGGGGACACAAGAGACTTCTTGTATCTTAATTGCAGAGTTGCTTGAGAGGGATATCTTTGACCTCTACCTCCCTGAGTTCGATAAACCTTGGGTGATTCACTTAAGGGAAACTTGCTGTTGTTCTACAAACCTCTGCAATTGGAGGCCCAACACTGTCTACAAGAATAGAAGCGTGCGTAGACATCCCCATCCAGGTCTCCCTGACGGTCATTGGCGAGCGAGGGGTCTCGACCATGTCTGGAGTATTCCCGAACCGTAGGGTAACACACTTAAGGTCTTGACGATGCTTGGAGATCGTTTTGGAATTATTGGAATTATAGAAATAGGGAGAGAGAAATAATCCGGAAAGGTTTCGGTAGTATCGAAAGGGTTCCGGGGAAGAACGAAGGAAGTTCGGAGTGGTCCGGAAATTGTTGCGGAGTCACGGGAGATTAAATAATATGCAAATATATTTAATTATGAATTATATATATTTAAATATTAATTTAATATTAATTAAAGGAGAAAATTGGGGCAGCCCACCTAAATGGGCCAAAACCTCGGAGGGAAGGCCCATATGGTGGCCGACCCAAAAGGGGGTGGTGTGGCTGGGCCCTAGGGGCCCATGCGGCTGCAGCATGGTGCGGCTAGGCCTCTTTGGCCAGCCGCACCACCTCCCCCTCCTCCTCCTTTAGTCCCACATGGGGAAGGGAGGGACTTAGGCATCCCTCCTTCCCCTATAAAGAGAGGCATATTAATTGTTTTAATACATCTAAAAAATACAATTAATTTGTATATGCCGGCCTAAGTTAATTCTCCGCCCGCTTTTCTCTCTCCCACTAAAGCTATACCGCAGTGCGCCGTCGTACTGCGGAATTCCACCCAAAAGTTCTACTTTCGCTATCTCGACTGGATCGGAGAGCCCGGGAGTCATCGTCAAGCTCCGCACGTGTGCGAGTACTCGGAGGCGCCACATTCTTGGTGCCAGGGCGTCATCGTCGCGCCACATTCGGCTTCGTCTTCGTCGCGCCAAGTTCTTCGCGACCTCGAGGTCGGATATGTCGTCTTCATCGACAACGCTTGTTGCGGGAGCGTAATCCCCGCTATCGGTCTACAAGGGTATGTTACCGATATCTCCTCCGTTACCTCATTACTAGATAGATAGATCCTTGGCTAGTATTTCGGTGTTGCGATAGTTAGAAAAATTATTGTTTTCTGCTACGAACCCCAACAGTGGTATCAGAGCCGATCTATGCGTAGTATTGCTGGTACGGTTAGAACACATGTTGAATGTGGGCATTGATTCTATAATTGTTACCCTCTCGCGTGCACTTGCTAATGTTGTCGGCATCGAGTTGATGAAGCGGCCCGGACCGACCTTACGCGTACGCTTACGCGAGACTGGTTCCGCAACTAACATATGGCTTGTACCATATATGCGGCTAGCGGGTGTCTGTCTCTCTCTCTTTAGATGGCTTAGCATTTTCAATGCAGGGCCCTGAAAAGGGTGTAATAGAGACAATTATTTAATCGATATTGTGGTTCTATGTTCGTAGGTAAGAAACGGTTCTTTTACGAAAGCCCTAGAAGCCACGTAAAACTTGCAAAAGTAAAAGTAGAGAGCGTCTAACTTTGTTTTGCAGCGGGGCATTTTAATATGACATGGTTACGGTAAGTTTTATGCTATCGAAGGCAAGAGGTGGCACCGTAGACTCGGAGCACCGCCGGGGCGCGCCATGAAGACCAAGGCGCATGGGCCATGTCATATCGCACTTCATTCATTATTTGATATTGTATTGTTGTGTGTATATCCTATTGAGTGCTTATATATTAGATATACGACGGTAGCTATAATAAGATGATCCCTAAATAAAATACCAAAGTTGTGTTCTCCCTTAGCGTTCACATAACGTGGGTGTAAGCCACGTTGCACATGCAATGCACTAAGGTTTTAATTGGCGAGCCTAGTATGTACAGACATAGCCTCGGAACACGTGAAGATCGAAAGATCGAGCATGAGTCACATGAATGTTGTGATCGACATTTCGATGTCCACCCTTGCAGCTATGCCGTCGGCCATGACGATCGGGGGTGGTAGAGTGAATTGGGGTCATGTAATTGCTGAGATAATTTTAGGGATAATTTTCTTAGCAGAGTGTATTTTGATAATATGATTATAAAATAAACTCATATTTTATAAACTTAGCCTTATACGTTCTTTGCGAATTATCTCTGTAGATCATGCCTTATCCTAAGTAAGAAAGTCTTGAGTTCAATCATTTCATTAACAAAGAAAGTCTTCGAAACGATGGATCCAACTTCATGGAGTGGTACAGAAACCTGAAAGGCGTCCTCTACCAAACCGACATTTCTTACGTGATAGAAGAATTCTTAGGAGATAACCCAGGAAACTCCGCAAGTGCAGAGGCGAGAGAAGAATTTCGTCAACGTCGTGACATTTTCAGAAGTGTTCAATACACGATGTTCGGCTGCATGGATCATGCGTTGAAAAATCATTTTCGCCACATGGAGCCTTTTGTGATGATGAATGCTCTTAAAGCTTACTTTGTAAAACAAGTGAAACTTGAGCAGTTCGAGCAGCTGGATAATTTTCTTTCACTCAAGATGGAAGAACATACCTGCTTGGAGACACATTTGTGTAGGATGTTTGACATTCACGATGATCTCACAAACATGTGCGGCTACTGGATGGCGGATACTTTTGCAATACATGCAGTGTTACGTTCTCTACCTCCTAGCTATAAGGAGCTTGTCGATGAGTATGTGATCAAGAGTGAGTCACTCCTCTTCACTGATTTCCTGGTTGAAATCAAGGACGTGAAGGTGGAACCCATTGAAATCAAGATGAAAGAAGTGTTGCCATTCATGATAGACGATTCCATCGAGTGTCTTGATTTCCATCTTAAAGAGTTTTGTCTGAATGACTACCGTGGGACGATGTTCGATCTTAGTTTCTTCTGATTTTTTGTTCGGCACGCAAGGGTGTTACAGATGGCTAGGATTGGCGTGCTCTTTCCGCACCAGCCTAGCTCGGTGGTGGACTAATCAGCGGCATCGACTACGGATGTGCGAGAGAGGTTCTCCATATGTTGATATTCATTTAGAGTCTTTTTTAAATTTTGATAGGTTTGGCGTTGGAGGAATTAGAGCAGTCATGCATGACTTGTCGGTGGATGATCCATTTGTTGCTTCCCTTTAACCATGTGGTTCTTTGTCTGGTTAAATATAGACGGTTGTTCTGGGACATCAGTGATGTATTGGAAGAATTTGCTTTCAAGCTTTTTGTTTATTTATTTGTTGAATATCCAAAGAGTTATGTGCACGTGTTTAGTCTTGCAACACCTATACACGACGTCTCGAAATCCTGGACATCATGACCGTATTGGTTCCCTCCCGAGGCATACGCGGCGAGGGTCTTACTGATTTAAAGAAATGCAAAGACTACAGAGTCACTGGTTTACTTACTACAGATTTATTGTTTTGTCGGCTTACGTTTAATGGCGTTGATTTAGGGTGTTTCTATGCTTTGCCTCAGATCTATCCGTCGACTCCGCACGTTGGGTGGCCAAAGCAATAATGGGAGTGACAAATATATGACCTAGAACCACATGGTTTTTAGACCGGCTCTAGGGAGCCGTCGGACCAGATCCAGGAACTTGCATGGACGGCTCTAGGAACTTCTCAGTATTCCGTAGTAGGAATCGGCATTACACGTTAAACACCCGTCGACAAAAATCGTCCATTGCACACAATGGTCAAAATCACACGTGTCGCACGTTTTCTCTGGTCGGTGGTTTGAGTCGCGTATGTCGTTGGATGCCTCGGTCCGTACGATGCTTTGCCTCTCGTTGAGCGTCGTTTGTTTCGGTAGACTTTGTTGTTTTTCTCTCAACTTCCGTAGGCGTTCGGGTACACAGGATACTAATCTACCCACCCTCTCTTCTGCTTACCTCTATCTTCTTGCTATCCCCACTGCCACAGCGACACCTCGAAAAAATCCGATCGGATCAACGGGACAGTCGCTGACGGCGTAGTTCCCTTTCTCCTTTGACGTCCTTTTTTAGATCGTTATGGCCCCGAAGAAGAAGAGCTCGTGTTGGAATGGTTCCAAGGTGACGATGGATAGATTGGAGGCTCTTGCCAATGAGGGTTTGTTGCCGATGTACGATGTGTGTAGGTGGCGTGCCCCGGGGGATGAGCTGCGGCCCGAACCAACCAGTGAGGAGAAGGTGTTGTTCGTGAGTTTCTTGGAGCACGGCCTCTCGCTGCCGTGCTCTGATTTTTTCGTTCGGCTGCTTCGTTTCTATGGTATGCAACTGCATGATCTCTCCCCTAATTTTGTTTTACACATTGCTTGCTATACGGTGATCTGCGAATGTTATTTGGGGACGAGACCTATCTTCCCACTTTGGCTATCAATATTTGAGCCGGTATGTTTCAGAGAAGATGAGTGTGCCTCGCCGTCATGTTGCGGTGGCATTGAATTCCAAGTGCGACCCGACATGATTTACCCTCGGATGGATTTTGCTGACGAAGAGGAAGACTGGCAAGAGACCTTCTTTTATTGCCCAGATATGACACCCCCTAGCGGTGTCCGCCTCCTCCGTTTGAAGATACGGGGCGCAAACCAAACAAGCGTTTCTTGGATTTGCCCAGTAGTGAACACATCCCTCTGGTAAAGACTCTATTCGAGAGAATCAAAGAACTTATGACCGACGGGCTGGAATCAAGGAATTTGGTTGCCTGTTGGGTAGGCTGGCATTTGCAACCCCTGCAAGCCCGATCGCAATTGTTGTGCGATTATGACGGGTCGGCTGACTTTGTTGATCGCTACAAAACAGAGGAGATGCGACAAATCGAGGATAATCAATCGACGTGTGACTTTTCTAGGTTTATGCGACAAATCGAACGTTCTCATAAGGTGATTATAATTTACTTTTATCTGTGCTTGACCATCGTGTTGCTGTTCTGATGACCTTTTTCCTGCAGCACGAGTCGACGTTACACTGGCGGCATTTCAATAATGTGAGTAAGGTCGAGTCTAATCGATTTACGTTCGCTGACAATCTGCAAGGAGTACTGGACGATGTCGAGCTCCGGGCGGAACAGGACCGGATAAGGATCACGGAACTTGAGGAACGGCTCAAGGAGAGTGTCTTGGCAACTGAGGTAGACAGACGGGTTAAAGACGTTGAAGCCAGGTACAAGATCGAGATCGACCAGGCCTTAAAGAAATACGATGCACTTACCGAAGAAATTGAGGTACTAAGGGATAGTAACTTTATCTTACACCGTAAGATCATGTAGTGTAAAAAATAGTATGAAAGCTGGAAGGAAATGGTCATGCAACAGAAGAAGGAGATGGACATGCGAGTCTCTGAAGGGACTGAAGCACTTAGTCTCTTGGTTAGTACGATAGAGTCGTGCACGCGGAGTTTTGTTGGTAAGTCATTACGTATTTTGTTGTTTATGTCCTTTCTAAACATGGATATTCTGTTTGCCTATCTGATTCATGATTTCAGGAGACGAAGAATCTTGTGGAGAAGCTATTGATCTTTGCCCTGAGGTACGGCTAAAATTAACATGTCGTCACGCTGTGAAACTGGAGACGGCTATGGTTGAGGTGCTTAAGCACCTAATTCCGGTAGAGGACGTTCCAGATAGTTTGTCTAAGCTTGTGGAGGTGACTACCAGAGCTCCAGCGGTTATAGAGAAGTGGAAGAGGTCAGCTGCTCGCCAAGGAGTATGGGCTGCGTGGATACTTGCCAAATCGTATCATTCCAGTCTGGATGTCGACTTCTTTGGAAGGGTTTTCTGCAAAGGCATGAAAACGGCTTGCCATTCACTGACGAGGATAGAAAGGCTATTGTCGCGGAGGTTCAAAAGTATGCTGCCAGAACCGTGGACTTTGTAAACACGGATGTATTTTTCCCTGCTCCTGACTGTCTAGACAATATTTAGGCGTTCAGTCGGTTTTTTGTAGTTCGATGGTCGACCCGGTAGCATGAAGCCGAATTGTCAAGCCGGCATGTAACTGTTGTACTTTACTGGATGCTTGTCCTAAGATAGGATGTAGTTAGAGTTGTATTGTAATGTTCGACGTCTTCACTATTTTTTTCGTTTAGTACTGTCTGCCAGGACATGTCATGGAATTCCGGTGAAAGAATTGGTTGAATGTTGCAAAAAAACATGTACACTGATATATGTACTCTGTAGTTGCAAGTTTATACATACCTTTTCGTGTAACATGTTTTAACAGAGCGAACAAGTTTGATTGATCTGTTCTTTTAACTTGTGATTGAGCCGGCTATCGTAACGTGTGTACGTATTGTCTGTGTGCATACTAATTTTGTTCTTGCGGAAGAGTTATGGACGACCGGGTATTTGGCGTGTGGGAAACCGGGTGTTCTTATGATCTTTGTTCCTTCCCGAGGTGCTTGCAGCGAGGGGTGCCGGCACACGATGGGGATAGTGCTAAGATGTGAATTCGATCAGTAGGAGGAGTCATCACCGTATGTAATGTTTTTGACCTACGGGTTTTCCTTCCTGCTGGCATGTCATTTATCTGTACGGGATTGTTTTGTGTGTATTATTTGTTTAATTTGGTCCTTGGTCTTACACATGGATATAATTGTTTCTACCCGTTGATTATTAGCATTGCGTATGGCGTATCGTCAAAACAGGGCTCGGGGGGTCGTGCGCCAAGGCGCACCCCTAAATCTAGTTTTTATGCATTGTCACCCCTAAATCTAGAGGAAGATGCGCGGCGGCGATGCCGGTCGGCCGCGCCGCTCAGATCTGCGAGATAAGGGTTAGATCTGGCGCTGCTTGGAGCCACCACCACACTGTGAGTGAGAGTGAGATTGAGAGCATTACACTAGTACAGAACGACACATCGGAAACGGACCAAAAATCCCATCGGCAACGGAGAAACGGTCCGTGTCCCCGCTTATGATACTGATGTGAAGAGCTCAATGGCAACAGAGTTGATTCACCGTTGCCCCTAATATGGGCAACGGTCATTATATTACACCATTACTGATATGTTCCACGTCAGACACGGAGTCTTACTAATCACCGTTTCTAATAAGGGCTACAGGATAACAAAAAAAAAGCCCGGTGACAGGGCTGCGCCGTCGATGGAGCCCCGCTCCATGCGACTAGACGGCCGCCCTTCGTCACCGTATTCCTGTTGGCCCTGCTGTACAAAAGTTCATCGATGCGCATGGCTGGAGTTCTGCTCCTATGTCTTCATGGCGGCCGAATGATCATCGACTGTCTTCGTCGTGCTGCACTAAATGTACTTCTCTTGGTGACGGCACCGTGTACGGAGCCTCGCTCCTAGGTCTTCGTGGTAGTAGCATCGTCACCAAGCATCCACCAAGCCCTTCACACAACGAATATTCGCGGAGCTGGTAAATAACACTAAATAACACAGCAAAGTAGCTAGTAATACAGATCAAGTACAGAGCTAAATAACACTAAATAACACAGCAAAGTATCTAGGCATACAGAGCAAGTTCAGAGCTAAATAACACTAAATCTTGGTGACCACGGTTGCGGTAATAGCCACCATTATTTTGGCAATTGTTGTAGAAGGGACGGCCACGAGAGGCGGATTAGAGTCCTGACCAGATTAGACCATCATCTGTCAATGATAATCATGCACTGAAAGTTGAGCGCATAGGTCCTGAAGGGTGGTGCTCGGAACTGCGTTTACAGAAGCTACCAGGGACGTGCACTCATGACATTCAAGACCACCCAATATATATTTCTTTAATTCGTCATCAGCAATAATACGACCAGTAGCAGCCAATTCAGAGGCAAAACCGTTCATTTTTTAGATGAATTGATAAGCAGACATGTCTCTCTTCTTGGTATTAATCAAAGCAGCACGCGGCATCTATAATTTTGCCTTCGACTCGGAGGAAAACAGAGCTTCAATAGCCTCCTAGATTTCAGAAGCCTGTTGGAGACCAAACATATGAGAGAGGATATCCTTGTTCATCGATTTCGTCAGAAATCTGACAAGCTGCTAATCGCGTGCTAGCCAGGCACTATAGGCTGGATTTGCGACAGCGGAGCCTTCAACCTCCATTGTTTTAGCAGGAGCGGGATCGGAGCCCTCCAAGAGCTCCATGACCGGCAAAATCTACGATAACCCCCCCAGTTCGCGCGCCTTCTATCATATGCCCCCCTTGTGTCACTGACATGTGGGGCCCGGCCCCACATGTCAGTGACACAAGGGGGGCATATGATAGAAGGCGCGCGAACTAGGGGGGTTATCATCAATTGCCCCCTCCATGACCTGCGCCCCACGTAGAGTCAGAAGGACCTACATCTTCCAGTATAGGATGTTCTCCCGAGACAATTTTCAGAGGGAGGGGTCCCGACTCCCGAGCGCCGCCGCCAGGGTCGATACCGTGGAGAAGTAAGTCATCGAGAGTGAGGGAAGGGAGATCGGCGATCGCAACCGAGGCGATCAAAAAATTGTGAAGATCGGCGATTGTAACAGCAGCGATCAGGAGGTCTGGTTTTTGTGAATCGAATCTATGCTAGACGAGGGAAGAGGGTGCTCTGATTTACCATTTTGATGTTTCTGGGAAGCGATACCCCGTTGAGGGGATAGGTTGCATGTTTATAGTGCGGTGGAAAAGCCCCACGGTGGCATTTACAGATAGAGTTACAGGAGAAGAGGACAAGGAGGTAGAGCACTACACGATTACAATTATTGTTGACACCCTGGGATCTATGTGACTCACCACCTATGATGCTTTCTGAGCTTATTGATCCCCTAGATAGTTCATGGAAGCGAGAAGTGTTGAACCAACATTTTCTGCCAATGGACGTTGAAGCTATCGAATCGATTCCCCGCGGAAACTTAGCTCATGAGGATTTCTAGGAATGGCATCATGAAAGGTGTTTTGTCTGTAAGGTCTGCTTACAGAATGACGGCGAATACAAAAAAGATTAGGGAAGAATGGTTCGAGGGCACTCCTAGTTGAAGCTCCAAAAATTCTGAGAAGGATACCATAAAAAAAATATGAAACTATGTGTGCCGCCTGGCACACAATTCGTTGCCAACATGGAAGGTTTTGCAACAAAGATCTATGTCAAATACAGCGGTCTGTGCTGTGTGTCATGCAGGTGAAGACTCCTGGAGGCGTTCTCTGTTGGACTGTATGACGACTAGGTGCACTTGGGCACTTACTGATGGTGATGTTACAGAACACATGAGCATCCATATGGAGACTAGTTCTCTCACTACCACACTGGATGTATTTAAATGGAATTTAGATACTTCTGGCTTATACACAGTCAAATCTTTATATACTAATTTGATGAATGGACACACAAGATATCTTTCGAAATACTTGTGGAAATTTAAGGTACCACTTAAGATTAAGATTTTTTTATGGTTCCTTCATCGGAAGGTGTTACTCGCCAAGGATAACCTGGTTAAGTGGCGTTGGTCAGGTTGCACTAAGTGTGTGTTTTGCCATGAAAACGAAACTGTCCATCATCTTTTCACAGCATGTTCTTTTGCTCGCAATATTTGGAGACTCATTCATTTTACTTTTAATATATCGCCACCTACTACCATTGCGAACATGTTTGGTGTGTGGCTTAATGGGATTGATTCTAAAACAAAGGCACAGATACGTATAGGCGTGTCTGCTTTGCTTGGGTCAATATGGAACTGTCAAAATGACATTGTGTTTAACAAATCAACTACTGCTCATTACTTGCAAGTTATCAACAAGGTTGTCTACTGGATCAACTCGTGGTCCCTACTCCTACTTGTGGATCAGAGGGCGCTTATGGATACTGGATGTACCCGCATGCTGGCGGTCGTGCGGTCTATCTTGTGCCCGGGAGGATGGTTCAATCATAGAAGGCTGAATGTGTAGATTTGCGATCTTAATTTGGCTCATTTTCGTTTCCACTTTGAGTGATCCATAAATTGTAATAAGCTGGCTACTTACGTTGCAAACGTTTAAATTAATATAAAAACGGATGTGTGCATCACTTTGATGCAGAGACCGGGGTGACCCATTTCTAAAAAAAATATGGAGACTAGTGCCAAAGAATGGATTCTTCGGCTGATTGAGTCTCTGACGCATGAAAATTTGATTCAAGTTCTTGTGACATTATGGGTTATTTGGAACGCGGGAAGTAAGGCCATTCACGAGGCAATTTTTAGTGACCAATGACCATTATTGGCTTCGTGAATAGTTACCTGACACTTATATATTGTCGGAAACGCTACAGTGACAGCTCCCAGGTGGATTCCGCCCCCGCCAGAATGGACGAAGATAAATACTGATGGAGCAATCGCTAAAACTTTGAAGAAAGGATCATGTGCAGTGGTTTGCCGCAGCAATGATGGATTCTACTTGGGTTCGTCAGCTGTCGTGTATGAAGGTGTGAGCGACCCGGCGACTCTCGAAGCATTGGCGTGCAGTGAGGCGCTGGAGCTAGCTGAAGATCTTCATCTGTACAAGGTTCGAGTGACCTCAGACGCAGCAGCATTGGTCCGTGAAATCAACGGAGGAAGTAGAGGCCGGCATAGCTCGATCATCTGTGATATCGATGCACAAAAGAATAAATTCTCAGAGATAGTGTTGTTCTGAAGTGTAACAAGAGGATGTCACCATCCGCCGACACAACGCTCACACCCCCAACCGTCTTCTCTCCTTCCAAAGTGCCTCCTGATTTCTGTGACCGATAATTCGACCCGGTAATTGTACTCCCAAATCTCGCCTTCATAGTTCTGCAACACCCATATATAAACAACTTTCATGTCATCGTTATCGCTATAGATGCCAAGCGTGCAGGGACGGAGCCAGCCAATAACCTTGGAGGGGGCTGAATCATATTTGAGGGGGCAAAATAGTTTAGAATTACTAAGTGTAAGCATGATTATTAGGACATTTGTGAAGAAAATCAGATTCTTGGGGGTGGCTTAGCCCCTGCTCGTCCCCCTTCCTCCGACCCTTCAAGTGTGTCATCCATATCAAAGATATATGAATTGGTGGGAACAATTGGAGCAAACATCTGCCGGAACGACTCGGCTGTAGTGTTGAATACAATTACCGGGTCTATTTTCGCTGTGATACTGCACTGGGAACCAATGAAGGCTATCACGGACTAGGACAAGTGTTGTTCTGAAGTGCAACTTTGATAATGCATCTGTCCCCTAGATGTGTCTAGGTGGCTGGTCGGAGCCCAACACGAAGACATAGTAGCCAATTTCATCTTTAGCAAAATCAAAAATTAATCTCGTGTATCTCCTGTGTTGCAGTAGCAGCCGGTACTCGACGGTTGGACGGTGCAGGCATTCCCAATATACTGGATATACAGAAGTTACACGGTGTCCCGGGGGAGCTTGCTTACGAGTGACCGGGTTGCAGATGAAGTAGCAGGTGCAATAGTCCTTTCCACACTTGGAGAGGATGAGGAGGCCGTCGCGGAAGGCCTCTAGGCGGTAGGACAGGTCAAGCCGGGCAACGGGTTGGAGCTGGGAGTCGGTGGCCCCATGATCGAAGGCTCGGAAGTTCTTGTAGCGGGCACCGCCATACTTGAAACTAGAGACGAGTTGACCCAAGACGATGGGTAGGGAGGGCTGGCAGTCATGGTGGGCAAGGAGAAATTCGTAGGTGGAGATGTCGCGACACCAAGAGCGATAGACGGCGTGGCAACGGAGGAGGGATTTTGGGGGCGGAAGAGGATCTCCTAGATGACGATCTCTTCTGGGAGGCAGCGACAGGGAGGAGTCGCTCCTGCTCTTGACGCCTTCACCGTGGTCACCGGTCGGCACCCCATGCTGGCTGCAGCTACCGTCCAGGCGTCCAGGAACGAGACGAGCTTTGCTAGTGGCAACGGAGGAGAAAAATAAGAACGTACTTGAGTTGGGCTTTTTTTTTAGCCCCAACTAAAGATACAAGTTGTAGCATCTGTTCAGACCAATACTGGAGATATCGCTTATCGAGAACTTATCAGTTGATCCAATATAATGGATAAATCAGTCGGTTTATCGACATATCGGCCGATTTGTTGGCCAATTTATCTTATGGACAGACACCGGTAAACGATAAATCGACCGATTTATCGAAATATCGGCCGATATCTTGAGTAGTAGTTCAGACACGTCGTTCTCGCCTGTGGCTTGCAAACGTCTGTGAGGCATCGCAGATTTATTCCGGTGAGACGCCAGAAATTTTGTCTCCGCTGGGAGCGAACCCTGGTGGGCAGTGTGCACACCCGCATCACCTGCCACTCGAGCACATGCTCGGTCTCACTTGAGCTGCGTTTTACGACCGGTTCGTATAACAATTTCTGACCGAATAGAATGATGGATGGAATATTAGATGTCAAGCGAGATGGGCTTTAGCCCAGAAGGAGAACAACATGAACTTGGTACTGTAAGAGCATCTCCAAATGGCCGTTCAAAGGGCGTCCAGACAAGCGCTATGGGCATTGTCCGGACGGGCTGCCGTCTTTGGACGCCGTCGCTCCCCACTCGCGGCGCCCAAATTAGCCCACAAAAAGCTTTTTTTGCAATTTGAAATGAGAGAACGCTACGTGCGGCTACACTCGGCCGGAATTTGAAACATTTTATTTAAATGCATGCATCGAATTACATACGATTATTACAAATAAAAAACTATGCATACTACTCGTCGTCATTGGAGTCGGCCTTGGGTGGCGGGGTTCTAGGCCCGTCGTCCTCCGGCACCGCGTCCGGAGTTGGTAGTTCAGCCGCCGGTACAGGCGGTATAGGCACCAGCCATGCGGATCTGCACCAGCCACCCGGGACGCCACGGGGATCAAGGTTCCCACGGTGAGAACACCGGACGTGCGGGTGATGGAGTAGCAGGCTCGTCGTCCTCCGACGCGGCCTCCTCCTCGTTCTGCTGCAGCTCGGCCGCCACGGCCTCCTCTTCCTGCACCATATCGGCAACGGCCTCCTGATCGGCCACCAAGTGAAAGAGCATAATTTGCTCTTACTCATATTTTGGTGATGTTGACAATACAACATGTTCTCCTAACTCCTTGTCTAAGTGTGATCAGGTTTTGTAATCATCTCCGTTGTCCAAGCATCGAAAAAAGGAAGAGAAGGAGTGGTTTCTGTATTCGGGCGGTAGTATCGCCCCTTCGGGCGGTAGTACCGCTGGGTACTTTGTGCCAAAAGGCAGGCGGCAGTACCGCTCGCGGTACCGCCCAAAGGAGGGTCTGGCGACCATGTGCGGAAGTACCAGCGGTACTACGGGCGGTAGTACCGCTGGCTCTAGTTGGTCAGCGCTGGTGTTGACCAGCTCAGCGGCAGTACCGCTCGCGGTACCGCCGAAAGAAGGTTCTGAAGGCCATGTGCGGTACTACCGGCACTTCGGGCGGTAGTACCGCTCATGAGGTTTTGCGACGCAGTCAGCGCACGCTGTTTGACCAAGGCGCAGAAGGCGCCAGCGGTAGTACCGCCCGGCGCAGCGGTACTACCGCTGGCTCGGGAAAAAGGTCTCAACGGCCAGATTTTTGTGAGGCCTATTTAATGCCCTCCACCAACCTCCGGCTTGGTAGCTCGCCCAAAAAGAAGAACACCATTGTTGCAAGCTCAAGAATCACTAGATCTCCCAATCCCTCCACCCAAACTCGTTGATCTTTCGAGGATTGAAGGAGAAGACCCAGATCTACTTCTTCACCAAGCCGTTCTTCATTTCCCCCTCATTTCCTTGAGGGCCCCTTGGCTAGGATTTCCATTAGGAAAACCTAGCTTCTTATTGTACTCACTTGATTGTCTTTGTGACAGATTTGTAGCTGTTCGGGAGCCCCCAATCCTCTTGTGGGTTGTGCCCCGGATCGTTGTTGTAAGGGCTCCGGATTCCGCCTTGAAGGATTCCGATAGTGGAAGGTGAACCAAACCTTTGTGGTGCGGTTCATCGGAGAAGAAGGTGCATCCGCCTTTGTGGCGGTTGAGTTTTGACCTTCGTGGTAGCTCACACCTCTCCAACGAGACGTACTCCCTAAAAAGGAGGAACTCGGGATTACATCCGTGTCTCCGCGTGCTTTCACTTCGGTTACTTCTATCCTTGTTTACCGTCTTTACTTATTGTACCGTGCTTAGTTGCTAGCTTGTCATATAGGTAAATTCACCATAGTTGCATATCTAGAGAATTTACCTTTTGTGTCATGCCTAAATTTAAAAAGTACTAAAATTGAAGTAGCACCTATTCAACCCCCCCCCTCTAGGTGTCATACGATCCTTTCACCACGGCCTCCTTCTCCTGCTCCGGATCGGCCACCATGACCTCTTTCTCCGGCAACGACATCGCGAACGAGTAGTGGGCGATGTGGAGAGAATGTGTGTGACGTGCGATAGGCATCAACGCGGACTAGGGTTATATTCATGCGAAGCGGCACCACCCTAAAGCGACGTGCGAAGTTCAAGCGGCAGCAACAACCGTCGTGTTCCCACATGACACGAAGTTGAAGCGGCGGCGGTTCGGTGCCGCCTAGGTTTTGCAATTTGAATTGAGAAACGGCTACAAATTCAAAGTTTCAGCCACACTCGGCTAGAAGTTCAGAGTTTCGGCCACACTCGACCACAAACTCGAAGTTCCGGCCATCAAAGTACGCCCAAAATACTACAGGAAGCTGGCCACGCTGTGTCGCTGCCACCGTAGAGCTGGGTCTCATCGATATGTGTCTCCTGTTTCTCGCCGACATTGTCGTGGGTCGCACTGCTGGGCTGGGTCTCATCGTCATCGCCATGTGTCTCCTGTGTCTCGTTGTCATCGTCCCCATGGGCCACGTCGACATCGTCGTCTGGCTGGTTGTCGCCAGTCATGGACGCCGGGGCGAGCCCAAGTTCAGGCAAGATCGCGGCGCGAAAAATGTCGTGTGCCGCCCTCACCATCGGGGCCGGAGGACGTCCAGCTGCCAATCCTCGTCGGACATCCCCTCCGGTCGCGCCATGGGCGGGCGAGGCTTGCGCGGTTTGCGAACACCAAGCGTTGTCCCGGTGGCTTCGCCCTTGCCAGCGCTTTCCCCTTCGCCTTGGGAACCTCTGGTGCGCTCGGCGGCACCATGGGAACGAGGCGGGTGCGGTGGGGGAAATGAAAATTTTGGGAGGGCAAATTGGGGGGAAGTGGGGTTTTGTGGGTTTTGTTGTGTCTATGACGGGGTTGGCCCGCACGTTCGAGCGCCGCGCGTGGTTTCGTCCGGCGCAGACCAGCGGCTCCCCAATGGGAGGGCGTGGGCTGGGTGTGCCAGACCAAAGTTGTGTTTGGGTGCCGCGAGTGGGAGCCGTGTTTGGTCGGCGCACCCCAAAAGCCTTTGGGCGGCCATTTGGGCGCCGCGACTCGAGATGCTCTAATACAAACGACTTTTTCATCTACTACCTGAACTTGGATCGATACTGCTTGAAGTGAAGGCGAAGGCATCGAATATGAAAGTGATTTTCTCTCACGAGAAGAGAGAATGTAATAGAGAAGCTCACACGCTGGCTAGGCATGCTTCGATCTTGCCAGTGGGTCGTCATGTGTGGTTCCTTGCTCCTCCTGAAGCTTTAAACTTGCCTGTAAACATTATTGATATTTGTCGCAGCAGTGGAACATGGGGTTCCCCTGATGCTGCCAAAGTGGGTCCGCCACTAGGGCCCACCAAGAAGATGGACAAGGCAAGGAGTCAAGGTCAGTAGATGGGTCAACTCATCTGCCCCAAGGAAACCCGACAAGTTCGACAACAACGCGATGTGGCTAAGGACCAGGCGACCTTCCGGGGTCACCTGATACCCGGATAGCAAGGAGGAGTACCCGCGGGTCTGTGCGCCTGGCAGGAGGCTAGGCGTACCCCCAGGTCCTCCATCCGTACCACTGAAGGGATAAGACTGCCAGCTCGCCGGAAGCTGGTAGAAGACTTGGGCGCCAAGACGAAGGACGCGCCCTGGTGACGTTGCCACGAGCGCAGCTGGTGGGGCGGACAGGCTTTAGTCCGTCCCACCTTTCCCAAAGGGCGGACGACTGCGCCGCCCTCCGGAAGACGCTTGTAGGAGAATAGGCCACGTCTCCTCCAAGGACCGCCGAGGGGTTTTCCCGCCGAAAACCACTCACGCCCCTCGCGTGCCCATGTCGGATCCCCTTAGCCTATAAAAGGAGGACCATGGCACCGAGGTGAAAGGGAGGTAAAGTCAAAGCTAGAGACAGAGCTCAAGCAAGTTTAGACTAGGTTTCGGAAGGTAGAGAGAGATGATCTCCCCAGGGCAGGATCTACTCTCCGTCTACCTCCGGCCGGAATCCTGCCGGGTTCATCCCAGAACACCCTTGTACACCACTCCATGATGAACACTTCAATCCAGACATGCAGGAGTAGGGCTTTTAGCCTCCGAGCGGCCTGAACCTGGGTAAACCCTGTGTGTCTCTCTGTGTTGCTTGCGTGCTTGCCCCGACGAAGAACTTGATGGTCTTGCTCCCGGGTAAGGCGTCTTCCAGCCTCCTTCACGCCCCGTGCCGAACCTAAAAAGGGGGTATCATCTACTCCCGGTGTCCGTGACCTGAGACACGACATCTGGCGTGCCAGGTAGGGGGCGCAAGAGCTGGATTCGTCTTCATCTTCATCAACTTCAAGTTCATCGACAAGTTCTTCACCGAGCTCTTCATCCACGACCAGATCTACTTATAGCTTGCCGTCACTTCCAGGGTGTTGCCAGCCTCGAGTCTCGCAAGTGTAACGTCGAATTCGCCGGCCAAGATGACAAAAAAGAGAAAAGCAAAGGCAGCCATGGAATTCTTGCGGTATCCAGGGCTCGGTTTTGTACTAGAAGAGTCTTCACCGGCGCCCTCCACCAAGGATCGGGATTTTGGAGCACAGTTCATACGCCCAGTGGCATACGTCAGTCCTCTGATCAGCGAGGAAAGGCCTCAGGAAAACGTTGTGAGCATTGATGTACCTTCCCCCTCGTGGACGCGCGAGGAAAGGGAGGAACTCTGCTCTAACGCACCACCTGCAGCGCAGCCTCCAAGAAGCGAGGGTCTGAATCAGAGTACGGAGGATGAACCTCCCCTTGAAGATCCCCTCATTTATGTACCACAAGAGATCAGGATTCCTCTGGGCAAGGATGGCCAGCCCGGGGTATGGTGCATGTATCATAGATCCGATAGGCACAGCCTTGAAGAATGCCGCCAGTTCAACGATATTCAACTAAGACAGAAGAATGGGGAGTGCTATGCCTGCGGCGAACCAGGGCATATCTGCAGGGACTGCCCCTCACCAGGAAATCAAAGAAGGCCAAGGCCAATCCCCGAGCACCGCAACAAGGGAAGTCGTTTAGAACCTTCGCTAATGCCTCTACTAAAACTGAGAGGCATGAAGTTTCTTACCCGGCCCAGCAGACACAAGACTGTCAAGGATTAACTGCCACCAGCTGGGATCAAACTTTCGTCTGCATCAATCCCGCTGAAGAAGAATGGGACCTCCCGGGTCATATCGTGACAATTCACCCAGGACCAAGTGGACCTCCCCAAAAGTACTGGATCGCAAGATGGTTAGCCTCCAGACATCAGGAATGAGCAGACATCAGGGTCTCCGGACCGGCGTTTTCTCTACGCCAGCCAGTCGCCAGGTCACCTGACGGGTGACCTCCGGGTTTTTGCAGTACCAGGGTCTCCGGACCGGCATTGTCATCATGCTAGCCAGTTGCCGGATCACCATGAGGGTGGCCTCCGGGGTCTCCGGATCGGCATCAGCCAGTCAGTTGTGCCTTCAGACGGCATGCAAGGACCAGTCCCCGCAACGGTGCACTGGGCAAATGGGTATATTTCGGCACGGAAGCTCTGTTCCCGCCAATAATTGCTGGACAGAGCAGAATTATGTCTGAAAGACGGTATAGAAGACCCGCTACGGCGGCAGCGTGACGAAGTCATTGCCGAAATATACCGAAAGGAGCCAATTGCGAGCTAAGTATAAACGCACTCGCGCGGGCCTTTTCCTGGTTGCGTCAGTTTTATGCACTTTGGCTAAGGCGAAAGCGGGCGTTATCTTGGGGCAGCGCCTTCGCGACGACACTGTTAGTTTCCCTCTGATAGTGGAGTCGTGGGCTGAGGTCCGTGCGGTCAAGAGCGGTGGGTCCTTGGGGGGTTGCGCCCTGTGTCAGCACTTCAGATCAGTCTAATTGCTCACGGATGGTTAGCACTCGCGCCCTTGGACCCTTCCCGAGAGCGTTAAGCCCCCACGAGTGCAATAAAACTCATGTAATTTGGGAAAAGGTTATTTACATTCAGAGTACAAGTTTATAAGCCTTTCGGCGATACAGTTACAAAAGCATGGTTCATGGCCTTTGGTATTATCTTGTCCCTTTCAGGACCTCGCAGGCTCACGGGTCGTCCTCACGGAAAAGACGTCCTAGGATCTCATCCACCTGGTACGCAGCGTGCAGAGGAGGTGGGGTCCCGGGCTCCAGTCTCTCCAGTTCGGACAGCAGCGAAAGTTGTGGATGTCCCTGATGGAGAGCCACGATGACTTGGGTGATCGCCTGCCGGATCGCCTGCTCTCCTGCCGGGTGAGGAGCTCTGCTCGCTCGCTCCCGGATGCCGCCAACAAGTGTCGCCACATACTCCAGGAATGCGGGGTAGTGCACGAGAGTGCGAGAATGATCAGCTTTGAGGGTGGGCGGAGAAGACACCCCCAGATCTGTGAACTCCTTCACGATCTTCGAAGACCATGTGTGCATATTGAGCAAGACGTTGTGGTCCTCGCGCCGATGGAGCTTGAACTGGTGCTTTTCCTTCTCAAGTGCTGCCTTGATCTCCTCCAGCTCGGCTTGCGCCGCTTTGAGCTGGTTGGACATCTTCTCGTGCTGGTCCCAGGC
This sequence comes from Poa pratensis, assembly GCA_947311845.1. Lineage (NCBI taxonomy): Eukaryota > Viridiplantae > Streptophyta > Magnoliopsida > Poales > Poaceae > Poa > Poa pratensis. The sequence goes on from CAMZMU010000118.1 coordinate 27,592,742, forward strand.
AATTTGCGCCTGTGATTTGGACGCTTCCATCGTCTGGCGACCGTCGGCCAGTTCCTGAGCCTCAGCTTTCTAGGTGGCGCTCGCCCGAGCGGCGGCTTCGTCCCTGAACGCCAATGCCTCCTTCAAGCGTTGAACCTGCTTCTCCAGCTCGGCGCGTCCAGCTAGCGCTTTTTCTTGGTCTTCCTCGGCGCAGGCGAAGGCCTCCCGCTGCACAGCAATGGTATTGGCGCTGGTTTTCACCTGCCGCTTCAGCTCGTCCTTCTCGTCACGGGCTCTCTGGAGTTCCAGCCTCGCTTGCCGGAGACGATTTCGCTCGTGTTCAAGATCCCCGGCTAATCTCCTGAGTCGTCTGTCTTGGGAGTCGATGATCTCGTCCTTGGCCCGCAAGGCCTCCGCATTCTCCAGTTCAACTTCCTGGCGGGTCCACCCCGCCACATTCTCCATCCCTTGCTCCAGGCGGTCCTCATCTTGGAATGCCCTTAATTGGAACTGTTCCAAGGCTTCGAGATGGGCTTGTTCCTGCTCCTCGAGGTCATCAAGACGTCGCTGCAGCTCTTCCTCTTCACGAGCCATTCTCAGCTCACGAGTGTTGAGCATCTCTTCGTCCGCAGCCAGCCTCATCTCTCGAGCATGTGAGCTCTCCCCGTGGTCGGGGACAACCGCCATTTGCTTCTCGACCTCGGCGCGAGCAAAGGCAAGAAACTCTTCAGCGCTGGAAAACGCCCTCGAGAAGTCCACTGTTCGTGAACTTTCCCTTGGTAGGAGGGAAGTACCCGCGGGCTTCGCCACGACGGCATCACGCGAGAACTGACCGGTTTCAGCCCTGCACTCCTGACGGGGATTCCGGGGGCTCCACGTCGAGCTTGCTCCCGGGAGATTCCGCCGCCTCAGGGTCTGCACCAACAGCGACAAGTAAGTTTTTAGAGGCCGCACCACAGCTGCAAAAAGACATCGACCAGAACTTCGAAAGAGCATACCCGGAGACAACAAAGAGATCGCCGGCACTCCTGTCGGGCGGGTCGGCTCTCGAACCCGGGGAAGGGGGGTCCACACCACCATCACGCCTGACTCCTTGGGGTCATGCTGTAGGGGCGGAGCTTTGACAGGAGCCGGGGGCTTCTCCACGTCCATGGCAGAGCTCTCTGCGGTTTCTCCCGCTTCGACGTCATCTTCGACCCGGCGGCACTTTCTGGAGCTTTCAGGTTCTGGAGACTTGCGAGAAAAAGCAAGGCATTACGTCACTGAAGTATTGAGCGAAGGCTCACGGCTTGGGGTCAGAAGGACTCCAACTCACCCTCGAGTCCGCTTGGCTCCGGGGACGCTCCAGCTTCTTTCCGCCAAAACATCGGAAAATTTCGGCAACGACAGGCTCTCCTCGGCACCATCATCAGCTAGGAGCGGAGCGGGAAGGACTGCGGAGTCTCCCTCCGACTCTGGATCTTCGCGCGGGTCTGGGTGCGCAGGCTGCTCCGGACGCAGTTCCACCGTGGCACCCTCATCCCTCGCTTGGGCCTCCCCCACCCCTTGGGGAGGCGCAAGGTTCGCACACCCGGCAAACTCTCCCGGGGCAAGTTCTTCAGCTTCGTTGTCAGAAGGGTCAGGACCCTCCGGGGAAACATCCCCGCGAAGCAAGTCAGCAGCTACGGAAGACCCTCGTCCCAGTGCAACTTTCTGCGCAGGAACAGGAAGAGGATCCAGGAACTCAGTGCCAGCGACCCCAAACGCGTTGCACTCCAGCTTGGGAATCCGGGCACCCGCAGCACCTGAGCCTTCAAAGAGGGGAAGAACTTTTGGCGGAAGGTGAAAAGGAATACCCGGGAGCAGAAAAAGCATCTTGCTCGACCATTCTTTCCACCGCAGGAGGAATCTGATCCTTGGCTGAACCTTCCACAATGGCTGGGGCCTGTGCTGCAGCGGGGCGATTCCTCTCCGGATGAACCACAATTGCGGCTCTTGTCAGATTGTGATTGCGAAGCTCAGCTAGCCTCTCAATAATGGGGGCGAGGACCAAACCTTGGGATCTTCTATCCTTGGAGTTGGCCAAACGCTCGGCAAGGAATGACGGCGTCAGGAGGTGGGGATTGAAGCCTCCCACTGAAATAAAGTACCAATTGTGCCTCCACTCTCCCCAGTCCGGGTTAAGCTTCACACTTGGGTACTGATGCGCCGACGACTTCCTGAGACGAAAGGTAACTCCGCCAGCTATCCATTTCGACCTTCCCAGGTGGGGAACGAAGAAGTGGCAGAATAAGGCCACCGAAGGCATCACCCCAATGAATGCCTCGCACACATAGGCAAAGGTGGCCAAAATCAACACCGCATTTGGGTGCAAATGAAGCATGTGCAGTCCAAACGCCTCCAGGACGGCGATTAAAAACGGCGAGAAAGGAGGCAGCAGTCCCATTACCGAGAAATTGTGGAAGGTGACCACCTCGCCTTCTTTCTGAGGACCCTCTCCGGGACGGATTCCCACTTCTTCTCCACCACGGAATTCTGAGGCCACTGTGTGGCGGGCGTGGCCAACCTTCTTCTCATCCACATACGCGCTTGGGGAAAACACGGCTTGGATCACCCTCCTCGGAGGAGGGGCGGCGGCGGCGCGAGAAGCTTCAATCGCCGCCTTTTCTGCTACAGATTGCTTCACCTTTCGCACTCCTCCCCTCTCTCGCCTAGGCGCCATGAGCGGCGGAGGAGTGAGCTTCCGGAGGAAGCCCGGGCGACCGGAGAAGGAGGGCGGTGCTCGACGAAGGAGAAGAGTCGGTTTTCGCCGGCGGCAATTTGGGGTTTTCAGATATTTGGGAGAGTAACGGCTACAGTGCTGCGAGGTATGGCTTATAAGGCGCCCCATGCGTCACGTCGCGGCCCCACTACTCCGACTGGCGCGGGGATCGAGGGGATGTTCCGCTTCGAGCGCTCCCTCCCGTTGGATTCAAGATAGGCGTTGGCCGCCCGTGCGAACCGCAACGTTCGAACGCGACCAAGTCCAAAAGGACTCGGGGGCTCGTCTCTACTTCACCCTGGCGAGCCTGCGGCAAAGCAGGCAAGTCAAGCCGCCGGGTACCCACTTTGGCCAATTCTTTGGCCATGGCCCCGGCAGCAGCTGAAGCAAGAGCTCCCGGGACCATGCCCGGGGGCTACTGTCGCAGCAGTGGAACATGGGGTTCCCTGATGCTGCCAAAGTGGGTCCGCCACTAGGGCCCACCAAGAAGATAGACAAGGCAAGGAGTCAAGGTCAGCAGATGGGTCAACTCATCTGCCCCAAGGCAACCCGACAAGTTCGACAACAACGCGCTGCGGCTAAGGACCAGGCGACCTTCCGGGGTCACCTGATACCCGGATAGCAAGGAGGAGTACCCGCGGGTCCGTGCGCCCGGCAGGAGGCTAGGCGTACCCCCAGGTCCTCCATCCGTACCACTGAAGGGATAAGACCGCCAGCTCGCCGGAAGCTGGTAGAAGACTTGGGCACCAAGACGAAGGACGCACCCTATTGACGTTGCCACAAGCGTAGCTGGTGGGGCGAACAGGCTTTAGTCCGTCCCACCTTTCCCAAAGGGCGGACGACCGCGCCGCCCTCCGGAAGACGCTTGGAGGAGAATAGGCCACGTCTCCTCCAAGGACCGCCGAGGGGTTTTCCCGCCGAAAACCCCTCATGCCCCTTGCGTGCCCATGTCGGATCCCCTTAGCCTATAAAAGGAGGACCATGGCACCGAGATGAAAGGGAGGTGAAGTCGAAGCTAGAGACAGAGCTCAAGCAAGTTTAGACTAGGGTTCGGAAGGTAGAGAGAGAGGTGATCTCCCCAGAGCAGGATCTGCTCTCCGTCTACCTCCGGCCGGAATCCTGCCGGGTTCATCCCAGAACACCCTTGTACACCACTCCATGATGAACACTTCAATCCAGACATGCAGGAGTAGGGCTTTTAGCCTCCGGGCGGCCTGAACCTAGGTAAACCCTGTGTGTCTCTCTGTGTTGCTTGCGTGCTTGCCCCGGCGAAGAACTTGACGGTCTTGCTCCCGGGTAAGGCGTCTTCCAGCCTCCTTCGCGCCCCATGCCGAACCTAAAAAGGGGGTATCATCTACTCTCGGTATCCGTGACCCGAGACACGACAATATTTGAATAAAGGTTAGGAGCTGTTCTAAAAAAAACGATTTTTTCCTTTCACAAAAAAAAATATTCTTTTCCTAGAGATTTTTAAATACTTTTCTTTAAAAAAACTACAAATATTTTTCTAGTTATATATTTTCTTATGTCATATTCAACTCATTTCAGGTTCTTTTTGCCATGTTTTCGCCTAAATTAAGTAGAGATCAAGTATGGGCACAGCCACCATGAATAAATCTATGGGTCCATCTGGATCCGAAATTTTCATCTGTAACTTTGCAGGATTCTCATTTACTTGAGATGTTTCTACATAGGCCTTTTATTATTGTATAAGGAAGATACATTTTTATGAAAATATCAAGGCACTAAAATTTGTATTAACTCATTTCCCGAACTTAGTTTTATTTGTAACTATTACATGTATGACATTCACTAGATTTTTGGAAAAAAAATACTAGTTTCGTAAGTTCATATCCTTGGGTTTTTGTTTGTCTGTAGAATACTCTTCAAATCGTAGGAATGGTTCTGCCAAAAAAAATTGGATATATTTTCTACTCTAAACTATTTATTCCAGCCATTAGCAATAAATTGAGAATCGTGCTCGTGTCTTTCATCCAAAGATCATATCTACAACTTCCTGCATTTTTTAATAATCTATTTTGAGCTTACATGCTTGCCACTTTCTCATGTTCTTCGTACACTTGTGCTCTTGGATTCTTACAATTCAAAGTTACCTAAAACCTATTTGTGTGTTCTCAGCTTCTGTAAGATTTGATGCCTCAGGACATCCAATACATAATGCTAGTTCCGCACGTTGGGCAAATAAAGCACAAGTAAGTCTCCTATGTAGATGATTGAAATGTGCAGCTGTGAAGTTTGGACAAAAAAAGTAGCACATGGAGATGTTCTTGTAATAACTAGATAACGAATCAACTCAGTTTTTTTTTATCACGAACCCACACATTCCTTGCAATTTTCTGATGGCATCTGGTGCAGTTTTCATTTATCTACCCTGTTTGATGTCAGTTTTGTGACATGTGAGGTTGCAGTTGATTTCCCATGCTGTCCCGTGAATTGCAGCAACAAGGTACAAAGTAGAGAGCCGTGATAATTGCATTCAGTCGTTGAAACAACAATTGTACTAGCTAGAACTGCATACAAGACAAAGATCTTCGCTAGTATTTAGACTGTAGAAAGGGACACCCCCAACAGCTGAAATTGTTCACGCAATTGAATCCATCAGGGAATATTTAGGTTAAAGACTGTAACCCAGTGCATTATTTGCTGTGGTGAATATTTGTCGGGGTGCTGGTTCCTTAGGCCGGATTGAATTCAGTTGTTTATAAGGTATGGTTAAAAAACATTCCGGGCAGAAGTTTTATAGATTTTCAAGAGAGTTAAGGAAAGTCTTACGGGGCTGCGATATTAATTATAGTAGTGCGTATAAGATAAAAAATATATAGAATTGATAGAAATAGTGAGATAACTGGCTTAAATTTGGCGACATTTATGCTGAAAAAAGAGCTAGAAAGGAAGTTACAAGTTATATATAGAGAGGAAGAAATAAAATGGATACAAAGAGCTAAAGAAAAAGAGATTTTAGAAGGAGATGCTATGACCTCTTACTGTATGGCTAAAGCTAGGGGCAGGAAAAGAAAGAACAGAATTTTGTTATTAGAGCAAGACGAAGAGATAATTCAGGGGGACATGGATGTTCTTTTGTATGCAACTAGCTTTTATAAAGCTTTGTTTGGTCCAGTCTGTAATGATATTAATGTAACTCTGGATGCCCCTGTTGATGTGTGTTAGATGGTGTAGATAGAAACTTTCTGGAACAGGAGTTTACGTCGTGTGAAATTAGGGTAGCGCTTTTCCAAATGAAACATAACAAAGCAGCGGGCCTGGATGGCCTGCCTTCTGAATTTTATCAGCATTTTTGGCATTTGCTGAAGTTTGATCTTCTTAAGCTGCTCCAAGACTTTTTTTTTTTAACAAACTCCAAGACTTTTATGATGGGCAACTAGAGTTAGCAAGATTGAATTACAGTATTCTTACCTTGCTGCCTAAAGTTAGTGATGCAAATAAGATTCAGTTATATAGACCGATTTGTTTGATAAATGTTCTTTTTAAGCTGGTAACCAAAGTTATTAATAATAGAACAATAGCCTTAGCTGATAAAGTGATAGCGTCGGTACAGACTGCTTTTATTAAAGGAAGATTTATTTTAGATGGTGTAATTATTCTGCATGAAATTTTGCATGAAGTAGTCAAGAAGAAAGAAGAATGTTTTAATGTTTAAGGTTGATTTTGAAAAGGCGTATGATAAGTTGAACTGGAATTTTTTGTTAGATGTGCTAAAGATGAAGGCTTTCCCGGATAGGTATATAGGTTGAATTAAAGAGGCTGTTAGTAGTGGGAGTGTGGCAGTGATGGTAAATGGACAGTTAGGCCCCCTATTTCAGAACAAAAAAGGGTTGAGGCAGGGGGGTCCGATATCGCCGATCCTCCTTAATACCGCAGTAGATGTGCTTCAAGTTTTGATTAGATGAGCGCAAGATAGTGGGTTAATTAAAGGAGTAGTGCCCGATTTGGTTGAAGGGGGTTTGACCATGTTACAATATGCGGACGATACTGTTTTTTTCCTAGAAGCTAATGAAGAAGATGCTTTAAATTTGAAAAAAAAATGTTGTGTTGTTTTGAGCATATGTCGGTTTTGACGATTAATTTCCATAAAAGTGAAGTTTTATGTTTTGGTGATGCTAAAGCTTCGAGTGAAAAATATAGAGATATCTTTACTTGTGCTGGATGGAAATTACCTATGAAATATCTAGCAATACCAGCTCATAATGCCAGGATTAGGAATGCAGATTGGAACAATGTGAAAGAAAAGATGGCAAAAAAGTTAGGTCCTTGGCAGGGTAGGTTTATGCCGTATGGTGGTAAAGTTGCTTTGATTAGGGGTAGTCTAAGTAATGTTCCTTTTTATATGTTATCGCTATTTACTTTACATAAAGGTGTAGAGAAACCAATAGATGTCATTAGGAAAAACATGTTACAGAATGATAAAGAGAACGAAAATAAAATACATTTGGTTAATTGGGATACCGTATATCAACCTCTGGATCAGGTTGGTTTAGTCATAGTAGATTTAACGACTACTAATATCTCTCTTTTATGTAAATGTGTAAATGGCTATGGAAATTGGAGAATGAAGAGGGGTTATGGCAGAGGTTGATTTTGAATAAATATTGTAAGAAAGATCTCTTGGTAGCAGTTAAGAGAAAAGCGGGACAAACTCATTTTTTCAAAGCATACTAGATGTTAGAGAGCATTTGTACAAGTATTGTAGGAAACGAGTTGGAGATGGTAGTAATACTCGTTTTTGGGAGGACTTGTGGATAGGAGATGTACCTTTGAAGATGAAGTTCAGTAGATTGTATAATTTAACTTTTAGTTCTGGTATCACGGTAGCTAAAGGTTTTACTGAGGGGTGGAACTGTATCAGATTTAGACGTACTCTAGCTGATGAACCTGCTGCGTTATGGAATGATCTACAGAGTTTTTGTGGTAATGTAGTGCTTTCGGATCAGAGAGATAGATGTCGATGGATGTTAAGTAAATCGGGAGTATTCACTGTCAAGTCTTTATACAATGTGCTTAAGATGAACCAAACTGGCTGTCCTTTCAAGAAAATGTGGTTTATTAAATTTCCCGCTAAGATTAAGAAAAATTATTGTGGCTTACTCTTAAGAATACTATACTTAGTAGGGATGTGCTCAAGCATAGGGTGGTTGTGAGGCAACTATGTGTCTTTTCTGTAGTAAGGATGAAAGTATCGATCGTCTGTGTATGCATTGCTCCTTGGCAAAGTATGCTTGGGGGCTAGTGGAGTCTGCCTTCGATATAAAGATTGATTTTGGCTCAGTCTCGGAAATAGCTAGCTGGGTGTACCGGTTTCCTGGAAATATAAGGAGTCTGGTTTCGGTAGGGATAGCTGCTGTAATGTGGTCTATTTGGAAAACTAAAAACGCAGCTTATTTCAATAAAGTTTATCCGTATGATCCTAGTGGGGTAATTGTACAGGCTGCTCATCTCTTAAATGCTTGGGCTACTATACAGATACGAATACGTCAAGAGTTGCAACGAGGAGGAGCGAGAGCGCTGCTACGGGTTGCGCATGAGATTTTCAGTAAGAGACAGGGGTGGGCGCCTCTGGTGCTTAGAATCGATGGATAGCAGTAAAGCTGAGATGAGAAAAAAGATGGTGCAAGGTCGCAAGTCAAACAGCTCCAAGAATACTGTGAATGTTCAGTTTAGTTTTGCTTTCCCTCGCCTGTGAGGTGTATGGATGTCTGGTTGTACTAGAGTTCTTAAGGAGTTAAAATAACAGGTCGACGGTTTGGGTTTTATACTGTTCAGTTGCGTAGAGGTCGTTTCGAGTTTAGTTTGGTAGAATTTTTCTCGTTTTTTCTGTCTCGTCAAAGACCAAACAGCTCAGTAGTTGATGTATTATTGATTTCGTGCTTACAATGAAATCGGGCGCGGGAGCGGGAGCTCCTCCATTCGGAAAAAATATTTGTCGTGCACGCTGTCAAAACGCCTAGGTGCCCGAAGAAGGTGCCACGACAATTTTGGAGCAGGCAGCCGCGCGGCAGAGGATGTAGAACAGTAGAAGCATGCAGAACGCTACCGTGCGAATTGTTGTTCGGTTTGGTCGACCTTTCTGCAGTTTGTGGCGGCTTGTAATGCTGTTCAATTATCTCAAAAACAAAAAGGTGAATGCAAGTGCAGCCCACCCCGTTTTCCAACGTCTCACAGCCTAAGATCCTGCAAGACTGAGGATTCACTGCCATCTGTTTTGGTCACGGATGACCTGTGTTGTGCACAATCTCCCATCTGCCCAGTTTCCAATCCAAACATACAGAGTTATGAACTCATCATAGTCCTTTGGTTCCTTTCCAACTGTTGCTAGGCGGTGGATGGTGGCACTCAGCAATTCAGCATAGGACATTCCAAGCCGTGAATCCACAATTCCGGCTGTCACGGGTTGAGTGAGCCCGTGAAATCCAATCAAAACCTGTGATCTTTTGTTAAATCGTGGCACGGCTGCACAAGGCACAAAAGGGTCCAAACACCCTTCACATGCGCTTGTTCCATGCGAGTTGGAGCGATGCGTCATCGGATCTTCAGCATTTCCCTACTCACAGATTGCACGCGTAGCCTTCGATTCTTCTTTTTGTTTTGGAAGGCAGTAGCCTTCGTTTCAATCATCTTCCAACCACTGCTAGTAGCTACCCGTACCACGAAACAGGCTTTCGCCCAGCTTTATAAATAAAGCAACCGCCCACAAGTTTTACAACAAGTCAACCAACAAGTACGAGACATAACGAAAGTTGCTGGGGCCACAGCACAAACCGACCCAAAACATAAAGATGACGATACAACTCCAGGAGGAGTAGAGCTCAGCGACTAGACGGTGTATGTAGATGACGTGCCGCCACCAGGAGTTTCTCGATCATCACGTCTAGCCGCATCCTGTCCCGCCGCCTACATAACGGGTGCCACTGCTGCAAGAAGGCCAAGAATTTAAACACAGCGTCAGAGGCACGGCGTAAGAAGACCCGCTCGATAACCATCTTATTACGAATAGTCCATAGCGTCCAGGTCAACGCACCGAACACTAACCAGAAGAGGCGCCTCCTCTTACCGGTACGGTTCGCCTGCACTTCCAGGAACTCGCCAAGGTCTCGGGCCTGCCACTCAGGCCCCAGTGCCTCAGAGACAAAGCTCCACAGGAAGTGGGCAGCAGGACAGGAGAAAAGGATGTGCACGCCCGTTTCCGGGACCGCACACAGCGGGCACGTGCCATCACCAGGTCCAAAGCGCTTGACCACCTCCACCCCCGAGGGGAGGCGGTCTCTAAGGAGTTGCCATATGAAGATTTTAATCTTCAAGGGCAACGGGGCCTTCCACAAAGGGGAGGTCCAAGGGAGGACTGGCCCTCGAAAGAGGGCCCTATATGCAGATCTAACCGAAAAACAACCCGAAGGGGCCAACGTCCAAGAAACCGTGTCCTCCGAGGCCGATAGGTTCTGCGGAAGCATAGCCAAGAGCCGCGCCCAGGACTGAGCCTCCTCAGGACCAAACGTGCGCCTGAAGCCCACCTCCCATCGCCCATGGGAGGCGGCGCTGGCCACGATCAGCATCGGGTCTAAGCATATGGCAAAGAGCTGGGGGAACTCCTGCCTGATAGAACGCCCATCAAGCCATGGATCTAGCCAGAAAAGGGTCCCTCTTCCGTCGCCTACAGAAAAGGAGGCCCCCAGCCTGATCTCATGTTTGATGGCCTGGATAGCTCTCCAAAACTGAGAACCGTCCCTGCGTTCACAGGCCAACAGCGGGCACCCCCGCAAGTACTTGGCTCTAACCAACTGCAGCCACAAGCCCCCCTCACCTCTAAGAATACGCCAAACCCATCTCAGCATTAGCGCCTCATTCATGCGGCGCGATGCCAAGATGCCTATGCCCCCAAGCTCCTTGGGGGCGCAAATGTCCGCCCACTTCACCATATGATACTTTTGTCGTCCGTTCGCCGCCATCCAGAAGAATTTCGACAGGTCCTTATCAAAGTTCCCGTGAGTTCCTTCCGGTAGGATATACATCCCCATCATAAACGTGGCGAGGCTAGAGAGGCAAGAGTCTATGAGGACCGTTTTACTCCCCTTGGAGGTAAACCTCCCTTGCCACGGCTCGGCCCTAGATTTGACCCGCTCTACTAGCGGATCCAAATCTTTGGCAAGGATCCTCGTGTCCCTAACCGGCATCCCCAAGTACGTAACTGGGAATGTGGTTAGGCGACAATTGAGGTTGTCCGCTATGAGCTGCTGCTCCTCCTCTGAATAACCAATGATCACGACTTCACTCTTATCAAAGTTAATTTTGAGGCCAGACATGGCCTCAAAACAAAGGAGAAGGAACTTGAGGTTAATGATGTCAAGTTCCGACCCTTCTACCATGATCATGGTATCATCCGCATATTGAAGATGCGTGACACCACCCCCTGGGACAAGATGTCCAACCACACCCGAGATGTGGCCGGCGGTCTTGGCTCTCTCCAAGACCTCCGCCAGGGTGTCGACAGCCGCGTTAAACAGTAGTGGGGATACCGGATCCCCCTGTCTAACCCCGCATGTCGGCCTAAAATGGGGACCCACTTCCCCATTGATATTAATAGCAGTGTTGCCACTCATCACAATCTGCATGAGCCAACTGATCATACGATCGTCAAACCCTCTCCGTTGCAGCGCCACCCGGAGAAAGGCCCAGTCCAGACGGTCATACGCTTTCCGGAAATCTAGCTTCAGGAACACGCCCTTTTGGCGTTGAGATTTCACCTCGTGAATAATCTCGTGAAGAGCCAGAATCCCATCATGTATAAACCGGCCTTTTAGGAAGGCGAACTGGTAAGGATGTGTAAGGCGCTCCATAATTGGAGCAAGCCTATTAGCACACACCTTAGAGAAGATCCTATGAATGACATTCAGCACGGTAATAGGTCTAAATTGGCGGATATCCGTGGCCCCCACTACCTTGGGGATCAGGGTAACCACGCCAAAGTTAAGGCGAGACATGACTAGTGTCCCAATATAAAATTCTTGGAACATCGCCATAATCACCGCCTTTAAATTCCCCAGAACTTCTGGAAGAAAATAACCGGAAGACCATCCGGCCCCGGGGCCGAGTTGGTCTTCATCTCCATAATCGCGCTAGCGACCTCCTCCGGCAAGAATGGGAGAGTTAACTCCTCATTCTCCCTATCAGATACCCTAGCCCATACTGGCCAAAGGTCTACTGATAAGGTGACCCCCGACCGGGGCCCCGCCGTAAAGAGCTCCTTATAAAAGGAGTAAATATGGGTGGATAGGTCCGTTGGCGTCTCCAACAACCGATCCCCCTCCCAAAGGCACGGAATAGAACACTTCCGTCGTCGCCCATTAGCGATGGCATGGAAATAGGCCGTATTCGCCTCGCCTTTTAGGGTCCAATTCTGGCGGCTCCGCTGCCGCCAGAATATCTCCTCGCCCTTATAGATCTCCATAATGGAGTTCTCAAGGGCGTACCGCTGAAGCCATTCCTCCTCGGAGAGACCAACCGAGTCGGACGCCTGGTCAAGCACCTGGATCTCACTAAGGATCGAGGCTTTCCTCCTACGGAGGTCGGCTCCAAGGTTCGCCCCCCAACCCCGCATAAATTGGCGCGACATCATAGCACAGTGGTGCCATATGTCCACCGCATTATGCGCACGTGGCGGCGACGCCGCCGCCAATGCCCACTTTTGCTGCACCGCTCCCACAAACCCTGGCTGACCGAGCCAAAAGTTCTCAAAGTGGAAACGGTTCAACCGTGGGGGGTCAGCCCCTCCTGTAGACAAGAGAAGGGGCGAGTGGTCGGAGCCGATCCTAGTGATAGCCCGAAGAGAGCATAAAGGGAAGGCGACCTCCCAGTCCACCGATACAAGGACCCGATCCAGCACACTCCGGACCGGGTCTACCCGGTTGTTAGTCCAGGTATATCTGGCGCCTACTCGCGTGATCTCTCTAAGGGCGAGATCCGCGATGCATTCGTTGAACATTCGCATCCGCGGGATGTCAATGTTCGCCGAACTCTTGTCATCCGGGGATCTAATGAGGTTAAAATCCCCGGCACGACAAGTGGCGTGGCGCACCTCTCCACTTTAGCTTTCAACTCTTGAAGGAAAAGCGGGGATCTCGAGTGGTCAGCAGGGCCATAGACAATAATAATCTCCCATCGGACACCTGTCCGTCTATGGGAGATCAGCATGCTCAGGAAGAATTCCCCACGGTCCATGTCCTCAACCTCAAAGGTGTCCTCCTTCACCCCAAGGAGGATACCACCCGAGTGGCCTGTGGCCGGGAGCCACTGCCATGCAAACTTGTGTCTACTAAGGCCCTCCAACTCCTGGATGGAGAAGTCCTGGCGAATAGTCTCCTGGATCCCAACTATGTCCACGTCCTCTTGCCTCATATACCCTCGTAGCTGTTCCGTCGGCCCTCCTGGCCGAACCCCCTCATGTTCCAATCCAATAGCTTGCAGGGCGTATTCATTTGGACACACGGGTGGTGGTCCCCTTACGAGGGACCGAGCGGGCCCTACTAGAAGTCGAGGGCCGGGACGAAACTACGGGCGAGCTGTCTCTCGACCCCACCGCCTGTGGGGTAGCGAGAGACATGGGCTCCCCAGCTGGGACCGACAGAGCTCTACGAGAAGCCCGAGTCTCGGACGCTGCCTTGGGAGGCCTCCCCCTTGGCCTCCGCGCCTGGGAGGTACCAAGAGGGATTGCCTCGGCTGCCGGTCCCGAGGGATCCTGGCTCGGCGCCACCCCCCTGGCCGCCTTGGGAGGTCTACCCCGTGGCCTCCCCGTCTGGGAAGTCACAGTAGGAATGTCCTCCCCAGGAGCACCAGGCGTAGAAGAACTAGAGGGGTCCTCCCGTACGAGCTCCGCCTGAGCTCGTGCAGTAGCGAGGGCCCCTTCATACACTTCCTTGGCTTTAATAGCCGCAATCTGCTCTAACCGGGGGCCACACTCCCCCCGGAAAACAATACCACTGTCTCCTGCAACCTGCGCCAAATGGTCCAAAGGGACCTCCTGAAGAACAGAAAAACGAGACCCCGAGGGAGGGGTGGAACGAGACGTACCTGTGAGAGCACGACGAGCCGCAGTAGCCTGGATCGCCTGGGCCTCCATGGACGGCACTGGCACCCCCAGGTCGCCGCGTGAGCCAGCCAGCCTAGCACTGTGGCGGATGGGCTGGACTGCCTGGCTGCCGAGGCGTGGTGTGCGACCCAGGGGACCAGCCGCAGGCGAGTTGGAGGAGATCGCGGCTGGCCCAGTGCTGCCAGGAGGGCGGGGAGACCCTAGAGGGGAGGTGGGAGTGGAGCTCGGCGAGACGCTAAAGCACACCATCCCCTCAGAGCGCGGCGACGACGGAGGCATCACCTCGAGGCCCACACTAGCGGTGTCCTCGAGGGTGGTGCACAGGGGGCTGGGCTGGTCTGGGCAAGGCAGCCCCAGAGCAGAAGATACCAGACCCGGCACCCCAAAGTTAGACCCGTACTGGGCTATGGGGAAGCCGGGTGGAGCTGCAGGGTCAGGCCGAGACCAACGGGGACGGTCCACCGGGGGGAGCTTAGCCGGCGCACTAGCAGCGTGCGGCACCGGGGCGGGGCGCTGGAGCACCGGCGAAGAAGCCAGCGTAGGAGCGCCTGCCAGCGAGGACGACCCTGCCGGTGGAGGGGCCGTGGCAGGGGCCTCTGGCGCAGCCATGGAGGAGGGCTTCGGGCCTCCCCCACCCGTGGCATCAGCATCAGAGGGATCCTCCTCCGAGGAAGCGCCGCCTTCCCCGGAAGGATCACCCCTGGGATCGGAGAGGTCACACGGGGGTGGGGAGGGTGGGTTAGCGTCGTCGAGCTCCACACGCAGGATCCGCCCCACACGGCCAAAGTACACCGGCGGCAGGAGGCCGGGAAGCTTGGCCGGGTCCGGGCACAGGACACGAATCCGCACCGCCCCAGGGCCAGCCAGGGAGGTAAGGTCCACCTCCATAGGCTTACCAATGGCCTGCCCCACGAGCATGACAATACGCGCAATCTTGGCCTCATCGGGAATGCCATGGATCCATACCCACGACGGACAGAGAGGAGGAATCGAGTCTGGGATCTTCGTCGCTGCTTTGATGGAGACTTCGATCTTGTTGGTCGGGAGGGTGAAAGTAGTGCCAAAGGAACACATGTGGAGCACCTGGGCTGAGGGGAAAGCGACCGCAAACTCTGTCGAGGACAGCGCACGAACCTTCCATTCGTGCCCCGGCATCATCAGAGATAGCTCATCTGTAAGGATCTCCACCGTCAATCCCTCCGAAAGAGTGGGGAGCTGGTTGGGACGGACAGTGATGATAGCCAAATGCTCCGGCACAGCCATGGAGATACCACCCATATCAATGTAAAAGAACCCAGCTTCCACGCCCTGCCCAAGGAGCTCCAAGCTCGTCTGCGTGCCTTCCCCTTGGCATTCCCGCAGCAAATGCGACGTGGAACCACACCCTAGGCACACCTCGGGCTGAGTACACTCGGAGCGGTAGTGCCCCAATGCCCTACAGTTGAAGCACCTATTGCGCGCGCGGGCACTCTCCCCTGCCTCCAGAAGAGGCTGGGTCGTGGCCTTCCCCGCCTGGGAAGGACCACTCGAGGCCCCCGGCGGCGCAGAAGGCATCGAGGCAGAGGGGAACCCACTCTGGTTCCCCACTGACCCTGCGGGCTGAGCGGGCCTTTGCCTCTTCTTCTTTTTCCCCTTTTTCTTTGGCTGTCCCTGAGGATGATCTGAGCGGCCTTGCTGCGGAGGAGAGCGCCGCTGTGCCTGGAACCCCCCACGCCCCTCCTGCCTCCAGGACCCGACCTCATCCCGGCCATTCGAGCGCGTTTGCTGCACAGGCGCACGGCCGTAGGAAGCCGGCCGCTGCTCCAGCTCCCGCCGGAGCTCCGTCTCCACCCTCTGGCCCTCCACCGAAGGCCCGCGACGGGGCGAGCGCCTCCTAGGAGACGCCTCCCGCATGTGGGACGACGAGGCAGAGGCCCGCGGCGAGAGGCGCGGGGAGCGGCGGGGAGGGGGATCCGCATAACGGCTCTGGCGAGCCGGCGAGCGGCGGGCCGGCGGCCTGTACACAGGCGCAGGGTCCTCACGCACACGGGCAGGGGCCGCGCTGCGGGCAGGGGGAGGAGGAGGGGATGGGGAGCGCGCGCGACGGCGGGGATGAACGTCCTCCTCGTCATCTTCAATCCGGCGTCGCTTCATGGCGGCAACCTCGGCGAAGGAGCGAGAGAGCGGTGGGGGAGGAGGGGTGCGGATGACGGCGCGGGAGGAAGAACGGTGGCGCTGGACTGATCTGGGAGAAGCAGGGAACCCTAGGTCTAGGGAGGCCGACCCTTTACGAAGCCACAGCCACGGGCCCTTGGGCAGCTGTTGGGCTCCACTCCTCCCAGGGCCACACTCGGCCGGCCCGACACGCGCACGTCCTGGCGTCGCCACTCCAGAATGGGCCGCGGCCCATCTAAAGGCCCAGCAGGCCTAGGGTTCGCGTCCATCCTGGGAGCGGCAGCTCTGCTGTCGGGCATGGCGCCGCCGCCGCCTGCAGCGACGAAGCGTGGAGCGCCGCCTGCGCATCCACATCCGCCAGCAGCTGCAACCTCGCCGTCTGGGGCACGTCCGCGGGGCGCCTCCCCGCGTTCGTGGCCGCCATGGACGAGGCCATCCTAGCCCCCGCAGGAGCAGGGCACCGGAGCCCCAAGCCTCGCCGCCGCGGAGACGCACGCGGCCGTCGGTGGTGGGCAATCGCCAGGAACTCGCCGAAAGTCGGGGATCCCGGGATGGCACAGCGCGCCGCCAACTCCAGCTCGAGCGCCGCGGCCTCGTCATCCTCATCGGCGACATCCGCCCACCGCCGCCCACGGATAGATGCAGGCCCCAACGCCCCGCCTGGGGAAGGGTCCGCCTCCGCCATGAGACGCAGCTAGGCTAAGGGTCGACGAGGGAGGCGACGAGCGCTGGACGCCACGGTCGCCGGAGTCGCCATCAGTGGTCCGACGTTCATGACAGTAACAAGGTTGAAGTAATCGTGACCAACCAGTAGCTACCCGTACGACCAGTTTTTCGAATATAAAGCAGACAGGAGTCGAGGCTTATCACAGCTTCTTCTCAGCTCTAGGGAGCTGTTCAGTTAAGGTGTTCTACGCCATGAAGAAGACAATGTCGTTTCTTGTGTTGGAGGTGCTGCTGGCACCTGCTCTTCTTCTCCTCCTCCTTCCTGGTGCCAAATGCCAGGGGTCCCAAGGCGGCGGCAGGGGAGCCAACATCACTGTGACTGGCACGGTGTTCTGCGACGCCTGCTCCTCAAGCTCTTTCTCCAACCACAGCTACTTCTTGCCAGGTACGCTGGTAGTATTGTTGGTAATCATACGCAGGTGGTTACTTCCTCGATTGAGAAGATACAGCATCTTATTAGGCCTGCAAACCACTTGTAGTTGTTACTTGTTAGGAACAAACTGTATGTTGTCTGAAATTGCTTCATATGAATGCAAGTACTCTGTTTTCACTGTTACATAGCTGCGAGGAATTTGTAACAAACCTTCATGAATGGACTGATTGAGTGCATATTCTGTTTTCACTGTTGTAACGCTGTTAGTGTTACTACAACGTTCACATTTACTCTGGACATCACGGAACTGATAATTTTATCCACTGAAGTTTGCATCAAGTTCCTCCCATGTTCTGACGCAATTTCGCTTTGTTCGTCAGGTGTCAAAGTCAGAATCGACTGCATGATCAGGGTGAACTCCACGTCCAAGGAGGAGATCAAGATCACGGCCGAGAAGTCCACCAACAGCTACGGCGCCTACCAGCTCGACATCCCGGCGATCGACGGCCTCGAGTGCACCACCGGCGGCGAGACCATCTCCTTCTGCCGGGCCGCCGTTCTGGACAACCCGTCCACACTCTGCGACGTGCCGGCCGTCACCACCACCGCCGGTCACATCGCCTTCTCGACCCAGGAGCCCAACGCTTGCCTCTACAACCTCAATTCCCTCTACTACCGACCGGTAAGAAGGGAGCCATCGGCCGGTGCGAAGGCGCGGGCACGTCGACGGCGCCGGCCGCGCTCAACACGTCGTTGTTCTACTGCCCGCACTGGCCGTGGCCGCCCATCCCGTTCTGCACACCGCGCCCATGGTTCCCGCCCATACCGTTCTTCACGCCGCCGCCACCGGCGTTCCCGTTCCCGCTGCCGCCGATACCGTTCTTCACACCACCTTCACCGCCACCGCCAGCTTTCCCTTTCCATTTGCCGCACTGGCCATGGACGCCACCAGCGGCGGAGCCTCCACCGGCCTTCCCGTTCCCTCATTTGCCACCAATTTTCTCAACACCGTCTCCGCCGCCGCCGCCGCCGCCGCCACCTGTATTCCCGTTCCCTTTGCCGCCGATTCCACACCTACCTCCTTTCCGCATTTCCCGCCACTACCGTCGTTGTATTCACCACCGCCTCCTGCGCCCCCGCCACCACCTCCGCCGCCCTCGTTTCCTTGGCCTTTCCCGCCACTACCTTTCTTCCCTCCAACTCCAAGCCCATCGATCCCATCTCCTCCACCTTGAAAGCATTATCGGAAAGATCCAAGCACCTGGTCCTCTTCTGAAACAAAACCTTAGCGCTAAGTACAAGTAAACAAGAAGTAATCTACTCTGCTCGTGCCCGATTTTGCGCCTAAGCATATACTCCTTTGTATGTAGATAATCAGATTGTAAACCAACGACTTTCTCTTTGTGAAGATCTAAACAAAGATTTGCGCTCCTGTATCTATAAAATGTAGTAGTAGTTTTATTGTAGCTTAATGATTTGTCATGAAAACTAACCAGCTCATCGAAATCTTATACTCCTCTCAAGTCATGACTCACGAGTCACACCGCATAATCTAAAGAAATTTAAGTGATTACTTACAACTTATTTTTGTCTAGATTTTAGCAATTAGAAAGCATATAACATATTAATATCTCATACAAAATAATATCAGATTTACAAGTTTAAGGGCGTCTTCACTGTGAGTTTTGAGCCCCTCTCCACGCAACAATTAGCATGTTCTCTGAGATTCTCCCACGGCCCCCAACCCACTAGGGAAACACACCGCGACGAGTCCACGGGCATGTTTTTTTTCCTTTTTGTAGATTCAAGTAGAAGAGAAACTAGGGCCTGTTTGGTTACCCGCATCGATTTTGGGTGGCCCGTCTTCGTGGCCCAACTCAGTATGGTCCCGAAGAAACGTGGACTGAGTCTGCATGTAGTTTGGTTGCCAACAATCTTCTAGTCTGACCCGTTTCGCTGCATGCAACATTTCGTGCCCACGGCGTTTGGTTGCCCACTAAAAGCCCATGCAGGTCGAAGACAACACACTAAAAACATGGTGCAAATGCGTATATGCCTAGAATAAAAGATCTACTCGTATACGATCGCTGAAATAGAAAACTTACAACACGAAAATTGTGCGGAACGTTGAGATCTAGTTACACGTCAAAGGGTTTCTCAAACGGTCGACCGAGTGCGAATAATTTGACAAAATCCGTCCAAAAACATTCAAAGGGGAACTTCGAAAATCAGAAGGTACGGCCGACGAAACTCAAAACTGAGTACGGGAATGGAACCCCCTCGTCAACGCGCACATAGTTGTTGTTCAACATTTTCGGATTGACTTACGTATGTGTAAATCAGAGGCATACTTAGTGGAGGAGTTTAAGAGGATGAGAGAGAAGATGAGAGTAAGAATTCACGTACCTGTTTTGCAGGGCCGATTCGAGCGTTCACGGGCCAGACCCAGCGTGTTTTAAATTCCGTGCTCGTGCAGGCTCGCTGAACGGGGCAGGATACAAAGAGGCCGAAAAAGAGGTGAAACGCCACGTTCCGGGCCTCCGTGCGCAACCAAACACGCCCCTATTGACTCGAGCATCCAAATCTCGCATTGCCCACTGTTCGAGAGAAGCAAACATGGCAGCACATATTATAGCACAACCTAGAGATTTAGATACCAATGTTTGGTTAGATGATCCGCCTATGTTTCTTGTTCCACAGTTAGTGGAAGATGTAACCTTGATTGACTAAGTAATAAAGGTCCAAATCAGATCCGTTTCACCATTTTGTTAGTCCCATGAAGATCTAAACATTAGATTGCATGTTGCTATTTTTAACGAACCTTTTTTTTTTTTGCACTCGCTTGAGTGCTAAGTTGCACTGTGGTATGCCTTCGGTTTTGGTATGAGCTACCTTCGTTATTTGTAATGCACTGCATTGTTTTTGTTGTGCAATGCCTTCCATTTTTTGTGCATTTCGCTTTGCACTCTCTTTCAGATGACCTGTCCCAAGCATTAGTTTTGCATTGAGTTCCAGTGCACGCATGTTTTGCATTCTGAGGCACTGCGTTTTCATGTCATGAGCATTTGCCTTGCGATGCGCTCCGGTGCACCGAATATATATACGACATAGATGTGTCACGAGAAAAACACTCTGGCCTGACAGGTGATGGCGTCGACGCGACCTAGAGGGTGATTTTGGGCGATCAGCAAGGACCACAACGACGGCGACGAGTTCTCCGACGAGGAGGAGGCTACCGGCCCCGAGCGGACCCCGCCGACGGCGACCCTCGCGGATGCTTTCGTGTGCGCGAAGGAAAGGCGAAGCAAGCAGAGGAAGGGGAGGAAGACAGAGCTTGGAGCGATCGCGGAGCGGCTCAGTGAAGCGGTGACCAGAGGGGCTCGGTGCTGTCTGCGGCGGCGCAGCCCTTCTCGCCGTGCTCAGGTACGATCCCCGCGGTGGTAGACGGCCGAGCCTGCAACAGTGATTCGGACGGAGAAGCAGATTGGTTTCATATGGTTCGCGACAGAGCGATTCGATTACCTTGCCGCTTGGATCCCTGTGAATCGAACACGAGACGAGATGTTGTACGGTCTCCGTGCGAGGGCAAAAGATCGTCGCCGGTGAACCTCTCTTCTCGATCTCCGGTGAGATTGCAGGGAATCCAGGAGATGATTTGGTGGTTGGTGTCGGGAAAACGCGCGTTTCGATTCGAACTCTGGGCCGAGGTGGGCCGCAGTGACACCGAAGGGCCATGGCCCAGGAGGAGGGAGTGGCGAAGGAGGTGGAGGTTAGGGTTCCGTCCGGTGACGGATTCCCAAATCGAACACAATCCCTATCCCCACTCCTCTCTCACCTCTGGAGCTCGACGGCGGCGGTGGAAATCTGCAAGTTCGCACCGAGCCACGTTCGGTTGATAGGCAGAGTTCAGAGGTAGAAGAGATGCAGGGTGGTGGGAATGGCGGCGAAGGAGACAGCAGAGGCGCGGGGAACAACTTCAACAGCTACGCCGACAGGCCCCCGTCGAGACAGTTCCAAGGTAATTATCAGTACAATCAGAATAGAGGGCAGTTTCAGAATCAGAACTTCCACCCCAACAATCAGTACAGGGGGCCCAATCACAACCAGAACCCGAATTTTCAATACCAGCACCGTTACAACTCTGGGATTCAGAGGAATTTCCCTCCGCAGAACAACCAACAGCGCTCTATCTCTGCGGATTCAACCACTGTTCAAGCAGGAGGACAGAACAAGACAATGTGCCAAAGACCACATCCAGCGTTGGGACAGTTGATAAAGCAAAGCAGAAAGAAGTTACAGTTGGTTCAGATTCAGAGGGAGGTTCTGCTAAATTACAGTGTTTCAAGTGCTACAACCACGGGGTTCATGTGACAAAAGACTGTGATGCAGATGTTCTTTGTGTGAATTGCGATAAAGCCTCGCACATCTCTGACAAATGTGCATGGTTACACCAGAGGAAGCCCATTGCATCCTTTGTTGGTTTTGGTGGAGAAGGACTTGGCTGCTTCGTGGCTGAACATGCAAAGAAATCGGCATCAGGTGCTAAGGGTAATGTTGTAGCTTTGATCAAGATCAAGGAAGGCTCGAAGGGAGAGATATCTGCGGAGAATCTGGAGCTTGGACTAGCAAGCACATATCCCTGGAGGTGGACTTGGAAAGCAAAGAATGTTGCCGCTGGGGCCTTTCTGGTTGGTTTCCCATTTGTGGCCAAGATCAATGAAGCTTCTATCTACGATTGGGTTCGATTGAAGAAGGTAGACATGATGGTGAACACTAAACTCTGGACAGATGAGTCACTGGCAGCGGGAAAGCTAACAACAGTCTGGGTCAAAGCGAAGGGAGTGCCAAAGATACTGAAAAATTTCCATGGTCTGTGTGAGGTTGGCTCTACACTTGGGCTACACCTTGAAGCTGATATGCAACTTCTGAAGAGTACTGGCAAGTGAGGTAAAAGTTGGTGTGGTGGATCATCTAAAAATCCCCAAATGGACTCAACTAGCCACATCGAAATTGTACTACTACAGGATTTACTTTCAGGTTGAGGAGATAGTTGAAATTGGATGGGACAGAGAAGAGGAAGAATTCATGCAGGACTTTGAGGATGTCATGGACAGTCAACCAGAGAAACCTAGTGACAGAGACCCCAAAAGGCAGAAAAGTAGTGAAAGTGCAGCTCCTTCGCCCACTGGGCAGCTCATCACTAATGAGAAACAAGCAACAGCCTGTACTAGGCCTAGGGTAGCTCTGGAAGAAAGAGAACAGAGTCTGAGGGCACAGGATGAAGAAGATGTTAGGATTAACAAGGAAAAAACTAGGAAAGTGCTTCTGATGCAGCTAAATGAAGAAGAAATAAGGCAGTTGATGTGGAGCAGATAGAGGACACCACAGATGAGGCAATTGAGTCTGAGAATGAGAGAGTGAAGCTATCGGATGAAGAAATGGATGAGGATTTTGATGTATCGCAGTCAGCGACTTTCAGTGAACGGGTCAGGGCAATTAACGAAAGAGGGAAGAAGATGGTGAGTAACTCGCGGGAAGAGGTTGGCACGAGGTGCAGTGGTAGGCTTGCCACGAAGAACCCCGAAGATAAGCCGGTGATGGATCTCGCGAAGAACATCAAAGCAAAAAACCTGGACAAGGATGAAGGTAATAGCTCAGCCATTCCCACAGTTCTAAATTCGGATGATCAGACTTTATTAGATATTGCCAGACTTATAGGTGTGGACTTAGGAGTTTCTGTGGATATGGTAGAGCACAATTTAAATTTGATCAGATCGCAAGAGCAAGCTAGAGTTTCAATGTTTGGAGAGAAAGTAAAGGTCGCAAACAATAAATGTAGAACCTGATAGTACACATCTAAATCCTAGTGATGTAGATGCTATACTACAGGAACTTACTATGAATAAAGATGGTTTGGAGGGGGAGATGGAACAATGTAATTTCCTGGGAGGTCAAATGATCAGTCCCAACAGGGGTTTTCCAAATAAACACTCAGTTGAGGTTTATCCTGTCAAGTCGCATGTTAGGACGGTGGTTAGGAAACGTGGAAAAAAGAAGAAAAAATGTTAAAAGGATTTATTTGGAATTCCAGAGGGTGGGTGATAAAGGAAAAAAGAGACTATGTTAATGAATATGCACGTAAATATAAACTCGACTTCATTGGTATCCAAGAAACAATGAGACAGGATTTCTCTGAATCAACCTTGTTGTCTATCGGTGGAGAAATCTCGTTTAGTTGGTCTTGGACTCCCTCCAGAGGTCGATCTGGAGGTATTTTGGTGGAAATTAATACTGACACCTTGGAGATTTTAGAAAAAGAATTTGGAGAGTATTTTATAAGAATTCTGGTTTGTAGCAAACTTGAAAATTTGACTTGGAATCTTGTGGTTGTCTATGGTGATGCCCAACCTACTGGAAAGGCTAAGTTTCTAGTTGAGTTGGTTCACATCATCAAGAAGTCACAAATTCCGATTTGCATAGCATGTGATTTTAATCTTACCAGGAGAGCTAGTGACAGAAAAAAACCGGGAGGTTTTAACAGATGGAGTGTGCTGTTTAATTCTATTATTGTGCAAGGGGAGTTAATGGAAATTCAGCTTAGTGGGAGGCAATACACCTGGTCCAACAACCAAGAGGACCCCACCTTTGCTCTGTTGGATAGGGTACTTGTTTCTCCCTCTTGGGAGGAGAATTTTCCTTTAGTAAAAGTAACTGCTTTGACTAGAGAACTCTCTGATCATGTACCCTTGTTGATTTCAACGGGGGAGGGCGTGAAAATTCAGACGAGTTTTAAATTTGAGAATTGTTCGTTTCTTAGAGACGACTTGGAAAAATTGTAACAAAAGTGTGGAATCAAGAGGTTAGGGGTTACTCAAGTATGGATAAATGGCATAATAGATTTGGAATTGTTAGGAAAGCTCTGAAAGGTTGGAACATCAACTTTGAGAGCGCTAATAGGAAAATTAGGAAGAAACTCACGGCAGATATTGACGAACTAGATAAAAAAAGTGAGACAAATGGGTTGTCGCTAGATGATTGGAATCACTTGCAACAGTGTCGTAATTATCTCAGTAGAATTTTAAAGCAAGAGGAAGTGAAATGGTTGCAGAGGTCGAGAGAGAAAGAACTACTTGAGGGTGATAGTAACACCAAGTACTACCACTCAAAAGCAAATGGAAGAAAGGCGAAATAGAATAGTTAGCCTCCATCAGATGAAGGGATGATCGAAGGATAAGAGAATTTGAAAAAGTATATCACGTGCTTTTACAAAAGCTCTTTGGCCGTCCTGATCATACTCGAATACATCTGGACACTGAGGGGGTTGACAAAATTGGAATTGATGAGGGTGAAGCCCTGATTAAAAGATTTAGTTTGGAAGAACTCAAGAATGCAGTTTTCGCATGGAAAAAAACAAAGCTGCTGGACCAGATGGTTTCAGTGCAGACTTTTATCATAAATTTTGGAATATTGTTCACAAAGAATTATTTCCCTTGGTGAATGATTTTTTCGATAATAAAGTGAACATAGATAGAATAAATTACGGCATGATCACCTTGGTACCAAAAGGGGTAGATGCAGACAGGATTCAAAAATACAAACCCATCTGTCTTTTGAATGTTGTCTTCAAGATCATAACAAAATGATTGTTAATAGATTAACCTCAGTGGTGCCAAAAGTTATTAAAATCACGCAGACAGCTTTTATGAAAAATAGATACATCATGGAAGGAGTTGCGATTTTGCATGAGGTACTAAATGATTTGCATGTTAGGAAAGCTCCAGGAGTCCTTTTTAAGATAGACTTGAGAAGGCCTTTGATAAAATCAAATGGCCTTTCTTGTTACAAGTCCTTGAAATGAAAGGATTCCCAAGCAAATTTAATGATATGATCATAAAAATAGTCTCGGGAGGAAAGTTGGGGTGAAAGTAAATGGAGAAGAAGGAAGTTATTTTAACACTTGGTGGCTCTAGGTTAATAGTGCCAGAAACAATGCTTGTACGTCACACGTCAGTTGGGAACCCCAAGAGGAAGGTATGATGAGTGCAGCAGTAAGTTTTCCCTCAGTATGAAACCAAGGTTTAATCGGACCAGTAGGAAAACGAGGTTTGCTTCGAAGGTGTTGGTGAGGAGTGTAGTGCGGCGCAACACCAGGGATTCCGGTGCCAACGTGGAACCTGCACAACACAATCAAATTACTTTGCCCCAACTTAACAGTGAGGTTGTCAATCTCACCGGCTTGCTGAAAACAAAGGGTTAAACGTATCGAATGGAAAATGATGTTTGTTTGCATAAAACAGTAGAGAACAATGATTGCAGTAGATTGTATTTCAGATGTAAAAGAATGGACCGGGGTCCACAGTTCACTAGTGGTGTCTCTCCAATAAGATAACTAACATGCTGGGTAAACAAATTACAGCTGGGCAATTGACAATTGATAAGTGCATATAACATGCATGTGTGAGCTGTGGTGTCTACTATGAGATTCATTTGGGCATTACGACAAAGTACATAGACCGCTATCCAGCATGCATCTATGCCTAAATAGTCCACTTTCCGGTTAACATCCGTACCCCTTCCAGTATTAAGTTGCAAGCAACAGACAATTGCATTAAGTAATGTGCGTAATGTAAACAATACATTCATCCTTGAATAAAGCATTGCTGTTTTACCCCTAGTGGCAACAACACATCTACAACCTTAGAACTTGCTGTCACTATCCCAGGTTAAATAGAGGTTGAACCCAACTATCATGCATAAATACCCCCTCTTGGAGTTACAAGTATTCACGTGGCCAAGGCTTCAACAAGTAACGGAGAGCATGCAAGATCACAAATGACATAGACATGATAATATAATATTCAGCTCCACATAGGTATCAATATAAGTCAGATCCCAGCAAACACAACATGTAGCATTACAATAAGATGATCTTGATCATGATAGGCAGCTCACAAGATCTAAACATGATGGCACAAGTGGAGAAGACAACCATCTAGCTACTGCTATGGACCCATAGTCCAAGGATGAACTACTCACGCATCACTCCGGAGGCGGGCATGGCGATGTAGAGCCCTCCGGTGATGATTCCCCTCTCCGGCAGGGTGCCGGGAAGAGCTTCAGAACCCCCCGAGTTAGGGTTGACGACGGCGGCGGCAGCGAATATGTTCTGGATGAAAGGCTCGGTGTTTTAGGGTTTTCGCGTCTCGGGGAATAAATAGGCGAAGGGGCGATGTCGGCGGACCCCCGAGGGGCCCAAACCACCAGGCGCGGGGTGGGCCCGCGCCCAGGTGGTTTGGCCACCTCGTGGCTCTCTTCGTCTCTCCTTCGGACTCCGTGTACGTGCTGGAAAAATAGGGACTGGCCTTTTGTTTCGTGCAATTCCGAGAATATTTCCAGAAGTAACTTTCTGAAACCAAAAACAGCAGAAAACAGGGAACTGGCACTGTGGCATCTTGTTAATAGGTTAGTCCCAGAAAATGCATAAAAGTGATACGAAGTGTATATAAAACATGTAGCAAATGGTATAATATAAGCATGGAACAGCAGAAATTATGGATACGTTGGAGACGTATCAAGCATCCCCAAGCTTAGTTCTACTCGTCCTCGAGTAGGTAAAACGATAACAACAAATAATTTCTGAGGAGACATGCTTTCACACAATCTTGATCAATATATTGCAAGGCTCATGTCATGAATGAAGTGACTCAAAGCAATGATCTATAGTTTGCTAACAAATAGATAAAGAGTAAACAATGAATCATATAAGCAAAAACTTTTCATGAATAGTACTTTCAAGACAAGCATCAAAAAGTTTTGCATAAGAGGTAACTCATAAAGCAATAGATTCAAAGTAAAAGGCATTGAAGCAACACAAAGGATGATTAAGTTTCAGCATTTGCTTTCAACTTGTAACATGTATATCTCATGGATAGTTGTCAACATAAAGCAATATAACAAGTGCAATAAGTAAATATGTAAGAATCAATGCACACAAAGTTGACACAAGTGTTTGCTTCTAAGATAGAAAGGAGTAGGTAAACTGACTCAACATAAAGTAAAAGATAGGCCCTTCGCAGAGGGAAGCAGGGATTAAATCATGTGCTAGAGCTTTTTAAGTTTTCGAAAGCATATAGAGAGCACAAAATAAGTATTTGAGAGGTGTTTGTTGTTGTCAACGAATGGTAGTGGGCACTCTAACCCCCTTGTCAACCAGACTTTCAAAGAGCGGCTCCCATGAAGGACGTTATTCTACCAGCAAGGTAGATCATCCCTCTTCTCTTTTGTTTACACATGTATTTTAGTTTCTTTATAGATGACACTCCTCCCAACCTTTTGCTTACACAAGCCATGGCTAACCGAATCCTCGGGTGCCTTCCAACATTCACATACCATGGAGGAGTGTCTATTGCAAAATTAAGTTGCTTACTGATAAATCAGGGCAAAACATGTGAAGAGAATTATTAATGAAAGTTGTAATTAATTGGGGCTGGGCACCCCGTTGCCAGCTCTTTTTGCAAATTATTGGATAAGCGGATGTATATGCCACTAGTCCAGGTGAAAGTCTGTCAGAAGTAAATGACAAGATTGAAAGATAAAACACCACATACTTCCTCATGAGCTATAAAACATTGACACAAATAAGGAGTAATAAAGTTTTGAATAGTTTAAAGGTAGCACATGAAATATTTACTTGGAATGGCAGGAAATACCACATAGTAGGTAGGTATGGTGGACACAAATGGCATGGGTTTTGGCTCAAGTTTTGGATGCACGAGAAGCATTCCCTCTCAGTACAGAGTTTAGGCTAGCAAGGTTGTTTGAAGCAAACACAAGTATAAACCGGTACAGCAAGAATCACATAAAAACATATTGCAAGTATTATAAGACTCTACACTGTCTTCCTTGTTGCTCAAACATTTTACCAGAAAATATCTAGACCTTAGAGAGAACAAATATGCATCCCAAGTCTCAACAAGCTCTACGGTAGTTCTCCACTACTAGGCTTTAACTACATGATGCAAGAGCTTAAACATGATCTACTTGAGAGCTCAAAACAATTGCAAAGCATCAAATCAAAACAAGACAATGATCTACAAGAATGCATATGTCTTTTCCAATACCAACTACTACATGTAGCATTTTCTTTCTTCCAAACAAACACCAATAATTTATTTAAACATAAACTCTCCAAATGATAATATAATGCAGCAAGAGAGTATTTATAAACAAGTGCTAACAGCTCGAAGAGATGCATGAAAAACAGGAGCTAAAAGCACTGCAGTAGCTAGTTAAGAATACTCAACAAATATAAGTGAAGAACATGAGTATTCACATGAAAAAGCGGAGCGTGTCTCTCTCCCACACAAGGATTGCTAGGATCCGAATTTATTCAAACAAAAACAAAAATAAAAACACACAGACGCTCCAAGTAAAGCGCATAAGATGTGAAAGAATTAAAATATAGTTTCACTAGAGATGACCTGATAAGTTTGTTGATGAAGAAGGGGATGCCTTGGGCATCCCCAAGCTTAGACGCTTGAGTCTCTCTGAATATGGTTGGGATGAACCACGGGGGCATCCCCAAGCTTAGGCTTTTCACTCTTCTTGATCACATAATATCACCCTTCTCGCTTGATCCTTGAAAACTTCCTTCACACCAAACTCAAGACAGTTCTCATTAGAGGGTTAGTGCATAATCAAAAATTCTCATATTCTGTAATGATACAATCAATCCCAAAGCTTCTGGACATTAGCTACAGCCACCAATGCTTTGTGGAGCAAAGAAATCCACACAAACACAGTAAAAGAGCGAATGCAAAACAAAAGGCAGAATCTGTCAAAAACAGAACAGTCTGGAATGACGAATTTTTTCGAGGCACTTAAGTTGCTCAGATGGATCTGGCCTAAAATAATGAAAGTTGCGTACATATCTCAGGAATATGCGTGATTTTTTCAGAATTTTTTGAATTTTCTACAGGGAGATAAGCTCAAATCCGTGACAGCTAAAAATCTGTCACTGCGCAGAAATCCAAATCTTGCATCAACTTTCAATATAGAACTTTACTTGGCACAACATTGCGATAAAATAAAGATACAAAGGAGTTGCTACAGAAGTAACAAAACTCCTTGACTCAAAGAAAACAAAAATAACAGCAAATAAAAACGATGGGTTGTCTCCCATAAGCGCTTTTCTTTAACGCCTTTCAGCTAGGCGCAGAAAGTGAAAATCAAGTGTTGTCAAGAGAAGAAGCATCAACATCATAACTTGCTCTAACAATAGAGTCAAAAGGTAACTTCATTCTCTTCCTAGGGAAGTGTTCCATACCTTTCTTGAGAGGAAATTGGTACCTTATATTACCTTCTTTCATATCAATGATGGCACCAACAGTTCGAAGAAAAGGTCTTCCCAAAACAATAGGACAAGATGCATTGCATTCAATATCCATAACAATAAAATCAACGGGGACAAGGTTATTTTTACGTAATAAAAACATCATTAACTCGCCCCAAAGGTTTCTTCATAGCAGCGAGAAAAACATCCAAATAACAATGTTCCAAAGGTGGCAAATCAAGAATATCATAAAGCTTCTTGGGCAAAACGAAACACTTGCACCAAGATCACACAAGGCATTGCAATAAAAATCATTCACCTTTACCTTAATGATGGGTTCCCAACCATCTTCTAATTTCCTAGGAATAGAAGCTTTAAGTTTCAACTTCTCCTCCCTAGCTTGCAAAAGAGCATTTGTAATATGCTTTGTAAAAGCCAAATTAATAGTGCTAGCATTGGGACTTCTAGCTAATTTTTGCAAGAACATAATAACTTCAGAGATGTTACAATCATCAAAATCAAAATCATTATTGTCAATGGTGGTGGAACCATTGTCTCCAATAGTTTGAAAAATTTCAGCACTTTTATCAGAAAAAGTTTCAGCAGTTTTAGGCAATTTCAAACGCTTTGCAGAAGTAGTAGAGACATTACAACACCAATAACATTACCATCAATAGTAGGAGGTTTACTAGCATGTGAAACATTAGCATTACTAGTGGTGGTGATAGTACAAACTCTAACTATACTATTCTCTTTTTCAAGTTCTTCCTCTTTTTCCCACCTAGCATGCAATTCAGCCAACATCCTAATATTATTATCAATTCGAACTTGGATGGCATTTGCTGTAGCAAATGACTTAATATCTTTAACTTCATTAGGCATAACTTTCAGTTTTAGAATTTCAACATCATGAGCAAGACTATCAACTTTAGAGACAAGATCATCAATTTTTTCAAACTTTTCCTCAACAGTTTTATTGAAAGCTTTTTGTGTGCTAATAAATTCTTTAAGCATAGCTTCAAGATCAGAGGACACACTTCTATTGTTGCTGTAGGAATTACCATAAGAATTGCCATAACCATTTGAAGGATAAGGCTTATAATTGTTGCTACCAAAATTATTCCTATAAGCATTGTTGTTGAAGTTGTTGTTTTTAATGAAGTTTACATCAACATGCTCTTCTTGAGCAACCAATGAAGCTAAAGGAATATTATTAGGATCAACATGAGATCTACCATTCACAAGCATAGACATAATAGCATCAATCTTATCACTCAAAGAGGAGGTTTCTTCAACAGAATTTACCTTCTTACCTTGAGGAGCTCTTTCGGTGTGCCATTCGGAATAGTTGATCATCATATCATCAAGTAGCTTTGTTGCTGCACCTAAAGTGATGGACATAAAGGTTCCTCCAGAGGCTGAATCCAATAAGTTCCTTGAGGAAAAATTTAATCCTGCATAAAAGGTTTGGATGATCATCCAAGTAGTCAGTCCATGAGTGGGACAATTCTTCACCAAAGATTTCATTCTTTCCCAAGCTTGAGCAACATGTTCATTATCAAGTTGTTTAAAATTCATAATGCTACTTCTCAAGGATATAATCTTAGCAGGAGGATAATATTTCCCTATGAAAGCATCTTTGCATTTTGTCCAAGAATTAATACTATTTCTAGGCAAAGAAAGCAACCATTCTTTAGCTCTTCCTCTCAAGGAGAAAGGAAAAAGTTTCAGTTTTATAATATCCCCATCCATATCCTTATACTTTTGCATTTCACAAAGTTCAACAAAGTTATTAAGATGGGCAGCAGCATCATCAGTACTAACACCAGAAAATTGCTCTTTCATAACAAGATTTAATAGAGCAGGTTTAATTTCATAAAATTCTGCTGTAGAAGCAGGTGGAGCAATAGGAGTGCATATGAAATCATTGTTGTTTGTGCTAGTGAAGTCACACAACTTAGTGTTCTCAGGAGTACTCATTTTGAAAAACAAAATCAAACGAATTAAACAAGTAACTAATTTTTTTGTGTTTTTGATAAAGAGAGCAAACAAACTAAATAAAAATAAACTAAGCAAGACAAATAACAAAGTAAAGAGATTGGGTGTGAGAGACTCCCCTTGCAGAAGCAATTCTGTTTTCCCCGGCAACGGCGCCAGAAAACGTGTTGGTGGCTCTAGGTTAATAGTGCCAGAAACAATGCTTGTACGTCACACGTCAGTTGGGAACCCCAAGAGGAAGGTATGATGAGTGCAGCAGTAAGTTTTCCCTCAGTATGAAACCAAGGTTTAATCGACCAGTAGGAAAACGAGGTTTGCTTCGAAGGTGTTGGTGAAGGAGTGTAGTGCGGCGCAACACCAGGGATTCCGGTGCCAACGTGGAACCTGCACAACACAATCAAATTACTTTGCCCCAACTTAACAGTGAGGTTGTCAATCTCACCGGCTTGCTGAAAACAAAGGGTTAAACGTATCGAATGGAAATGATGTTTGTTTGCATAAAACAGTAGAGAACAATGATTGCAGTAGATTGTATTTCAGATGTAAAAGAATGGACCGGGGTCCACAGTTCACTAGTGGTGTCTCTCCAATAAGATAACTAACATGCTGGGTAAACAAATTACAGCTGGGCAATTGACAATTGATAAGTGCATATAACATGCATGTGTGAGCTGTGGTGTCTACTATGAGATTCATTTGGGCATTACGACAAAGTACATAGACCGCTATCCAGCATGCATCTATGCCTAAATAGTCCACTTTCCGGTTAACATCCGTACCCCTTCCAGTATTAAGTTGCAAGCAACAGACAATTGCATTAAGTAATGTGCGTAATGTAAACAATACATTCATCCTTGAATAAAGCATTGCTGTTTTACCCCTAGTGGCAACAACACATCTACAACCTTAGAACTTGCTGTCACTATCCCAGGTTAAATAGAGGTTGAACCCAACTATCATGCATAAATACCCCCTCTTGGAGTTACAAGTATTCACGTGGCCAAGGCTTCAACAAGTAACGGAGAGCATGCAAGATCACAAATGACATAGACATGATAATATAATATTCAGCTCCACATAGGTATCAATATAAGTCAGATCCCAGCAAACACAACATGTAGCATTACAATAAGATGATCTTGATCATGATAGGCAGCTCACAAGATCTAAACATGATGGCACAAGTGGAGAAGACAACCATCTAGCTACTGCTATGGACCCATAGTCCAAGGATGAACTACTCACGCATCACTCCGGAGGCGGGCATGGCGATGTAGAGCCCTCCGGTGATGATTCCCCTCTCCGGCAGGGTGCCGGGAAGAGCTTCAGAACCCCCCGAGTTAGGGTTGACGACGGCGGCGGCAGCGAATATGTTCTGGATGAAAGGCTCGGTGTTTTAGGGTTTTCGCGTCTCGGGGAATAAATAGGCGAAGGGGCGATGTCGGCGGACCCCCGAGGGGCCCAAACACACCAGGCGCGGCGGGTGGGCCCGCGCCAGGTGGTTTGGCCACCTCGTGGCTCTCTTCGTCTCTCCTTCGGACTCCGTGTACGTGCTGGAAAAATAGGGACTGGCCTTTTGTTTCGTGCAATTCCGAGAATATTTCCAGAAGTAACTTTCTGAAACCAAAAACAGCAGAAAACAGGGAACTGGCACTGTGGCATCTTGTTAATAGGTTAGTCCCAGAAAATGCATAAAAGTGATACGAAGTGTATATAAAACATGTAGCAAATGGTATAATATAAGCATGGAACAGCAGAAATTATGGATACGTTGGAGACGTATCAAGTCTTCACAAGGGTGGCCACATTCTTGGACTAAAAGACAATGTTTCTTTTTCTAGAGATCGTCTTTGCAGGGATTGTGTTGAAGGAAAGATGCATGATTCTCCCCATCCAAGCAAGACCATCATTTCATCAAAGAAGATATTGGAACTTCTTCATGTTGATCTCTTTGGTGTCGTCCCTCAGCCGAGTCTTGGTGGGAAGAAGTATTGTTGGTGATTGTTGATGACTATTCAAGATTTACTTGGGTTATTTCTTCAAGTCGAAGGATGAGACTCAACAAGCCGTCATCGATTTCTCCAATGAGTTCAACGTCAACAGAATGTTCCCATATTGCCCATTAGGAGTAACAATGGCTCCGAGTTCAAGAACTACACCCTAAATGAGTTTCTTAGTGAATAGGGAATTCGTCATCAATATTCCGCTGCATATACCCCTCAACAAATAGTGTAGCCGAGAGGAAGAACCGGACCCTTATGGATATGCAAGGTCCATGTTGGCGGATTTTAAGTCTCCACTCTTCTTGTGGGCCAAGGCCATCTCCACGGCGTGTCATTCATCAAACCGGCTATTCTTTCGCAAGGGCAAGAAGCTAACACCTTATGACATGCTCACCGGCAACAAGCCCAATGTCTCCTACTATCGAGTATTTGGTTATAAGTGTTTCTATAAGATCAAAGGTGTTCGTTTGTGTAAATTTTGAGTCTAAACCTTTAGAGGGTATTTTTGTTGGTTATGGTGCCGAATCTCACACATATAGAATCTACGAAAATCCTCCGGGAGAGTTGTGGAATCTTGTAGTGTGAAGTTCGATGAGAATGACGGCTCCCAAGTGGCGCAATTTCATGTTTGTGATGTAGACAATGAGGAAAACTCAAGATGCAATAAGAAGGATGGGCGTTGGTTTCTATCGCCCCATTGAGAATCATCACGAGCCTCCTCAAGCAAGTCTAAGCCCCACTCAATTGGAGACCTCTTCATCACAAGTTGAACCGGCGCCTACTATGGAAGCAAATGATGCACCAACCCAAGAATAAGTTCAAGACCCTCCTCATGTTGACCAAGTTTCTATGCAAGAACCAAGTTCTCCAATCATTGATGCTAGCCAAGGTCAAGACCAAGATCAAACCCTCCCCTTCTATTGTTGAAGATGTGCTCAATGATGATCAAGGTCAACATTCCGGTCAAGACGGGGACTCAAATGATCAAGATGATCAAGTGATACCTCCAAGATCCAATCGAGATATCGAATCCCGTCGCAAAGCAAGAGTTGCAAGAGATTTGGAAATCAAGATTCATAAGCTAGAAACAATTATTGGTGATCTAAATGCAAGGTTACCACAAGGCGTCAATTGACAAGCTTTAGTGAGCATCTAGCTCACATCTCCATGGTGGAACTAGAGAAAGTATTTGAAGCACTTGAAGATCCAATTGGTTGAATGCCATGCATGAAGAGCTCAACAACTTCGAGCGCAACAAGGTGTGGAAGTTAGTTGAGAAGCCAAAGGAGTGCCGCAATGTTATAGGCACTAAGTGGATTTTCAAGAACAGGCAAGATGGAATGGTTGTAAGGAACAAGGCAAAATTGGTTGCACAAGGGTATTCTCAAGTTGAAGGCATTGATTTTGGAGAGACTTATGCACCCGTGGCTCGCCTTGAGTCCATCCGTATCATCCTTGCATATGCATCACATCATAACTTTAAATTACAACAAATGGATGTGAAAAGTGCCTTTCTTAATGGTCCTTTAAAGGAGTTGGTATATGTTAAGCAACCACCGGGTTTCGAGGATCCCAAGTTCCCTAACCATGTCTACAAGCTCGATAAGGTGCTCTATGGACTTAAACAAGCTCCATGTGTGTGGTATGAGCACCTTAGAGAGCTTTAGTAGACCATGGATTTGAGGTTGGGAAAATCGATCCCACTCTCTTTACTAAGAGGGTTAAAGGGGAGCTTTTCATATGCCAAATTTATGTTGATGATATTATCTTTGACACATCTAACAAAGCTTTCAATGATGAATTTTCAAAACTTATGACGATAGGTTTGAGATGTCTATGATGGGGGAGTTGAAGTTCTTTCTTAGTTTTGAGATCAAACAATTGAATGAAGGGACTTTCATCTCTCAAGCCAAATATACCCAAGACATGCTCAAGAGATTTGATATGCAAGATGCTAAAGTGAAGCACTATCCTATGGACACCAAATGTCATCTACAACTTAACCCAAAGGGTATAGATGTCGATCAAAAGGTATACCGTTCCATGATTGGTTCTTTGCTCTATCTTTATGCATCTAGACCCGATATTGTGTTGAGTGTAGGGGTATGTGCAGGGTATCAAGCCGCTCCTAAAGAGAGCCACATGATGGCGGTCAAAAGAATCCTTCGATATTTGGTTCATACCCCAAAGTTTGGTTTGTGGTATCCAAAGGGCTCAACTTTCTCTCTCTGTGGGTACACGGACTCGGATTGGGCCGGTGATCATGATGATAGGAAATCAACTTCCGGGGCATGCCAATTTCTTGGTAGGTCCTTGGTGAGTTGGTCTTCTAAGAAGCAAAATTGTATATCTCTCTCCACCGCCGAAGCCGAGTATGTGGCGGCCGCTAGTGCATGCACTCAATTGGTATGGATGAGGCAAACTTTAAAGGAATACGATGTCAATTGTGACAAAGTGCCTCTTTTGTGTGACAATGAAAGTGCTATCAAGATCGCCCATAACCGGTGCAACATTCAAGAAGCATATTGAGATTCGTCATCATTTTATTCGAGATCATGTTGCCCGAGTGATATTGAGCTAGGCTATATTCCCACAAGAGATCAACTTGCCGATATATTCACGAAGCCACTTGATGAAGCAAGGTTCACTTTCTTGAGGAATGAGCTAAATATCGTGGATTCAACGAGCTTGACTTGATTATCTTGCATATACACCTATATTTTGACTATGTATTTGGTTTAGGTGTAGGCATGGACATAGGGGGAGTACGGTCCTAATACATTGGACTATCCCTCCCCTCATTATGCCGATAGTAAGACCTCATTGGCCTCTCTACTTTCATTTGTTGAAATTGTGAGCTTAAAATGACGAGTGTTGGTTGTGAACCCAAGATATATCTTCGCGGTGTCACGTCATAAACTCATACATGGTGGCCTAGGCCACCGCCTCTTCTTTGTGAAGAGTTGGTTCTTATTTGGGTTTTATTGAAGTACATTTTTGATTTATTTGCCTACCCGTCGATTTTATGGAAAACACACTCACCCTTGGCATTTTATTCATTTGATTCTTGCAAGCGTAAGTGTGAAGTACCATTACCAGTTTGGAACTCTCATCCTAAGCCTACATTACCTGCAAAACATCTTCTTCTTGTGCACACAAGTCCAGCTGTTGCATCTTGGTTTGGGCTCCTGCAGGCCCCAGATTATTCAGGCTTCAGGGCCGGAATATCCGGGGGGCCGGAATATTCGGCCCAAGTGGTGATTCACCAGTTACAAGAGGTGATCGGGGTGAGGGACTCACCCGAGCTCTCTCATTCACCCCCGACCCCTCTCTCTCTCTCTCACAGCCGCCTGCAGCCGCCCCACCTCGCCGGAGCCACTTCCGGCCGCTGGAATATCGGCCCCCTGCCGGATCTGCTTTCTCTCCGCTTCGGGCACCCTCTCCTCCAGCTGTTCCTCAAATGGATGAGGGTAACTTCTAGATCTTGGGTGCTAGTCACCTAGTTTTTTGTGGAGTTATTTTTTTGCAAAACTTGGAGTAGATGCTGCCATTGATCCCTCCTGCTCTCTAGATACACTAGTTTTGATACCTCTATGCTCGATCTACTTCTAGACTAGATGTAATCAGATTCTGAAAAAAAATCTGTCAGGCCGGATTATCCGCCCCCCTCAGGGCCGGAGTATCCGGTTTTGACAGTGCCATTTTTTTCTTGCCTGACTATTCTAGGGCTGAGTAGTACTGACCTTGGGTATCCTCTCTAATGTGTTTAGCATCGCTCCTCTGTGGCTTGTGTGTGCACTCATCGTTGCTACCCATCATTATTCTCTTTCACAGGTGGTTCGAGCAATTCTCCTCAGAGGTACCGGAGACGTCGTCTTGTCAAAAATGGTCAGGGAGTGTTTGAGGATGAAAATGTGTTGAAACAGCGAGAAGATGAGAGGCAGTGAGAGCTTGCCAAGTCTGTGAAAGCAGCCAAGAAGAGAAAGGGCAAGGCCACTCGTCCAAACTACAAGTTAATGGACAGCATTGAGTATTCAGCTTTGAGGCAGGGTGACTGGTTTGAGGATGAGGAGCAGGATGAAGAAAAAAATTCTGGTGCACAACTCAGCTCTGTGTTTACAAGGATGTTTACCTCTCTATGTCAAAGCCAATTCGTCCTATGCAACCTTTCGACATGAATTTTCTCTAGGCCAAGGATGACTTTTCTGAGGCTGTGTATGTTACTGAACAGTTGGGACTGCATCACCTCATGTCTCTCTAATGTGATTACAACCCCACCATTCTTCTGCAGTTCGTTGCCACTCTTGTCATGAAGGGTGATGAATTGATGATACACGCACCATGAAGTGGATGACTGGTAGTATCCAGTGTGAGGCGACCTTTTATGATTTTGCTAGGGTGCTGGGTTACCCCTTTGCGGGAGAGGACGTGTGAAAGGATCGTATGACACCTAGAGGGGGGTGAATAGGTGCTACTCCAATTTTAGTACTTTTTCAAATTAGGCTTGACACCAAATGTAAATTCTCTAGATATGCAACTACGGCGAATTTACCTAGATGACAAACTAGCAACTAAGTAAGGTACACTAAGTAAAAGCTATAAACAAGGATAGAGGTAACCGAAGTGAAAGCACGCGGAGACACGGATGTATTCCCGAGTTTCTCCTTTTTAGGGGAGTACGTCTCGTTGGAGAGGTGTGAGCTACCACAAAGGTCAACTCAACAGCCACAAAGGTTGCACCTTCTTCTCCGATGAACCGCACCACAAAGGTTTGGTTCACCTTCAACTATCGGAAACCTTCAAGGCGGAGTCCAGAGGCTTTACAACAACAATCCGGGGCACAACCCACAACTGGATTGGGGGCTCCCGAACGGCTACAATCTGTCACAAAGACAACAAGTGAGTACAACAAGGAGCTAGGTCTTCCCAATGGAACCCCTAGCAAAGGGGCCCTCAAGTGAATGAGGGGGAAATGTAAATCGGCTTGGTGAAGATGTAGATCCGGGCCTTCTCCTTCAATCGTCCAAAGATCAACGAGTTTGGATGGAGGGATTGGGAGATCTAGTGGTTCTTGAGCTTGCAATAATGGTGTTCTTCAATGTTGGGCGAGCTTACTGGCTAGAGGTAGGTGCCCGCTGGAGAACATGTAACACCGGAGACTCCGGGGTTAGTGACCGGAGACTCCATCCTAGACCGGAGACTCCAGCAACAATCGCCAAGACTCCGGAGTGAGAACAGGGGCTGTCGCACGATGGAGCTCGATTTGCTTCGCCGGAGACTTTTCGATGAGGGTCGGAGACTTTGGCCGGCCAGAGACTCCGGCCATGGCAAAGACTCCGGCAATACTCCGGTCTTCCTCCGGACTGAGACCAGAAGGTGTCGCACTTGACGCAGAAGATGTTCGGGAGCCCCCAATTCAGTTGTGGGTGTGTTCCCCGAATAGTTGTTGTAAAGGCTCCGGTTTCCCCCTCGAAGGGAACCGATAGTGGAAGGTGAACCAATCCTTCGTGGTGCGGTTCATCGGAGAATTGGGTGAGCCTTTGTGACGTTGAGTAGCCTGTGGTGGCGAGCTCACACCCCTCCAACGAGACGTACTCCCCTAAAAAGGGGAACTCGGTAATACATCCTTGTCTCCGCGTGCTTTCATTTCGGTTAACTATATCCTTGTTTACCGCATTTATCTTGTGTAGTTGCTATCTTATCATATAGGTAACTTCACCGTAGTTGCCTATCTAGAGAATTTACCTTTTGTGTCAAGCCTAAATTGAAAAGGTACTAAAATTTGGAGTAGCACCTATTCACCCCCCCCCCCCTCTAGGTGTCATACGATCCTTTCAGGCGGCTTTAGCCTATTTAAAACAATACATTATTGAAAGCACAGTCTCAGTACATGCACACAATTCACATATCCGGCACCATTTTATTGCACACAATCCACATTGCCCGTGGACGGGCCTGCACCATTTATTGCACACATTTCATAACATGCACACACAATTCACATAGCCGGCACAATTTCTTGCACATCACACATACAAAGACAAGTTAGATACATACCTCGTCGAGCCCTGTCATTTCGCCGAGCATGTTGGGAGCGTCGTCGCCTAACAGCTGTTGTCGGGTAGTGGCCATGGCCGAGGGGCCTCCCGATAGACGTAGCGCGGTCGACTCGCCGTAGGCGGCGTCCTGGTTGAGGTCGATGTCCCGACCATCCTTGTTGGGGCGCCCGGGTTGACCTCCTCGACGTAGCTCTCGTCATGCTTGCATGAGTCGGACAAACGCGTTTGTTGCAACGGCGACGCGGGTAGCTCGTTGAAATAGTTCAGGGAAGATGTTGAGGAACTCCCATTGCCGGGAGGAAGGATCGCCGAGCTCCTTGGCTCATATTGCCAAGTATTTGGGCGGCGGAGAGAACGCCTTGCTCCATCTTTTGCTCCAACCTTTCCTTGGCGCGTGCTCGCCGGCCAGCTCGGAACGTATGAGGTCCTCCGTCACGAACCCCCTCCCACTGGCCAAGCTGACCGACAACGCCGATCGTATGAGTTCCTCCGTCTTCATGGACTCCGGCTGCACGCCAACGCCTTCTTTCTTGGCGGCGCGAGTCTAGGCCCCCTTTGAGGCGGCGAGGAAGCAGGTTTGCAGCTGTGACGAAAGAGAGGTGTGCGTCGGCGGCGCCGATGAAGGAGAACTTGAAAAGTTTGTGTAAATGGAGCGAAAAAATTGAGAGGTTTTGGCGGCCTGCGCGTCATTGTAGAGATATCTCTCTCCCCTGAAACACACTGTGCATTCACCGCGTCAATGTAGAGGTATCTATCTCCGGTTGAAACACACTGTGCATTCACCGCTGTAGTAAATGCCAACACGTGGGCAAGTCGTCGGCAGGCCCCTACACAACTACCAACAAATCCTACAACATCCCCTTCGTATCCCTCGCATCCCAAGACATGACATTCCAATTAATACCGCGAACAAAGCTGTCAAAGCCCCCATCGCATCAACCCATCCATCCATGGTCAGCATGTCTGGCACACGGACAAGAGAGGCGGAGGAGGCTTTGCCACAACTCACACGGTCACGCCGCTGTCATTCATCTTCACACAGCCAGCTATGGCATTTACTTGACATTGCCAAAAGACACCAGAGAATTCATTCATCGTTTCCTTGCCCAAAAGATAACCACCGATTCTAGTACGGAGTATCACAGTTGAGGCATGTTCGTTCACGGGTAACAAAATTTGCTACTCCACTAGCAGCTGGTTGTGGTTGTGGGGAGAGAAGCATGCAGATGCAGCCAGTTACTTACAAGTGTACTACATGCAAAAAGCGAGTACCGTATACGTACGTACGTGCTACCAACTATAGCTCCGTATGGTGAGTGGTGAGTAGTAAGAGATACTGCTGCTGCGGCTACGGAGAAGAGCTGACGGCGGCGGAGGGGTCGACGCAGGTGGCGACGGCGACGGAGAGCGGGTAGGGGAAGGAGTTGGCGTACTCGAACGAGAGGGTCTCTCCGGCGAGGAGCGGCTGGCCGTCGTTGATGAGGCAGTCGTCGCGCGCGAGGCGCCGGAACTTGCGCGGGTCGACGAGGCTCACGGAGCTGAACCAGCCGCAGCGGACGTGGATGCCGGCGATCGCGCAGTCACCGCCGTCGCCGCCCGCACACCGGTTCATCACGTCCACCGTGTACGCCGGCACCCCGCTCGGCAGCGTCGTCCCGCGGCCCTGGTAGATGGCGATGTCGTCCGCGCCGGCGCACCCGTCGTCCACGCGGTGCGGCCGGACCGCTGCGCCGACGACGACGCCCGTGCCTCCTCCTGCAAACAAAAAGAAGAGGAGGACGACGTGGTCCCGTATTTGTCATTCGCTCCGCTGGTACGTCGTACAGTGCTACTCCAGGACAGAATGCAGTGTGAGAGATTTTTTGAAAACGGCATGGAATCAATGGCCAACTGGCTTCCTACTGAGTACTTCTTGATGAAACCGAAACAAAAGAACGCTCAGAGTACCACCCACCCCTGCGCTGCGCGCGCAGAACCAGGGTCCACGGGCGCAGACGCTGGTCGGAGAAAGAAGGACTCTGGGCCCCACGCGAGCACCATGGACTCTAGTTCGATCCAACGGTGGGCTATGTACGCGGAAGTAGTAGTTCCGTTTGTTCGGGGATTGAGCTTTAATTACCTGGTGCCGCCGGGCGGAGGACCTTGCGGGGAAGGACTGCCGGGTGCGGAGGAGCCGCCGAGGGGGCGGGTATGGCGAGCGGCGGCGCGTGCGTCGGCGAGAATCCTGCAGCCGGAAACACCGTTCGTTAGCCTCGGAATTCGAGTGGACCGAGCGTGTGCTACAGTGCAGTACTCCGTAGAACGGACCCACCATGACAGTGCTATGGAAAACAGGAAGATTTTCACAACAGCCAAAAAAGATGCAGAAAAATCAGGACAGGTAGCTAATCAGAACAGAAGAAACGAACAAAATCAACAACAAATCCGAACACCCAACAAACAAACCTTGGATGCGAGACCAAAGAGACTCACGGATAAGCTATAGGCCCACTTCGCATCTCCGTGTCCTAGTTTGTTTTCCAAACTTGGAAAGTGAACACGAAGATCTTTGGAGCAAACAGATTACCAAATAAATCTCAGGAACGCACGCAGCGGAAGAGCAATTTTGTTGCGACATCAGAAATCGAAGATCCTTTTACGAGAACAAAGGTACCAGCAGGAGTTGGGGAAAATTTCAGCCGAACGCGTCCGAATATGAGGATATTTTTTCAAACCAAAACGAAACAAGGCTAAAAATCCAAGCCCTGCGGCTAGCAAATGGAGATGGAGGGGATAGATGGTTGAGAGACGAGCATAGCTACCTGCGTCGACGGATGCGAGGGAGACGGGGAGGAGCGCGGCGAGTAGCACGACCGCCCACGCTGCCGTGGTCGCCTGCGTGCTGGCCGGCGAAGAAGCCCTCATCTCGCTGAGACCCTGCGGTAGGACGAACACCAGAGAAAAGCACGGAGGTCACGGTACAGATCTAGGAACTCGAGATTAAAACCCAACAAAAGTATACTCCTAATTTGCAGCGGCGAGAGAGAGGTCAGCGACGGATACAGAATGGTAGCTAGAGATGGGGGTGGTGAAATAATAGCAAGCAGCAGCGTCGCGCCTCACTGGGCCCGGTTCGCCCCCTGCGGCAGCGGGACACGCGCGCCGCCCTCCGCCACGCTCGTCGCCGTAGAGGGAAAACAACCACACGCGCGCCGGCGGCGAGACCTCGGAACTCGCGCGCGCCACGCCGGCGAATGGGTAGGGAGGAGGGAGATGAGGAGGGCGGCGCATGCGTACCAGGGAATCGACGGTGTGGTGGTCGGCGCTGAGAAGGGCAGGCGGCGGCTGCTTCGGTCGGTGGCGTGGCCGGCCGGTACGTGGTGCGGAGGAGTAGTAGTAGGGTTCTGTTGCCTCCGAAGAGAAATCTGTCTTGCACGTGCGGCGGGGAAGGAAGGAATGTGGGTGATGAGGCGGTGAGATAGAGACCCAGCGTGCTGATACTACTACTTATAAGAAGGACCCAGCCAGATTAGCCATGGAGCCGGGCTTCCGTTTCCGTTTGGGCTGTTGTGATCTGGCCGGGTTGGGGCGCGGTGGTGGTGGCGACAGTGGTCGTCAGAGCGAAAGCGATCCGGTCTGGCTCAGTTCTGGTCAAGCCAAAGTGTGGTTGGGTTGCTGGTGCTGGCCTGTGCAAAAGCTCTGGGGATTTTTGGCTGCGTCGAGCCCTCTTTTGGACTAGCTTTTTCTTCGATACGCTGCTCTGTTTTGTTGTTTTGCTCTCTCCCCTGTTTGAACTGGAGTTTGGTTTTGAATCCTTGTGTGTGGCCGGAGTTTGAACTGCGGTGTTCTACAAAGAGGATCGGTCTGTAAAGATTGAACGGTCCCTGAATTCATTGCTGCGAGAACGTTGTTATAGGGATAAAATAGGACTGAGATTTGGAGAAAGTCTTATACAGAAAATATTGAGTGCACACACTGCATCTTTATGTTGTTATTACTATTAGTCATTATCACCATATGTGAAACGTCTTCCTTGTCACTACACTACCCAATACTTATGTGAAGCCGTATCTATCGAACAGAAACCTCTTATTGGTAAAAGACTAACCGGTCCCTGAAGTCATTGCTGCAGAACGTTAGACTCTACTATTAGCCAAATTACTCGTGAAGACTAAACGGTCACTGGAAATCCATTTCGGGTCGTAGGACTAGATGTTCCTATTATGGAAAATCATATTTCGCAATGTCAAAACAATTCAAAAAGAAAATCGGATGTAGCCATATAGACATTTTATATAGACACACAATTTTTTTTGTCAAAAAAGACATTTTTATGTCCAGTGTAAAAAGACAAATAAAATGTCTAGTACAATCTTATTTTTTAGCATCGAATTTGAACTTTTTATACAGAGCACAAAAAACATTATTTTTTTGTAAAGTTTTGTGTGCCAACATAAAATGTTTGGAAGTACACCCAAAATTTTATTTCATAATTTTTTGCTATTTTAAAATATTTTTAAAAATGCACTCGCATAATGAGACTA
This sequence comes from Poa pratensis, assembly GCA_947311845.1. Classification (NCBI taxonomy): domain Eukaryota; kingdom Viridiplantae; phylum Streptophyta; class Magnoliopsida; order Poales; family Poaceae; genus Poa; species Poa pratensis. The sequence goes on from CAMZMU010000118.1 coordinate 27,636,744, forward strand.
GATGCTCCTACGAGGCAAAACACCTTGTCCAAACGGTCCCTGAATTTATTGCTGCGAGAACGTTGGACTACTACGGAGTACTACTCCCTCCGATCCTAACAGCATCTCCAACCGTTCGGGCCCCCAGCGTGTCCGACGGGGCCCTTCGGCGCTTCAGACTGCGTTTTTTGTGGCTGGGGGTGCATGTTTCCAGTCGCGTCCCCAGTTTTTGGCCCAGCGCATCACAAATCGAGCAGATTTGAAAGTTCATTTTCCCGCTACCAAAAAACGACACAAGTTTGACAATCTCGGCGATCAAAACAGTCATAGTTCGACGGTCAAATCATACATAGACGCGAAAATCAAATGGTAGGCTCCTCCGCTATGGTAGAAGGAGTGGCTGTAGTTGTGGTAGAACTCGGCGATGTTGTGGAAGACGTCGTTGGGGCAGAGCTCGGGGATGGTGTGCAAATTGTAGGAGTGGTCGTAGGGGTACAACTCGGCTGTGGTGTTGCAGTCGCCGTTGTAGGAGTGGCCGTAGGGGAAGAACTCGGTTGTGGTGTTGGAGTCACCGCTGGTGCCCGCATCTGATTCAAGATGAGCCCGCGCTCCGCCATGTACCACGCCTTCACTTCGTCGTTGTGTCGCCTCCTAGTAGAAACGCCACGTTTGTGTTCCTCTTCTTGGCCGTCGGTTCTTCCTCTTCGACTTCGCTTTCCTCGTGGTTTGCGTTGGGCTCAGCTTCCTCCTGGTCATTGCAGGTTTCCTTTTGTGTGAAGAAACCAGGGAAGGACGTGGAGGCCATGGAAACGGTTGTGATGAGCTCGTCCATGAAGGCGTCTCCCGTCATTCCGCCGAGCACGCTGCGGTCATCGGCGTTGGGGCCACTAAGTAGGTTGGCGACCTGGCTCCATTACTTGGGATGAAGGGTATAGGGCCGCGGCACAAACGCCTGCGAGTTTGAGTAGGACGGCGAGCTTTCGTAGGGGACTTTGATGTCGGTGTTGAAGACGGAAGAGCCACGCGGAGGAGGGCAATGCGAAAAGGCGACATTGGGGTTGAACTTGCCGTGCGGGTCACTGTCGGCGTACTTAGGCGACGACGAGTACTTCCAGCGTGGCGACGGGGACGGTGAGAAGTTCGTCGGGGACGCGACGCTTGCTTGGTGTGTGGTGGAAGCCCAGGCCGCTCCATGGCCATCTTCGCCGCAGCCGCGTTCATGGCCATCTTCGCTGCAACCGTCTACGACTCTTGCAGCGCCGCCTCCGCCGCCTGCTTGGCCTTGAGCTTAAAATCCCTCAACTGGCGGTCATTTAAGAGTGTCTCCATGTACTTCACATCGGCCACCCACTCAGCGTTGGACAAGCTCGGCGGCCTCTGCTTCGGCGCCCTCGACTTCCTCTATGGAGGGTCGGCGGTGGATCAAGGGCGTGTGAATTTCTTCAACGGCATGGTGGGCAGATCTGGGGCGCGCGAGTGAAATGGCGGGAGACGGGGGTATGTGGGAAGAAAAAGGAGGAAACGAAAAAAAGAGGGAAATCGGTCTTGCTGACAGAGCTGGCCCACGCGCATTTTCGCTTCCGTCGTCGCCCCCAGCGCGCTAGGTTCGACTTGGGTCCGTCGGATGAAATTTTGGCCCAATCTGACAGAAAACGAGAGGGGGCTGGGAGATTTTCGTATCGCCGGCGAAAAAAAAAGGCTCCTGGGGAGGTTTTGGGGGATGGCTAGAGGTGCCCTAGGAGATTGTCGCTCATACAACTGTGATTTTGTGTCTGCTACTTTCAATTCTTCTGACACTTTAATCGGATCAGAGGGAGTAACATTATTGTTGTTGTTGGAATCCATCGTCAATATTTGGCAACCAGATCATTATAAAAAGAGGAACTGAGATTTGGAGAAAGTTCATGTAGAAAAGAATGGAGTGCACATACTGCCTGTCTAATCAGTTTTAGTCAAAGTAATTCCCGATCAAGTCAAATTAGGTGCTAGTGCTAATCAGCAGATGGAGCCTGCCATCCAGCTGGCCCCAACACACGGACCACTCCGTTTGTGGACGGTGAAAATCATTCCCGACTCATGGCGAGCGTGTGTGTGTGGCCACACGGAATTGCCATTTGGCGCCACATCACGTGCGATGCCGCTGCTTCTGCGCGCATCGGTGCATGGACGAGGAGAAAGGGTGAAAATGATGGCGATGTTAAACTGACGGGAGGCCATGATGTTGCCGGCCGGGGCACGTCCACATTCTGCTGTGTACGTACAGTACGTGAGAGGAGTATCCTGTTTCCGATTGATTATGGAGCTGTCCGCGGAATGTCTGGGAGTGTCGCTACGCACTGCACGGGCCCGATTGTCATGGAGAGTGTGTTCAGATTCGTACACAAGCTTGGATGCGCGCCCAAATATTGGCTGACCCGCGCAACCGGCCATTGCCCGCTTCATCCTCTCCTCGGCGATGCCTATTATTCTCCACATGCGCGGGGGTTCTGCTCAAGTCTCGTGAGATTAAATACGGCCCAATAGCCACAACGCCTCAACCCCTCTACTGTTTCTTTTCAAAGATCCACACAGACTGGCACGATTTACTACTACATGAGTTTTCTTTTTTTTGAAACGAGGCAAAAACTTTGCCTTTTACTCCCTCCGTTTCAAATTACTTGATTTGGGTTTATCCAAATACGGATGTATCTAGACACTAAACAAGTATAGATACATCCATTTTTGTACAAACACAAGTCAAGTAATTTGGAACGGAGTGAGTATATTGACTAGTGGCCGTGCACGTGCAACGCACGTCTCATACTTTATTATAATATAAACACGTGTTTGAATCTATATTTGTTTCATTGAGTTATTTTACCAAGCCACTTAAATTTGTTTCATGATACAAAATTAAAATCGATCAAATATCTCCTGTGAAGTACTCCACTGTCTCATTCCAGTGTGAAGTACTCCACTGTCTCATTCCAGTTAGCAATGGTGATATAGGAAGATGGTGTGTGTTGTTTCTCGGGATTATTGAGATAATTTATTTTTTGATCGCTCGTGAAACATATGTGAAGTACACAGAAAAGAGCATAATAACCTATCAAAATAAATAATATAATCAATTATGATTAATTGAATGAAAAATACTCACACCATGTATACAATTTTTATTTGTTCCTTGTTGTAATGGCAGTTCGCCCTGTTTTATTTACATATTAAAAACACAAAATAACGTGGAGATGTATAAAAACTTGGTTAGTTTTTCTTTTGAGCAAAGGAATTTGGTTAGGTAAACAATACCAGTTGGAACAGCCAAGCCAAGCAGGGGGAACACGTTTAGCTGAAGAAAAAATTGTCCTATCACTGTATGTCTCTCTATGTTCTTCTCCATCCCCTTCGTACGTGTTATTAATCATGCACGTGCATTGCACGTCCACCAATGTTCTAAACATATATATGTTTGGACAATATAATTCTTTTGTCAATGTTGCAAAATTTTGCAATTAAAAGATCTAGTTGAAGCAATTAAACTGGAAATAATCGTGCAATATTGACATGGACTTTCGTAAAATATTCAGAATACGTTCTCTGTACTGAAAAGAAGACTGCAAAGGGGAAAACATAATAATATTTCATTTTTCAGCCCAAAAACTTCTTATGATAAGCATATGGTGAGAACAAAGTAAAAATGATATATAGTGTATTGCGCGTGAAAGTCATATTCACGAACCCACTAACATGAGTAATACTATCTTTTAACCGTGCAGGATGTGTAATGCAATGCTCTGCTGTTTATCGGATGAAAATGAATAACTTGGTCAGATACAGAAACACATCGCTGTAGAGTATACATACCGATGGATGCAACACCTTGAGGATTGGAGGAGCGGGTGCGGAGCAGCGGAAGGCAGGGGCGATGGTGGTTGCTCGGGGTGGGGAAGAATCAGTCGAGGACATGGTCGGAGAGGCTGGAATGCTGGATGGGTCGCCATTATCCAGGTTGTGGCGTCCGTGCGAGGAATTGCGGCATCAGCGTCTAGGTCGACGCATCCACGGAGCTGGTGGTTGTGGAGAAGAGGCGGCCTCGGCGTGGGATCGCGCGGGGTTCTTGCGGACACGGCTCCGGCGGTTGCTCCAGAAGCGGGCTACGGATCTGGTGGTATCTCCGGCCGAGACAGCTAGCGAGAAGTTGTCCAGGACTAACCACCACCAGTTCTTCTACCCGATGCCCCGACCCGATGCACAGGCTGTAGGCTCTCCGTTTGCCTGAAGCTCTCCTCCAATTGGCCATGGGGCGGGAGAACCCAGGCCGTCGCTAGATTGGGTGGTGCGGCTGCGCGCTGCGTGGGTGTCGGGAGGAAGCCTATTGGGAGGACGCCCCGGCGGCGATCGGGAAGAGAAGGGAGCAGTGCCGTACCTCCCCGGAAGTCGAGAATCGGGTCGGCCCGATAGGGCAAGGAGGAGCCGCCTGATGCCGGTAATCTGGGCGGCGCAAAGGGGGAGGGAGGAGCCGCCGGAGGCCGGAGATCGGGGCGGCGCGCAGGGGAAGGGAGGGCGCGGATGTGAACCGCGGTGGCAAATCTTGTAATTGTCACGAAACGAAAAGACGTGTTGAGTTGTCAAACATTGGAGCAATCTGGATCGTTGGCCAAATATTGAAGGGCTCAGATTTAATGTATCAATATAAGTTTGCTCTTTTAATAGTAGTATAGACTAGTTAGAATGTACGTGCAACACACGTCTTCAAAATTAAGCAAACAATAGAATTAGGAAGACCGTCCAAGGGTACATGGATTACTTTTTATATATTTTTTGCATCGATCGTAGTATATTTTATATTGCAAAGAGAACGATATTAATGTAAGCATCATGGAGTACACTTGTTTCCTCCAGCACGACCCTCAGCGGCGACACCGTCTCGGGTATCATCGCCTGCACGTAGAGGGTGAGGAAGAGCGCAAGGAGCAGGCATTAGACATGCATGAAGGTTATCGCCGTCCTCATACCTGTTTTCGTGCAATATGTCCTCAACACCGTGGGATTCACGTGGCGCTCATCGAAGCTACCCCATGGGCAAGGAAAGAGGAAGTATCTGTGTGTTTTGAGATCAAAGAAAATTTAGTATAAGTTCAACCATAATTTTAGTTTTCTTGAGTTTTAGGTTACCATTTAATGTTGTTCATTCTATATATAAATCTTGGAAAATTGATGCACACTAAATCCTAATAACTCATAGGTAGAAAATTTCCAATAGCCAATTGTACCCCTGAAAAAAGGTTAGAATCCTACTTTCCAGAACATATCAAACAGAACACAAATTACCAATTATGTGAAGGCATCACTGGCGCACCGATGAGTATCGGACCACCCGACGTTGTTCGTGTCAGGCACACGCGGCGGTGGCAGCAACTCTCCACTGTCTGGCCCCTTCCTCCAGCTCGTGTGTCACGTCGCCGTGTTGCCGGGTGTGCCGTCGTCCAGGCTCGCCATCCACACTCTGTAGTTCCTCCGTCTAAACTCTGAACCAGGCAGTCGGGCTGGTCTTGTTATTGATCATTTCTTTTCCTAATGGCTCGACGGTCAAGTCAAGTGAACATGTCTACGTCCCACTCTTTCAACGTGGTCACCAACAGCTAGCCGCCATCGTCCGGCGCATTCTGGCCTTCTGGAGGACCTCGCGCACTACATGGAGCCGCTGCTAGACTTCCACAACATGGGCCGGCCATGGAGGGGTGCGCCGGCCCTAGGTGGGCCCCATTCGGCCTACCTAGGGCAGCCCCTTCTCAATCCGCACCAAGGGTGGGCCTTCTTTCCATGGGAAAGCCCATTTAAGGTGGGCTGCCCATTTAAATCCGAAAATAAATAAATAAAAATATATTTAATCATTAATTACACTAATTAATATTAAATACATATTATTTGATTTATTTGAGCTCGGAAACTTATTTCGTTGCCCTCCGATCATCATCCGACATGTCCCGGAACACTTTCAGTGTTCTCCCGTATTTTCTTCCTATATCGAATCTTTATAAAACTGTCGCCTACCCTTAAGTGTGCCACCCTACGGTTCAGGATCACCCGAGACATGATCGAGACACGTTCTTCGATCAATGAGTATCAACGGTGGCTGGATAACCGTGACTGTCCATGTGCGTCCACGAATGTGTTTTTATCGTTTGAACCTTAGACGTCCAGTTTCAACCTTTTGCCTAGCGATACTTAGATTATCCGAGACTCGTTCTCCGGTATCACGATTAACAAGCTTGATCTCGTCACTTGACAATTCTATCTTTACTCGTATGTGATATTACATCCCTGTGACCTAGTCACATGCTTGCAAGCTTATTGATGTAATCTCACCGATTGGGCCCAAAGTAATATCCTTCTATGTGGATTGGCAAATCCCGCTCTTGATCACTCGCCTCTCCCACTTCCTTCGGATACCCGAAAGGGACACCTTTATTGTCACGCTAAATAAGTCATGACGTTTGATGCAATCAAAGCACCTTCCAGAAGCAGCGATTAGATATGATCTCACGGTCAAAGGTATGAACACTACGTTTCTATATATGTTGGGTGTGTGTCCATCACATCATTCACCTAATGATATGACTCCATTGTCAATTGACATAAATGTCCATGATCAGGAAACGTTGATCATCGGTTGCCCAATGGACTAGTTAAGAGGCTACTAGGGACCTGGTTGTTTACATACCACACGTGTATTAATGTTTCTGCTTAATACAATTATAGCATGGTACAAAAATTATTATGAACAATTGAGATATGACAAATAAAATATCTTTATTAATTGCCTCTAGGGCATATCTCCTTCATTATTGTGTTGTGTGCAGGTCCACGACAACCACCATATTTTTCTGGCGCTGTTAGGAGGCTTTTCTCCCGTCAAGACGCTACATTTTCTGGTGCCATTGTCAACCTTCTGAAGCACTCTTGACTCCTACTGGTTCGATAACCTTGGTAGTATTACAAGGGAAAATTGCTGCTGCACTACATCATACCTTCCTCTTGGGGTCTCCCAACGAACGTGTGTTTTCAGTCATCAAGCATATTTTCTGGCGCCGTTGCCGGGGAGTCAAAAGCTACAGCAAGGGGAGTTTCACACTTCCAATCTCATTACTTTGTTTTTGTCTTGCTTAGTTTATTTTTATTTTATCTTGTTTGCTTTTAAAAATCAAAAACACAAAAAATTATTTTTCAGCACCTAGTTTATTTCGGTTTGTTATTATGTCTAGTTGTTTACTTGTTATCAATGGCTTCTTTCTTTGATACAAAATATTATTGGCACGGTGGGTTCACAGATGGTCAACAAAAACATTTTAAGAAACACCGTTTGACTGGAAAGGGAAAAAATTATGGACTTTCATTAAGAAAGTTAATTCATGTGCCTGAGATTTATGTATGCTTTATGATGTAAAATGTTCTTGTGGACTGCGTCACCTTCCTTTCCAATGTGTTCACAATGATAATGAAATCTTATCTTCTTATGCTAAAGGAAATTATGATTTTTATGATGTGGAACGAATTGAAGAATTTATCGCTTTTAAGGGGGCCTATGAAATTGCTGCTTTGTTTGAGATTATTGATATTGATGTTACCCTTTATAAACCTGATAATCTGTTGTACTTAAATATTGCTTTGATAATTACAAGCTAATTGTTATATTACTGAATTTCTTGAGAGGATCTCTCCTCCGAAAGAAGAGACCTATGCCTTGCAGGAACCTGTGGGAGAAGAAATTGCTGAAACTGTGATCTCATTGGATGAAAAAGAGGAGGAGAGTGAAGGACAAAAGGAGGATCCACCTTCTAATGATAGTAACTCTTTAACTCTTACATTATATGATTACCCTCCATGCCTACCTAAGGAGGAAGAATGCTATATTGTTGAATTTCATGATTCTATTGAAATATCTTCTTTTGATAAATTTGAAGCAACAAATTCCTTGACTCAACATAAAGAAGAAATAACAGGAAATAAAATGGTGCTCCCTATGTTATATATGATAATGCTCTTGATGATGGTCCTATATTGCCTGATGATATTAATTATACTACTATTGTCAAAAGTGGGTTTAATGACCCCACTGTTTTTAGCTTAATAAAAATTATGTGTTTGTAGATCATGAAAAGCATGCTTTATGTGATAGTTATATTGTTGAGTTTGTTCATGATGCTACTGAAAGTTATTATGAGAGAGGAAAATATGGTTGTAAAAGTTTTCAAGTCACTAAAACTCCTCTCTTTATGTTGAAAGTTTTGAAGTTGCATTTGTTTCATCTTCCTATGCTAGTTGCTTTATGCTTCGATAATTTATTTTATTACAAGATTCCTTTGCATAGGAAGTGGGTTAGACTTAAATGTGTTTGATATTTGCCTCTCGATGCTCTCTTTTGTTTCTCAACTATTATTCTTATGAGAGCATCATTAAAATCTTCTAGCCTAGCTAAAAGGCATTAAAGAAAGCGCTTTTGGGAGGCAACCCATTATCTTTTGTTTTCAGTTTTTAGTCAAGGAATTTGTTTACTTCTGTAACAATTCCTTTGTATCTTTTATTTTTTTCGTTTTGTTGTGCCAAGAAGAGCCTCTAATAGCAAGATATGATAAAATTTAGTTTGCTGCCCAGAAACAGATTTCTGTGCCTCACGGTAAAAATTCGTGAAAAATCATGGAACATTATTTTAATCTGAAATGTTTTTGCAGAATCCTGAGCTATTTACCTATCTTTGTTAGTTCAGCGTTTTTTGATTTGAGCGACGTAAGTGCCTCGAAAAATTCGTCTTTACGGACTGTTCTGGTTTTGGCAGATTCTGTCTTTGTTTTGCATTCTCTCTTTTACAAGTGTTAAGTGAAATTCTTTAAAGGTGGAAGAGCTTCACATAAGGCTAGTAAACAGTAGCTAATGTTTAAAATGATGTTTATGATGTGTCTCTACAGAACCAAGTGAGATTATGTTTGGTGCACTAACCCGCTAATGATATTTATGCTGAGTTTGGTGTGAAGGAAGTTTTCAAGTATTAAGAGAGAAGGATGATAAAAGAATATCAAGAAGAGAGAAGAGCTTAAGCTTGGGGAGGCTCCCCTGGACCTCCCCAACATATTTCAAGAAGACTCAAGCATCTAAGCTTGGGGATGCCCAAGGCATCCCCTTCTTCATCAATAAATTATCAGGTCATCTCTAGTGAGACTATATTTTTATTTCTTCACATTATAAGTGTGTTCTTGGAGCGTCTGTGTGTTTTATTTTCAGTTTGTTTATGTTTTGTTCTCTGTTCATAACTAGTTGGACCCTAGCACTCTTGTTTGGGAGAGAGACACGCTCCGCTTTTTCATTAGAATACTCCTGTTCTTCACTTATACTTGTTGAGTATTCTTGTCTAGCGCTGCTATGCTTCTAGCTCTTGTTTTTCATGTATCTCTTGTTCAGAGCTATTAGTTCTTTTGAAGAAAGTACTCTCTTGCTTCACTTATATTTGTTTGGAGAGTTGTTAAATAAGTTGATTGGTGTTTGGTTGGAACAGAAAATGCTATGCATGTGGTAATGGTATAAAGAAAATGCTTACATAGTCTTGTAGATCATTTGTCTTGAGTAACTTGATGTTTGTCAATTGTTTTGAGTTATCAAGTAAGTGATGTTTAAACTTGTGTATCATGTAAGTAAAGGATCATTAGTGAAGAACTACCGTAAAGCTTGTAGTTATTTGATTTGTCATAATTGGTAGTTCCAAAGTCTAGATATTTTCTGTTAAAAGGATGTTTTGGTTAACAAGGAAGACAGTGTGGAGTCTTATAGTTTTTCTTATATGTTCATCATATGGTTCTTTTTGTACCAGTTGACGTTATGTGTTTGCTTAAAATAACCTTGCTAGCCTAAACTCTGTACTGAGAGGGAATGCTTCTCGTGCATCCAAAACCCTGAGCCAAAATCCATGCCATCTGTGTCCACCATACCTACCTATATGTGGTATTTTCCTGCCACTCCAAGTAAATTTGTCATGTGCTACCTTTAAATTATTCAAAATTGTTACTCCTTTTTGTGTCTCTGTTTACCAGCTCATGAGGAAGGGGTAGATGGTCTTTATTACACTTGTCAAACAGACTTTACTCCAGACTAGCAGCTTACATCTGCTTATCTATAATTTTGCAAAAAGAGCTGGCAACGGGGTGCCCAGCCCCATAAAAGATAATTTACAACTTTCACCAATAATTCTCTTCACATTTTGTTCCTGAGCAATCAGTCAAACATCTGCAGTAAACAAAGAGAAAGAGGGATGATCTGCTTGCTGCAGAAATAACGTTCCTCAATGGGAGCCGCTCTTAAAAAGTCTGTTTGGCATGGGTAATACTGTATTGTCTACTTCCATTCGTTGACCATTAACATGCACCTCTCAAATATATTTTTACTCTCTATATGATTTCAAAAACTAAAAAGCTCTAGCACATGACATAATCTCTGCTTCCCTCTCGAAGGGCCTTTCTTTTACTTTTATGTTGAGTCAGTTTTCCTACTCCTGTCTATTCTCCACAAGCAAACACTAGTGTCAACTTTGGTACAAGAATTGTTATATGTTAGCATATTTGACTGATTATGCTACTTTGTGTTGACAATATCCATGAGATAAATATGTTGAAAGTTGAAGCAAATGCTGAAACTTAAATCTTCCTTTGTGTTGGTCAAACACTTTTGATTCGAAAATGTTGCTTGGTGAGCTAACTTTTATGCAAATTCTTATAGCTCATGTCTCCAAAGTACTATCCATGAAAAGTTTTTACTTGTATGATGCATTTTGTTTGCTCATTGTTTACTTTATAGCAACTATAGATAATTGACTTGGATCACTTCATTCAGTTCATGTGCTTTACACTACTATTTGATCAAGATTATGTTGGTAGCATGTCACTCCAAAAATTATATTATTATCGTTTACCTACTTGAGGACGAGTAGGAACTAAGCTTGGGGATGCTGATACGTCTCAAACGTATCTATAATTTTTGATGTTGCATGCATGTTTTATAAATTGCTACATGTTTTATATACACTTCATATCATTTTTATGCATTTTCTGTGACTAACCTATTAACTAGATGCACAGTGCCAGTTCCTGTTTTCTGCTGTTTTTCCGTTTCAGAAAAGCTAGTCGGGAAATATTCTCGGAATTGGACGAAAATCAACGGAGCCCAGTTTTTCACCGACACGAAGACAAAGTCCGAAGGGCGCACGAAGAGGCGACCCAGGGCGGCCAAACACCACTAGGGCACGGCCCCCTTAGCCAGCGCGCCGAGGGTGCGTGGGGCCCTCGTCTAGCCCCACGCGCCGCCCTTTCGCCCATATAATCTCCCCGGCCCGAAAACCTTAAACACCCGATCATTATTCCACGAAAAGTTCCATCGCCGCCATCGTCCTCAACCCTAGATCGAGAGGGTTCTGAAGCTCTTCCCGGCACCCTGCCGGAGAGGGAGATCATCACCGGAGGGCTCGACATGTCACATCCCAAATTTTTACAATAAGAAAAGCCTAGATTTAAGAGACCCAAAATTCAGAACCAACAAAATCTTTTGAAATGTTTCTCTAATGGTTGTGTTTTCCTTCCTGCTACTCTGTTTGACCTTGTGTGAATTGTTGTTTAAGTTGTTTGACCAATAAATATTAACCTAAGAACCCAACCTAAAATTATATTTAACCTTGGTGATCATGTCATGACAAGAATAATCCATATATTATTTCCAACCTTATTTTGGCCAAATTCCACTTCAATGATGCTTTGGTTTTAGCAAAAACCAAAATACCCCTTATTTGAGAAATTAAAAGTATTTCCTAAAATTATGTGTTTCTAAAAATATGGAGATCTATATGCTATCTCCTACCTATTTTTCAACCTTGATGTTTTGCATGTATTTACAACTCCTATTTTATAAACTCCTAATTTCACTCTTTTTGGAAACAATAAAAGTGGGAAATATACTATCCATATATTTTAGCAAACCTTTTTGAAAAATATCACATTATTGAGTTAAGCTTGTTTCAACACTATTCTTGTCATGATGATACTTGATCACCATCCCACCACCTACCTGAGTGTTTGAATTTTGGATTGAAAACTTATATTGTTTGTCATGTGTTGATTGTTATTTCATGTTGAATTGCTTGCTTGTGTGATTAAATATTCATTTGTGCTTGGACATAAATTAAAACACCCATGACAACAAAATTTGGAATGTGACTTAAAACAAAAACAAGATCTCTAAAATTATTCACACACTTAAAATAAAATCCTAATTTAAAGAAATGATCTTATTAAAAATTCCTCTCTACCTATTTCTCTATTTTATTATCACAATTATTTTATAAAAATTCTAGGAATGAGATGAAACAATAATCCTCTCATATCCCTATCACTCCCTCCTCAAAGAAATATAAATTTCAAATAATTCAAATATGAAATTCTATTTTCTTTCTTTAATTCCTAAGGTATTTACAAAACCCTAATTTTATTCACACCAAAAATCGAGGGAAAATACCCTAGCTCTCTTACACACTTCTAAAACCAACCAGTGACAGAATTCTCCAAAATAAAATTTAAATGTTGGTTTAGACCTTCTGTCAAACACCTGGAGGGCAGCAAACCCTAGTTCTCAAACCCATTTCGAATTCGACAAATTTCAGCTGAAATTCTTGCACTCTCTTCTCTCTCTCAACCCTGCATAGAAGAGACACTCGACTGGAGGCTATTTGGACGTTCCTTGGTGGAGTTTCCCTCTTGCCTTCTTCTTCCTCTCTCCTTTCTTCTTCGGTCACATGTCAGCAAGGAGGAGACGACCACGCCAGAGCCCGAGACCGCGCCACTATGCTCCCCTGCACCTCCTCTGCCGATTGGGCAAAGCCAGCGCACGCAGATACGCATGCGTGCACCGTATCGAGCTCGCCCAGTCCGTGAACGCCGTGCGCGTGGGCGCCGAAGACGTCCTCGACGACCACTGCACCCCGGCCGGCGCCGCGCCACCCAGCCACTCGCCGTGCGTCCCTTGACCCCACGGACGTGCTCACGTCACCCCCACTGGCCCGCAGTGACGCCAGAAATCCGTCGAGCACCTTGCGGGCACTCAACGCCGTCACCGCCCCGAGCTCACTGCCACACCCTCCGCGCCTCTCTCTCACTCCTAAACCCTAACGACACTCCGCCACCGTTCCGGCACCGCCCAGGGCCGCTATTGGCAGCCCCTCCCACACCCTAGCCACCTCCTGCACCTCGACCACCATGGACCGGAGCTGCGGCTATAAAATCCCCGGCCGAGCTGCTCTTCTCGCCACACCCCCACTGCTCGCTCCCCTCACTCTCCCCACTCTCTCGTGCACCGCCTGAAGGGTGTAGCTGCCGCAGATATGCCGTGGCTGTGCCATCGAGCACGACCACGCTGCGCCACAGCCGAGGTTGCGAACGGCGGCCTCGCGGCCACGCCGCTCTCCCTCTCTGCTTCCTTCCTGCTTTGCTCTCCCTCCACCACCACAGCGAACTCATTGTTCCTCTCTCTCCTTTCTTTTCCTTGCACAGGAGCACCGTAGGAGCACGCCGTCGGGAGGTCCATTACCGGAGCTTCCGCCGTGTACACCGACGCCGTTCTGGACTGCCCCGAGTCTCGCCATCCATGCCATCTTCTTCCCCATGATCCCCGCACCTGTCTCTGCCATCCGCACCGCCTCCAGACGCCCCTAGGTGAGCTTCCGCCGTCCGCCTCTGCCTCCGGCCATGGCGGCGCCGCCAAAAAGTGGTCGCCGCCGGTGGTTTGAACGTGGGCCGTTGGATTCCAATCCAACGGCTGCATACCGGTTCACCTAAGCGCAACCACTGACGGGCTGGTCCCACCCGCCAGGGTTTTAAACTTTCTCCGCGCAGGAGATTTCTTTAGGCCGAGTCGCCCACCCGTCAGGCTTTTCAACATTATCCTGCGCGGGAATTTAATTCACATTTTAAATGACTGAAAATTTCTAGTACTGGACCTAACTTTAAAATTCAATAACTTGAGATTTACAAGTCTAAAAATTACGAACTAAAATCCTCTGGAAAGCTTACAAAATTGTTTATCCAACCCAATAGGCCTCACCCTGTTTAGATCAATAATAAAATAGTAGTAATTAAATTTCCACAGAAGGTTTATTTTACAAACTTGTTTGTTTCTGATACTCTGTTAATCCAAATGGCATGAATCCAATTTTTTATCTTAGCATTATGGTTTGTTGGCTACCCCTATTTTGGTAGAATTTTTGGAGCAACAGAAACACAATGGTAATTCAAATAGTGATTTGAACCTTTCTGTAGTAAATGAATTATGGTGCAATAATTATTTATCCAAATGTATCTAGGCCAATTTTGTTGAATCAGTAATAAGCAATGTTAGTTGTCCCTAAATTGGCTCAATTTTATGATTAACAGAACTGGAGTTATGCATTAAAACTTGTGTGACAAGTTTCTGCCATATTTAAATCCATATGTAAATAATGGTTAATCAAATTAAATTAAGTCCAATTGTATTTTCTTGTGTATGACAATAGCTTTCTGTAGGATTTAAGATTGTAGTGTTGTGATGCTTGGTTGGATAGTTTTGTGATATTGTGTATTTGCTTGTTTGTGCCGTTTAGAAGAGAACGTTGTCGGAGTGAACGAGGACGGGGGATTTGTTGAACAAGAAGACCAAGAGCAAGAACACTTTGTCGAGCAAGGCAAGCCACCTCTTGATCATGCATTATGCCTGCTATTTTGAACTACATGTTTTACAAAATGTTAAACTTGTTTATAAAATGTTAAGTGGTACCTACCACTAAAACTATATCTATTTTCAATACAATACAAAAATGATGAAGTGAATGATATGTGACACCCTATATAGAGGTGTTAATATTATCTATCACTATTAGGTGGGATTACTTGTTTTCTTAAAACTCATATTTTCAAAGTCTCGAAAGACACCAAGTTTCAATCGAGTGGTGGTTACCAATATTTTGCTACAAACTTGGAGATGGAAAATAGAGTGTGGAGATTTTTATGAAAGAGCACATTGTGTCTTAGTACTATGACAACCAACCATACCCTGTGCGACCACATTTACCCTCATATGGGCAAAGGCATAGTCATGTAGTTTGCTCATTTTAGTATGGGATACCTCAACAACGCAGATGACTCCGTTTCATGAGGGATGGTTCGGTGACCTACCCCCTGACCTGGGTCCTCGCTCCTACTAAAGAGGAGGATAGAAGGTGCCACCAAACATCGCCGGGCAAAACTATGAGTCCTCACACTTAGGGTTTCTGACGGGTTTCTGGACTAAGTGTCGATGGAAAGTGTCATATGGGCAGGGTCCTGTAACTCAACTTCGCATACACCTTGTATGGCGGGACGTGGCTGACAAGATGAGTTGCCGGATGGATGTGGGGAAAGCGTGCTACCTCTGCAGAGTGTAAACTATTCGAATAGCCGAGTCCTTGGTAATGGACAGTTGGGAGGCTGTCCTATGACCATGTGCAAGTTTTGATTTTAAAAAAATGAAAATGGAGATGTTTATTTGCAACCATACCAGAGGGTCGGTATGGGGTTGCTGGAAAATAGTCGAACCATGACGGGTTATGGTCGACAAGGTGGATTTTGAGAAAAATCAAGATATGGTGTTGAGAAAATAATTTCAAAATTCTTCTCTCCCCTTTTCAATAATGATATAGAGATGTCTTCTTTTCAAGTTATAACTGTTTTAGAGACAACTAAAAATTAGCGCTAAAATACTTATTAAAGTATGCATGGGGTGGTTTGCGAGTACAATCCAATGTACTCATAATGGTTTAGTCCCTGGCTATTGTCTTAGCCAAGTTTCGAGGAACACTTCGATGGAGAGGATTATGGCACCGATGACGCGAACTACGGATTCTTCATTAGTCAGTTGCCTGTGGGAACTAAGGGACGTTAGTAGGCCATCGACATTGTTTGCTTTCGCTGAATGATGGTATTTTTCCCATGAAGGCACCTATGTAAGACTTGGTCGAAATGACCATATTATTGTAAGACTTGTATTCGGTATTGTAATGGATGTAAACTATGATGCCAAGTCGAGTTATGTGCAACAACAAACTGATCATGGGATTGTTGCTGGAAACATAACGAGTATCTCGGATAGCTAATCCGGGGTCCTCACAGACTTGGTATCAGAGCCATCCTGACTATAGGAGACCTTAGTTTAGCATGGACGTTAGATAGGGTTACAAAAATCTAATTTCTAAAAGAACAAAGAAGTTGGGCACTTTCGTAAAATGCTTACCTCTCAACCCCTCCTACTTGTACAAAATCTCTACCTTCATTAAAAATTGCGTTTTCCTTGTACATTTAAAATTTTGCACACTGATCACCCCACTAACTTAAAAAATTGTCTAAAAATGTGTAGATGGCCTCAACTACACCGAGTGGTACCAGGTTGCGGGAGATGGCCAATTGATGTTTGAGGAGGATATGTTCAAGTTATGCAAGGATTTAGGTCGTCCTCATGCTGAGTTCCATGGAGCCCAGATCGGGATTCCCGATAGTAGTGGACTGACTTGGGCCATCACGGGGACTGTTCGAGGGAAGATGAAGCCACCTCGTTCTGAGATTGTCACCTTCACTATCCGGGATAGCAGCTGGGCTGTCGGACTAGGACGAGTCATGGAACTGATGATGGCGCGACTGTGCGAAATGCACAAGGAGGAACTTAAGGACACTCGCTTCTGGTTCTATGGAAGGCATGACCATGAGGGACGCCCTACCCCTGGAGCTCTCCACCCGGAGTTTGGTGAGCATCTGTATAGCATGGAGACTCTACTGTATCGCACCCAGGATGACTTGTACCACACCCGGGACAGAGCTGAGGCCCTCTGTGAGAAGCTCTGGGAGGGTCGACACCGCGAGGCTAGTCTGAAGAAAGAACGGAATCACCTCCGCTCAGTTGGGGATTCGATGAGGACTATTGTTATTGAGCTTCGCCAAAAGGTGGGCGACCAGGAGGCTATGATTGAGGACTTGGAGCACCAAGTGAACGAGTTCGAGGAAGATGAGGAGATCCAGAAGGAGATGAATGTCTTCATCAGTGATGATGACGATTTCCAGGAAGAGACGAACTAGAAGGGTTAGAGCGACAAAGAGACAACATGAGAGCCCGATGTTCTACCTCAGTAGGAAATCGTGTTGTCTTAGGATCGTGGTTATCTTAGGCTAGTGTCGTATCAACCCCCTTTGTACTCGCAGTCGAGTCCATGTAATGGTTCTTCTGAAACCATGTGTCTGTTGAACTTATGCTATGTTGTGATGAGCTTGATGTTATCCGATGACTTGTGGTTTTGGTTTGGTGTTATCTTAAGTAACTCTTGGCTTTTTCAAAAAAAAATCAATTCTTGCCATTCCGGCATTAAAAACCGTGACATTCCATAACCCCGTTTAAGAACTTCCCCCTTTCCCTCTCATCTTATGCGCCGACTTATATTCAGGATGGTGGACACTCGCCGCAACACCTCCAACCAAGACCCGCCACCACCACCCGACCCAACCACCGTCCAACTCCTTAGGCTCATCATGGAGGATCGTCAAGCTGCTCGGGAGGAACGTCAAGCACACCTTGCAGCTTTGCAACAAATTGCCGCTGCTCACAACAACAACAAAGACAACAATGGTGGCAACAACAACGAAGGTGGAGATCAGGGTCCACTTTGGGCGAATTCCAGAAGACTTCCCCGCCTACTTACTCAAAGGGACTCCACCCACTCGAAGCCGATTATTGGCTTCGCATCACTGAGAACAACTTAGAAGTTGCTGCTGTCGGGGATAATGACAAGGTTCTGTTCGCCGCCCACTATCTTGCTGGACCTGCACGAGCTTGGTGGGAAACTACCAAGGCTTTCCAGCAAGCCGGTCATGTCATCAACTGGGACGAGTTCAAGGAGAAGTTTCACAAGAAGCACATCCCCAGCGGGCTCATCGAGAGGAAGAAGGATGAGTTCCGTAGGCTGAGGCAAGGAAGCAAGGATGTGGTCGAGTATCTGGACGCTTTTACCGACTTGGCTCGGTATGCTCCGAAGACACCGACATCGAGAAGAAGAAGATGGAGCGCTTTCTGAATGGGCTTCATGAAGAAATGCAGTGTGTGCTGGTTACCCATGACTTTGCTGATTTGGAGGCACTTGTGGACAAGGCTATTCAGCTGGAGTCAAAGCGTAAGTCCATGTTTGAAGGTCGCAAGAGGAGCATGATTGCTCAAGAAGGTTCCAGCTGCCAGAAGCCTCGCAACTACCCACCAGCACCCAAGCCTGCTTACCAACCGCCGCAAGCACCCACTTATGCACCACGTCCCAACCACTTCAACCGTCCTAACTATCCCAACCGCCCCAATGACAACTATCGTCCCGGAGGAAACTTCAACAACCCCAATCATGCTCCTAATGTCGTCTGCTTTGAGTGTGGTGCCAAGGGCCACTATTCCAACGAATGTCCCAACCCAAGGAAGAATGCCCCGCGCCCCAATGCGCCGACACCAAACCATGGTCAAGGCCATGCCGGTAATGGGAAGAATTATGCTCTACGTGGGAATGCTACCGTCGCAAAGGGCCGTATGAACCATATCAATGCCGGAGAAGCCCAGGGAGCGCCCGAGGTTGTTCCTGGTACGTTTCGTGCTAACTCCGTACCTGCAATTCTTCTTTTGATTTCGGCACTACCCATTCTTTCGTTACAGAGGAGTGTTATTCCTAAGGGAGGTTTCGTAAGGAGTCGTTTACCCAAGCCTCTTATCCTAAGCCTAGCAAATCTCGAGGCCAAGATTTATTTTAAGGGGGGAAGGTTTGCCACATCCCAAATTTTTACAATAAGAAAAGCCTAGCTTTAAGAGACCCAAAATTCAGAACCAACAAAATCTTTTGAAATGTTTCTCTAATGGTTGTGTTTTCCTTCCTGCTGCTCTGTTTGACCTTGTGTGAATTGTTGTTTAAGTTGTTTGACCAATAAAAATTAGCCTAAGAACCCAACCTAAAATTATATTTAACCTTGGTGATCATGTCATGACAAGAATAATCCATATATTATTTCCAACCTTAGTTTGGCCAAATTCCACTTCAATGATGCTTTGGTTTTAGCGACAACCAAAATACCCCTTATTTGAGAAATTAAAAGTATTTCCTGAAATTATGTGTTTCTAAAAATATGGAGATCTATATGCTATCTCCTACCTATTTTTCAACCTTGATGGTTTGCATGTATTTACAACTCCTATTTTATAAACTCCTAATTTCACTCTTTTTGGAAACAATAAAAGTGGGAAATATACTATCCATATATTTTAGCAAACCTTTTTGAAAAATATCACATTATTGAGTTAAGCTTGTTTCAACACTATTCTTGTCATGATGATACTTGATCACCATCCCACCACCTACCTGAGTGTTTGAATTTTGGATTGAAAACTTATATTGTTTGTCATGTGTTGATTGTTATTTCATGTTGAATTGCTTGCTTGTGTGATTAAATATTCATTTGTGCTTGGACATAAATTAAAACAATCATGACAACAAAATTTGGAATGTGACTTAAAACAAAAACAAGACCTCTAAAATTATTCACACACTTAAAATAAAATCCTAATTTAAAGAAATGATCTTATTAAAAATTCCTCTCTACCTATTTCTCTATTTTATTATAACAATTATTTTATAAAAGTTCCAGGAATGAGATGAAACAATAATCCTCTCATGTCCCTATCACTCCCTCCTCAAAGAAATATAAATTTCAACTAATTCAAATATGAAATTCTATTTTCTTTCTTTAATTCCTAAGGTATTTACAAAACCCTAATTTTATTCACACCAAAAATCCAGGGAAAATACCCTAGCTCTCTTGCACACTTCTAAAACCAACCACTGACAAAATTCTCCAAAATAAAAATTAAATGTTGTTTTAGACCTTCTGTCGAACACCTGGAGGGCAGGAAAACCTAGTTCTCAAACCCATTTCGAATTCAACAAATTTCAGCTGAAATTCTTGCACTCTCTTCTCTCTCTCAACCCTGCAGAGAAGAGACACTCGACTGGAGGCTATTTGGACGTTTCCTGCTGGAGTTTCCCTCTTGTCTTCTTATTCCTCTCTCCTTTCTTCTTTGGTCACATGTGAGCAAGGAGGAGACGAGCACGCCAGAGCCCGAGACCGCGCCACTGTGGTACCCTGCACCTCCTCTACCGATTGGGCAAAGCCAGCGCAAGCAGATACGCATGCCTGCACCGTATCGAGCTCGCCCAGTCCATGAACACCGTGCGCGTGGGCACCGAAGATGTCCTCGATGACCACTGCACCCCGGCTGGCGCCGCGCCGCCCAGCCACTCGCCGTGCGCCCCTTGACCCCACGAACGTGCTCACGTCACCTCCACTGGCCCGGAGTGACGCCAGAAATCCGTCGAGCACCTTGCGGGCACTCGACGCCGTCACCACCCCGAGCTCACTGCCACCCCCTCCGCGCCTCTCTCTCACTCCTAACCCCTAATGGCACTCCGCCACCGTTCCGGCACCGCCGAGGGCCGCCAATGACAGCCCCTCCCACACCCTAGCCACCTCCTGCACCTCGGCCACCATGGACCGGAGCTGCGGCTATGAAATCCCTGGCTGAGCTGCTCTTCTCTCCACACCACTACTGCTCGCTCCCCTAACTCTCCCCACTCTCTTGTGCACCGCCTGAAGGGCGTAGCTGCCATAGCTGTGCCGCGGTCGTGCCGTCGAGCACGACCACGCTGCACCACAACCGAGGTTGCAAACGGCGGCCTCGCGGCCACGCCGCTCTCCCTCCGCCACCACAGCGCACTCATTGTTCCTCTCTCTCCCTTTTTTTCCTTGCACATGAGCACCGTAGGAGCACGCCGTCGGGAGGTCCATGACTGGAGCTTCCGTTGTGTACGCCGACGCCGTTCTGGACCGCCCCGAGTCTCGCCATACACGCCATCTTCTTCCCCGTGATCCCGCACCCGTCTCCGCCATCCGCACCGCCTCCAGACGCCCCTAGGTGAGCTTCCGCCGTCCGCCTTTGCCTCCGGCCACGGCGGCGCCGCCAAAAAGAGGTCGCCGCCGGTGGTTTGAACGTGGGCCGTTGGATTCCAATCCAACGGCTGCGTACCGGTTCACCTAAGCGCAGTCACTGACGGGCTGGTCCCACCCGTCAGGATTTTAAACTTTCTCCGCGCGGGAGATTTCTTTAGGCCAAGTCACTGACGGGTGGGCCCCACCCGTCAGGGTTTTCAACATTATCCTGCGCAGGAATTTAATTCACATTTTAAATGACTGAAAACTCCTAGTACTGGACCTAACTTTAAAATTCAATAACTTGAGATTTACAAGTCTAAAAATTATGAACTAAAATCCTCTGGAAAGCTTACAATTTTTTTATCCTATCCAACCCAACCGGCCTCACCCTGTTTAGATCAATAACAAAAGAGTAGTAATTAAATTTCCACAGATGGTTTATTTTACAAACTTGTTTGTTTCTAATACTCTGTTAATCGAAATGGCATGAATCCAATTTCGTTAGCTTAGCATTATGGTTTTTTGGCTACCCCTATTTTGGTAGAATTTTTGGAGCAACAGAAACACACTGGTAATTCAAATAGTGATTTGAACCTTTCTGTAGTAAATGAATTATGGTGCAATAATTATTTATCCAAATGTATCTAGGTCAATTTTGTTGAATCATTAATAAGCAATGTTACTTGTACCAAAATTGGCTTAATTTTATGGTTAACAGAACTGGAGTTATGCATTAAAACTTGTGTGGCAAGTTTCTGCCATATTTAAATCCACATGTAAATAATGGTTAATCAAATTAAATTAAGTTCAATTGTATTTTCTTGTGTATGACAGTAGCTTTCTGTAGGATTTAAGATTGTAGTGTTGTGATGCTTGGTTGGATAGTTTTATGATTGTGTGTATTTGCTTGTTTGTGCCGTTTAGACGAGAACGTTGTCGGAGTGAACGAGGACGGGGGATTTGTTGAACAAGAAGACCAAGAGCAAGAACACTTTGTCGAGCAAGGCAAGCCACCTCTTGATCATGCATTATGCCCTGCTATTTTGAACTACATGTTTAACAAAATGTTAAACTTGTTTATAAAATCTTAAGTGGTACCTACCACTAAGACTATATCTATTTTCAAAACAATACAAAAATGATGAAGTGAATGATATGTGACACCATATATAAAGGTGTTAATATTATCTATCACTATTAGGTGGGATTACTTGTTTTCTTAAAACTCATCTTTTCAAAGTCTCGAAAGAAACCAAGTTTCAATCGAGTGGTGGTTACCAATATTTTGCTGCAAACTTGGAGATGGAAAATGGAGTATGGAGATTTTTATGAAAAAGCACATTGTGTCTTAGTACTATGACGACCAACCATACCCTGTGCGACCACATTTACCCACATATGGGCAACGGCGTAGTCATGTAGTTTGCTCATTTTAGTACGGGATACCTCAACAACGGAGATGACTCCGTTTCATGAGGGGATGGTTCGGTGACCTACCCCCTGACATGGGTCCTCGCTCCTACTAAAGAGGAGGATAGAAGGTGCCACCAAACATCGCCGGGCAAAACTACGAGTCCTCACACTTAGGGTTTCCGACGGGTTACTGGACTAAGTGTCGATGGAAAGTGTCATATGGGCAGGGTCCCGTACTAGCATGAGCAAATGAGAGGCTATGGACAGTAACTCAACTTCGCATACACCTTGTATGGCGGGACGTGGCTAACACGATGAGTTGCCGGATGGATGTGGGGAAAGCGTGCTACCTCTGCAGAGTGTAAAACTATTCGAATAGTTGAGTCCTCAGTAATGGACAGTTGGGAGGCTGTCCTATGACCATGTGTAAGTTTTGATTTAAAAAAAATGAAAATGGAGATGTTTATTTGGAACCATACCAAAGGGTCGGTATGGGGTTGCCGGAAAATAGTCGAACCATGATGGGCTATGGTCGACAAGGTGGAGTTTGAGAAAAATCAAGCTATGGTGTTGAGAAAATAATTTCAAAATTCTTCTCTCCCCTTTTCAATAAAGATATAGAGATGTCTTCTTTTCAAGTTAAAACTGTTTTAGAGACAACTAAAAATTAGGGCTAAAATACTTATTAAAGTATGCATTGGGTGGTTTGCAAGTACAATCCAATGTACTCATAATGGTTTCGTCCCTGGCTATTGTCTTAGCCAGGTTTCGAGGAACACTTCGATGGAGAGGATTATGGCGCCGATGACGCGAACTAAGGATTCTTCATTAGTCAGTTGCCCCTGGGAACTAAGGGACGTTAGTAGGCCATCGACGTTGTTTGCTTCCGCTGAATGATGGTATTTTGCCCATGAAGGCACCTATGTAAGACTTGGTCGAAATGACCATATTATTGTAAGACTTGTATTCGGTATTGTAATGGATGTAAACTGTGATGTCAAGTCGAGTTATGTGCAACAACAAACTGATCATGGATTGTTGCTGGAAACATAACGAGTATCTCGGATAGCTAATCCGGGGTCCTCACACTACATCACCATGCCTGCCTCCGGAGTGATGCGTGAGTAGTTCATCCTTGGACTACGGGCCCATAGCAGTAGCTAGATGGTTGTCTCTCCACTTTGTGCCATCATGTTTAGATCTTGTGAGCTGCCTAACATGATCAAGATCATCTTATTGTAATGCTACATGTTGTGTTTGCTTGGATCCGATGAATAGTGATGTTATGATCAAGTTGTTTATCAATATATCTACTGTTTTATTTATGTTCTTGCATGCTCTCCGTTGCTAGTAGATGCTTTGGCCAAGTAGATGCTTGTGACTCCAAGAGGGAGTATTTATGCTCGATAGTGGGTTCATGCCTCCAGAAATCTGGGCTCGAGCGACAGAAACGACTAAGGTTGTGGATGTGTTGTTGCCACTAGGGATAAAATAACTAATGCTTAGCTTAAGGGTACTGCTGTTAAGTCTAATGCGTTTGTTTACATTACATTCTTTGTTTAATGCAATTATCCGTTGCTTGCAACTTAATACTGACGGGAGACACGGATGCTATCCTAGAGGTGGATTATTAGTGATGGATGCAGCTAGTAAGCGGTCCATGTATTATGATGTAATGCCCAATAAATACTACAATAAACAATCATGTCATATATTGCATTGTCTGCACTTGCTATTTGTCAATTGCCCAGCTGTAATTTGTTTACCCAACATGTATGCTATCTTTTATGGAGAGACACCACTAGTGAACTATGAACCCGGTCCATTCTTTTAGACTGGTAAAAACACCGTTTCCATCACGCTCTGCAATCATTTGTTCTCTGTTATTTTCTGAATTATAATTGTTCTCCACACCATACGTTTAATCCTTTGTATTCAGCAAGCCGGGGAGATTGACAACCTTCCTGTTTCGTTGGGGCAAATTAGTTTTATTGTGTTGTGTGTAGGTCCACGACAACCACCATATTTTCTGGCGCTGTTAGGAGGCTTCTCTCCCGTCAAGACGCTACATTTTCTGGTGCCGTTGTCAACCTTCTGAAGCTCTCTTGACTCCTACTGGTTCGATAACCTTGGTAGAATTACAAGGGAAAATTGCTGCTGCACTATATCATACCTTCCTCTTGGGGTCTCCCAACGAATGTGTGTTTTCACGTCATCATTGCGCCGCAAGGCGTTGGCCATGGTGGCTAGCCGCACGACGGCACGCCGAACCACGGGGGAGCCTCACAGCCAGGTCCTCGTGGTCTCGGTACGCCTACTGCTTGGCAGCCTGGTGTGCAGGGGACGCGTGCACCTGCCGATGCGGGTTCTGGCCCGTCGCAGCCTCGGGCGTCGGCGGACGGTCAGGGCGGCGCTGGCGGCGCGCGTGTGGCGTGGCGGCCGGTCCGCCAGGAGGAAGTTGTGTTGTCTGCGGTTGTGCCGCCACCGCCACCGTGCATCATACCGAGGAGCGAGGAGCTGAACGAGCTGGAGCGCCGGCTGCGGCACGCGCTGGTGGTCTATGTGGGTGGCGCCCAACCTTGGGTGTCCCATCAACAAGTGGAAGAGGCGATCATCTGCAATGCCGGGGTCCCTAGGGGCGTGTCCTCGGTGCATAGCTTCAAGCCGGAGGATTTCCTGGTGGTCTTCTCGTCCGGCGAGCACCGCAACCTTGTCACGTCGTGGCCTTCCCTGGTGCATGCACACTTCACCCTGTTCTTTAGGCCGCGGACGTAGCTGGCGCAGGCGGAGCGGAGGGTGGTCAGATCCAGGGTGGTGGTGGCAATCGAGGGCATCCCACCGCATGTGTGGGCACGCTCCACCATGGAACACCTCATGAACACCTCTTGCACGGTGGTGGCGCTCGCGCCGGAAACGGCGAACATGACGGACTTGGGCACCTTCCAGCTGACGGGTTGGACGACGAATGCTGAGCTGATCCCGCCGGAGTGGGACCTGTGGGTGTCGGAGCCGGAGAATTTCGTCATGGAGGAGGCGGTGCCGCGGCCTCGTGGCCGGGACAGAGAGCGTGGGCTGCTGAGGTACCGTGCGCTGATCCATCCGGATAGGGTGGAGGAGTACCATGTCCTGGAGGCTCCAAGGGTTGGTTCGAGCTCGCCGGGGCGCCGCCAGAGCAGCCTATCAGACCCTGGGAGCTTCGGCGGCGATGGCGGTTACTGGACTACACACAACCTTGGTTGGACTGCAGGTGTGCCGGATCGCCGTGGTAGTCTCACCTCAGGCGGCTCTAGTAGTGAGGTCTGGCGGCGAGGTGCGCCGTCGACCTTACCGGCGACAGCGACTGCGGCATCAGAAGAGGAGTGGCAGCTGACGTCAATCAACGGGCCAATCAGTGCAGGGCTCACAGGCAGGGTGGGGCCGGTTGCGGCAGAGGCCACAGCTAGAAAACTGGTGCCGCCACTTTACGACTGAGTCCAAGGGGGGACAGTGTGGCTTTTTCAGAGCCGGTGATCATGCAGGTGGGTCCTGGTGCAGCGGATGAGACAAGGAGCTGGGCAGTTGTCGATCCCGATTTGGATAGGGCGCAGACTCCGCCAGCGTTGGTTGGTCTGGGCCAGAAGGTGTTTGGGTCCAAGGCAGTAAACCTGGGGTCGCCACCAGGCATGCAGCTAGCCGCCAACAGGCATGAAATCCTGCCGCTAGTGGGCGCGAGCCAGGCAGTGGTTGACACGCAAGGGTCAGCTCAGGAAGTGGACCTGGTTGGTACAGTGCCACCAGCTGGAGTGGACGAGGCTTTTGAGCGGGTAACAGTTCCTGTGGGGCCGAGCTCGGAAGCCTCTGGATGCATGGCGAATAGCATGTGCGCGGTGTCCGATTCACCCTTTGAGGTGGAGAATGGGCCCGCTGTTAGTGGGGAACAACAGTACTTTTCGTTTGCTCTCTCGGACGAGTCGGCGGATGCGGCCCATGAGATGGTCCAGGAGGAGGCCCAGGTTGTCTCGACCCTCCCCACGGTGGCGCCGCCTAATGGGCCAGCGCTGCTTGGGCCACTAGGCCAATCTGGAGAACTGGCACTGGGCTCCCGCATGACACAGAAGGAGGAGGCAGCTACCTCCCGCATGAAGGCTTTCTGCTCCAAGCTACTGAAGATGCTGGCGCCCCCCATCCTCAAGGAGATCAAATCGACAAAGGCGCTACGCGCCAATGCCGACCCGTTCACGCCAAGGAGAGTAACCAGGAGCAGCAGAGTTCAAGGCCTTGCACCATCACCGGCGTGCAGGGGAAGCTTCCCAAGAAGGTGTCCACAGCTAACATGGCGCTTTTGAACGCGCTTGGGATCGTGCCGGCGGACCTCTGTGTGAATGAGGCGCACGTGGAGGAGCTACAACAGCTGTTTGACTCGCCGCTCCGTGATCAACACATGCGTGCAATTGCAGCGATCTATGGGAAGATGATGTCGGCTGGGTTCCCGAGCGAGCAAGGCTCGCAGACGGTCAGCGCTTGTTAGCGGTTGTTCGAGAGGGTGGGGTGTTGATTTCTATTCCTATGGATATCAACCCGGAGCTGGTGGGGTGGAACACCCGGGGCCTGAATGATCAGGCCAAACGTGATACGGTTAGGGAGTTCTTGGCTTCAGTTAGAGCCAACATTGTCTGTCTCCGGGAGACAAAAGTGGATGTAATCGATAGTTTCTTTGTATTGCAATGTCTCGGGCTGTCGTTTGACGGCTTTGCGTACTTGCCGGCGGAGGGCACTCGGGGGAGGATCCTACTTGCCTGGGATTCTTCGGTGGTGGTGATCGATAGCACAGTTTTTGACTCCTATGCAATCACGGGCGAGGTCCATGTGAAGGATTGGAGCCGATGGTGGCTCACGGCGGTGTACGGGCCACAGGGCGATGCGAATAAGTTGAAATTCTTGGAGGAACTTACGGAGAGAAGGAGCCTGTGCCCAGGGCCATGGCTTGTGATGGGTGACTTCAATATGATCATGAACGCGGCGGAGAAAAATAACAGCAACCTCAACAGGCGCATGATGGCCAGGTTTAGGGAGTTTGTGAGCACGCATGAGCTTAACGACCTCTATCTGCACGGCAGGCTTTACACGTGGTCGAATGGGAGACAGGCTCCCACCATGACAAGGATTGACCGGTGATGCATGTAAAATGCATGCATGAACTTTGCATTATTTTTACTTATATTCCAGTCATATTTGCATCATATAAGGGTTATATCACTGTTTTATAATGATTTTGGGAATATCTGATATGTTTCCTATTTTTTATGGAATTAACCCTGCGCAGTCAAAAAACCCTATTTCTATATTTTAATGTTTCAGGGACCCGAACGACGTCCAAATGACCTGCAAATTTACGGGCATCAATATTTGGAAGGAAGAAGACCTGGGGGCGAAGGAAGCAAACAAGCGGAGGCCCGATGGCCCAGATGAGTGGGCCCACATGGCCCAAGTACCTGGCCGCGTGGGACCCCCCACTTTGGCCCTCGGAGCTCCGTTGTCATCGATCTTTCCTCCACCGACTCCGTTTTGACCTAAAAACGCCTATAAAAATAGTCCCCCGACGTTCTCTGGAAGGAGCGCCGCAGAAACACAGAAACACCGAAACAGAGACCTGGAGCTACAGATTGGAGGGGGAAACTCCGGCGGGGCGCTGCCGGCGTGGTCACCATCTTCTCCAACGACTTCTCCACCGTCTCCATGATGAGAGGGAGTAGTCCACCTCTGGACTATGGGTTTGTGGAAGTAACTTATGTATCTCTCTCTCTCTTGAGCTTCACTAATTAGTACCGTATAAGTTGCTGAACATGATTACGGTCATCTATGTAATACCTTTGTGGTGGATCTTTTTATGAGTTAATATATGTTTGAGATTGCAATGGTTTTTTTTTCAGTTATGAAAGTAGATGCATATTATGTACCCCGTTCTTATTTACTTGTCATGATCAAGCATGTTTATGAGAGCGTGTGAGGGGGAACGTGTGCACTAGTTGGAGTAACGGGGGTGGCTAGTGCAGTGAACGTGAGAGAAAGTTCTGCGATCCACTTGGGTGTTTTACCTTACTTTGTTGCCTCACTAGGGATAAAAAAAATACCATGCTACCGGAGATGTGGGTGTGACCATTGCCACTTCTCCATGAGTAGATCTAGCATGTTCTTATTTTAACTTCATGTCATGATACTTATTGCTATACTCTGAGTTATCTTAATTACTGAGGTGTTATGATTTAGTTCGCATCTTGTTGGAGTATAAGAGAGACTAATAACCAAAAGGTCTCTATGTTAGGACGTGATGCCCATATAATTATAACTTGTCATTAAACTGTTGTGTTGCAATCTCATATGTCAACTCTAGTGTTCCATTGTCTACCACTTTATTAAAGAGAGAGTGCATTTGTGAAACCATGAACCCCGGTCCATTTTTAATCATAAGAAACACCTTTCCAACAACTTTTACCACTTTTCCATTTTCTGCCATTTAAAAATCCGAAAATACAAAACCACTTTTACATCTTGCATTCATCATATAAAACCCAAAAATATCATTTATCATTGCTACCACCATCCTTGCATATTTATTTACCACCATTGCATATTTATTTCTTGTTTGCATTGCATATCATCTTGATATCATTCTCACACCTTGTGCTTGACAACCACTAGGTGAGGTTGAGGACCAAAACATTTACTTGTTTTGTAGGTAACCAAAAGAAGGATAGGAAAGATAAATCTTCACTACTGATTCCCGAGAGTTCGATATTAAACCCTCGAGTCACCCTCGTGGGAAAAACACGTCTTCCACTTACTACACACTCTGCACTTGGAGTCTCAACCTAACCCATTTACTATTCACGCAGGTAACTACGTGAAGGGCCATCAAGAGTGCTTTTTGGCGCCGTAGCAGGGGAAGATACGAAGCTTCCTGCAGAATATTTTTCCCGTCAACTACACGCCATCAAAACTGTTTTCTGGCGCCGTTGCCGGGGAATCCTTGTGAAAGGTTTATCGAGGGTCCCCTGCACTAGTTCTGTTTTCTAGCGCCGGATTTATCCAAGAATTTCTCACCAAGTCAACTTCATCACCAAATTGTGCTAACACCTAAGCTTGGGGAGGTTGCACCTACGTGAGTATCATCTTATCCATGTTTACCTTCAAAGCAATTTATCTTGTTTTGTCATTGTCTTGCATTTTTTAAGTTCGGTTTGCATATTTATTTTCAGTTTTGCATTTTGTGTTGCATTTGTTATTTCGGTTTGCATCATTTATTGTCATTTTATTTTCAGTTTTGCATAAAAAAAATAAAAAAACATATAAAAACTTGCTAAAATGGGAGAAAGAACTAAGTTGTGTGATTACACAAACACTCCAAATGATCAATTTATTGCTAGGCCCATTGCCACACCTGAAGATGTCTTTGATGACCGTTATGAAATATTTAACCTATATAATAGGGAAAAGAAAGTTGAAGAAGTTAAAATGCTTAGTGAAGTCAAGAACCATTGTTTGACTTAGGGAATTGTAGCTTGCATGACTTAATATCTATCTTACAAAAATTTGCAAGTGATCCTTCCATCAAATAACCAAGCAGGTTTTGGTTCTTATATTGCTAATCATGTGTTAAAAGAAAAGATTGCTAGGTACAACCAAGAGGCTATGATACCACCTAAGCTTGGGGATGTATGGATTCCCAAAGTCCTAGTAACCATTGGAAAAGAGACACACCATGCTATACTTGATCTAGGATCTAGTGTCTCTGTTTTATCTAAAGAACTATATGAAGTACTTGAATTGAAAAATCTTGAAAAATGCTCTATTGAACTTGCACTTGCTGATGATTCCATTAAACATGCTTTAGGAAAAGTAAGTGATGTTTGGTAGAGTTACATATGACATTTGTGCCTGTTGATTTTCTAATCATGGATATGGGGAATAAAACCTCTAGTCCAATTATTCTTGGAAGACCTTTTCTTCGTACTACAGGTGCTATCATTGATTCAAAAGAAGGGAATGTGAAGTTTCAGTTTCCACACAAGAAGTGCATGGAACACTTCCCAAGGAAGAGGGACACCAAAGTTCAAGCTCCCTCATGAGCTTCGTCCACAATAAACATCAAGTAAGAAGCCTAGCTATATGGCTATAAAGAAAGCGCTTTACGGGAGGCAACCCGGTTGTTTTTATTTGTGATTTTCTTTGTGTCCTCTTGCTGTAACAAGAGACTTAGTGTTTAGTTTAGTTTCTGGAATTTTTAATAAAGTGCCAAGTTTTACTCATTTTGGTATGAAGAAGTTGCTTATAGCGTTCGGAGATATTATTCCTGCACGAATCTGTGCACGGTATGATTTTTAATTCTTATTCTGTAACTCCGAATGAGCTCATATTTAAACTGTAGTGCAACTTTTCATCCTCTGTATGCATGAATTTTTCGGAATTTTCGACAAAGTTAAGTAGGGTAGAAAAATACGTTTAGCTGCTGCTGTTTTTCTGGACAGATTCTGTCCCATTTTGTTTGATGCATGCTTAGAACTTTTAACATGAATCTTTTTGATCCAATTGAGTTTATGAGTAGGCATACAACATTATACATTTCTGGACATTCATATGAATTTTTGTCTAAGGATTATATGCAGCAAGAAATCTATTTGTTTATCACTACTAATGTGCCCCACAGAAAAAGAAATGGGAGAAACGGTGTTTTGAAGTTTTTTCACAGGGATTAGAGGAGATGCACCAAGAGCTATCCAAGGATGGTGAAGACCATAAGCTTGGGGATGTGAAGACAACCCCACTGGACCTACACACTCTCGGTTTGCACACGTCTAACTTCTGTTTTTCGATCGAAACACTTTATCGCATAAACTTGGAGCGTCTTTTTGTTTGTTTAGGTTAGATTTTTATTTTGTGAGACCACCACACTATCATTTATATATGAGAGAGCTACTGGAAATTTGGGTTGAATTATGTTGGATGCTATTATAAGATTGGGAAAAGGGATGTTGAGTTAATTTTAAAAGATACATATAATTGCATGATTCATGAGCTTGTTAATGAGTAATAATTTGCAAATATTTTATCAAGAGCTATCTTTTATTCATGTTTTGATGCTAAATGTTATTCTACCTTGTTTTAACATGGATTAGTTAGTTCTATGGACACTCATGCATGCATTTAGATGGTCAACTTTCTCCCTCTTGCTAGCCCAAAAATTCCAACAAGCAAAAACTTGTTTCCAACACCTTCAACCAAAGTTTTTCCAGTGAGTCCACCATATCTACCTATTAGCTTTATGCTATTCCGAGTATGTTTATCATGATATTTGTGTTATCTATACCTCTGAATGAAAATGCTTATGTTGTTAATTGTTGTGGGAAAAGTTGGTTATATAGCTCTCTCGAACTTGATGCACACTTTACTTTCATTGCATAAATAAAATATGACCCATTGTGATTAAAATTATGATGTTGTGTGACTTGACAAATGTCTTTGGTTGAGAGTTAGCTCATATGTGCTGTCACATGGCAAGCTTTCAACATTGCACATCATCTCATTTAGTTGATATCATGTACTTTTGTTTATGGATGCTTACCATGGGTGAAATAAATGGGAAATGAAGTGAGTTTAAATGAGTTTGTATAAATGGTTAGAGAGACGCCTGGGCCGCTAATCTAAGCCATGCATCATTCATGGTGGAAATTTACTTACATGCTATGGTGAACCTTCTGTGATACACCTTACAATAAAAAGCTATCCAATGGTAAATAAAAAGGGTGTTGAGATTGTTCATTGTGTTTGTTTGTCTTGTCATTTTGATATGGGCTTGTTCCATATCCTGGGACAAGAGGTACCCCAGTTGACGCTCTTAATGATACTATTATTACTTACAATGATATTTAACTTGAACTTGCTTTGTTTTCCAAGTTGAGTAACACATGGAGTAGGTACTTGTATTCAAGGGGCATGAGACTTTCAACCTGTACTTTGTCAAGCACACTACTCGTATTGCTTTCACTTTAAACTTAATCATTCAAGATGCTATGATAGGGGAATGAGAGCTTGACACCAAGGATTACCATATTACAATCATTGACTTAAGTAGAGAAGTTCAGAAGTTAGATGAAATTTATTCATGCTTTACCTCTACTCATATATATCTTTCCAAAGTGTCCACCTTTTATATTCAGATTTTCATCAATACTCTATGACCATTGTAGGATGTTCTTACTTATTATTATGCATACATGTGGTCCATAGTACTTCTTCTCTTATGTTACACTTTGTGAATTATCATTGAACATCCTTGCATTGAATACTTGATATCACTTCATAAACTATCTTGCATATTGCTACTCCTTTTAAGAATGAATCATTTTACTCTATGTAGCAATAGTAATCATCTTTGATATCCATTGATAGTATTAAATTGCAAAGTCCATGTTAGTTTT
Organism: Poa pratensis; assembly: GCA_947311845.1. Taxonomy (NCBI): domain Eukaryota; kingdom Viridiplantae; phylum Streptophyta; class Magnoliopsida; order Poales; family Poaceae; genus Poa; species Poa pratensis. The sequence goes on from CAMZMU010000118.1 coordinate 27,669,661, forward strand.
ATCACCTTCATACTCGAGGACGAGTATAGGTTAAGCTTGGGGATGTTGATGCATGTAAAATGCATACATGAACTTTGCATTATTTTACTTATATTCCAGTCATATTTGCATCATATAAGGGTTATATCACTGTTTTATAATGATTTTGGGAATATTTGATATGTTTCCTATTTTTTATGGAATTAACCCTGCGCAGGCAGAAAACCCTATTTCTATTTTAATGTTTCAGGGACCCAAACGACGTCCAAATGACCTGGAAATTTACGAGTCATATTTTTGGAAGGAAGACTGGGGCGAAGGAAGCAAACAAGCGGAGGCCCGAGGGCCAATGAGTGGGCCCACGCGGCCCAGTACCTGGCCGCGTGGGACCCCCCTTTGGCCTCGAGCTCCGTTGCCGTCGATCTTTCCTCCACCGACTCCGTTTTGACCTAAAAACGCCTATAAAAATAGTCCCCCGACGTTCTCTGGAAGGAGCGCCGCAGAAACACAGAAACACCGAAACAGAGACCTGGAGCTGCAGATTGGAGGGGGAAAACTCCGGCGGGGCGCTGCCGGCGTGGTCTCCATCTTCTCCAACGACTTCTCCACCGTCTCCATGATGAAGAGGGAGTAGTCCACCTCTGGACTATGGGTTTGTGGAAGTAACTTATGTATCTCTCTCTCTTGAGCTTCACTAATTAGTACCGTATGAGCTGCTGAACATGATTACGGTCATCTATGTAATACCTTTGTGGTGGATCTTTTTATGAGTTAATATATGTTTGAGATTGCAATGGTTTTGTTTCAGTTATGAAAGTAGATGCATATTATGTACCCCGTTCTTATTTACTTGTCATGATCAAGCATGTTTATGAGAGCGTGTGAGGGGGAACGTGTGCATTAGTTGGAGTAACGGGGGGTGGCTAGTGCAGTGAACGTGAGAGAAAGTTCTGCGATCCACTTGGGTGTTTTACCTTACTTTGTTGCCTCACTAGGGATAAAAAGAAATACCATGCTACCGGAGATGTGGGTGTGACCATTGCCACTACTCCATGACTAGATCTAGCATGTTCTTATTTTAACTTCATGTCATGATACTTATTGCTATACTCTGAGTTATCTTAATTACTGAGGTGTTATGATTTAGTTCGCATCTTGGTGGAGTATAAGAGAGACTAATAACCAAAAGGTCTCTATGTTAGGACGTGATGCCCATATAATTATAACTTGTCATTAAACTGTTGTGTTGCAATCTCATATGTCAACTCTAGTGTTCCATTGTCTACCACTTTATTAAAGAGAGAGTGCATTTGTGAAACCATGAACCCCGGTCCATTTTTAATCATAAGAAACACCTTTCCAACACTTTTACCACTTTTCCATTTTCTGCCATTTAAAAATCCGAAAATACAAAAACACTTTTACATCTTGCATTCATCATATAAAACCCAAAAATATCATTTATCATTGCTACCACCATCCTTGCATATTTATTTACCACCATTGCATATTTATTTCTTGTTTGCATTGCATATTATCTTGATATCATTCTCACACCTTGTGCTTGACAACCACTAGGTGAGGTTGAGGACCAAAACATTTACTTTGTTTTGTAGGTAACCAAAAGAAGGATAGGAAAGATAAATCTTCACTACTGATTCCCCGAGAGTTCGATATTAAACCCTCGTGGGGAAAACACGTCTTCCACTTACTACACACTCTGCACTTGGAGTCTCAACCTAACCCATTTACTTTTCACGCAGGTAACTACGTGAAGGGCCATCAAGAGTGCTTTTGGCGCCATAGCAGGGGAAGATACGAAGCTTCCTGCAGAATATTTTCCTGTCAACTACACGCCATCAACCGGGCATTGGTGTCGGTGGATCGGACTTGAACAACCCCGACAATGTTTTGCAGGTGCTGTCGTCCAATGTCTCGGATCATACGCCGTTGCATCTGTCGTTAAATGCTGCTTTCCCGACCGAAGAAGAGATTCAAATTCGAGGTGTTTTGGGCCAAGTTAGATGGTTTTGAGGAAGCGGTGAAAGAGGGCTGGGTGTGTGAGGATGGTATTGCCGATCCTTTCCTCAGATTGGACACGCTGCTGCGTAATACGGCTAAGCATCTGCAACGATGGGCCAGCGGAAGATTGGAATGTTAAGATCCAGTTAGCCATTGCGAATTCGGTGATTCATAGGCTGGAGGCAGCGCAGGAGAGGAGGCTGCTATCGCCGGGCGAATTGTGGCTGAGGAGTATGCTAAAGCAAGCGGTGCTAGCACTTTTGTTCCTGGAGAGCACCATCACCCGACAGCGATCTAGGATGAACTGGCTAAAAGATGGCGACGCCAACACTAAACTGTTTCATGTGGTGGCTAACGGCCGTAGGACACGGAACTTCATCCCGGCTATCACAGTGAATGGGGAGGTGATCACGGATCAGCAAAGGAAAGAAGAGCCTTCTGCGACGCATACCAAAACCTGTTGGGTGCAATCCACACGAGAGAACATACGATTGATCTCGATCAGCTGCCCCTACCGCAGGCAAACTTGTAGGACTTGGATCGATTGATTACGGAGGAGGAAATCTGGGATATTATTAAGGAGCTCCGGCGGACAAGCGCCTGGCCCAGATGGCTTCGTTGGGCTCTTCTTCCAGCGGGCCTGGCCCAGCATCAAGAGGGACGTGATGGCAGTTTTTTTGAAGCTGTTCGTGGGAGATGGCCGAGGTATCGGAAAACTGAACAAAGCGTGATCACGCTTATACCGAAAAAACAGGAGGCTACGCAGGTGGGAGATAATCGGCCGATCAGTTTAGTCCACAGTATATCCAAGCTCTTCGCGAAGCTGTTGGCGAATAGGATTAGGCCGAGATTGGGTGAGCTGGTGAGCGTGAATCCGTCCGCCTTCGTCAAAGAGAAACCTTCACGATAACTTTCTGCTGGTGCGCCAAGTGGCGAGGAAGATGAACAACAAGAGAACCCCATGTGTTTTACTCTAGCTAGATGTGTTGAGGTGTTTGATTCGGTGTCTTCGGCGTTCCTATTCGAGGTGATGGCAAAAATGGGGTTCAGCGATATGTTCCTTAGATGGGTGGCGATTCTGTTGAGAACGGCTAGCACAAAAGTATCGGTGAATGGAGTGCCCGTGAGGAAGATTTGTCATGCTGGAGGCCTAAGGCAGGGGGACCCGGTCTCGCCCACTTTGTTCATCTTGGGCATGGAGGTCCTCACGGCCATGGTCTCGCGTGCGGTGGAGCTCCAATTGTTCCAACCAATCCTGGGGGTCAAGCCTCTGCAGCGGATCTCGGTTTACGCGGACTATGTGGTACTTTTCGTCCGGCCGGTGCGCACGGATCTGCTGGCCACACGCGAGATCCTGCGATTGTTTGGAGGTGCCTCGGGCCTGTGCATCAATTATCTAAAATCTGCTGCCACACTGATAAAAGGAGAGAAGCGGACGGCGAGCGTGTCCAAAACATCCTTGGCTGCAGACTGGAGAAATTCCCCATTCAGTACCTTGGCCTCCCGCTAGCGCTGCGTCCTCTGACCAGAGATGAATGGCAGCCGGTGATTGACAAAAACGGCGAATGCGGTGCCCGCATGGCAGCGTGGATTGATCGCGAGACCCGGGAGGTTAGTGCTTGTCAAGACGGTCATCGCTGCCAGACCAATTCACCACATGCTCGTGGTGGAAGCCCCCCTTTGGATGCTTGAAGAGATTGAGAAGTGGATGCGCTCTTTCTTCTGGGCCGGAAAGAGGGATGCCAATGGCGGACAATGTCTTGTCGCCTGGGAGAACTTGAGCATGCCGAAGAGATTGGAGGTCTTGGAATCAAGGATCTAAGGCTGCAGGGCATTGCGCTCTAGGTGCGGTGGGAATGGCTGTGGAGAACTGACCCATCTAGGCCGTGTCAAGGGCTCCCACTGATGCGCGATATCGACGCACAAGAAGCTTTCAGAAGCTTGGTCAAAATTCATGTCGGAGATGGTAGGAGTTGCTTGTTCTGGGCGGACAGATGGTTCCAGGGGAGGGCGGTCAGTGCGATCGCGCCGACAGTGTTTGAGCTGGTTAGCTCCAGGGCAAGGAAACAGAGGACGATTGCTGAGGCCCTGGAGGGCAATCGATGGATGGAGGATTTGGAGGCGCCGCCAATTGGTGAGGCGGCGCGCCAACTGGTGGTGCTTTGGGCCACGCTTTCCATGGTCCAGTGCACGGACGGTGTGCCTGACGAATTCAGCTGGCCATGGTCCACCTCTGGTCAGTACACGGCTAGCTCGACCTATGAGTGTTGTGCCAAGGGAGGGAGAGTTCACCGACGGCGAGCTGCACTTGGGACACCTATGAGATGCTGTGCCAAGTGTCGCATTTTTGTTTGGCTTGCACTAAAGCATAGAGTGTGGACCTCGGACAGGAGGTTTAGGCATGGATTGCAGGAAGACACGGCGAGCTGTTTCAGTTGCCTGCAAGAGGAAGACACCATTGAACATGTGTTTTTTTTTTTTTGCACAAGGAGGCCCCCGAAGGGGCAGGAAGCATTTCATTAATTCCAAGCAGTGGATGTACAAAAAGTTACAAAGGACCCCATAAGATAAAGAAACACACATAGGTCCCTGGTATATGCAGAAAAGACCTTGCTGAAAGATGTGAAAAAGCGATCAGGTCCTTCTCTTTCTCCACCACCGAGCCGGAAGTCAACGTCGCCGCCGTCGTGCCCGAAGCGGGGACGAAACCACTTGCTCCTGTGCCGACGTAGTATGCAGCAGATGACCTCGAAAGGGCCTCACAAAGGAGGTTAAACACACGCCGGAGCCCTTAGCCGGCTTCTGGATAGGCCAAACGATGGCCTTGGATGTCGGACGGCTGTCACCCGCCACCGAGGTGATGCTCCAGAAAATTAATTGCTTCCCAACTCCACTGCTGCTTGATGCTAGAGCTCGCCCAATCGATGCCGCATCCTTCGCAACCACCACGCCTGATGGAGGACAAAGAAGACAGGAGGAGCAGCAGTACCTTGCAGCAGTTGGTTCTTCACCAACACCGTTAGAGCAAATCGGCCCGCCGTCAAACTCGCCACACCTGCCACGGGTAGGAGGAGACAGGCGAAGAAGATCGGCCTGGAGAAGAACCGGAGGAACCGACGCAGATGCAAAACAGGCAACAATGAACTCCCTCCTCCCCTCGCCGCCGAGGCCGGCAGAGGACGGAGCCAATCGCCCACCATCGCATCGTGCCCATCACCGCTCGATGCAGCCGCCGACGCGCCCGTGCGTCCCCTCCCCTCGCCACCATGGCCGGCCGGAGGAAAGTTCCGAGCAGATCGAGCGAACAACACCAAGAAGTGGCCGCATGCCACACCTTTATTCAGCAGAGCGTCAGCTTTCTCCCCAGCTCCTAGCTCCAACCAGAGAAGCAAGAAAGCAGAGAAGAAGAGCCCTAAGCTCCGGGCCTGGCCGCCATGACCCCGAGCTCCACTCCATCCTACGGGCAAAACGCCCCAACCCGGCAAAACGCCGACAAGCCTACTAGTACTATACACAAGAGGACGAGCGACACCCCCCCTCAGCCATCTCCAGCCGGCGGCGCCGGCAGGAGCGCCTCGGTTTGGCCCGAGAACAACCTGGGAGCTCTCCGCTATAGTAAATCAGGAGAGAGAGAGAGTGGGAGATAAGAATGAAGTTCCCAGATGACCCCCATTGAACATGTGTTGGTTCAGTGTGTGTACGCTAGGGAAGTTTGGTACCGATGTTTTTAGCTCCTCAAGGTGAGGGTTCGAGGGCCGGTACGGTCGGACTTTCTTGAGCCTTGGTGGCTTCGGGAGAGCGTGTCAGATTACAGGGCAAGGATAAGAATAAATTTGACACCGTGGTGACTTTGATCTGTTGGTCAATATGGAAACAAAGGAACGCGAGGGTTTTCAACAATGTCAGGCAACAGTGCACTGCACAGGTGCTGTCGTGGAAGATCATAGATGAGCTCGAGCTGCCTTTGGCGCACTCTCAAAAAAAAAATACCGATTCGTTTCTTTTCTTGGATACAGCCCCTTCGTCGTTCGTCCTTCCGGCAGAATGAACGTGAGGAGACCTAGAGCTCCGGCGCTGGCCCTATGGTCGCCCAACTCCGGTGGGGCGCCGCTCTCCCCGTTGCCCAACATCCCGTTCCGGCCAACTTCGTCCCTTCCGAGCCCCTCCAAGCGCCTGCTCCCGTCCGCCGTCGTCTCAAGTTAGTTGCCCCGCCGCCGCCCCTGTTCGCTCCATCCGTTCAAGTACTCCATGGACCAAACCTGAGAAGTAAACATGGCGCTTACTGGGCCGTCCAGTAACTCCCGCAGTCCTGTAGGCGTGGCTCACAGTGGCTAATCAACTGTTCGTGCATGTTCTGAGGCTGTGAGCTGGCTTCGTTCGATCAATTGTTCATGACTTCATGGCTCTCTCGGTAGCTAGTTCCACACGTGGATTGCCTACGTGAAGCAAACGCCTTTTTCTAATCGATAAGGCCTGAGTTAGCATTGAAGTTGCCCGTAGCTTCGGTAAATCCATTCGCCATGAAAAGGTGAACCAGCTCGTGCAGCGTTGCTCTGCTGGAAAACATGATCAAGGTCGGGGACCACATACTAGGGGGCATCCTCCAAGTATAAGAGGTTCCGGCGAGGTCCGAGCAGATCCGACGAGGTCCCGAAAGGTTTCGGGATGGTTTTGATGATCTCCGGCGAGGTTCCGTCCAACTCTGGCGACATTCTGGCGAAGATGAAGGTCTGGCGCGGCTTCGGCAAGGTACTGCGTATGTTTTGTCAATCTCGGGCGAGGTGTTCTGGGGTGGTGGAGGTACGGCGAGGTGCTCCGACGTAGTGGTCTGGCGAGGCGTAGGTTGCCGTGGCAGGGCTAGATGAACTCGGGCGAGAAATTCTGGCCGGCGGCGCTCACAGGGTCTCAATGGGTATTACAGATGATTCGCACAAAATCCAAAGTCCCAATTGTTTCAACCAAACAAATTTCTGCTTTGGCACGGTTCTCATCTCACAGCGGTTTTTTCACAGCTCACGGTTCACAACAGCTTTTCTGAAATCCACAGCTGAATCAAACACACCCGTAGTATCATGCATAATGCTAATAATGATACTTCCCACTACGACTAGTCCAATGATAATGTTTTATATTGAAACACCTAAAACAAGACGCACTGGAGTAAAACTGAGACATTATTTTGACTGTCAGAAAAGGAAAAAAGAAAAGGATCGACACCAGTTTTTCGTTCTGTTTGATTAGATAACGGTCAATCCCTCGGAAGTCGGAACAGAAAGCGAGCAAGTCTCCGCCGTTTCACTGCCTCTCCGCCGCCCGGACGTACGCCGCCGCTAGGGGAGGAGACGCGAAAAATGACAGAGGAGGCGTCGGCAGCCGTCGTCCTCCACAACGCGTATGTCGTCACCATGGACGGCGCCCTCGTGGTCCTCCGGAACGGCGCCGTCGCCGTCGTGGGCGACCGCATCGCCGCCGTGGGCCCTTCGGCGGACGTCCTCGCGGCCTTCCCCCGCGCCGAGCAGACCGTCGACCTCGCGGGCCGTATCCTCCTCCCCGGTTGGTTTCCTCCCAAATCTCAGGCCAATTTTGGGGCGAAAATGTTTTCATTTTTGTTGCTTGATTATTCGATGGATTGGCAGGGTTCGTCAACACGCACGTGCACACCTCGCAGCAGCTCGCACGGGGGATCGCCGACGACGTCGACCTCATGACCTGGCTGCACGGTAGGATCTGGCCCTACGAGTCCCACATGACGGAGGAGGACTCCTACGCCTCCACGCTCCTCTGCGGCATCGAGCTCGTCCGATCTGGGGTCAGCAAATCCTCCACTAGCACCAGTTTCTCTGTAACTACTATAGTAGTTTGCAATGGATTGTGATGCACTGTCGATGTGTTTGCTGATGCCCGGAATTAGTAATTTCGCTGCCTGATTCCGATTGCATCAGTGAAGACGTTGCGTGGATCACACTTGAAGAATTGAGCAGCTCATACAATCTATTCCTTAGTTATTCCGAATGTTGGTTTTACAGCGAGGAAGCTAGATATTGTTTGTTTGTACAGCTCCAGCGTTCGATGGCTAGGTGGAGTATCTTTTCATGGGCTGTAAGGTTTTGGAGCATAATAGAATAGGCATGGTTTGTCAACGAATAGATTTAGAGCTGGGTCCCAAAATCTGCAAATCAAGATCGCTTTGCCGCTTGCTTGTGTGGTATCTGCATATTAGCTGCAAGGAATACTTTGTTGTTTCCTAGTGTTGCATTGTGCTCTGTTTTTAAAGGAAATCTTGCAATGTGCTATTTTGGACAAAGGTTGGTTCCATGTGAACCAAGGGTGGTTTCATTCCACCAGCAAATGGTATGGGGCTTGTGGTTTCAGCTCTTAGAACCCCGCAGATCTTTGACACATTGGCGAATTTGGAGCACCCTGCCACCTAATGATTGCTTACTGTCTGGTCTGTACACCCTTAGTATGTCGAAGTGAACTATGCTATGTTAGACTAAGGGTTTTCGACTTCTCATTATTTAGTACTCCCTTCGTTCCATAATATAAGATTTCATTAGAACCAGTATACTCCCATATTGGCTGTATTAACATCTTTATTATGGGACGGATGAGAAGTCTCATTTGCTTGTACTCAGTGGCACTAAAAGATTAAATAATGAGTAGAAATCACTTTCTAGGCTGATGAAGTTCAATTTCTGTTGTGCTGATAATCGTTCAAAAATCTGATCTAGGCTTCAGGCTTGTTTAATCTTGTAGTATATTCTGTTTGTATCCTCATGGGTATATAGTTTGCTCCTTGTGTAGGTTTCAGTGTGGGTAAGTAGTATTTGTGTTCATTTTAAAATTATGTCATATCTTTCTTGTGATGGTATATGGACTGCTCTGCACTCTAAAGGTTTGAACATTAGATAGAAGAGGTATTTTTTCTGAGAGATGGGAATGCCTTGAGGCGATACTGAGCATAATTGATTTATAATCGTTAAAATCAGTATTTTGTACTGTGTTCATCTAGAGCTAATACACAAACAACTATGTCGCATGTGTTTTCGGAAAAGGAACGGCACATGTGTTCTTTATAGTATTTCATATTATCTGTTACGCAGCTTCTATGCTTAAACTATTTGCCACCTGATGATTTCCACTATCCCAAGATACCTGATTTTTTTTCTTTGGTCATTTAATGGCAGGTAACATGCTTTGCCGAAGCAGGTGGGCAGTATGTTTCAGAAATGGCACGGGCAGTGGAATTGCTCGGATTGCGTGCATGCTTGACAAAGTCAACAATGGATTGTGGTGATGGGTTACCTCCAAATTGGAGTTCTTGTTCCACTGATGACTGCATTCAGGTTTTTTTCTGCCTCCTGACTACTTTCTTGAACATAGTCACCCGCTGCTCAACCCTTTCTTTTGCTTTCAATAAATTCATTTGTAGTGACTGCGGCCCACATCTCTAAGTGTTTGTACTCAACACGTAGCACCTCCGGTTCCATTATATATGTAGTGACTGCGGCCCACATCTCTAATTCCGGCTTCACCTTCCGGGCCTGTATCATAATACATGGGGACAGGTTTTCACTTTGTCATTCTAGGCATGTACATGTGCAATATGACATGAGTCATCCGTAACACGACGTGTGCTGTAGCAGCATCAGCTTGCTCGTGGAAGCAGCAGCCTTCAGGAGGCCCTGCAGCTAGCCGACACGTCAATTGGAGCACAGAAGCTGGTCATGTTAATCACATGTAGCATCTGATGTGTTTATCTAGTTATAAAGTGCATCTCATATATTAGTTAGCGTTACTTTGCTAGGGTGGCCCTATTTTAGATGGCACAGCTGGTGAATATCCGGTCAGCAGAAATGAATTAAGCAAAATAAGCCCCTGATGTCCTACTGTGATCTTCACCTTGATCGGCTATTCTAAAATTAATCCCTCCGCTAACCTGTGCCCTCGCCCCTCGTTCGCCTACCACAGCTCTTCAAGTTGTCTCTGTCTAACCCGATTGGTGTTTATTCTGTTACTAGTAGTGGTACATGATTTTCAGTAGCAAAAGCTTACGGAGCAGATTCCATTGTATCAATATCTGCATACTGATACACTATTAGTACACTAGTCTTCATTTGGAACAAAGTAACTCTAAGTACATGTGGTACATTAGATACTATGTTTAGTTGTTTACTGCTGAGTTAGACATGTGCTGGTACCTAATGGAAAATCCATGTCCATGAAAAATTTGCCAGGAAATACGAACAATTCCTAAGTTTGGAAAAAGTAACAGAGAAGGAATGATTGAAGTAAAGGAAAAGGTTTAGCAAATTTGTAGGTATGAAAGAAAGTAGGGAAGGAATAAAACAGGTTACCAAAAATTGTTACCTTCTGTATCATTTATTGCTCAATGTTCCTTGTTTTTCCCGTGGTACAGATATTGGGGATTGATCGTTACCACAATAAGGCTAATTCATATTTGATTTACATTTGCCCAAAATAAGATCCATCTAAATACAAATAAGTATGTGATTACTCTTTGCATATTTGGCTGTTATGTGATATGAATGACTTGCATTTCCTTTATGCAGTCACAGAAGGATCTATATGGAAAGCATCATAACACAGCTGATGGACGTATCAGGATATGGTTTGGGTTGAGACAGATCATGAATGCGACAGACCGGTTACTGCTTGAAACAAGGGATGCTGCACAGGAATTGAATACTGGAATCCATATGGTATTACATAAAGAAAATTATTTGTGCAAAAAAGTTTACGTCCTCTTTCTCTCTTTTGTCCCTTCTGTGGACAAGTCGCAGCTCGCTATTGATCCTCACAGGGATTACATTCCGACTAAGTACTGTCAATCATAAAACGAGGGATAATATGAAAGCAAAGAAAGGAGAGTCAATGCTAAAAGCATCTTTTTCGCATAAATGCAGTTTGCCATTTGCTTCTCTCCTTATACACTGGAGCTTGAAACCGTGGAACGATGAGATCAGTTATCTCTGTCTCTTGTTTTTAGACTATGATTTGAGTTCCCAAGAATTTTCTTTCTAATTTAGCAGTATCTGTTCCAGTACTGTTTCTACTGTCCAGTAGAAATTTGCTGCTTAGCTGTAGTAAATTGCTTCAACCTTTGGTTTTCATTATTTTGGCAGCATATTGCGGAAATACCATATGAAAATCAGCTTGTAATGCGGACCAAGGAAATTGATCATGGAACAGTTACATATTTAGAGAAAATTGATTTTCTGAGGAGCAATTTGCTGGCTGCGCACTCTGTTTGGTTGAATGAGCCCGAGGTGAGTAAGCTTTTCAAAAATCGAACGATACATTTCACATTATGTACCCTGATTACTCTGAGAACGTATGGAATACCCAAAATTTAAGACTAGGTTAAACTGTATGTCTGTTAACTGTAGGAAGGTTGCCAGAAGTCATCACTTTACAGAATCTGCATATAACCTTTTGCCACAGCTATACATGCTTCTTTTGCTACCTGTTAATTTGTTAGTTCAAAATTCCTTACCATGCACTTTCTACCTTCTGTTAGATTGTGATACTGAAATACAAGTGTTACTTTGGCAAACTTTTCATTTGAGGTTCTCACATGCAGATAAGTCATTTTTCAAAGGCTGGTGTCAAGGTTTCTCATTGCCCAGCATCTGCCATGCGGATGCTGGGGTTTGCTCCTATTAGGGAAATGCTGGATTCTGGTGTTTGTGTCTCTCTTGGTACTGATGGAGCACCAAGCAATAACAGAATGAGCATTGGTCTGCTTAATAATTTCTCCACAAAACTTATTATGAGTCTCTCTAGCTTTCCTCTTTGTTTTCTTCACCTATGATATTTGATACCCATCAACAGCGACTTAGTGGGTGGGGGTTCTGTTGAGTCTTGCATCTAATATTTTTTCCTCTCAATTCTTTCATAATTCTTTTAAATACTTAAATATTTTTTGCATGTTATACATGTACTCCCTCCGTTTCTAAATGTAAGATGTTTTAGCTTTTTCTAGATTCACATGTATCTACATGTATTTAGACACGTTTTAGTGTATTTGTTCACTCATTTCAGTTCGCATATAGTCAACATGTGAAATAGCTAAAACATCTTATATTTAGAAACGGAGAGACTATAATTTATAATGCTCTCCATAGTTCGTCGTAAGGCATATTCATTTATTCTCTACAAAATAGTCATGCTATATATATTCTCACTATATTTTTTTGTTACTATGTTCTGTGTCAATGTACCCGTCGAACATGCATATGCAGATGCTATGCCTAAAAGGATGTAGTCCACTCGATAATTTACAACATTGCTTTGTGCTATACAGTTGATGAGATGTACCTAGCCTCCCTTATTAACAAAGGGCGTGAGACCTACATCAGTGGTACAACAAACCCAACCGTACTTCCTGCTGAGACTGTGCTGAAGATGGCTACTATTAATGGTGCAAAAGCGGTTCTGTGGGATAATGAAATAGGATCGCTGGAGGTTGGCAAAAAGGTGCCGCCCTTAGCCTGCTATTTTTGTCATATGCGGCGTTTGATAACTTTGGTTTATGCATTCAGTTTGGAAGTGGATTCATCTCTACTGTTTGATCATCTTATATTGAAACTCATTGTTAATATCTTTTTTAGCACATTCGCTGATATAACATATTGTCATACATAACCACATAAGAATCTTAAGTCCAGATTATGGTTTTCTAGTATAATCAAATGGTCCGGGTCTCTCAGTTTCTTATTTTACACTTAAGATCTTTTTCACAGGCAGACTTGATAGTGGTTAATCCGTTTAAATGGTCCATGCTTCCGTTACATGACAGGTATGCACCACTGCTATTTATTTGTCTTTCAAGATTAAACTACTGCATTTTTTGTAGCGAGTTCAAACAGTTTTATTTTAACTCATTGACCAAGCATCCTTTGTGTGCAATCCATGTTTAGAACATTGCAATAGCTTTTGTTCATATTCTTTAATGAAGAATTATTTACTCTTAACATTTTATATACAGGATTTTAATAATACATATGGCTTTGCTAATATATACTCTGTATATGTTAGTTCTGTGGCCTACCTACAATGCAATATTCTGAAGTTAATGAACTTCAACTCTGTATTCTGGCATAAAATCAAAAACAAATAACTTAGGCATACTCAACCTTAGTATTTGTTGTAAACAAAATGTGGCAACAAGGAATGCAATTTGAAATTGTGACATTTAATGTTTCTGCTATTACAGCATTGCCAACATTGTTTATTGCATGCGGTCAGAAAATATTGAATCTGTTATGTGCAATGGTCAATGGATTATGAAGGATCAGAAGATTATGAATTTAAATGAGGTAATTCTCTACCTATCTTTACCTAATTAATTAATATTGAGATGTAGGCAAAACGCACCAAGATTATTTCTACAACTTGAAACCTTCCCACTTTGCAAAAAGGCTAGGAGGCAAAACGGCAGTTTCATGCCACATTTCTCTGTCAATGGTACTCCTTTCGAAAGAATACTTTCTTTATTTTCTTTTACTAGGATTGTAGTCTGCATCTCCCTACAGACATGTACCCCCTCTGTTCCATATTATAGGGAAAATTAATTGCTTGAGTTGACCAGAAACGGCAAGCTGCACGATTAGGAGTTCTAGTGCAATTATGGGGCATTTTGGGAAGAAAATCGCTCCGGAAGTTTATACACCCAAAATTGTGTAACAAACTTGAAAAAAGTTACTCGTCCTATAATATGGAACGGAGGGAGCATCAACACTGGTTTCGGTTTGTAATGCAATGGAGCCAGGGCTGGACTCTTCTCATAAAAAAAGGCGGTTCAAAAGACTTGCAACATTTATAATATTAAGCATTCCATTTTTCTTTTGAACAATCATGTCGTAGTGAGAGTCTGAAAGATGAACGAACAGAGCAGATTTCGACAATAGATGTCGTGTTGCCGCCTTGGCTGCTCAACAGATCAGCAAGTAGTGGCAGAAAAAAATAAAGTTGAATATTCATGTGCTTGAAAACTGCAATTTTCAACCGGTTGCAGAAATGGAAGTGATAACCAGCTTCATTTGCTACGGACCAAGCAATGTCTGCATCCCATAAGCATAGCTAAGATATAACACTGGTGGTGCTTCCACTGCTTCTAATTTTATCTTTCTGTGGTCTAGGAGGAGGTAATTTCATCAGCGGTGAAAAGAGCAACCGTCCTCCTAGCGCGGGCTGGCATCAATCTCCCCGAAAGGATGAACCACTTGTGATAGTTATCATCCTGTTTCTTCATGCATAACCGATTAGACTGCAGTTGTATGCATGTGTGGCAGCGTTGTCACTCTTGTATGGTGCTGCGATGCTTATAGATACCTCGCCATGGCACAATGGCTGCAGCAAGACTTGCTTTCTGTGTAAACTCTCAAAATAATGTGTTGTATCCTGTACGAACTCTAGAATAAAGTTGCCATGGAGTTTTGTGATATCCTGTCGCTGCCATGAGTTAAGGGTTGGTTGTGCAGGACAACCAAACCAGCATGTTGCTTGTGAATGACCTAACTGGAAGAAGCAAAGACTCGACTCATATGTGCTCGCTGGCTTTCCTTTGCTGCTAATACCGTCAACAGACAAATACAGGTGTAATTCTGCAGCCGACCTAAATGATCATGTCTTGAATAGCAGTAGTACGGATCTAAGATTTATTTGTCTAGTGTGGGAATGGATCTTGTCAAGGATGGCACCATAAGAAAGGGTTTGCTGAAGCGCCAACTCACATTAATGCACTTACCTTTTTGCTCTGAGCCTCTGAATCAGATGTGCTTCAGAAATAGATAATGGAGCAGATTCCTGGAGGAATCAAAGTGAATCCCAACAAGCATCACTGAAGCTGTGTTTTTTTTTTCCGCTACAGTGTACCGTTTTATACACACTCATCCAACAAAGCAAACTCAGTACCATCTCTTAGCCCATAATAACACTTCCATTAACCCATTCCTGGATGTTCCGATCTGAGGTGCATAGAATACACTGGACGAGAACGTATCCCGTGAAATGGGAAAATCTGTGCACCAGGTGCACCCCATTTTAGTTGACCATCTAAAATGTTTTAAAAAATTCCGCAAAAAGTTTGGACATTGTCACAAAATTTCAAATCAAAATTCATAACACAGATCAAGAAATAAAATAGACAAATCCAACAACAAATAGTGCCAAAATGAAGTTGGGTTTTGAATTTGGCCCATTGTCAATATTGATAACAAATTTGTCATTTTCAGTGGTGATGTTGTGTTTCAAATTGAGACTTAAATTTTTGCGACGATGTATATTTATGTTATGTTAATGTGCACTTTTTTTCTTCAGATTTTTAGAAAAAAAAAAGGTAAATGGGAGTCGGGTGCATAGATTCGCCTGTTTCACGGGATACGTTCTCCACACTGCACGCCTTGTGCCAGGAATCTACTATGTAGAGAAGTCAATAACGCATCTAGAGCGGATGCTGTTGATGGCTTCTCAAAAAAACAACAAAATCAAATAGAGCGGATTCTATTGATGGCAGCTTAACAATGGAGAAAATAGTCATTTCTTAAGCTCCATACGATCATGAAATTCAAGAGAAGACAACATTCTGTTTATTCTTTGTGTTCTCTAACTCGATACAAATTATACGTGACACCTCTAAGAAAAGGTCCACGATCACATCATTGCATTTGTCCTTACAGTTATACCCTCAAAAAGACCGACATCACATCGATGATCGATGTATATGTCCTTGAAGTTACTCACTCCAGTCTCATGTATATTTTGGACTAGTTTCTCAACACTGTGATGCGAGGGAAACTTAAGTTGAATCTAGATTAATGACGACTGCTACTTTAATCTTGATATGTCTTCGCCTAAATGTTGAAATCTATATTTGAATCCATAATTAAATTGAATCTAGAATTATGATGAACGCTGTTCTATACCTAACACTGCCTCGCGTTAATGTTGCAATAGGATTCACTGAGATTTCAAGGAAAAAGGATATTTCTACCCAAAATGCTGTAAATTAAATATTCTTGATCAGCTTCAGTCTGATGGCTACCATCATAAAGGTGAAATTGCTTTGAGTGAGTGTTGTGCTGAACTGGGAGTCGGTTTTCTGAATAAAATGGGATAACTCTACTTAGCAGGCTGCAACACCGCAGTTCTAATATAAATGGAAAATCATGCGAGAGACATAGATACAGCAGCCGAGCGCAATCTCACGCCATCCGTTTCCCACCTCGTCTCTGGAGCAGTGGCAGCAGCGATATATGTCTGTCATCACATGACAATGCATGTCAAATAAAGCAATGCAAATACGACGAAAATTCCAAAAAATAACAACATATTTGCTTCCGTAGAAAAAAGATACAACTTGTCTTCCTAAGGTCATCGAATTTAGTTCTTATGTTTCTCCAAAAGAGATTATTCTGACAAGATCAAGCTATAACATTCTTTCAGCAGAACATATCAATATTTCAGCACTTCTTATTTTTTGGCAAGCATGAATTTCTTATACTGGGTATTGCAACAATTATTTTGCTTTACATGGCCTCCATCCCCGGCAGTCCTGTAAAATAGAAAGAAGGGAACGCAACCAGGGAACTTTTTTTTGCTAGAAAGCAATATGAAGCAAAATTTTCACATACTAACCGCAAGCAAAGAAATCCGACCAAACTGACAATATCTCACCCAAAACCATCATCATATGTTATAGCATCCCAGAGTCACAAGTCACAACAGATCATGATTACTGTTCTCGGCCATCTGGCGTAGACCATCTCATTATTGTCATTGTCATTGCAATTGCATATACATCAAAACATGGGATGCAACTGACCAAGTATAGAAAAAAGAATTATCTACATTAAACAGTTTTTTTTCACGGGTAATCTAGATTAAACAGTTAATTGGTAATTTTATGTTTATTGGTGCATGTGACATCAAAAACTGAATGCTTGGGACATTACCAGGATAATTTTTCAGAATCTAGAATGCTGTTGTAAGGAGTCAAGAAAGCAGCAACACAAAACATACGGAAAAAAGAAAACAGATCTCTTACTGAAAAACTGCATGATGTAAAGCAAGAAACTTTAGCATGTCTTATTTGTCCAGAAATGTAAATAAAAGTGACAAGCAGATACCTTCCCACTATCAACGGTAGTCATTAGAGCAACATGTTGTTTGTCAAAACGGAATTCGTAGAAGTAATATGTCCTGCAAAACATTTTTCTCATTAAAAATAAACTACAGGAGTTGTGGCCTATTGTAATATTCCCTTGAAAGTTAAACAGAAATAACCTAATATCCTCCTGATCCTTTACTTTAATTGTTCGAGCTGAGTATATTTTTGCACCACCTATGAAATGAACAAAAAACCATTATTACCAAATTTGGACATGCTAACAGATTCAGTTCATAATTTCTGTTCCAAATTTTGCAAGTGTAAGGGACAAATTTGTTAACCACAGTTTTCAGTTCATATGTTCAGCAAGGAGCACAACTATGTCACGAAAACTGTTGCATTATAATGTCAAAGATCAAAAAAGGAAAGCAAAATGTCAAACAAAGACTAAGAGAATGTTACCACATTTCACAACTCACCGGAGCAGTTAGCTCTGCTTTTCCTGATAGCTATTTATTTTTTGAAACTTTGATGCACAGTACGATCATAATCAATTTCAATTGTAAACATGATGTGTTGCACATGTAGAGTTACACCCCACAGTGAGCTAAGGCCAGCATTGCGCTGTTCTCTTATCTAGTGAGCTTTTTTATGTACATAGTCAAAGCTTAAATACTTCGTGACAATTTTCATGTTATAGACACAATTCTGTTTACAAAAATAGTGCAGTTTTCAAGTTAAGATGATAGAAATCACCAGGTACAAATAATTTTGATGCCTCCTTGAGAGTGCCCAACTCCGTTATATCTTTGGCCTGTGAACAGATATCAGTGTAAGAGCATGATGATTTTTTCTATTTCCGTAATATCTTATAAAAGTGCAGGCCTTCCATGTAAGGATATAGCAATACAGAACAGCGTAATCAACAGCAACACAGCTAGCATCTGTTGAAAAACGTTTTAACCCACAATTTGTTTCTTATATGCATAGAAGAATGTTATAACTATATCTATGTGCCTTTGTTGTCAAATACTTCCATTTCCATATGTTATTACTTGTCAATATTCACTCTACATCAAGTGGCTTGATTCATTGCAACCCATTACTACTTTACTGTCACCTTGATGGGGAGGCCACACACAGGGAGCACGCATGACCTCTGAGAACTTATTCGTCGTGTCAGACAAGCTGCCACCACCAGCTCGCTGCTGCGACCACCGCATCCATCTCATACTGGGGGCGACACCTGCAGTGCTCCTCTGTGCCTCCCTCCCTCTCTTTTGCGGGTGTGAGGCCTAACAACATGTTCTAGACAACTAACACACCATGATTATCTCCTTGCAAAAGACCATGATTAACCCCTTGGGAATTTTTCCGATGACACTAGTGCAAACACTAATGAATACTCTACTTTCAGTTGGGAGTCATGATCAGTAATGCCTGAAGCATGTATGTTCTCACAAACATGAGAATGTAAGCTCCATTTTCCAGAATACTACTAAAAATGCACAAATAGAGACACATGCAGTCAAAGATTTGAAAAGCACACAATTAATTCTCCAGCCCAAATACGCTATACCATTATTTTACTGTTACAGAGGAGAAATGTTTTTTTACGAGGAACACAGGAGAAATGTTGTAGCATAGTACATACAAACAAACCCAATGTTAAGTATGAGAATAAAGGTAAATTCTAAAAATTTGCAAGTTCTTCCACAGACCTCTAGAAATGTGATCTTGAGCTGATTCGATGGCTTGATTACCACGCTTACAAGTTCAGACCTACATTAAGAACAGGAAGAGGGCTCACCATGTTTAGCATATCTCTTATATACTAAAAGTACATAAAGGGTTAACCAAAAACATCCTAGAAATCTCACAAAAAAAGCAAAACATATATCGGTGAATTTAGCAGGTCAACAGATCACAACCAAAAAATCTTTGAAATAGCCAATTAACATTAGATGTGGGAAAAATTACCCACCAATGCCATCAACTAATTTTCCCTATACCTCCTCGATCTACTCTACAATAGAGCCAACGGGGCTATCCATCTGTGCGTCGCCGTCATGCCCATGAAATTACCGGAACATTGCGCGTTTGGATGAGTTACAATCCAACATGCACATTATCTGGTTACAGAAAGAAAATAAACAATCAATTCCGTTGATGCCGAACGCACCGATCGGTTTCGCTAGCCAGGCCCGCAGCCACGGACACATGTGGTATATAGGATTAACTTGCTCTCTTCCGCTTGCATGCTTCCAATGCTGCCGCTTCTGTGACCGGCCCCAATGCACAAAGAGCACCGGTGGGCATGATATGATCAAGAGCTGAACATGCACTTCTATTCAGCATGGGTAAGCAGCTGGATGCATTCATCCATACAGGCGCAGATGCGGCCCAACAGAACTCGTGAAGAGTTTAACACAACATATTGACCAGCAACATGCATTAAATATAATTTTTCTCAATTTGGGTATCTAATTTTAGTCTAAGTTATTCAGTTTGACAATTCTCTATTGTTTGGAATTTCCGCATATTTTCAGTCATCAAAGTTGCACAACATTGCCGAAAATTAGTAGACTATCAGAATTCAAGTGTGCAACTTTATAAACACTTGACTGAGCTTTATAGTATGTACTATATGTAGACTACACATGAAATGAGATTGAAGCTGAATATTGATCCAAGATCTCATGAATTTTATTGAGGTGTAAACAAATGGCACGTCACATATAAATAGATGACCTCTGGGTTGTTCGATTTTCCCACTGGGGCTCACTCTATCACATTATATATCCACACAACAGCCGTTCCCACACCTCTATAAGGTTCGTCTTTTAAAATATATGTGAAGTGAAGATTTTGCAACTTTTAGTGCGGGTGACTTAAAATATTTAGTTTGAGTTACATGAAAATCATGCGTGTTGATTCCCCTAAGGTCCTATGGTGTTATTATTGATTTTTTTAATATATTGCAGAGTAAATTAATGCCCAAAATGGCACTTCTAGATAGTTATATCAAAACAGACACATTTGTGACCTGCTCATCATATGCCTGCAACGGGATGCTCGTGCTCGGCTTTCGCACCGCTCTTCCCTAAACCCCACCCTCTCAGCTTTATAATGTTGATACGTAGCAAACAAAAGCCATCTATAGATTTTAGGTATTAGATTTTCTCCTTTGCTCTCACTTCTATGTTGTGCCCTTTTTCAGCATTCTTGGCGAAGGTAAGGAAGCAAAATACATAGTATATGTTATGCTTTGTCATTCATATGTTTGTACAACCAAACTTCAGTTGAGTGGGTTGGAAGGGATGTTATACATATAATTCATTCACGCCTTCTCTTTGTCACCAGAGGTTCATTTCCGTTGGCCAGCTTTTACCCGTTTTTATTATGTAAGGAATGCCTTAATTATACCAAAGTGTTTTTGCCTAATTTCTATGCATTTTATGTTGTACTTTAGTAATTTATTTGATTTGTATTACTAGGAGTGAGCTAGATAAACTATTCTTTTGCCGAAAATTTTGAAACCACCCAAAGCCTCTTGGCACGATATTCATAATCTTGCCGCCCAAGTATGCTAGTTTGAATAAAGGTAGCACTACAATAGTTCGTGTTGCCCTGTACGTGGTTACTTCCTTTATTTATCTAACAAAGATTCTAGGATTAATCCCTAAAATGTAGACATTGTACACATCTGTAAACGATATAGGTCTGTAGGTTGTCAAGTCGAAATGGATCTTACTTACCTACCTATCTGGAGATGCGAACCGAGCAGCGTACGCCCTGACCTTGGCCTTGTCGCCGTAGTAGGTCATCGCGGCGTTGAAATCCTGAAAAGTGTAGTCGAAATGAAATCTTGAGTTCGGTCCCAAAATTGCCAAGGAAGCCCGAACGAAGAAAGAAGTGGAAATGAGAGCGGTCACCCACCTCGGGCTCCAAGATGTCGTCGAAGGACGGCGGCACGCGGATGGAGAAGCCGCTGCCGTAGTACTGCGACCACGACCTCGTGTTCGCGATGCCGCCCAGCAACGTGGCGGCCCCGCCGTTCGGAGAGGGAGGTGCCGGTGTGGGTGCCGATAACGGGGGCGCCTCCTCGGCCGCCGCAGCGACGACGCGGGTCATTGCGGCGGAGAGGGAGGCGGCGGTGTGGATGGTGAAGTCGCGGCGTGAGGCGGCGCACCGGGAGAGCGGGCGCGCGGCGGGGCATGGGTTGTGGTGCAGCAGCGGTGGTTTTGGATGAGGAGGCGAGGGGAGGAGGGCGGGGGCCATGGCGCCACGCCGAGCGGACACGGGGAACCGTCTGTCTATCCGCGAGAGAAAGAAGGCACGCTGATTTTTTTGGTTAGAACTTTATATGCTCTCTGATTTTTATGGGCTGCTACTTTTTCTCTTGCAAATTTGGTGGTCTGATTCAGTTGAGTAGTGTAGTCTTGAAAAACAGAGGAAATGAGAACTTGCCTGTGGCAAGATGGTTAGGAATGTGGTTGTACTCTCAGCCTAGCAGAGTTCAAATCCTAAACTACGTTGTACTGTGTTTCGAAAAAACCCCAGAGAAAATGACACAAAACCAACACGTTTGAAGCAGCCGTGTCACTGTGTCACTGTGTCGGTGAACCACCGTCTTTGATGAAAATGTCTCAAACCACCGTTTTTGACACGTTGCACTGATTTTGCGCGCTAACTCATCCTTCAAAAAGGCTGGTGTCGCTCGTCATCTGAATCCAAATACACGTCGCACCCTGGAGTTGGAAGACGCGGCCATCACCGTCTTCGTCGGGACTTCAAGTCGCCATTGTCAGATTGAGTACGGGAGAAAGAGCGGCAATGAGGAAAAACCAGAGGGAAACGGCCAGGGGGGCAAAGTGAAACCCTAACGGCTGTCTTCTCGCTTCGTCTCTTTTTTGCCACGTAAATTTGGAACGTTATAAAAAGGTTTAAATCCAGAAAATCATAAAACCAGTGCAATGTGTCGAAAACCCGGCCCAACAATCGGTGGTTTCAGTCATTTTCGGCAAAGGTGATCATTTATGACACGACTATCTCAAATATAGTGATTTTGCGTCACTTCCTCGGCAAAACAAGCCAACTGAGTCTCGTTGTCAATGATGAAGAAAATCAAGCGAAGTCGTTGAGGAATGCTTTTTTAAGAGAAAACAATATTACATTTATCTTCTTAGTGCAAACAAGATCGAACACAATAATGTCGGTCACACAAATTGCTAACTCAATGAGCTACAATGTTATAGGGGCGATCAAAAGAAAACTGATTTTTTTTGAAATTAACAATGCATTTACTTCTAACTTCTTTTGTCAATACACATATCTCCAAGCAATTGAGAGCCTTCACCAGAGTTGAGGAACCAAATTAAAAATTTACTCAGATTTGCGTCCAGTTTAATTGTTCCGTCCACCGTTGCAAGGCAAACAACAATTTCAGAGGGCAGAGGGTCACATAGATGGATGAATTTGCCCACTCTAGCAGTAGTAAAACTACGATGTGATCCCTGATGATGGGGCGCAACTTGTATTGGATCTGGGCATCATTTGCGATGGAAGGATCTAGTAGTATGAACCATTGGATGTGAAACAGGTGGTAGAGATCGTATTTGCTGGACTGATGATGTAGCCCCAAGCAGGGGTGGAGCTTAGTTTTTTTTTTTTTTTTTTGAGAACCCGGGGTGGAGCTTAGTTGGAGCAAAACCGGGACGTGGCCCATTCAACTTTGCAGATTTCAGCCTATGTATTTGCAATATATAGCCTACTAACATCCCATTTAGCTCTCCTTCAGCCTATTGGCCCGCCCAAATTTTCTTGGCAAGATCTTCCGCCCCCAAGGACCTTTCCCGATTGCATTGTCAAAGCCGTGTCAAAGTTGATTTTGACAAAATTATCTAGCGGTTTCTTCCATCTGTGAGGCTCGGGTGGTTTTGCTTGTTTATCATGTTTGTTCATAACGATAAAAACAAGCAACCGCCTTTTCACCTTGTGGCAAACCTGATATTCAATCTTGATTCTTCAGCAAAAAGTTCTACGAGCTCTCTTCACCATTTTTTTTGCGAGTTTCTCGCCAACTTGAAGGCTGATGACCCTGGATCTGGCAACACGATTGGGTGCTGAAAGGATCAAGTAGCTTGTCTAGAGGGGCGGTGAATAGGCAAATACAAATTTTTGTTTCTTTTCAACAATTTAGGCTTTGCTCAAATATAAGTTTTCTAAATTAAGCAACTATGTGAACAACCTATAGGATGAGCAAGATACAAGATAACAAGATATACTAAAAAAGATAAGCTAGCAACAAGGAAGTAAAGGAAGGTTAAGATAAACCACACAATGACACGGAGATTTATCCCGAAGTTCACTTCCCAATGGATGTTAGTCTTCGTTGGAGCAGTGCAGAGTCACAAGTGATCCCCGAATAGCCGTCAATTGCACACCGTAATCTCCTTTGTGCCCCCACCAATGTGGAATGCCACGAGCCACTATATGTTGCCCTTGAGGTCGACAGCGAAACCTTTACAAACAAAGTTGATGCACACTCCACAACTCTATTGGAGGCTACCAACAAATCTCCGTGGCTCCCAAAGCCACGAAGATCACAACTTCCGTCTAGGGTTCCAATGAATCCAAGATTAACAAGATCCACTAGGAATTAGGTTGATGGAATCAAATTGGTTTGGTGGAGATGTAGATCTAGGTCTTCTCTTGCAATCCCGAAAGAACCAAGGAGTTTGGGTTGATAGGGAGAGATAACTTGGAGCTTTAAGATGGTCAAAAATGGTGGAGAGAGAAGCTTGAATCGACCCTTCCAAGGGAAGAAGAAGTTGCCCTTTTATAGGTAGGTGGGAATTCTGTCCGTTGGGGGCATTTCCTGGGAGGGCCGGACATGTCTGGGCCTGGGGACAAACATGTCCGGCCAGGGCAGAACACACGGCTGAGAGCACCGAGACGCGAGGGGCAGACATGCCCGGCTAGGGTCAGACCCCCCCCCCCCCCCAGGACATGTCCAGGGCATCACCCCCATCCCATACGCATTCCATTGCCAAAATGGAACATGGCTGGGGTGGGTCGGCCATGTCTGGGCCACCCAGAAAACTCCCAGAGTTGAGAATTCATGTTCTTTATTGGGAACATGAGAGGATTTGGATCAATGATAGAATATGTGTATGAGAAAGATTTGATCCCACATAGTTCCTCCCTTGTGCATCCCCTCTTGATACTACGGGACCTAACTACAAACCGAAAATAAAAAGGCGGCTTCCCGCTTATCTTCTTGATTCCACATAGAGGAGAGCTCCTTTCCTCTTGCTTTGAAAGTCATCGAAATAATCTATATAGCTCAAGCAAAGGATTAGATACCATCATGTTGTCATAAAACACCGAAACACAATTAGGGGACGAAATGTCCTTTCGATCAGGTGACTTCTGAAGGAGATGGAAATCATGAGCAAAAGAAAAAAAGGTGGGATCTGGCATCTTCAAGGAGAAATCATTCAAAAGTAAAATCAAGAAGATTAGGGCCTTAAGAAAGGCGTAAGCTGCTGCTTGATGGGTGTGATGTCCTTATTCTTGTGTTTCAGGGGGGTTTCCTTGGAACCCAGGAGTTGATCCATATGCCAGAGGTTTATCGGGTATAGTGTGTTGCGTTCACTTGTTGGTGTGTCAAGGTGGTTGTGGAGTATCATGCTTTGAGAGTAGCTAACATCTGTTTGTTGTAACGGCTTTGAAAGAGCGTGCTAATGACAACACACACATGACTAATCGTGTTTCTAAGTATTGACAGGTTTTCAAAGAATAACACGAGAAAGTCCGAAGATGGAAGAGAGAAAAGGGGCCCAAAAAAGAAACCAGGAGGAAATCCTGACCGGCGGTAGTACCGCTAGTATGCGGCGGTAGTACCGCTCCTCCTGGAGCTGTACTACCACAGCATGCTGGTACCCAGCTTCCGGCAGTAGTACCGTGCCTTTGAGGCAGAGGTACTACCGCTGGAACTACCGTCAGCCTCGATTTGCTCTCTGATGTCTCAACGGTACTTAGGCGGTAGCTCCCACGTACTGCCGATGGAATACTTCGAATTAATTTGAGCGTATCGCCGGTAGTACCGCTCCCTGGTAGCAACAGCAGCGCAGCGCGCTACCGCTGCAACTGGGAGCTGGTGTTGTCTAGTACCGCTGAGACCCCAGGAGCGGTAGTACCGCTGTGCACATTTCTGTGCGTAACGGTTCGATTTTCGGGACCCCTATAAAAGAAGTGCTTCTTCCCCAAAGAGAAGCTACGATGTACCTTTACTCTCTTCCATTACTGCTGAGTTTCAACTTACTAGATCTCCCACTCTAGCCACTCAATCGCCTTGATACTTTGAGGAGTGAAGGAGGAGGTCTAGATCTACGTCTCCACTGAAGGAATTTCAAATCCATCCATCACCCTTTGTGCAACTTGTTCTCTTTGGGTTGCTTATAACCCTAGGAGGCCTTCGTGCATTTCGGAAGACTGAACTTGTTGCGAGGTGCTCCAGGACATTGTTGGGAGGCTCCAACTCATTGTGGAGTTCCCCTACCTTTGTGTACCGGCTTGGTCAACGCCTTCAAGGTGACCTCATAGTGGATGAGCCAATCCCTCGTGGGAAAAGCTCACGGAGAATAGAGTGAGCACATCCATGCTATTGGAGTACCTAGGTGGCTCCAACGTAGACGTACTTCCCTCGGGAAAGAACTACGGGAATCATTTATGTGTGTCTACTTTACGGTTACTTCTATCCTTTACTCGTTGGTTCCGCTACGTTTGTATCTTGCTTGTATCACATAGGTTGCTATCACCTAGTACACATCTAGTCAACCTTGTTATACTTGCTCAAGCCTTAATTAAAAAGAAAAAGAGTAAAATTTGGTAGTCGCTGATACGTCTCAAACGTATCTATAATTTTTGATGTTTCATGCATGTTTTATACCAATGGCTACATGTTTTATATATACTTCATAGCATTTTTATGCATTTTCTGGGACTAACCTATTAACAAGATGCCACAGTGCCAGTTCATGTTTTCTGCTGTTTTCTGTTTCAGAAAAACTAGTCGGGAAATATTCTCGGAATTGGACGAAAATCCACGGGCGTCAGTTTTTCACCGACACGAAGACCAAGTCCGAAGGGCGCACGAAGAGGCGACCCAGGGTGGCCACACCACACATGGGCACGGCCCCCATGCCTGGTGTGCCCAGGTGGGGTGTGGGCCCCTCGGGTGCCTCCAGCCGCCGCCCTTTCGCCCATATAATTCCTTCGTCCCGAAAACCCTAAGTACCCGATCATTATTCCATGAAAAGTTTCATTGCCTCCATCGTCGTCAACCCTAGATCGGGAGGGTTCTGAAGCTCTTCCCGGCACCCTGCCGGAGGGGAGATCATCACCAGAGAGCTCTACATCGCCATGCCTGCCTCCGGAGTGATGCATGAGTAGTTCATCCTTGGACTACGGGTCCATAGCAGTAGCGAGATGGTTGTCTCCCCACTTTGTGCCATCATGTTTAGATCTTGTGAGCTGCCTAACATGATCAAGATCATCTTATTGTAATGCTACATGTTGTGTTTGCTGGGATCCGATGAATAGTGATGTTATGATCAAGTTGTTTATCAATCTATCTACTGTTTTATTTATGTTCTTGCATGCTCTCCGTTGCTAGTAGATGCTTTGGCCAAGTAGATGCTTGTGACTCCAAGAGAGAGTATTTATGCTCGATAGTGGGTTCATGACTCCGGTAATCTAGGCTCGAGCGATAGAAACGACTAAGGTTGTGGATGTGATGTTGCCACTAGGGATAAAATAACTAATGCTTAGCTTAAGGGTACTGCTGTCAAGTCTAATGCATTTGTTTACATTACACAGTTTGCTTAATGCAATTATCCGTTGCTTGCAACTTAATACTGACGGGAGACACATACGCTATCCCGGAGGTGGATTATTAGTCATGGATGCAGCTAGTAAGCGGTCCATGTATTATGATGTAATGCCCAATAAATACTACAATAAACTTGCTTGTCATATATTGCATTGTCATGCGGTTGCTATTTGTCAATTGCCCAGCTGTAATTTGTTTACCCAACATGCATGTTATCTTTAATGGAGAGACACCACTAGTGAATTGTGGACCCCGGTCCATTCTTTTACACTGATAAAAACACCGTTTCCACTACGCTCTGCAATCGTCTGTTCACTGTTACTTTCTGCAATTATTATTATTATTCTCCACACCATACGTTTAATACTTTGTATTCAACAAGCCAGGGAGATTTACAACCTTCCTGTTTCGTTGGGGGCAAAGTAGTTTTATTGTGTTGTGTGCAGGTCCATGACAACCACCATATTTTCTCGCGCTATTAGGAGACTTCTCTACCGTCAAGACGCTACATTTTCTGGTGTCGTTGTCAACCTTCTGAAACTCTCTTGACTCCTACTAGTTCGATAACCTTGGTAGAATTACATGGGAAAATTGATGCTGCACTACATCATACCTTCCTCTTGGGGTCTCCCAACGAACGTGTGTTTTCACGTCATCAAGCACATTTTCTGGCGCCGTTGCCGGGGAGTTAGAAGAGACTTCTGCAGCTAAAGACTTCCCCTTCAACACGCCACATTTTATGACGCCGTTACCGGGGAGTCAAAAGCTACAGCAAGGGGAGTTTCACACTTCCAATCTCATTACTTTGTTTTTGTCTTGCTTAGTTTATTTTTATTTTATCTTGTTTGCTTTTAGAAATCAAAAACACACAAAAAATTCCTGCATCTAGTTTATTTCAGTGTTTATTTTTTATGTTTATTTATCATGTCTAGCTCTACTCGTTATGTTTTAACTCCTGAAGTTGAGGCTCGTTCTTTTAAGCAACAAGGTGGAGAAAGTTTAAAAGATGCTTGGTATAGAATTAATGATGCTCATCATAGATGTACCATGTACGAGAAAATATTCCACTACAATCCTTCTTATGAATTTTTATGTTGGTATCACTAATTGGTATAGGTATGTTTTAGACACTCTAACTGGTGGTAATTTCCTTGGCACTCCCGCGTTGGAGGCAAATAATATCATCGAAAGTCTGGTTGGAACCCCACCTATTAATGACATTAAAATTGAAATTACTCTGGAAGATGTTATGAAAAAATTGGAGTCTATAGGTAAAAATTTGCCAAACATGGATAAGATGAGTGAAGTGGAAAAGCTACTTGATAAAACTAGTAAATTTGATGAATCTCTGGAAAATATCAATGAAAGGATTGATGTTTTAGAAACTAGTTCAATTAAGGGTAATCAAACCCATAGGATTGGTAAATTAGAGGAAGCAATTGATGCTTTAAGTACCACTTTTTCTTCCATTAAACTTAAAAAGCAAGAAGGACCAGTGGGTAGAGAACAAAAATTTATGTAAGTACCAAAAGGTCCAAAACAGAAATCTACACCACATGATGTTTTTGAATCTGGGATTTTTTTCGTGAACTTGCTAGTGAATTATGCATTGGTAACATAGGATTATTAAAAATTTACTCTCAAGATCTTGATAACAAAAGACTTTTGAACAACTCTCTTATGACAAGCTGCACTTCGGAAGAAGCCTTTGACGATTTCGGTGTTTCCAAAATTGATAATACTTCTTGCTTTGTGCCTAGCTAAAAGGCGTTAAAAAAGCGATTATGGGAGGCAATCCATTTTTATTTCTTGTTATTTCCTTTTGTTGAGCCAAGGATATTGTTTACTTCTGTAACAATTCCTTTGTAGCTTTTATTTTTCGTTTTGTTGTGCCAAGAAGAGCCTCTAATAGCAAGATAGTGCTAAAAGTTTGGTTTGCTGCCCAGAAACAGATTTCTGAACGTCACCGTTTAATTTGTTATAAATCAATGAAAAATCTTTTTGATCTGAATTGTTTTGTGCAGAAGACTGAACTATATACCTATCTTTCGTTAGTTCAGATTTTTTTTGATTTGAGCGACGTAAGTGCCTCGAAAAATTTCGTCTTTATGGACTGTTCTTATTTTGACAGATTATGACTTTGTTTTGTTTTGCATTCTCTCTTTTACGAGTGTTAAGTGAAATTCTTTAAAGGTGGAAGAGCTTCACATAAGGCTAGTAAACAGTAGTTAATGTTTAAAATGATGTTTATGATCTCGCAAACTCTGGGCTAGACATTGCTCTACATGATACTTATTATGTGGTTGCACATTTCCATTATGTACTTTCTATGGGAGCCGTTTTTGCTTTATTTGCTGGATTTTACTATTGGGTGGGTAAAATCTTTGGTCGGACATATCCTTTTTACATAACCAAGTGAGAATATGTTTGATGCACTAACCCGCTAATGAGATTTTGTCACATCCCAAAATTTGTAATAAGTAAAACCCCAGTTGTAAGATGTCAAAAATTTGGAACCAGCAAAAACTTTTGCTATTTATCTTGTGTTGATTGTTTTAACTTGTTTTATTGCGTGCTTGTGTGGTTGATTAATCCAATTGCTAAAAAAAATTAATCAACGACATTTTACAACTAATTTGGAATGTGACCTGAAGTAAAATAAGACCTCTAAAACTCTTCAAGGCTTAAATTAAAATTTTAAACTCCAGAAAATATTCTTTTCCAATTATCCCTCCTACCTATTTCTAAATTTTGTTAAAACAATATTTTATTTCATGAAAATCCAGGAAGGAGGTGATATAAATTCTCATCTCATATTCTTATCATCTCTTCTCTCAAAAACTTATTTCCCAAAAACATCTATTCTTGAAATTATTAAAATCTTATTCTTTCTTTAATTCTTGGAATTATTAAAAACCCTAATTTTCTCCTCCACCAAATATCCAAGGAAAATCTATAAATCCTCTCACATTATTCTAAAACCAAGTACCAACTCAATTCATCAAAAATAAAAATAAAATCCCAGCCAGGCATTCTGTCGAACACCTGGTGGGCAGAAACCCTAACTGACCCAAACAACTAAATTTTTTGAGCAAATTTAGTAAAAGATTGCTCCACTCTCTCTCCCTCACCCAGCCAGACCAAAACCACTCGACTGCCCAGGCCATTTTGGCCGTTTCCTGCTGGCACCACCCTCTCTCTCCGGTCACCTCCTCCTACAAAAAGAAGGAGGAGACGGTGTGTGGCTGCCCGAGGCTGCGCCACCCCACTCCCATGTCCCTCCTCTTCCGATTGGACACCGGCCGCGCACGCAAATACTCCTCCTATGTAGCGAATCCTTCTCGCCCAACCCCTGGCCGCCATGCACATGGGCGCCGACGGCGTTCACACCATCCACTGCACCCCTGCCGGCGCCGCGCCTCCCATCCACTCGCCATCCTCGCCGCGATCCCATGGACACCCCTACGTCACCCCTCCTGGCCCACGCAGTCGTCAGCAAACGGTCAAGCACCTTCCGTGCTCAACAGAAGACCACCACCCCGAGCTCGCCGTGATCGCTCCCGTGCTCGTCTCTCCGTCCAAAAGCCCTAACGCCGTCAAGAGCCGTTGCCGCACCGCCCAGGCCGCCAATGGCGTGTTCACTCGACCCCTAGCTCTCCCATGGACCGAGACCGCCGTGCACCGGCCTCCACCTATAAAAACCCCCACCGAGCTCTCCTTCTTGCCACACCTCTTCTCTGCTCTCCCCCTTACTCTCCACTCTCTCTGTGCACCGCCAGGAGGGCAGGTGTGCTGCCGCCGCGTCTCTGCCGTGAAGCCGAGCACCGCCGTCTCGGCCACGCCCGAGGTTGAAGACGACCGCAGCCACACTGTCTCTCTCTTTTCTTCCCTCTCTCTGCTATGTCACTGCTCGACAGTCACCACACCCCTCTCCCTCTCTCGTTTCGTGCACAGGACCATCCCAGGAGCTCGCCGTCGAGATGTCGAGGCCGTGAACGCGGAGCTGCTCGCCGTCACCATTCTGGACGTCCCCGAGCCGCACAAGTTCGCCATCCTGCTTCCCCAGGGACTCCGCACTCGTCTCTGTCACCTTCGCCATCCCAGGAGCCCTAGGTGAGGATCCACACCCTCACCGCCGCCTCGGCCACGGCGGCGCCGCCGATTTATGGTCGCCGCCGGTGCGCCTAACACTGGCCATTGGATTTCAATCCAACGGCAACATACCGACGGGCAGGCCCCACCCATCAGTGTTTTAAACATTTTCAGCCCAGGAAAAATCCTGTGGGCCGGCCCATCTACGCCAGATTCACTCCCGGCCCTTTTTCATTTTAGGAATTTCTGAAAATATTCAAATCTGGAACCCTGTTAAAAATTAAATAACTTGAGTTCTATAAGTCTAACAATTATGAATCAAAATTCTCTGGAAATCTCATAAAAATACCTAACCAACAGTACTGGCCCCATGTCATTTAGATCTATAACAAATGAATGGTAAATTAATTAGTACAGAAGGTTTATTTCCTAAACTTGTTTGTTTCTGGTACTCTAGAAGTCCAAATGACATGACGTCAATTTTGTTAGCTTTGTATTGTGCAACCTTAGCTTCCCTTAAATTGGTAGAATTTTTGGATCTACAGAAGTTAGGTGGTAATTAAATTAGTGTTGTACCCTTTTCTGTAGTATAAAAATTATAGAGGATTAATTCTGTGACCAAATGGCCTAGGGTCAATTTTGTTAGACTCACATTAGCCAATACTAGTTACCCCTAAAAGGACACATTTTTGTGAGCAACAAAACATGAGTTGTGAATTAAATCTTGTATAGCTAATTTCTGTACTAATAAAAATCATATATGAATATTGGTAACTCAAAATGAACCAAATCCAATTGTTTTGACTTCTATAGGACTTGTATTTTTATGATGCTTTGTCGAATAGTGGTGTGATTGTGTGTTCTTTCTTGTTATTGACAATTAGACGAGAACGTTGCCAGAGTTTGCGAGGAAGGGGATTTGTTTAACAAGAAGAGCAGGACCAAGGCCACTTTGTTGAGCAAGGCAAGCCACCTCTTTGATCATGGATTATTATCATGCTATTTTAATTTAAATGTTTTACCTAGATAATTACTAAAGTAGTTTAAGTGGTGTGTGCCACTAAAACTATACTTTCAAAACATTTTACAAAACCTAGTATATTTATGTGACACCCTATATAGAGGTGTTAGTAGTAAGTATGAACACTTGGTGGGAACATACTTGTTCTACTCAAACTGGTCTATGAAAAAACTTGAGTGAAATTATGTTTTACCCGAGTTTTGGCTAAAAGTATTTTGCTATGAAAATTGCAGATGAAGATGGAGGATGGAGTTTTAATGAAAAAGCACATTGTGTCCTAATACTTACGTCGACCAACCATACCCTGTGCGACCACATTACCTCCATATGGGACGGGGCTTAGTCATGTAGTTTGCTCGTTTTAGTATGGGATGCCTCAACAGCGGAGATGCTCTATTTCATGAGGGGCTGGTTTGGTGACCCCCTGACCCGGGTCCTCCTACAAAGAGGAGGATAGAAGGCTGTCCCCTATACACCGCCGGGGAAAACTGTGAGTCCTCACATCCAGGGCTTCGACAGAAGACCGGACTAGGTGTCGATGGAAAGTTCATAAGGGCAGGGTCCTATACCAGGATGAGCAAATGAGAGGCTATGGACGGTTACTCAACTTTGCATACACCTTGTATGGCGGGACGTGGCAGACATGATGAGTTTACCGGATGGTGTGGGGAAAGTGTGCAACCTCTGCAGAGTGTAAAACTATTCGAATAGTCGAGTCCTCGGTAATGGACAGTTGGAAGGCTGTCCTATGACCTATGTGCAAAGTTTTGAATTCTGAAAAGAAAATGGAGATGTTTTGTGTGCAATCCATACCAAAGGCTCGGTATGGGATTGCCGGTAAAAGAGTAGACCATGAAGGGCTATGGTCGACAAGGCGGAGTTTTGAGGAAGAACATGTTTTGACCTCAGAGGAGAAACTACAAAAATCTACTATTTTCTTTTTCAACAAAGATATACAGATGTTTTCTACTCTCTTCTTTTTCAACAAAGATATAGAGATGTTATTTTCAAAATATCAAGGTTTTATCAAATAAACTAAACTAGTCATGCATGGTCTATTCGGGGTAGCTTGCGAGTACAATCAAATGTACTCATATTGGTTTCGTCCCTGGCTATTATCTTAGCCAGGTTTCGAGGAGCATTATGATGAGGAGGACTATGGCATCGATGACGCGAACTAAGGATCTTCATTAGTCAGTTGCCTATGGGATTTAAGTCATGCTTAGTAGGCCGACGACGTTGTTTGCTTCCGCTGGTTGAAGTTATTTTGCCCATGAAGGCACCTATGTAAGACTTGGTCTTCGTGACCTTATTATTGTAAGATTTGTATTCGGTACTATAATGGATGTGCACTGTGATGCCAAGTCGAGTTATGTGCAACAACAAACTGTCATGGGATTGTTGTGGTTCTCATAACTAGTATCTCGGACAGCTAGTCCGGGGTCCTCACAGATTTATGTTGGGTTTGGTGTGAAGGAAGTTTTCAAGTATTAAGAGAGAAGGATGATAAAAGAAGATCAAGAAGAGAGAAGAGCTTAAGCTTGGGGAGGCTCCCCTGGACCTCCCCAACATATTTCAAGAAGACTCAATCGTCTAAGCTTGGGGATGCCTTCTTCTTGATCAACAAATTATCAGGTCATTTCCAGTGAGACTATATTTTTATTTCTTCACATTTTAAGTGATGTTCTTGGAGCGTTTGTGTGTTTTTATTTTAGTTTGTTTATCTTTTGTTCTCTGGTCATAACTAGTTGGATCCTAGCACTCTTGTTTGGGAGAGAGACACGCTCCGCTTTTTCATTAGAATACTCCTTTTCTTCACTTATACTTGTTGAGTATTCTTGTCTAGCACTGTTATGCTTCTAGGTCTTTTTTTTCATGTATCTCTTGTTCAGAGCTATTAGTTCTTTTGAAGAAATTACTCTCTTGGTTCACTTATATTTGTTTGCAGAGTTTTGAAAATAAGTTGATTGGTGTTTGGTTGGAACAGAAAATGCTATGCATGTGGTAATAGTATAAAAAAAATGCTTACATAGTCTTGTAGATCGTTTATCTTGAGTAACTTGATGCTTGTCAATTGTTTTGAGTTATCAAGTAAGTAATGTTTAACCTTGTGTATCATGTAAGTAAAGGCTCATTAGTGAAGAACTACCGTAAAGCTTGTGGTTATTTCATTTGTCATATTTGCTAGTTCCAAAGTCTAGATATTTTCTGATTAACAGGATGTTTTGGTTAACAAGGAAAACAGTGTGGAGTCTTATAGTTTTCATATATGTTCATCATACGGTTCTTTTTGTACCAGTTGACGTTATGTGTTTGCTTAAATAACCTTGCTAGACTAAAACTCTGTACTAAGCGGGAATGCTGCTTGTGCATCCAAAACCCTGAGCCAAAATCCATGCCATCTGTGTCCACCATACCTACCTATATTTGGTATTTCCTACCACTCCAAGTAAATTTGTCATGTGCTACCTTTAAACTATTCAAAATTGTTACTCCTATTTTGTGTCTCTGTTTACCAGCTCATGAGGAAGGGGTAGATTGTTTTTATTACACTTGTCAAACAGACTTTACTCCAGACTAGCAGCTTACATCTGCTTATCTATAATTTTGCAAAAAGACCTAGCAACGGGGTGCCCAGCCCCATAAAATATAATTCACAACTTTCATCAATAATTCTCTTCACATTTTGTTCCTGAGCAATCAGTCAAACATCTGCATGTGTAAACCAAACAGAAAGAGGGATAATCTGCTTACTGCAGAAATAATGTTACTCAATGGGAGCCGCTCTTAAAAAGTCTGCTTGGCATGGGTAATACTGTATTGTCTACTTCCATTCGTTGACCATTAACATGCACCTCTCAAAATATATTTTTACTCTCTATATGATTTCAAAAACTAAAAAGCTCTAGCACATGACATAATCCCTGCTTCCCTCTGCGAAGGGCCTTTCTTTTACTTTTTGTGTTGAGTCAGTTTTCCTACTCCTGTCTATTCTCGACAAGCAAACACTAGTGTCAACTTTGGTACAAAAATTGTTATATGTTAGCATATTAGACTGATTATGCTACTTTGTGTTGACAATATCCATGAGATAAATATGTTGAAAGTTGAAGCAAATGCTAAAACTTAAATTTTCCTTTGTGTTGGTCAAACACTTTTGCTTTGAAAATGTTGCTTGGTGAGCTAACTCATGCAAATTCTTATAGCTCCATGTTTCCAAAGTACTATCCATGAAAAGTTTTTACTTGTATGAGGCATTTTGTTTGCTCATTGTTTACTTTATAGCAACTATAGATAATTGACTTGGATCACTTCATTCAGTTCATGTGCTTTACATTACTATTTGATCAAGATTGTGTTGGTAGCATGTCACTACAAAAATTATATTATTATCATTTACCTACTCGAGGACGAGTAGGAACTAAGCTTGGGGATGCTGATACGTCTCAAACGTATCTATAATTTTTGATGTTCCATGCTTATTTTATAACAATTGCTACATGTTTTATATATACTTCATAGCATTTTTATGCATTTTTTGGGACTAACCTATTAACAAGATGCCACAGTGCAGTTCCCATTTTTTGCTGTTTTTCCATTTCAGAAAAGCTAGTCGGGAAATATTCTCGGAATTTGACGAAAATCCACGGGCGTCAATTTTCACCGACACGAAGACCAAGTACGGAGGGCGCATGAAGAGGCGACCCAGGGTGGCCACACCACACCTGGGCACGGCCCCCATGCCTAGCGCGCCCAGGTGGGGTGTGGGCCCCTTGGGTGCCTCCAGCCGCCGCTCTTTTGCCCATATAATGACTTCGTCCCGAAAATCCTAAGTACCCGATCATTATTCCACAAAAAGTTCCGTCGCCGCCGTCTTCGTCAACCCTATATCAGGAGGGTTCTGAAGCTCTTCCCGGCACCCTGCCGGAGGGGAGATCATCATCGGAGGGTTCTACATCGCCATGCCTCACTAGTACAGAAAAGCTAATTGGCAATGTGTGACTTTTGCGCATAGCAACGTGTGGTCACACGTTGACGGTTTCACGCTGCTATTTTTACTGGCAACGTGTG
This sequence comes from Poa pratensis, assembly GCA_947311845.1. NCBI lineage: Eukaryota > Viridiplantae > Streptophyta > Magnoliopsida > Poales > Poaceae > Poa > Poa pratensis. Next base: position 27,705,877 of record CAMZMU010000118.1, read on the forward strand.
CTGGGCGCACGTTGTCGACCTCAAACAGATTGGCAACATGTATCTATTACACGCGTTGCCAGTACAATCTTACACTAGCAACGTTTACCTCTCTTACACGCTGCTAGTTGTTTTATTTTGAATTATTATTATTCCGATTTATTTTATTTTTCATTTCCATATTTCATTCGATGTACAGTAGAAGGGAACATAATGTATGGTATATATGCATACAAAGTCTCGAATACAGAATATATATATAGTCATGCACACTATTTTAATTAACATATTTGTACAATAATAGGTAGTCACATATTGATTGCAACTGAATAAGTCAAAAGGTTTCTAATTAACATAATGGAACTCTCCTTTCTTCTGGACACATTCACCAATCAAAATCCGGCCATTTCCTCAATCATCTTTACTTGTGTGCTCTTCGGCAATTCATTTAAGCCGATTCGCGGATGCTGCGTAGAAGAAGTCATGATCAAATACGGGACAAAATCAGAAGAATATTCTCAGTTAATGGAAAAAATATTTTGCATACCACAGATTTTGGCTTAGGGTCAATAACTCTGCTAATCATGATTTCCATATGTTCCCAAAGATAGTAGCCACAAAGATTGGTCTCAGCAGGCTGCTGGTGGCACTGAGACATATATATTGCTTAGAAATAACCATATTACACATAAAACAGATAACATGCATGCATATATATCTACAAGTGCTAGTGGAAACTAATCGGATGTCCAAGGTGATGGGTAAGCTTTGTATAATTCCCTTTTGCATCTCCTTCTCTTTTGCTAAATTCTTCGAATGCACTACAAAATATGGATGCAATAAAACAAACTATATCATATTTCACATTACAAAACAAAGAGTGTATCTTGATCAGAATCATTTACATTATGCAGATGTAAGTATCAACTGACCTATTAATAAGCTCCACTATGTCCCCAAAATTTTCATTCTTACTAAGATAAGAATCCAAATAGTGGACATGGCCATCTAGTAGTGAGATAGTAATAAGAATCCAGTGAAAACTACAAGTAGTTGTAATCAGTTGGGTCAACTTAATCAAATATGTAAACAAAGATGCGGAAATAACTTACTCCGTATTAAAAGGCCATATGATTAACTCCTTATCTTTGCTCTTCTCCATCACATTGATGATGTAATCCTTCACAATCTTCGTGGAAGAATTAAGGATAGACTGTTGCGAAGCAAGGTGGGGGTCAACAAAGGCTACTGCATAAGAGTATTCCCGGGCATGAACATAATTGTACCTACATATATATAAACATAAATGGTTCAAAAAACTTGTATAGATATAGTACCATTCATATTGTATTGACGCTTTGATTCTTAAATACTCACAGTGTAAAACATCTGACTATGCTGGCGTCCAATGCTCTGAAGTTCAGCATGTCAAACAAGTCGTCCCAGTTGACTGCGAAGAGGCCGGATTTATCATGGTAGAAGATTTCAGGTTTGAAACTAACCACGATTCCCGATGTTTGCTTGTCCCGCGTCTTCTTGAAATTCTGCATGTAAAATTTCTCCAAAAATGCACAAGAAGCGCCAAGCTCTAAGGCTACATTTGTAACATTGTGTATAAGTTTTGCCCCAGGCTCGTACTTCGGGGCCAAGGGGGCAATTTCCAGCTGTCCCGAGTTAAAGAGTTCTTGCAGTCTCACGGTTTAGGGATCAAGCGTCGGTGGTGGTGATTTCGGCCGTGTCGGTGCCGGTGCGGGTGGTGGTGGTGTCGGTGCCGGTGGTGGTGGTGTCGATGCTGGTGCGGGTGGTGGTGGTCTCGGTCTGGCCTTGCTCTTCAAAGCAGCAATTGTAGGAGATTTAGTTTTCAGAGCAGCACGTGGTCGTGAATTCACAGCAGCACGTGGTCGTGAATTCACAGCAGGTTCGGAATTCCGCTTGAAGTTGATGGCCTTCACCTTCATCACAGCTTGTCGGGTTTTCATAGGAGCCGGTGTCGGTGCCGGTGGGGTGGTGGTGTCCGTGCCGGTGGGGGTGGTGGTGGTGGTGTCGGTGCTGGTGGGGGTGGTGGTGGTGTCGGTGCCGGTGCGGGTAGTGGTGGTGTCGGTGCCAGTGGTGGTGGTGTCGGTGCCTGTGGGGGTGGTGGTGGTGTCGGTGCCGGTGGGGGTGGTGGTGGTGTCGGTACCCGTGCCGGTGCGGTGGTGGTGGTGTCGGTGCCGGTGCGGGTAGTGGTGGTGGTGGTGTCGGTGCCGCAGTCTGTGATTGAGATGTCTCTGCTGGCGCCGGTGTCTCTGTTGTAGGTGCTGCCGGTAGATACTTCTCTAATGCTGGGAAGAAGGATCTGAGCTGGATTAGACATTCTTCTCTTCTCGCAGCTCTAACTTCTTTATCAATTTGCCCCAATGTATGATCAATATCAATCTTTCTTGGTCTCCTTGTCCTCTTCCTTCGTTCGTCCGTGGATACATCACTATAATATCCCAACATAACTAAGTTTAAAAACCTCATGGTTAGTAAGTACACACCAAATTCGAGCACTCAAATATGTCATATTTTTTAGCAAAAGTCATACGAAAATTCATAAAAAAATTGGCAGGAACTTTGCTAAAAATATGACATATGGAGTGCCCGAAATTGCCGGAACGGAAGTTAATCAACATTCCGGCAATCTCAAGGGTCTCAATTCCTACAAACATACACGTACACAATGATATTATTGACAGTTCAACGTCGAAATTCAAACAAGCATTTCATCAAACAGTTTATGTGCAGTGGGCCAAGGGAGGCCGGGGAGGGGTTGTAGCAGGTCGGTGCTTACCGAGGGAGGACGGCGCGTGGGAGAAAGATGGACGGTGTCTGCACCGTCGACGGAGATGGAGAGGGCGGTGGCGGCGGCGGATCGAGGAAGCTCTCCTTGCTAGGGGTGCCGGGCCACCTACTGGAGTGCACGGTCTACGGCGGTGACGCAGGGAGAGGGAGGCCACGGCGGCGGCCGTGGACGTACGGCTGCAGCGAGGAAGAGAGAGGAGAGAGAGGGAGGGGCGGTGGCGGTTTGGGGTTGTTTGACCAAAATTAGAATGCCGCGCATTCTTTTGGGGCAGAAAAATACTAGCAACGTGCAACAGTAAGTAGCGCGTTGCCACTAGACTTACCGGCAACGTTCGCCAAATAAGTACGCGTTGCCACTAGACCTACTGGCAACGTGTGCCAAAAACTTACACGTTGCTACTTTTATTTTTCCTTCTTTTTCTCCCGCATTTTGCCCGTGGCTACTGTGATTTTTCGTATTTTCTCCCGCATTTTGCTGCCTGGCTCGTGTGTCATGAACTGCACCTCAAATTGTATTGGCACAAAGAGAGTATTTCTTTTTTTGGGAGCACCTCCACGGGGAGCTACTCGAAGATGTCTTAGGACAACAAAGTTGTCCAACCTGTTTATTTACTCTGTCGTAGCGGCGAGCCACCAACCTGTTTATTTACTCTGATCTCTAGAGTTGTACGATATGTGTTGAGAGTTTGCCTATTTATATATAGCTCCGGCCGGCCGGCGCGCGGCCCTTTTATAACACGATGGGACGCTGTGTTGAGCGACCCTATCTTTTTGGAAAGGTCGCCATGGCACGCGTACCAACCGGATAAGATCAGAAATGGCAACGTGTATGACAATGCCACGCTGCCAGTATTCCCCAAATAGCAACGCGTACACGATAGACACGTTGTCAATACTCCGGTAATGGCAGCGTGTTCTTATGGCGCGCGTTGCCACAAATTTCAGCGGAGCTCTGCGGCCACCCAAACTGTAGTGGCAATGCTTGCGCGGTCTAACACGTTGCCAGTATGCAAGTAGTGGCAACGTTTAGCGCCAAAACATGTTGCTAAATTCTTCTAGCAACGTGCCGTTATGAAGGCATGTCGCAAACACAGGATTGCCAATAGGCTATTTCCTATTAGTGCCTGCCTCCAGAGTGATGCATGAGTAGTTCATACTTGGACTACGGGTCCATAGCAGTAGCTAGATGGTTGTCTCTCCACTTTGTGCCATCATGTTTAGATCTTGTGAGCTGCCTAACATGATCAAGATCATCTTATTGTAATGCTACATGTTGTGTTTGCTGGGATCCGATGAATAGTGATGGTATGATCAAGTCGTTTATCAGTCTATCTACTGTTTTATTTATGTTCTTGCATCTTATTCTCCGTTGCTAGTAGATGCTTTGGCCAAGTAGATGCTTGTGACTCCAAGAGGGAGTATTTATGCTCAATAGTGGGTTCATGCCTCCAGTAATCTGGGCTCGACCGATAGAAACGACTAAGGTTGTGGATGTGCTGTTGCCACTAGGGATAAAATAACTAATGCTTAGCTTAAGGGTACTGCTGTTAAGTCTAATGTGTTTGTTTACATTACACACTTTGCTTAATACAATTATCCGTTGCTTGCAACTTAACACCGACGGGAGACACGGACGCTATCCTGGAGGTGGATTATTAGTCATGGATGCAGCTAGTAAGCGGTCCATGTATTATGATGTAATGCCTAATAAATACTACAATAAACTTGCTTGTCATATATTGCATTGTCATGCGCTTGCTATTTGTCAATTGCCCAACTGTAATTTGTTTACCCAACATGCATGTTATCTTTTATGGAGAGACACCCTAGTGAACTATGGACCCAGTCCATTCATTTACACTGATAAAAACACCGTTTCCACTACGCTCTGCAATCATCTGTTCACTGTTACTTTCTGCAATTATTATTATTCTCCACACCATACGTTTAATCCTTTGTATTCAGCAAGCTAGGGAGATTGACAACCTTCCTGTTTCGTTGGGGCAAAATAGTTTTATTATGTTGTGTGCAGGTCCACGACAACCACCATATTTTCTGGCGCTGTTTGGAGACTTCTCTCCCGTCAAGACGCTACATTTTCTGGTGCCGTTGTCAACCTTCTGAAGCTCTCTTGACTCTTACTGGTTTGATAATCTTGGTAGAATTACAAGGGAAAATTGCTGCTGCACTACATCATACCTTCCTCTTGGGGTCTCCCAACGAACGTGTGTTTTCACGTCATTAGTCGACTATTCACCCCCCTCTAGTCGACCATATCGATCTTTTAGGCTTTCGCCCGGTTTTCTGTCAGTTAAATGGACAATTCTCTTTTGCTTAATTAATCGAAGCGACAAATCTTTTGCCTCCGTTTAAAAAAAGAACTGCACATTCCAGGCAGCAGACAACTCATCAATAAAATCACTAACCCTATTTGACATACCATCCGCTATATATGTAACCGGTCGCAAAAGAAAATTTCTGGGCAACCAATTATCATTCCAAGGACGTGTATTTTCTCCATTACCTATTCTCTTAATTAAACCCTGCTTCAGCACATCAACCCCATCAATCATGGAGCGCCAGATCCATGAAGGATGATTTTGAAAGTGCATGAGCACTCATGTGTGGTTTTGGTAATTAATGACAATCTCTATGGACTAATGATTGCATTGAGCTATCCTTGTAGGGCTTGTCCATTGGTAATTCTTGAACACCATGCGTTGATATCAAGATTGAAAGAAGAAGATAAAGTGATGACCAAAGTAATATTCAAGGTGTGATCCACACAAATGGTCATTTAGAGTTGAGCTTATTACAAGTGTGGCTTGGGAAGAAGATTGAGTGAACATTCATGTTTATCTCGAAGCCATCATCTATATCAAGAGAAGAAGATGAAGTGCAAGTGGATACATGAAGACGGAGCTAAGCGAGGCTCTCCCATAATGGTGTATGGGGGAGTATTTGGAGAAGTCTTCATCAAACATGTGCTAGCAAGCACAATCAAGAAAGTTGTTCCAACTTGAGGGAGTCAAGATCGGCATCATCTAGCTCAAGTGAAATGCGCAAGGCAAAGGTATGATCTTGATAGGGTTTCTATTTTACCGGTCTCTTGGTGTTAGTGGGAGACCGGGTTATAGGATAGACGACGTACTATCAAGAGGGGCTCTCAAGTGAGTAACTCGATCACATCTTTGTGGAGAGCTCAAACCTTTGCATACTCAGCATATCATCTTTCTTGGTTCTTATTTGGCTTTTATCCATGTGAGAATTTAGAGCTTGTGTTCATCTCCATACCAAGCTCTAGTTCATCAAAAACGGATTTCATATGAATATCTTGTTGCGTTTTTGATGTTGGAGGTTTTACCGATTTGCCTTTTCTAAGAGAGGTCAAACTCTCTTCTTGTGGATTCCTTCTCACATGATGGACTATGATGTTTCTCTGCATAATCTTGAAGATCTCTTCGTTGCGATTCCAACGAGCCCAAGATCATCGAAATAGGAGTCCGGATGAAAAAGTTGTGTTCGTTTTCGTGTTGGTTGTTTCTGCAGTTTTTCTAGGGCGGAGTCTCCGGTGTAAACGCACCTGTCGTGTCTCGATCCACGAACACCGGGAGTATAGGATACCCCCTTTTAGGTTAGGCACGGGGCGCGAAGGAGGCTGAGAATCGTCTTCTCGAGCGGAGTCTAGATCAAGCTCTCCTCTCCACGATCAAAGCATGCAACCAAAGGGACACAAGGAGCTACCCAGGTTCAGGCCGCCCGGAGGCTAAAAGCCCTACTCCTGCATGTCTGGATTGATGGTTCTTCATAGTGTGGCTTACAATGGAACCTCCCGATGGGGTACCCAGAAGGGTTTTGGCTGGAGGTAGAAGAAGGACAGATCCTGACCCAGAGGAGATCACCTTCCCCTCTACCTTTGCAGCCCTAGTCTAGTCTTGCTCTGGTTGGACTTGTTCCTTCCTTTCGACCTCCCCATCCTCTGTGCCTTGGTCCTCCTTTTATAGGCTAAGGGGTTGCCACAGGGTCACGTGAGGGGCACGAGGGACCTTCGGCGTGAAGGACCCTCCTCATCTAGGTTAGGGGGAGACGTGGCCTCTCCTCAGCATAGCGTCTCCTTTGGGTTAGGTGGGAGCGTCCGCCTTGGGGTGGACAGGGCTGACACCACCACGGGCTGTGCTTCCTGCCCGCGCTACCTTCGCCTTGCTTCCCAAGTCTTCTGAGGTCTTCTAGCGTGAGGTGGAGAGCTTATCCACAGTGATGTGGGGAAGTACCCGAGAGGGAGCCTGGCCTCCTGCCGGGAACTCGGGCTCTCGGGTCCTTCCTTGCCTTCTTGCTTGGTTCGGGGACCCGGCAGGCCCCCAGGACCGGAGCCCTTTGTCGACGTAGGCCTTGCTTGTCCTGACGGTGAACCCGCCAGCTTGACTTGAGTCTTGGTCTTGTCCATCTTCATCTTGGGCCCACATGGGGTGGACCCACTTTGGCAGCACTAGGGGAACCCCGTGTTCCACTGCTGCGACAGTAGCCCCCGGGCATGGTCCCGGCGGCTCTTGCTCCAGCTGCCGGGGCTATGGCCTAAAGATAGGTCAAAGTGGGTCCCCGGGCACCTGGTCTTCCTTGCTCTGCTTCATTGGGGACCCGCCGAGGCGAGGTAGAGACGAGCCCCCGGGTCCTGTTGACTGAATCGCGGCGAACGTTGCGATTCGCGGACTCCATGCTTATCTTGGAATCCAACGGGCGAAACGCGCAGAAATCGGCACGCCCCCTCGATCCCCACGTCCGTCGGAGTAATGAGGCCGCGACGCGATGTGTGGGATGCCTTATAAGCCACGACTGGCTTCCACTGTAGCCGTTACCTCTCCAGATTCGCCGAAATCCCCAAATCGCCGCCTCCGCCTTCGTCCTCCTGACTCTGCTCCGCTACCTCCTCCTGCTGCCATTGCACCAACTTCCCTTCTGCTCCAATGGCTCGACTGAAGGCCCTCGCCCGGAGGAAGAAGCACGGGGCCTCGCCCATCGAGAAGCCGCTGTCCCCAAAAACCAAGAGATCGCGGCGGAGATCGGCGCGCAACGCCAAGTGGGCTGAACTCAAGAAGCAGACGGCCTTGTTCCCCAGCTGCTTCGCCGGCGATGCGGAGATGATGCGGAAGGCGGGGCACTTCGGGGTGATGGAGTCTGTGGCGCCGATGGTGTCCCAGCCAGGAAAGCGTCGGAGATCTTCCGCCGTCGGCGACCAGGACACCCACGCAGATCCCCATTTTTGACAGCTTCATGTTGATGGGGCTTGTCCCCCTTTCTCTGATTTCTTCATGGAGATCTTGCGCGCGTACAAGCTGAAGCTCTTGCATCTGACGCCAGGCGCAATTCTCGACTTGTCGGTCTTCGCTTACGCCTGCGAGGCGTTCGTCGGGGTGATGCCGTCCGTGGCGCTGTTCCGCCACTTCTTCTACCCTCGCATTGGGGGCAAAGGCTGGATGGGAGGCAGTGTCACGTTCTGCTTCATCCGAAGATCAAGTGGGCCTACCCCCTTATGGAGACCAAATCCAAATGGGATGAGTGGAGGGATCACTGGTTCCTGGTCGGGTGCCGGAAGCCGATGTTCAACTTGAGGAGCCGATGGAGCGCCCAGTGGATCTGGACACTTGGAGAAGCGTCAGCTTGCAGGATGAACAATTCTCGGCGGTCGTGGCGCGCTTCGGACTTCTTCGCGAGAAAGGAGTTTCCGGGGCCGCCATCGTTGCTCATTTCCTCCGCAACCGCCTTGCGCCGCTGCAGAAGCGCCCACACCCGGCCTGGAACTTCCAGGGCCCCAGGGATCCATCTCGCCTGAGGTGTCCCGATATGGAAGAAATCCTTGTCCGGGATAACGTGAGAGGGACCTTCACTCCGGGGGTCAAGTACCAGCTGCCCAAAGGATTTCTGCCTCTGTGCGACGACCCGGAGAAGGACAAGATTCTGGCGCAGATGCCGGTCTGCAACGCCTTTGGTATTGTAGGCCGGGCTGACCACGGGCCCAAACCTCCTGCGGTGAAGACCCGCAGGGCCAAGGCACCTTCCAGCCCTGAAGAAGGAGAACTCTGGGAGTCCAACGACGAGAGCGAGGAGGAATCCGAAGAGGAATTCTCGGCTTGATGATGACGAAGGTGGCGACGGGCACGAGACCGACGCCTCCAACAAGATGGAGTTGCTGGCGACGACCCGGTTGCCAGCGATGACGATGATGAAGATGGCGACGAGGAGGAGAGGAGGCTGCTCCGCCCCCGCATTCTGCCCGCGGGGTCGATGCTGCCCCAGACCCGAGTGTCCGCAGCCGTTCCCCGCCAGTTGTGGTGGTGGGGAATGATGACGACCATGTGGATGAGGAAGCGAGCGCCGCAGACTTCGTCCGAGCCCCCGCCAGAAAGCTTCCACCGCCGCCTGTCGCCCGTGATGGAGCCGCCTGCTGCCTTGGGAGAGCCGCCGGAGCCCCCAAGCTTCTTCCGCTGCGTCGGTAGATGTTCCCCCGTCAATGGGCAACAAACGCACCCGGGAGTAAGCCTCTTCTTCGCTTCTTTCTTATGTTTTGCATTTCCCGCCTTCCCCAAGGAAAATGACCGAATGTTGGTGCAGGGGTACTCCTTCCTTGGGTACTGGCAAGAGGCGGCGTGACACGGCGGAGGACGACACCGCCACTAGCTTCGGAGCCGGTGGAGGGGGATGCTTCCTCCTCCCATAGCAGAACTTGAAGGCCGTCGGGGGAGCGGAGTGGGGAGCGTGACGGCGACCTCCCTAGCTCACCCGGGAAAGCGCTCGACGTCCTGACGCCCGAGCAAGCAGGTAACCCAGAGCTTGCGGGTAACATCACTTTTTTGACGCACCAATGCTTTTCCTGACATCCTTTCGCTTCCAGATGCTTCAGTGGCCAATGTTTTCTCACCCGGTGGCCTCTCGGTGGAGCTAGCCAGGAGAAACCACCTTCCCTCTCGCCTTCAGAGGGTCAAGAGGTGACCAAGGGCGTCCCGAGTTCGCGGGCTGCGGGACGCAGACCGCGAACCCTGTTCCGGGTCCAAGCCCTGACTTGATGGAAAGCTCCTTGATGACTGGGACAGTGTTAACAACTTTTGCCGCCTTTTCCACTGACTCCGGCGCCAGTGAGGAGATGGCGGCGCTGATGAAGATCAAAGAGAGCCTGGCTGCCAACCGCACGAAAAGTGTGCCTGCCCCGGGAGGTCCCCCGGCAGCTACTCCAGGGTTCACCATTAGTGGTGACAACGCGATGGATGCCATCCTCCGCGGGATAGCTCAACTGGACAAAGATCTGTGCGACCGTGAGGCCGCCGTCGTGGGGACCATCGAGAGCGCCGAGGACCTGATCCAGAAGGGGATGGACAAGCTGAACCGCTTGGCAACCCAGATCACCATCTTGCACCAGGCTCTTGAGAAGAAAGATGCAGACCGGACGGCCGAAAGTGCGCGCCAAGGACAGGCCATCTTGGCGAAAGAGCAGCAGCTGGCATCCCGGGAGGCAGAGCTGGCTGAGAAGGAGAAGACCTTGGAGCTCCAGAAACACCAGCAGGAGCAGCAGACTGAGAAACGCCTAAGGGAGGCAGAGGACCGCCACCGTGAAGAGCTCGAGGCCAGGGATAAGGACATCCAACTCTGGAAATCCAAGGAGAAAGAGGCCGTCCAAACCATCGAAGATATCAAGAACGTCCTCCACCAGGAGCAGGAGTCCGCCCAAGCTTTGCAGCAGCAGGCCAAGAGTGACGGCCAGAAGATGTCAGAGCTGAAGGAGTCCTTGGAGGCGCAGTGCAAAGAGCTCGCAGCACTGAGAGAAGGCAATCAAAAGCTGATCCAGGCCAACTCCCAGGCATCCACTGAGCTGTCTGAGCTTCGCCGTCTTAACCAGGAAGGTTTCGCTGAGGTTGAGGCTGCTGCGAGTTGGCGACGACGCGAGTGAGGCGGCTGAATCTGCCCACCGAAGCTCCGGTGCTGGAACCACAGCGCAGAGTCTGCCCCTCGTCGCGAGATTCATCAGGAAGTGGCTGCTGATCTCCGGTCTTTCAAGAACAAGATGGTCACCCAGCTTGTGAATGACAAGCAAGGTGACGGCGGCCTTGGTGATGGCGTCCTTCAGGGAGGCCAATCCTGGCGTTGCCTTGCCAGATTTCTCGACCTCGTCTCCTTCCAGGGCTTCTCTCCACGCGGTGTCGGCTCCCGCGACTGCACTTGCCATGAGGAAATTTCCGCCTCTCTAGTTGTCCTGCACCATGTTCGGGCACTTCGTGCCCCAAATAAACTTTGCGTCAGATCTCGTGTACCAGCTTATTAAAACTTGCTTGTAATAGGCTAGAACTTGCTATGCTACTCTAGTTCTCGGGTTACTTTTACTTGTCTTTAGCATGTCTTTACTTTTCTCCACGTCCTTGAGGGACCTTCTGGGATGTAAGCTTACCCGCGAGGCCCTGACTGGTCAGGCATGCGCTCGCGAGCCCTACCGATTCCCAAAAAGCCGCTCACTCTGTTGGCACGCACGTCCCCGGGGTGTATCAGGTCTGTGCACCGCTTTTTACCCCCGGGAGAGTCGATACCCCATGAGTGCTCGCACGACGGTCGAGCCTTGCCTTTCTAGTTCCGCACATGTTCTGTTACCCGAGAAGTAGATAGCACGTACGACAGAAACAGGTTTGAGGGTAACTTATCTTTTATTCATCATGGAAGTTCTTGAACGACAACGGGCCACTTCAGGGTACATCTTGCGGCAACACAGTTCTTTCGGGTACACAGCACGACTTGCTTCAACGACTCTTGCGGGGTGGAAGGTTAGCAGCTTCTTCCATCATGGCACATCGGTCAGCTATGTCCCACAAGTCCTCCAGGGTGTCCACAACGCGGATACTCATCTTTTCGCATCTTGGGGTTGCGGACGTTGACGTGGAAGGCGGCGATGACGGAAGCCTCGCAGAGGTACTTCGGGGTAATGCGGTCGACGACGCCCCGGAACCTCCAGATGTAGTGGTGCAGCGTCTCCTCAGCTTCTTGCTCTAAGTGATAGAGGTCGGAGACGGTTGCCGGGTACGGCGTGCAGCAGGTCTTGAGGTGCTGGCTGGCCTGGCCTTCCATGTCCTCCCGTGAGCGACGCCTGGGGTTGGAGCTCTGGCCAGCACCTTCTTCAGGAAGTTCCATGGGCCGTTTGCCATGGGGGTCCTCAGGCTGTTCCTCTGCTGGAAGTAGTGGCTCGGGGACGGCAGCGCCGTGGTCGATGGTCGGGGCAGGACTCGTGGGAGCGTGGCATTGGAGAGCGTAGTCCAGCAGGTTTTCCAAGCTGTTGATCCATGCCTTCGCACGGGGATCATTCTTGCACTGATCTGGGGGAAAGAGAGAAGCGCCGGGCCACGCCCAGAGCTTCCTCTAGCCCCCAGCCCTTCCGCGATGCCTGGCACGCTTGCTCTCCAAGACCTCCCGAGTTCCCGACATGACTCTTGCTTGTGACTGAGGCAGCTGCTCGCCTTGCCCCGAGGAGACGGCGGTTCCTGGAGCGGATCCGGTCGCAGATGAGGAGCTAAAGCAGTTCTTGACGATCTTGCCGTAGATCGCGAGCCAGAAGAAGAACTTGACGACGAGCTTGTTTCCGAAGAAGAGGAGCCTGACGTAGACTCCGAGGTTGTCGACGATGAGCTTGCCGTCGCGGCTGATGTAGACGAATCCAGCGCTTGCGCCCCCTACCTGGCGCGCCAGATGTCGTGTCTCGATGCACGGACACCGGGAGTATAGGATACCCCCTTTTAGGTTCGGCACGGGGCGCGAAGGAGGCTGAGAATCGTCTTCTCGGGCGGAGTCTAGATCAAGCTCTCCTCTCCACGATCAAAGCATGCAACCAAAGGGACACAAGGAGCTACCCAGGTTCAGGCCCCGGAGGCTAAAAGCCCTACTCCTGCATGTCTGGATTGATGGGTTCTTCATAGTGTGGCTTACAATGGAACCTCCCGGATGGGGTACCCGGAAGGGTTTTGGCTGGAGGTAGAAGAAGGACAGATCCTGACCCGGAGGAGATCACCTTCCCCTCTACCTTCGCAGCCCTAGTCTAGTCTTGCTCTGGTTGGACGTGTTCCTTCCTTTCGACCTCCCCCTCCTCCGTGCCTTGGTCCTCCTTTTATAGGCTAAGGGGTTGCCACAGGGTCACGTGAGGGGCACGAGGGACCTTCGGGTGAAGGACCCTCCTCATCTAGTTTAGGGGGAGACGTGGCCTCTCCTCAGCCTAGCGTCTCCTTTGGGTTAGGTGGGAGCGTCCGCCTTGGGGTGGACAGGGACTGACACCACCACGGGCTGTGCTTCCTGCCCGCGCTACCTTCGCCTTGCTTCCCAAGTCTTCTGAGGTCTTCTAGGTGAGGTGGAGAGCTTATCCACAGTGATGTGGGGAAGCACCCGAGAGGGAGCCTGGCCTCCTGCCGGGAACTCGGGCTCTCGGGTCCTTCCTTGCCTTCTTGCTTGGTTCGGGGACCCGGCAGGCCCCCAGGACCGGAGCCCTTCGTCGACGTAGGCCTTGCTTGTCCTGACGGTGATCCCGCCAGCCTGACTTGAGTCTTGGTCTTGTCCATTTTCATCTTGGGCCCACATGGAGTGGACCCACTTTGGCAGCACTAGGGGAACCCCGTGTTCCACTGCTGCGACAACACCGGAGTCTTCGGTCTCTATCAGAAATCTGAATATTTCGAGCTGTGCCTTTTGGGGTGTGCTTACAACGCACCGGAGTCTCTGGACTCAGGGGTACCGGAGTTTCCGGCCTGCCATTTTTGGCACTTACGCCCCCATGGACGGCGCTCTCGGTATAGAGGCCGGAAATGGGCCGGAAGTGCCCCGGAGACTTCGGCGTCTCTGGTCAGACCGGAGTCTCCGCCCCCCCGGACCGGAGTCTCCACCCGGGCCAGAGTCTCCGGCCTCCCGGACCGGAGTCTCCGGTGTTATTTTTCCTGCAACGGCTCTTTTCTTCGTGGGACCTATAAAAGGCCCCCTTCTTCCCCAAAGAGACAAGCTCTTCCAAGCACGAAATTTCCCCCTCTCTCACCTCCATTGTTGATCTTGGAAAGCTTGCCCCTCTCCCAATTCGTTCCATGATTCTTGCATATCTTTGAGGAAAAAGAGAGAGGAGATCTAGATCTAAATTTTCACCAATTCATCTCTCCTCTATGTGAGGGGAACCCTTTGGATCTAGATCTTGGAGTTCCATTTGTTGAGTTCTTTCTTTGTTCTTCCTCTCTTCTCCCCCCCATAAGCATTAGTTTCTTTTGGTGGGATTTGAGAGTGAAAGATTTGATCACTTGTGCTCTTGCCATTGCTTTTGTGCATCGGTTTGTGCTCTCCGCGAGGATTCGTGGAAGTGAAAGTTTGTGAGCTTGTTACTCTTAGGTCTTTGGACCCTAGACGCCTTTTGTGGTCACTTGGGAGCTCCCAATCCTTTTGTGGGTTGTGCCTCAAGATTGTTGTAAAGGCTCCGGTTTCCGCCTTGAAGGATTCTGATAGTGGAAGGTGAACCGAGCTTTTGGGCAAGGTTCATCGGAGAATAGGGTGAGGCCATTTGTGTCGTTTGAGTTTGAAACTCACACCTCTCCAACGAGACGTACTCCCCTAAAAAGGAGGAACTCGGGAATACATCCTCGTCTCCGCGTGCCTCGGTTATTTCTATACCCGAGCTCTTTACTTATGCACTTTACATTGTGATAGCCTTCGTGCTTGAAATCATATATATTGCTATCACTTTGTTCCTTATCTTGCTTAGCATAAGTTGTTGGTGCACATAGGTGAGCCTAGTATATTTAGATTGTTGGCTTGTTAATTTAAACACCTAGTTTTATTCCGCAATTATCAAGACTAAACCGGAAAAGTTTTAAATAGCCTATTCACCCCCCTCTAGGCGACATCCTTGTCCTTTCAGATTTCCCGACAATTCATTCAATAGATCTCCATTTGGGGAATAGATTGATTTTAGCAATCGAGCACTCAACGAAGTTGGGTCCTGTGAAATTCGCCAGGCTTCCATAGCAAGCAAGGCTAAATTAAAAGGCTCGATATCGCGGAAACCCAGCCATCCCATATAAATGGGGGCAAGTCATCACATCCCACCCATCAAGTTCTGCTCTTTCCTCCTTCACTTGCCCACCAAAAGTTAAGGATCACCGAGTCCAGGTGAAGGGATAAACCCCTTGAAGACGTAAGAAAGGCATGGAATATGTAGGGACTTCCTGCGCAACCGATTTAATCAAAATTTATTTACCTCCCGCTAACAGCAATTGTTCAATCCAGCCTTTTAACCCTTTTCCAAAGTTTATCTTTCACTATAGAACCTAAAAGATCCGTTATGGTTATTTTTAAGCTCTATTACCAACAACCGTTGACCCCAGCCCAATTTCATTTGGGGGCTCAAAGCCTAGTTTCGCCAAAAGCGACACACTCCACCTTCACCTCCACGTGTCGAGCTCCTGAGCTCCTCCCGAAGTCCGCAAGTACCATTTCTCCCCAAATCTCACTCCCCAAGTCTCTATCAGCCAAGCCAAAACCGAGCAGTGTGGTCGGCTTAGCGGTGGCCGAGCAGGTGCTCTGCTCACGTCAGCTCGTCGGCCACGCCGTGACTAGGGTCACTATTATTTGTGAAAATATCTGGAACTGCGTATTATTTCTGGAAATTCAAAAAAGAATGTATTATTTAAAAAAATTAGCCTCCACCCCACCTCCACGTGTCGAGCTCCTGAGCTCCTCCCAAAGTCCGCAACTACCAGAACAGAAGACATACCATTTTCCCCCAAATCTCACTCCCCGTCCTACTCCCGTTCCTCCGCGACCGCCATGGAAGACGCCGCTAATCCCACTCAGACCTCCTCCACCTCTGCGGCCGCCGCCGCGGCTGCCGCAGCGCAGCACCAGCAGCTCCAGCGCCAGATATTCCTCATGCAGCAGGCACAGGCACAGGCCCAGGCGCAGGGCCAGTCCCAGCCGCAGCCCCATCCGCAGGCGCAGCAGCTGTCGCAACAGGCCATGTCCCGCTTCCCCTCCAACATTGACGCCCACCTCCGCCCCCTCGGACCGCACCGCTTCCAGCAACCGCCACCGGCGCAGCTCCAGACCCAACCCCAGCCGCACGCGCAGGGGCCGTCGCAGTCGCAATCGCAACCGCAGCCGTCCCCGCAGCAACAGCAGGCGGCGCAGGCTAGGGGCCGGAGCCCCGAGGTGGAAATGGCGCTTCAGGACGCCATGCGGGTCTGCAACCCCAACATCAAGACGCCTTTCCAGTCCCTCGAGGACGCCGTTAGCAGGTGCGCCCGGATGCACACAAAACTTTACTTTTTTGTTTCCTTGATTTGGTCTGTGCCTCTGTGGTATCGATCTAATTTGTATTTCCTGTTACGCGAGTTTGCCGCCTACGAGTGTCGTTATATATTACTGAAAAATTGTTTGTCTGCTGTGTCGATTTTTCTGATCGCAAATTATACAAGATAGATGAAAACTAGGGCATGTACTGTGGTTTGAGGTTAGGCATCTCTTCATCGAGTTTTGTGTGACACTGAGGGAAATCAGGGAAAAATAACATAGCCATAAGAAAATGAAATCTCATAATAACCGAAAAGGAAAACTGGTTTCGACCTACTAGTGGAGGTCTGCAATCTTTGAGAAACCAGATATGTTGCGATGAGGAATTGGCATTGCTGATAATGTTTTAGAATTCAGGCACACTCTTTGGTCACCAGATGGAGTATTTCTTGTGTGGAGTTAGCTTCCCAAGATGACTTGCAAGTTATCTGAAAGGGTTTAGGAGTCTCTAATTTTTCAAACTTGTAACTGATGCAGATTTTATCTCTGACCTTGACAAGTACATTTAGTTTGTGTGTATGTTAGGTAGTATTTTAACGTTTGTAGGTTTTGTATTGGAATACTGATTTGATGATTAATTCTCTCCTCATGTCCATCTTCAGCCTCCAAGACCCCAACACATTTGGAAACATGATCCACTGCTGTGCTCAATGTTTATACAAAAGTTTTTTCTTGCCATTTTCTGTTTTTGAAACATTCAGTTACTTGTATGGCTATATTTTTCTCTTGGACTCTGTCTTCACGTGTCGTGGGTACGAGTGTACCAGCAATGCTAGTCGTGGGGGAGATACAAATAGTAGGGCACTTCTGCTCACCAATTTGATAACCGATTCGGGTTGTTTTCATTGTGTTTAGTTGGTGAGTGGTGACCAGTGGCCGTTTGGTTTATGTCATTAAAACCAAAATTTGTCTTACTAAACTTAGGCAGCTTTGACTAGATTAGGCTGCCATTGGTGCTAATTTTTTGTGAGGTTTTGTTTTTCTCTCTCTTTTGTGCCAACTTTGGTATAACTTGCGTGACAAAGGCCTCCCTGTTTTCTGTATTGCATTTACACCATTGTATTGCTTGGTTTTCATGCATTACGCTTTGGCTTCAAACCAAACCTTGATAACAACTGATATTATCAAGAGGAAATTCTTAGAACGCCATCAAACTATTGTCGTGTTCCAAGAATGTCATGAAATTAGTCGTTTCGAGAGTGCCATTAAACTAGTATTGTCATTCTGAGAACGCCACTTCTGTCAGTTGACCGTTAAGTCTCTTGTTTAGTAAAAAATCTTCAAAAAGTGCAACAAGGGCATAATAGTCTTTCGAGAGACTTAACGGTCAACTGATAGAAGTGGGATTTTCGGGGTGACGTCACTCGTTTAGTGGCATTCTCGGAATAACGACTACTTTGATGGCATTCTCAGGATGCGGCAACCGTTTGATGGCGTTTTAAGAATTTCCTCTGTCATGAAACTTCGGTGATCAAATTAGTTACCAGTAATTGGCCAAGTCTTGCCAAGAAAGTGAAGCCAATGGAAAGGCAATATTGTTTTTGGCCACAAACTAAATGGAAGCCGATGCTAGTCGAATTATTGAATTTTGTGAGGCAAACGTTGGTATCCACGTGCTCTAAAGTTTAAACCGAACACCCCCTTAATGTCTTGTTCCCTGTGTTGGCATTTGCTGGGATACCATTTTCACTTTGAGCACACTTTTGTAATTGAGTGATTGCTATGGCGTTAGAGTAAGTTGTGGAAGACTCGTTAATTCCAGTTGTGGCTTCTGGGTTGTGACATCACTTCATTTAAACTGCCCTACACGATAGTCCACTGATTTTGTGTTGGTCCTTTTTGCTGGAAAACTTTGTCCCTGCAAAGGTAAATTTCAAGACCCCTGCTACAAAAATGAAAATTGTATCATAGTTCTCGATGTATTATGGACAATCTTTGTAGAAACATCTTTATCCTTTTTTGGGTTTAAAGTACCGAACTTATATAAATTGCAAAAGCCGCCCTATGCACGCAACAATATACCGTAGGCCGAGGGGCCACTTTTTTTCTGTCTCTCTTTGGTTCGACCTGGCACCTAGCAAACGGGCCTTTTCCCATCTTTTATCTTGTTTGAGTTTAAAGTACCGAACTTATAAATTGCAAAAGCCGTCCTATGCACGCAACAATATACCGTATGCCTAAGGGCCACATTTTTTCTGGCTCTCTTTGGTTCGATCTGGCACCTAGCGAACGGGCTTTTTCCCATCTTTTTTCTAGTTGCAATTGCGGGACACCTGAACGGACATGTCCAACTTGGGATGAAGATAAATATTATGCATTAATGGGATACATTCTTGCCTTATCACTAGACTGATGTAGGTTTGTGTTTCTACTTCGGCTTCAACGTTTTTAGGTCCTTACAAATTCAAATTAAAATGAAATTTCTCAGTAAAATAGGTATTTGTACAAACAAGAGTCGGTGCAGGAAATCCTTGTTTTGCTGATCTTTTCCTCAGTGTGTCTTTGCACAGGACATCTAGTTTAGTGTTTAGCAGGCTGGTTTTGGTTCTCTGCTAGTCCTAGCATCAGCATTGTACATGCCATGTTCTCATGTTTGACCATAATGAAGCTGTCATGTGATTGATCACATATGAAGTATGAGATTGTGAGCTAGCTCTATATGGCAGAGTCCAAGTAGATTGTAGTTGCACCGACAAGGTTCCAGTGCGACCTCCTTCCTTCGCCACTCAAAGCTTCACCAGAACTGTCCTATTAGGCAAAGGAGAAATTTTACTGTGCACCCAAATGATTCTGAACCGTCATTGCTCATGATCCAGTGGCCGGCATTACTATTACTCCCAAGTAGGGATGAAAACGGAGCGGATACGGACGGAACTGAGTGGTGCCACATTTGTTTTCGTATTTTTTTGCGGAAGCGGAAATGAATACAGAAAACCCGGAAACATATACGGAAACGAACATTATCGGAAACATATATGGACCGAATACGGTGCGGACACGGAACAAAAAGCAGATGTTTGCCGGAACCAAGAGACCCCTTAAATAATGCAAAAAAATTAAAGCAAACCAACAAAATTGTCAAGTTTCTAAGATAAAATAAAACATAAGGAGACATAATGATTATATAATATAGTGAGCATAAGTTTCTTATTACTACATAAGTTCTGTATATAATATAGGTAAGCATCACATAGCAAAAAGGGAAAGTTCCGTATTACCGGAAACGGAATTTCTGTTTCCGTGGGCGTTCCGCCTGAATACGCTGTTCCGTTTCCGTTTCCGCATAAAAGTTTCCGTTTCCATTTCCGTTTTGCGAAATTCCGTTTTCGTTTCCGTATTTCCATTCTGTTTCCGTTTTTCCACGGAAAAGTCGGAAAGTTTCCTCCGTTTTCATCCCTACTCCCAAGGAGGTAAGTAATGACTGTATGAGGATCCAGGGCTAGTATAAACTTTCCACGCCTTATATATAGGAAAGGAGAAATCACATTGATGCTTACCTTTAAGCCGTAAATATACAAGGAATGAAATAAAGATGGTGAGTAATCAGTGCTAGCAAATTTTGCTGATAAGAAATAAGAAAAGGTACGTGTTGACATGTGGACTCCAAGAAAAGTAAAAAAATCACGCTAGAATGAAAAACAAAACGAACATGGTCTAACAAATAAATCCTTCTTCCCGCTGTTTTATATGTTAAAGTTATTTATTTAACTTTTGAAATGCATGATACAGAAATTTCCTACTCCGTGCTCCCAGACTACATATCCTTAAAATTGTGCAACTTTTTGTGCCATTTTCTATAACATGGCACTCCCGTTCCATTGACCAGGCTAAGATCAGGTTATTTTCCATACAAAGCTGCATATAGCCTTACCAGTATTAACCTTTTTCATTGGACGGTCAGGATGTAGATCTTCTTTTACTCCTCAAGAGGCAAGTGTGAGCATCGTAAAAGAGCTCCAGGCAAAGATATTGGTTTAGTTTGGGAAATAGGTACATAGTTTGTTTGGAAGCAGGAGATATTGTTAGAGGTCAAGTCTGTTTCGGGTAAGTTGGGGACGAGACGATGACCTGACAATGAGGATGCTAGCGTAGCCTGCAATCCAAGACAATCACCAATCCACAATCTGGAATTAACCCACACAACCACGCTCAAGTTGTGGAGCACAAAGGGTGTGATCCGCAAGGGATTCACGAGAAACCAACCCACACAACCAAGCTCATGCCGTGGCACAGATTAGGTGCAAATCCAGGAGAAATCGCCAGAACAAAGGTGCCAAGAACTCTGCAATCCCAGGATGATTCTATTTCCTTGTCTATGAATAAAAAAGTGTCCTCTAGTAGTAAGAGTAATAGCCTATTACTAGGGACAAGCCCCTGTTAGGTGTGAAAGCAAACAAGGCAAATAACTAGCAGAAAACGATCAAAGAAATCTTCCAGTTAGTAGATGGTTAGCTTAGGGAATTAATGAGGTGGACTATAATTCTCCCATAAGGTGTCAGTTGGCCTCGTCACCAAGCATTGCTTCGTCGGCGTAGGTGCCCAACTTACGTAATTAGTGAGGTAGCTTCTAGAATTCTCCTATAAGGCATAATCAGCTCATCTTATCACCAATCATTGTTTCGTCAGAGTCGAATATTGTTCCTCAAGCAACAAACTTGTTTTGACAACTCTGTTTCTTCAGCATAAACATTGTTTCTTCATGAACTGGAAGTTTGTTGGCTTTCATCTGCATTGTACCTGATTTCAGTCAAAAGCAGAGGAGATGAAAGCATAGTGATGTTTTTGAGGCTATATGATAAACTCAAGTTAGCGTTCATCTCCTTGTTTGCCGCGGCTTCTTGTGATTGGTCAATGGGTGATCGCCATTGTGTTAATGGTTGTGATGTCCTCATCACTTACTAAGCTTAAGATTGACAGTCAAAGTTAGACTCTAGGAGTACTTCAGGGGCTACTAATGGTTTTTTCATTTATAGAAGTGGATAAGATGTAAGGGGTTAATTTGGTTCTATCTTTGCTTGTCAAAAAACATGATTCAGTGCATTGTATATTCTTATATATAGAAATTGCAATGCGGTGCCTAATTTTATCAGTCAACATTACTAAAGAGCTACACAGTCCTCTCACATAGTCAAACCTCTTAACTCATATTAACACTAAAGTTAGACCAGCAGTTTCGATTAGCAACACTACATTTTTTTATCTTCCTTATCTGAAGGTACTCATACACTCTGTTACATTGCTGTCAAAATTAGGTTATTGCCTTACCATGTTGTTGCCGACTACGAGGCTGAAGAAGATGACAGGATCCTTGACAGTGATGCAACTGGGCAGATTCCTTCTCGCCTGCAGCAATGGGATCATAACATCCTGGTAAAGATTGCTGAGTTCACAACAACATTCGAGAAGCAGGTGTTGGCATACAACATAATGACCAAGAAAAGGGCCATTGGCGAGTTCCGGTCGGAGGAGCGGCTCATGCTAGAGCAGGCTTTGTTACAGGAGGAGAAGAAGGCCACGATGGAACTAAGAGCCGAGATAGAGATGAGGGAGAAAGCAGGCCGTGAGGCTGCTGAAGCTAAGATGCATATGGCAATGGCCAAGCATGCTCGAGTGGAGGCCCAAGCACACTCCGAGATGATTGGTCAGGGCCCTTTGAGGGCCAACGCTGCTGCATCCCAGGGCGACGATGGCCATAGTCATGACATAGCACAAGAACAGGGTGAAGATGGATGGGAAAACGCTCAGAGGGACGATGATGGTGATCCATCTGAGGATTTCCTCAACGATGACAATGAGCCAGAGAATGGAAACTCTGATATGCAAGAGGACTGGCGTCGATCGGGGGAGTTTGATTTAAACTCTAGGTAAGACAGGTGAACTAGAGTTGAGATAAGGCTTGGTGATGCAGCAGCTGGTGCCTGGTAACTTATTTCTAGGCTTGTATGATTTGAAGATAATCTGTCCCGTCTTTGGCTGTAAACATGCAACTGCAGACTGTTTAGCTGCTCAGATGTCTATGATGTTGAGATGACCTCTGTATGTTGTAAAGCTAACTTGTAGCATCGGTTTTAGTGCTGGCAGTCCGGTGAGTGGCACCTTCAGGATTTTAGGCATTGCTTCGTCATGGCTAGTTCTTCGGGGGCGTTGTTCCATGTGTCGGACAGACGGATAGGATAGTCCGGCATGGCGGACACTATCTGGGCCGTGTTTGGGAACCTTTCGTTGGTCGATTTGGCGCTCGGCTTCCTCAGGCCGGCGTCGCCCGGTGCCGATCAGCCTGGGTATTGGGTCTGGACAGTCTGGTTGCCTAGAGCAATCTAGGGCAACTCCATTCTCTTAGGGCAACTCCAATGCAGCGACCCATTTGGTCCGTTTTTGTTGACTTTGTTCGTTTGAAGAAATACCACGGTCTAACGTGCCGATGAAAATGGACCGGTGAATCCTAGTTGAATTGTCTGCAATTTAGCACTTTAGCCGGATGCTTGTAATCATCTTTCCTTCTATAAAAATATGATATGCCATTGGCATACCCGCAAAAAAAGAAGAAAAAAATGGACCAACGTCCGTTTTTTTCTGCGCGGATCCATTTTCGGTCCAAATTTGAGATGGGTTTGTGTCTGTGCGAACGACCGGGGGTCCTCCCCTTGTCCCCCACCCCTACCCCCACCCCACTCGCCCCTAGTCCCTCTCTCACATCTCCATCCCGCCCCAGCCGCCGCCGGCCCGTGTCCGTCCCTTTTGCCCCACCTCTCGTCGGAATCCCGCGGCAATGCCGCCGAATTTCTTCGCGGGCGCCGTCTCCAGCGACTCGGCCGTGTTTCGACGGATGGGAAACTGTCTGAGGCTACTAGGCTCGACCTCGCCCGCAAGGTTTTCGATCGCTGGTCGGAGGTATGAATTCATCACCAACTCACATGGGGGATAGTACAGACAAGTACTTTTATTACAACAACATAGTGTATTCCTCGTCCTCCGATGATGATAGCGATATTTTCATTGCTACACTCGTCAATGAGCACATTGCTAGGCTGCAACCAATGTTCAGGGGCTCGGTCCCCGGCGGTGCACTGGCGTTGGATCGTAACACAGAAGGAGGCCATGTCTAGCTCTTCAAAGATTACTTCTGTCGTGATCCAACATACAAGGCCCCTACTTTCCGGCGACGCTTTCGTATGTCCAAGCATGTGTTCAACCGCATTCGGGTAGGAGTGCTTAGCCATGATGATTACTTCAAATGCAAGCGAGATGCCCTTGGTAAGGTTGGCTTCTCCTCTTATAAAAATGCACCGCGGCCATTCAGATGCTTGCGTATGGAGTTTCCGGTGATCTGGTTGATGAGTACATGCGCATGAGTGAGTCCACATGTTTGCAGTCAATGTACAGATTTTGCAAAGCCATGATTCCGGTGTTTGGCCCGGAGTATTTGAGGGAGACTAATATGGAGGACACGGCCCGACTCTTGTCTATCAATGAGGCAAGATGATTTCCCGGCATGTTTGGAAGCATAGATTGCATGCATTGGGAGTGAAAGAATTGTCCGTTTGCTTGGGCAGGGGCAGTACAAGGGGCGTGTTGGCGAGTGCACGGTCATACTTGAAGCAGTGCCTTCAAAAGATCTTTGGCACTCCTTCTTCGGCATACCCGTATCCCACAATTATATCAATGTCCTTCAATGCTCTCCGGTTTTTCTAGATTTTAGAGGGAAACTTCCCGTGGTGAGCTATGGTATTAATGGCAGAAGATACACCAAGGGATACTACCTAGTTGATGGTATTTATCCTACGTGGAGTACTTTTGTGAAGACCATCTCTGAGCCCAATGGGGAGAAGCAATCACGGTTTGTCAAAGAACAAGAGAGCTATAGGAAGGATGTGGAGCGTGCTTTCGGGGTGCTCCAATCTCGGTGGGCTATTGTTCGCCACCCTGCTAGAACATGGAGCGTGAACACTATGTGGAAGGTGATGACTGCTTGTGTGATCATGCACAACACGATCGTAGAGTATGACCGTGATGAAAGCATCTATGACCAAGATTGGCAGTTCCAGGGCGAGTTGGTTCAGCCTCAGGGTGGAGCGGCAACATTTGCAAACTTTATCCACTTTCATGAGGAGATGCGTGATCGGGATGCTCACAAGCACCTTCAAAAAGATTTGGTTGAGCATATGTGGAAACATTTGGGAAACCAACCAGTGGAAGACCAACCAATGGCCTGATTTATTGGTACAAATTTATTTCAATTTGGTTGTAATAAAAATTATGAGATTTTATTCAATTTGGTTGTCAAACTATGCTAATTTATGATCTTGTGAAACATTCGGTTATTAAGTGTGTCAAAATTTGGTTGAATCGAAAAAAAATGGACAGGGCGGACCAAATGGGTTGCCCCGTTAGGTGCATTGGCAAGAAAAGGCGGGACATGGGCCGGACACTGTCCTTCTGGCGACCCAAACGGATAAAATCGGGACAGAAAATATATTCGTTTTGGTCGGAGCATTGGAGTTGCCCTTACTTGTATGTTTCCATGCTTCCCCCTTGGGCATCTTGGGTTATCGTTCTTCCTCGTCAGCCTCCCCTCCCATTATCCTTGACTCAAAGCTAGCGAGGTGATGGGTAGATGAATCAAGTAGTATACCATCCAAGTTGGTTCAAGATGGACTCATAAAGGGAAATGATTCACCTTTAGAGGTCGTATTGATGTGTCAGTAGTTGGAGTTGTTGACATGGTGATGTCCGCGGAACAAACTGTGTCACTAGTAAGAACTGCAACGATACGAACAAGCCTCACACTGCAAGAAAGTAACTTTCCCTTCTAATTACTCAACCTTTTCTCAAGTTGATATCAATCTTCTTCTGCCATTCCTTACTTCGGAGTTTGCGACAATAAATTGGGATACCTGGATAACGAAAGGGTAGGGAACCAACCCGCCATCAAAAAAATCTTATATGGGTCCTCCACTTCTTCTAATTGTCTGAAACAATATATTTCACTCTTGTGAAAATTCATTTTGAGGTCGTACAATTGCTCAAACATGTATACAATTAGCTTCATATGCATAGCCTTTTTCATACCATGTTCCATAAAATGATAGTGTCATCAGCATATGAAAGGATAGAAACACTCCATCTACCAAAATTGGAGACCAGGGATCACCCTGCCTCAGTCCATTTATAGCTAGAATTAATTTCTTACTCCCTCTGTTTAGGTGCATTGGGCCCCTAATTAATCGCACCGTGACCAAGGTAGGTTTTTATTGGTTCCAATCAATCTCTTTTTTGGTGCATGCATTGGTGGCACATGAATCTTGAGTGCATGCACTGGTTGTTGTGTACATGCAATGGTCCTAGTCCACCGATTTATTAGCCTAATTAATGGACATGGGCCTTAGTCCTTGATTGTTTAGGAACATTTTTTTTTTGTATTAGGGGTCCAATACACCTAAACAAAGGGAGTATGTCATTATTGACTTTGATTCCCACACTTCCTCCTCGGACAAACTTACCAATCTAGCCGCACCACTTTTGTGAGAAACCTTTCATGCGTAAAGTTTTCTCAAGAAACTGGCACTTCGTTTTGTAATAAGCCATCTTAAAATCCACTTTAAAAGTAATTCCGCCCATCTTCTTCTGGTGGAGTTCATGCATTGTTTCATGAAGAACGGCCACCAGTTCTAAAATGTTTTTTCCAGATATAAAGGCCGGCTGTGTAGGCATGATGAGCAATTGAAGTATAACGATAGGTTCCCACCTTAGTGAATATCTTAAAACGAACATTGAGAAGGCCTATATTATTGGATTCATATTTCATTTTCTTTTAATAAAGTAATAGTAATACCAAAGTGCAGTGGGTGCAAGGGCAACATCTATTGTTGAAAGTCAGTGAACAAAGATAACAAATTAATTTTGGTTACTTCCCAACATTTATGATAGAAATCAGCCGAGCAAACTCGTCTGATATAAAGTCCTTATTGTCTCACATCTAGAAGACTGGTTACATTACCTCCTTTTCGGTAAAGGTAGTTGTGAGGTTGGAATTCTCCTCATGAGAAAATTGATGTACAATATTAATTTTTCATTCATCTAATGGAAAGAAATTTAAACTAGAGAACCGAAAATTTGTTTTCAAAATTAGTAATGTATGTATTAAGTTGGCCCTCCAACAATCGTTCGTACCCAAAAGTAGTTTACTTGTCTCTATGGTTTTGTATCACATACTTTATATCTTAATAGCACGATCAATGGTAAAATACTTAAAGTAACAAAATCGAAACACAACACCTGCTAGAAGAAGAAAATTCTATTTTTTTTAAATCCACTTGCTATTAAAAATATCGTAGTTGTTTTGGTCTATAGATCTTGTCCAACGTCCATTTTCTGGTAAACACAAAACATCGTATTAAGACAATACAAGCATAGAGATATACACCTGATCTTGGCATATGCGGGATGTACATAACTATCACAAAATACACAAGTGTAAAGAAGACAAAATACATAGCCAACACGAGATATATATTTTGCAGAGGCTAGGGCTTCTCCCCTTTTCTAAAAAACATAAATCATATAGGGAGGAGGGTCATTTCTATGGGTACAACACCATCCAACTTGGGTAAAAATCTCCTTGGTCACCTGCTGCAAGCGTGTACGCACCATTTTAAAGAACCCTTACTATTCTGATCGCTAGACCAAGAATGGAGCCAATGTGTACACCGATAAAATAACCTATAACGGAGATAGATTTTCCAATAAAACACCACATTATTTCTATATAGCCATAATCGATGAAATCAACTTTGTCACTCCCACCCGACTGATGAGGATTATAAACTTGCGATTAATACCTCCCATAACCATTTGCCAGAAACATTTGAAATACAATAAGACCGACAGTTACAAGCTCAAAACCACGTGGATGAGGAAACTTGTATTGGAAGGAACAATATTTGATTGTCTCATCATGATGACAAAAGCAACACTATATGCTCACGATCTTTGTGTTTCGTAAGGTTATCCTAAACTAGAATCACACCTCTATGAAGATACCACAAAAAATCTAATTTGAAACCTTCATTCTCCAAATTTGCTCATCGTCATTGACAGGCACGTCGAAATGTGGTCAACCCACTAAGAACTGAATATAAATTTCATGGAATTTCGTCCTGCCCTTGCGCAGTTGAACCATGGCCAAACACGCTTGTCAGGCGCTCCATGCGGCAAGGGGTGCAACCAAATCCCGACTGAACGTCACTTTAGATAGGGGCGATTCAGCACTGGGGAACTGTGCCGTTTATAATTACATAGGAAAATAATTTTGTCAAAAGAAAATTAGATAAAGGATTTTTAACTGACCGAAATTTGCTTATAATTTGAAATTATTGCGGAGTGGGAAAGAAGCTTGTGTAAAGGAATTTTGTGCCCTACGGAATACGGAAGAACGGCGAAGTAGGCCTGCAGCATCTAGAGGTCTCCTGTTTGACGTCCACGTTTCAACACTAGCGCGTACGTGTCGTGAAGCTACGCTCCCACCCGTCCATGCATAGTGCAGAGCGGCAGGCTCTATCGGTAGCATCATCCCTCTCTTCCAGGCCAGGCATCCATCACAGTTAGCACTATATCACACAACTCAACTTGGTTCTGATCTGAGCTCAGAGAAGAGAGAAGAAGGCCGCGAGCGCACGCGATGGATCTGGTGAACGGCATGCTGAACTGGGTGTCGACCCCCGGCATGATTGCCTCCCTCCTGCTCTTCTACCCGCCCTACTACCTCTTCAAGACCTGCTACTCCTTCCTTTCCTACCTCTTCCCGGAGGACCTCGCCGGCAAGGTCGTCCTCATCACTGGTGCCTCCTCCGGCATCGGCGAGGTAAGTAAGTCCTTCTGATTTATCCTCTTAGGCCCTGTTTGTTTCTAGAGTTTTTGTGGGGATTGGTGGGGATAATACTCTAGTGGATTGGGTGAAACCCCAAACTTCACCCAATCCCCTAGGGGATTGGAGATCAATCCACTAGATAGGGGTAGTGTATTGAATCCCCTAGGGGATTGAGAAAAAATGAACTAGAGTTTGGGGATTTGTGGGGAAAGGTGGGGATAAAACCTGTCCAATACACTAGAAACAAACGATGTTTTGAAGTTTGGTGTTTCACCCAATCCACTAGAGTATTATCCCCACAAATCCCCACAAAAACTCTAGAAACAAACAGGGCCTTAGGTGGTACCTAGCTACTCTGCTTGTTGGAGTACAGTCAGTTTAATTGACCAGTAATGTTGTGCTCTTTTACCACTTCCATAAATACTTTTATGATGTTTGGAGCAACCACGGATAAAATTAAATTAGATCATGTCATCTGCTAGTGTGCTCTTCGTCAAGTACTGAATGTGTTCCTTCATCTATGTAGTACATGAACATTGGCATATACGAGCATTATTAACTCCACGTTGGGACCTTCTTCTGCAGCAATTGGCCTACCAGTATGCTGCGAAGGGGGCATCCCTGGTCCTGGTTGCAAGAAGGGAATGGAGCCTCCGACAGGTTGCCGATCAAGCACTCGAGCTCGGGGCACCGGATGTGGTCATTCTCCCTGGCGATGTCGCAAACCCTGACGACTGCAACAGATTTGTTCAGGCCACAGTTGATCACTACGGCCGATGCAAGTCTCCTTTAAAACAATCTCGGTCAGCATATATTTCTACGTTACATTAGTATTCAGTTGACGTTCTAACTTGTGTTGCAGTGGACCATCTTGTCTGCAATGCGGGCATTGCAAGCGTGGGTGCCTTTCAGGAGATTCTTGATGTTACTAAATACAGCTCCCAGCTGGTAAATGACATGATTCCTTTTTTGACTATTATCGTTGTCTGTCATAGACAACCATGAGTGTCAAATAAACACCATATTTCTTTTTTGTTTTGTTTGCAGGATGTCAACTTTTGGGGTGCAGTCCAATCAACCTTTGCTGCGCTCCCTCACCTGAAAAGGACCCGAGGAAGAATCGTGGTTACAGCCTCGGCAACTGGATGGAATCCTGTTCCCCGAATGATCTTCTATAATGTAACTTAATTATTTCATTTGACTAGATCGGTGTTTATGAGTAGATAGTACTGATGTTTGTTATCTATCAAATTTTTGTTTTGTTTAGGCTGCCAATGCCGCCCTGATAAACTTCTTCGAGACTCTGCGGACGGAGCTTGGCAGTGAAGTTGGCATTACAATAGTGACGCCAGGGTGGACCGAGTCCGAGATGTCCAAAGGGAAGTTTCTAAAGGAGCATGGAGGAGTGGAGGTCGATCAAGAATTTCGTGATGTGAGGACGCTATACTTGCACAAAAAAACTACACAATACGATTGTCATGATTTGCTTGCACAAAGGTATATCTAACCAGGCGGCCCCATTACATTCGTAGGCTCAGATTGGTCTCTTCCCTGTGGAGTACGCGAAGAACTGCGCCAGGGCCATGGTGCAAGCAGCTCGCCAAGGTGACCGTTATCTAACTGTTCCATCATGGTTCAGCACAATGTACCTGTGGAGGGTGTTTGCACCAGAGGTCGTCGAGTTCTGCTATCGCCTCGTGTATATGCAGAGTCATGGCGCCAACCAAACCGATGCGCCAACCAAGAGGATGGCTGAGGGTGGCGCCAAACAGCTTCTGTACCCCACCTCGCTGCGCTCTTCGGGCGTCAAGAACGAGTAAAAACTTAATATCCTTAGGTGGTTCGACGTGGATGCCAGTGTGCGTCTAGGTGGTTTGTGGTCCCAGCCAAATCAGCCTTAGGTGTGCACCGTGTGCTAGCTAGCTAGCCGGTAATCTCAAATAAGCTGTGTTCTACTCCCTCCGTTTTTGGAACGGAGAACGGAGGGAGTACTAGACTAGTGCTATGCTTAAAGTACGACTTAGTACTGTATATATGGACTGGTTGGTGTGTAAAGAATAATGGTAATGATTTGCCGTTCTCTACTTGCGACCTGGTTAACATCCGCGAGTCAAGGATACACCCTGTAAGGTGTGTATCAAGAAGGGGCTAAGAAGCCATTTTACAACTTCACGCCGTTTGACACAGACGCCAAACACACACCCACCTTGTCTCATTTAAACTGTGGTTTTATCATCTTGGTGAGTTTTTTTTTTGTTTATCAATCTTATTGCATATAAAATTTGTGATCTCTTAATGTATGAGATACTACAATGTTCTCTAGGGAAGAATTTGTCCACATTTGATAATGATGAAAAAATATTTGGATGGTTTATGCTCGTCTTTTTTACCTTTAGGCTTTGTTCGGATTACCTAGTGTTTTGGGTGAAAACACTCCTCACACCCAAAACACTCCAACCCCTCCCAATCCCCTTGTCCACCAAAACACCCCACCATGCCACGTTGTTTGGTATACAGGTTTTACGTTTTGGTCATCAATAAAAATCTAATATTTCTTAACAGCATGTCAGCACACAGTTCATCAACAAAAACTTGATACTTTTTCACAGCACATGGGACACACAGTTTAAGCAATTCATAATATTAAGTAACAATAACTCATGCTTCCCAGGTTTATCATAGGTTATTACAACAAAATTTGATCAAAATTTATCGAGTGAGAACTTCTCACGAACAAAATTTATCAAATGCTTCCTAGGTTTATCCTAGATTATTTGACAAGATGGTCACATAAACAAGAAGAAAGAAGCTTGCAGCAAGAAGATCATTACAGCAACAATGTAGACATATGATTGTAGCAAGAAGATCATCACCGCAAGAAGATCATCATAGCAAGAAGTTTGCTTCATGACAAATTGTTTCTGCAAACAATGTAGACATATGTTGTTAAAGCATTTCATTTGTGCTCACATAGGCTTGTAGAGGAACAACTAAGCCCACTCCATGTCAACAATCATCAAGGAATATAACATGGTAATACCCAACGGCCGCAACAACTAATCATGACATCTTATTGCAGTTTAAATACAAGAAACACTATCATGAGCCCTACTTGATGTATTGTCTCTATGTGATCTGATCATTGACACACCGTAATACGAAGTTCAGATATAGTACTCATACATCACATTCAGTTTCAGACGTATAACCAGTTGAGGTGGTTCCATATACACAAGGTTCTAATACACACAGGTATGCACATACAACATCATTCGTTTGATGCATATACATATCGCTAGCTACTAGCCTACTACAGTACTAGCCTTGAAATTCCTATGCGCTCGTAGCTGCTGTATCTGTTCTTGTCCTATGCATCTACCAAGTATACTACAGTCAACACTAGTCTCGGCGTGGGCTCAGTGGGTCTGGAGGAGGAGGACCTCGCCAGATCAAGAACTCATGTGAACCAAGAACTCAATATTTCTTGATTCTACCCGAATCAAGAACTCAGATCGAAACCCTAGCCAGTACAAAATTGTTGCTGATAACCTAGAACTAAATCAAGAGCAGGAGGGGAAGACGTACCTGATAGAAGTCCCTAAGAAGTGCGACGGAGAAGGAGAGCTGCGGCGGCGTCAGGAGCTTCAGCAGCGGCGGGGTCGAAGAACCCATCAGCGGCGCGATGGAGGAAGACGCCAGGAGATGAGGAAAGTCTTGATGTCGGGGAAGAATAAGCCTTGCACGTCGGAGTTGGCTGAGGGGACGAACGTCGGCGGAGGGCCGAGGGCGGAGGCGACGAGCGACGGCATCGGCGCTGCGCTGAAGAAACGCGAGTACCCCCTTGCGTTTCGATCCCGTCCAACCCGACGTGGTTTGACCGGTTTTCCTGGGCTTAGCCCTGCCGAGCCCAGCCTGCCGAACAGTCTTCGCGTGTTTTCTCGTGTCTTTAATTGGCCCAGTAATTTACACGCAAAAACCGACCGATACTCTCCAGCCGAACAAGGCCTTAGGGGATTTTCGCGTCGGATGTCTATGTATTGATGCTTGCTGCTACCTGTTTGCTGACATCAGCTAGTACAAAGAAATCAGCTACTCCCGCTGATCTTAAAAGATTGTCGCGAGTTGAGCGTTTGAGAAGTACATAAGTAGTGATTTCTCTATGACACTTAAACCGGATCAACCGGATCGGAGGGAGTAGTATTAGCTGGATACAGTTTTCACTCAGACAGGCCAGAGGCGGAGGCAG
Source organism: Poa pratensis (assembly GCA_947311845.1). NCBI lineage: Eukaryota > Viridiplantae > Streptophyta > Magnoliopsida > Poales > Poaceae > Poa > Poa pratensis. The sequence continues at coordinate 27,738,129 of CAMZMU010000118.1, forward strand.
AGGGATGCAGCGACGTTGCAACAAGGCGCTCGAACCAGAACGTCGGAGACTCAGTCGAGGTAGAAGCAGCATCATGGATCCCCTTTCCAAGTTGAGTCTCCAAGTATTCAATTCATCCTTTTGTTCATCGAAATTGGTTGCTCACCTTGGATTCCAAGTATCAATTACATGTTACATCTAAACGGCATAATTCGAATTACAGTGCATTTGAATATCCTGGCTGATTTGGTCAAATTCAATTCCGTGAGCCCCAATATCTACATCCAAGCAGAGACTAATCCAAAAAGACCAAGTACTAGGCCTCAGCCAGGATCAAAGGGGATCGTAGCCTCAGGCATATTCCTGAATAGCGCCTCGAACCTTTCGAGGCAGCGCAGACGACCACGGACGCTCAATCCAGGGCTCCCAGGCAACCGAGACTACCGATGGCTTTGCCGGCTTTCGAGGAAGGTTGCTGGAGAAATAGTGGAAGCAATGCGCTCTTCTACATTCTAGTTTTCCTGAAGATTCCAATCAGCGCTGATGTCCATGGAAAGCTGGAAAACTTCAGCAAACTCCTTGATCAACGATTTATGCGCTATATTGATCAGTACTGCATCATCAAGTGTTGTTCCACCAGAAGCCATTTGTAATATCTCCTTAATGCTGCCAACGCCACGATCCTTAATGCCACAAGGATCAATGAGCTTAAATGGAGTTAAGTCAGTCGTGACATTTAGTGCTAGACCATGATAGGCTATCCATCTCGAGACATGAATTCCTATTGCTGCAACTTTCTGATCACCTAGCAAGGAAACAGTGGAGACATATGTAACAAGTCAAAAAGAAATATAGAACATTAGAGTTTCCTAAAGGTATGACATAAGAACTGAAAATATGATCAAGCACTTTCCATTAACCATGAGGACAGTAACATACCAACCCAAACACCAGTGAGACCATTTATCCTTGATGCCTGGACAGAAAATGCAGACTGAAGGGCACGGATGATCACTTCTTCAAGTGACCTGAGGTACCAATGAAGATCCATTTTGTGATGCCGCAAATTGAGAATTGGGTACATGACAAGCTAAGCAATCAAAATAAATGAGTATAAGAAACATGGATATACAGTCTTCATTATTAACAGCTACAGAAGGTTTTTTCTAGAATAACAGGGATCTCTCCCCGTACCATTCCTAAAAGCGAAGCCATACAGTTTTCCTAACCTGAGCTGAGAGCCCAGATGACTAGAAGTCTTTTTGCAGGAAAGTAAAACTACAAGCAAACTAGAACTAAACTAAGAACGGAAGTTATCAGCAAAAACAGATGATTTTCACTAAGAACTATGGATTGCTTGTGCATCTGATAAAAGTCCGGATCTTCATTCATGGAAAGCATAGTTGGCTGATTCTTTACTTTGCTCTGATTCTTTTCTAAACTGATGAGCATAATCAAGAAACACACCACCAGATCTGAATTACAAATATTTGAAATACCATTTCAGATAAGCAAACAACAAATTTGACTGCTAAATACCTGTCCAGGGCCATGATATGTTACTTCCCCACCACGGTCAATGCGATGAATCTCAATAGGAGCATCTTTTACTTGGAAACGGAGGTACTCCTCTCTGCTGTCAGTGCCCAGTGTATAAACCGGCGGATGTTGCAGCGTGACTAAGGTGTCCGAGTGATCTGCGTCTCTGACTGCCAACTCCTTCCTTCTTGTAACAACAGACTTCTGCCAAACCCATGATTCGGCGAAAGGAACCAACTCCTGATGGAGATCAAAGCACTCACACCTGTTGAATACAGTCGAATACAAGGAGTGTCATCTGCATGACAACCACCATGAAGGAATGAAATAAAATCTTATCATAGCGTCAATTCAGTTGGCACTTTGGTGGAGCAAAAAGGAAACTCCCCTAAAACGGTAAATCTTCATCAGCAATTTTTTTATGTTATCTTGTTGTAAATCCAGCACATCTTCTGAGACTAATTGGAATCGTATGGCTTTAGGATGAATAAAACTTGGTATAGCAAAAACACAGGTACCTCCTCATCTCGACGGGGCCGGCAACGGAAACCACCAAATCCGTGCCAGTTGCGACAGAGGCGGGGCCGGAGAGACTTCTCCTCCGAGGGCGCGCCGAGAGGGTGGCGTGGCAGGATAGGACGTGGTGGCACAACGAGATGCAGGGGGCGCAGACCACCATGGCGCCGCGGGATTGTGCTCTCAGTTAGAACTGGGCGGAATGAATCGAGCAGGCGCGCGGTGGCGGACGCACCGAGGAAGACGGGGGCGAGGTTTTCGCGGATTCAGGGTAGGTTAATACGGCTTACCAAAAAAATCGAAGACTTACCTCACCAAAACTTTATGTGGCGATATAAGTACTGCAATATGCCGATTTTTTTTTGAAACATTTTCTCCATTAACTCAACTCAACAAGTTACGATTACACTCAGAATCAATCAGTCCAGCCACGTAGGGAGGAGGAATTAACACACAACCATCCATAGAAAAACCCAGTTTAGCTAATTCATGAGCTACAGCATTGTTCGCACGCTTAACTTTACTGAATCTCGATCCCGGAACAAGGCTCAGTAAATCCTGCATCTTTTTCAGAAAAAAGGCAAAAGCCCAGTTTTGAATTAACAAAGCTCAGAGTTTACAACGGCAATTACAGAACGGGTGCTGAGGAAATCAGCTTACAAGCAAAGGAGCAACAAGCAAATGAAAAAAAACACAAGACACAACTTGAAGTGCTCCGAAACACTGAAGGCTGCAACGGTCGTCGATTGAAGTGCCGCGAGAGCGAACTTGGCGACGAAGCTTCTGAACCGCTGGAACATGCCCACAGCTGCAACCAAAAGATCCACCCGTCGTCAAGGTGCCATCCGTCTCCACGGCCGAAGAAGGCCCCTGCCCCCTCACTCAGTTCGAAGAACGTCGCACCGTCGGATTTGGAGAAGCTCACCCTAGAACACAGATGGCAAAAGGACTACGGGATCGCCGAGGGAGATGAAGGATGACAGCCCACCGAAGCAGAAAGCACGCCGAGAAGAGCATCACCTACGGCCGCCACCCACACCCTGTTAACCGGTAGACACTGGCCTCCCAAGACAGTGCATTCAAGATGGGACACCAAAGTGTTGCCGCCGTCCGGTCCATTGAGTGGACCAAAGATTATCATCCGGAGCCATAGGTCAAATCGGCATGGACCCTCGACAACGCCCCCAAGGGGGATCGTGGCACCCGAAAGCGTCACCGTCGTCGGCCAAGAAAAGCAGGCAAGGTTTTCACCTGGGAACCACTGCCATTGTCCAAAGAAATCATGCCGGCAACAAGGTGGAACTGGGCAACCGAGACACTAGAGAAAGGAATAGAGCAAAGCTCTCGACCACGACTGACCCACGACGGAGCCATCGCCGTCCAAACGGTCCGAGATACCATCCAACACCTTGCGTTGTGGAGCCCGTCGCCAGGCCACCGCTACGCCCACCGCTCAGGGCCGCTGCTCCGACTTCCGAGGGTTGCCAACGATCACCCGCCTGCACGAAGCCGGCCACCCTAGCTACCACGACAGGCACCTCCTCCTAGGGCCCCTGTCCTCCTCAACTACATGACGAGGCCGAGAAAACCACAGGAAACCATGGCAGAACTGAGACCACCCAAGGTAAAATTGCAGCTTGAACTTGAGGGAGAGCCACGAACACGCAACCTCCACCCGCACGGGCCAGCCGCTGTATGCTGCATCCCTGCACCCGAGCAGGGGCCGCGGCAGGGGACCCGAGCGCGTTATATCTGGCCCTCCAGATCTGCTCGGAGAATCCAGCCACCGTGGGCCGAGCTGTGGAGCAACGCCTTGCCGGCTTCGACCTGTCTCACCTCAGCTACCTCAAAAAACATGGGGACTAGCAGCTCCGCGCCATGGTGACCACCAGCGGATCTCCGGCCGCCGGCCCGCAGGGGAGGAAAACGGGGGAGACGGAGGGGGACGAGGCGGGGAAGTCCTGTCGCCGCCGCGGGTAGGCCGACGGCCGCCGCCGACGGCGGCGAGGAGCAGGGGCGAGGCGGAGGAGGAGCTGGCTGGCGGCGCTAGGGTTCGCCTCGTGAGTCGCGGGAGCAGCTCACGAGACGCTTCCTCTTGGTCTTGCTCAGATTTCCAAGCTAAATCCTGCATCTCACGTACCACCTTAGAAATAATCGACTAGGCACCTTGTTTTGTAAAGCATTGATCACCCCTACACATTCATTCTCAATAATGACCAGATTGACGCAATAAGGAATAATTGCTTTGATACTCAAGTTTCCAGCTAGAGCTTCAGCCATTTCTGTATTCGGACAATGATCTGATCGCCCCAGGCAGAGAGGAGGACATTCCCCAGCTCATCTCTTAAAATGGCACCCCAAGAGGCCACATTTTTGCTCTCCAAAAAGCCAGCATCAAAATTCAGTTTACACCACCCCCAGGTGATTTTGTCCAACACGATTCCTAAACAGAAAGATTAGAATTGTCAGTCTGAAATCATTTGAACATGGTTGTCCAAAATATATTCTAAACTTCTCCTACCAGAAGTTTGATCTGTAAAATATATTCTGCATCAGCATCATGGAAGATCGATCTGATGAGCTGCAACTTCCAAGATTTTGACTCTTGATCAATAAGATCAGAGACCCATCTCCTTCTCGAGACAGAAGCGTTTCCAATGACTTCTAAATTTCTTCTTGGCACCCAATTGTCCCTCCAAATCCTGACCTTTTCTCCATTATTTATCCGCCAAATCATACCTTTCTTGAGAAGTTCGAGCCCATGGATTATACCTTGCCAGCTAGGAGAAGTGTTTTTAATGAAAGCAGTGTCCAAAAGATCTCCAGAAGGAAAGTATTTAGCCTTTAGAAGTCAGGCACAAAGGCTATTTGGGAACTCAATTATCCTCCAAGCCTGTTTAGGAAGCAGAGCTTGATTGAACAAACGAAGATCACGAAAACCCAATCCTCCTTTGCACTTGGGTTGAATCATCTTTTCCCAGGACATACAGTGAACTTGTTTGTGATCCTCTTCATCTCCCCACCAAAAATTCCTTATGATTTGGGCAAGTTCTTCACACAAACCAACATAAACTTTGAACACACTCATAGCATGGGTAGCAATAGACCGAGCCACTGACTTAACTAGATGACCCGTTGCGCGACTGCGCAACTGCCGGATGCAACTACTACATTGTTGCCAATAGGCTAATGAGCATAAACAGGATTCCATATCTATGCACTACAACCAAAGTCACCAAAGATGAAGCACGAATAGACAACTAATTCTCAAAGGAGATGTAGAAAGAACTGCACAAAAGACCAACACATTGAAAGACATTACCGGCTCCTCTTTCTTTTTATATTACTTTAAGGAGGGATAAGAATAATAGTTAGAATTTGGATCAGATAATACACCTTTTATCTCTTGAGCTAAAGAGCACACCATAAAGAGAATCATTATTGTCTGGCAAAATTACAATAATTAAGAAGGTCAAGTTGCCTGCCCCGTGGTTTCAGAATGTTCATGGCACCTTGATAGCGTGCCCTAAGCAAACTTTCTACATGGGAAAATCTTATTGTACATTCATGTTTAACAGCGTGATGGACACAATAGAGGGATAGAGGCTCGATGAACGATGTAGATGACATATCAGCAAGAGAAAACGTCAAGCTGTTTCAAGATGCAAGAGAGGAACAAAATCAATTTAATGACCTCTCTTCCTATCACGGGCATAAAAAAGGTCGATTGATATTCCATGGAACTGGCAATTAAACCACCACATTGTTGCTGTGAGTTAACTACATATATCAGAAGATTAGAAGTAAGCATTACATATGTGACAGTGCACACAGTCTGGCCTTGTTCCACTTCAACATCCAAGTTCCAAACTGTACATTTGTGTGTCGTAGCTCTAAGAAGCATTTTGGAGCCATGATTCTAAGTAACCAAAAACTATTAACACAAGGCATAAGAAGGCACACAATTGCATGGAAAATCAATACTTAATGACACTACTCAATACATGCATGGAAAGCCAAGTTTATCATATTTTTTAGCACACAAGCTTTATTAAATAAGAGAATCTTACAAAGGAGAGGCAAAGAGAGCCTCCAAAATCAGCCGAAAAGGCTTCACACATTAGGCACTGCCCAGAATTCTGAAGCTTGCTCGCTACTCTATCATGATGATGCCCTCAAAAGTTGAGGCCTATGTTATTCTGAAAGACCTTATGGGCATTGAAGATCTAATTGCCCTTGTCACCGTCCGATGTGTGCTATTTGGTTTCTGTATTTGCATGATTGTGTAGGAGCACGATTCTATCCTATATTATAGTTAGTGCTTAACGGAACCATTAGATTTCCTATATTTGTTGGTAAGCACGTATGCAAGTGTCAAACAAAAAATCAACAAAGGAAAAAGAAAGTAAGAAATGACCATGGCAGCACACATTTATATAAGCATGGAATCACACATATCTAGAGCTGATAGACCGGGCATATAAATGTAGAGAAAACTGACAACAGAATCAAATCTACACTCTTAAAACACTTCTCAACAAGTACAGAGTAATCAATTTTTATGGATAATCTCATATAGCCAATAATTTAAATATTGGCTATGTAAATCCATAAATATAAGCTACCGAATTCCTATTATAGGGCCACAAATAATAGCCACTCTGCCAAATGAAGGGAGTGGCGATAATATTTAAGCCTAACCTGCTTCCATTATGTGACCTGACTTAATGGCACATCAAAAACCTCCTTAAACACAGTGTCTACACTAAGAACGCAAGATCCTGGCACATTTTCCTGATTCTCATAAAAAATACGACTAAACAGGAAACTGGCACACTACTGCAGCTGCTCTCATGTTCTCAGAACACACAGGTTTGATGGCACAAAAACTCAATCATGAAACAAAAATTAAATTAGGGAGTAGGGAAGGAAGAAGAAAGATAGATCCACAACAAAACTCAACTGTCAACGAATCTCAAGATCCATCGATGGTCGTTCAGCACCTGGGCGAGCGACAGTCCCCTGGATGGCCAACATCGATATGCACCTGGGCGAGAGAAGAGGAGTTGCTGATATGTGGAAGAAAATTACGGAGACTGCAGCACACTAATATGCCGTCAGTTAGGGCTGCCAGGCTTAGGGAAGGTGCTATTTTCCCGTTGCTGGTTCCAAAGGTCAACCTGCAGATCAAACACAATCATGTCAACAGGAAGATACTTATATGTATCCATTTGCAACTCATGATTATATTTTAAAATGAACAATAAACATGCATATCAACAAGGTCAGTTAACTCTCAGTTCACGTACATCTCTAGCTCGTGTAGACTATCCAAAAACAGGGCCAAATGTAAGAAGCGACAGTATGCACGATAAGTTAATCTAGAAAATAGATATACTGGATCGTCGTTCACCAGGAGAGCAACAGTTGAATCTAAATACAAGTTTCATCATATTCAGAAAGCTATACAGTATTCATCATTTGCAACTCATGATTATATTTTAAAAATTACCAATAAACATGCATATCAACAAGGTCAGTTAACTCTCAGTTCACGTATATCTCTAGCTCGTGTAGACTATCCAAAAACAGGGCCAAATGTAAGAAGCGACAGTATGCACGATAAGTTAATCTAGAAAATAGATAATACTGGATCGTCGTTCACCAGGAGAGCAACAATTGAATCTAAATACAAGTTACTGCATCCGAAGGTATTCATCATATTCAGAAAGCTATATATCCAGTTTAACAAACCTGCAATGCAAGGAGATCAAAGGTCGCAAAGCATCATTTTTATAGAGAGCCTTAATAAAGTGTCAGCTTATAGCTAAAATCACATATAAAAAATACCCTGCAATACAGAAAAATGGAGCTGCCATATTAATTGCTTTATGCAGAACCTTTGCCACACCAGCGGCTCAGGGAAACGACGAATAAAATGCCCCTGGAAAGTACAATATGTACAACTAAACCATCAGTACAAAATTGTCCAACCTTAGACCCATCTTGATTCTGAATTTATCCTAATGTCTGAAATCTGTACTCAAATTGCACATAAATATCAATTTTCATAGTTTTGTTGCTAATTGCCACATCATTGTACTACAATTAAAGGTGATATTTTCTTAATGCTTCAAGGCTAGTGACCTCTGTTCTTTCATGTGATTATCTGTGTTGCTCTCAATCTGACAGAATAAGAATTATTGGGGTCAGTTAGCTTATCAGACATGAATATATATAGAACAAAACAAGCATAACTAATCTAACATGCTGGACTGAAAATAATGAACGGTCCACATCAAATGAATTACTTACCTTAACAAGAGAATGACCCATCGCTGAAATCCTTCATTTATGAAATATCACAAATATTAAAATGGTGAACAAAAGACAATATCTTGCACTTATCATGCCATGAAAACTTCAGTTGACTCCTGCAGCCATGCACACATAGCAATGATGTGAAAAATATGTTGAAAAGAGATTCATGTGCATTCAGTATAGTTCTTCAGTATGGACCAGCTTACCTATCTTCCTCTTCTGGCTCTAATCCCATGCACTGAACACCGAAAGCTTTCTTTCCATCTGGACCTTTGTAACTATGATATGGCATCTGCAGGTTTATCATTTGCGTAACTATTTTTATCAGTCAAATAGAAATACCTGGAACAGGCATTAAAGTAAAAATTGAAGAAAGCATGATACCTCTCCACCCGCTTAGATCCGGAGCACCAGTGAAGCAGTACTTGTCTGGCTGCGCGCGACGAAGATGATGGGGTTCTTCATCATAGTCCCCTCCCACATACCCTGATTTTGGTTCTTCATGACGGTTCACACTGGGAAGGTCTTACAGAAGTGTTTCTGCAATTGAAACCAACTCATCATGCTCAACTCCTGGTGCTACAACAACCATCCTAGGAGGAGTGTAATTTTCGTACTTTCAGCACAAGTAAAACTCAGCACTTGCTTATCATAATTTGCCAGCACAAAAGAACAAATTCCTGGCTGCTTTGTGACCCAAATAAAACTGTAACGATAAAGAAATATCCAGAGGACATGTGATGAAGAAGCAAAAGTAGTGCAAGAATAGTAATTTGGCACCCGCAACAACACAACAAATAATAGGTAAATGCCCCCGCCATTGTATAGACAAGAAAGAAAAAGAGAATCTCATCGATAGTAGCCTCACCAGTAGTAAATCAAACCACCGTCATTCCCTGTACTGCCACAATATCCATTTCATATGCACCAAACCTGCAAAACAATAAGTTTTTCTGAATGCCGCAAACCAATAGTGCAAGACTAAGCATCAAGCAGAAGGCCAGAGATAACTTTCTCTCCATCAGCAGATATTTAACTTTTCTATAACAAAATTTTATCCATTGAGACATGAACACAAACAGTTGCAAGGCACATGTGGCACTCCTTTTAACACAATATAATGGCAATGAAAAATACTCTCTGCATACCAAGAATGTACCGGAGACATGCAAAGGTTTATAAGGATAAACATGCAAAGGTTATTTGTTTATATGCAGTCAAGAGCGGCAAGGCAAAAACGTTGAGCATCCTATGATATGTACAACCTAACCCCATCCTTGTGTCGTAAGGCCTAAATATTAACTACAGAGACGATGTTGGATCAAATTTAGCTACCAGTCGCAGTAGCACCGTGCACGACATTGGGGCGCAGGCGTATGTAAATGTTTGTCCTAGAATCCTCTTAAAATGACTGGATCTACCAGTCTAGAACTGAATTCATATGCAGGTGCTCGAGCTATGTGCACCAATAAAACAGAGCAACTTTCAATGCCCTAAATGGATGCTTATTTTGGCAACCATGAATAAACTCAACAGCAAACATGCTACTCACGTCCTTAGAGATGAAAACAATTCTCTAATTAACATATGTCATCAAGATAACTCCAATGAACAAAATGATAGAAAGGGAAAATGATGATGACCACCGTACCTTCATCCTGCTACCACCACATATGCTTGCCCTCCCCACGCCTTGCAGCTGGCTGACACACGGCCAAATGCCACGCTGCTGCTCACCATCGAGTCGGGGATGAGGTGTTTTTTCTTAAACTTTCCATCAGGTGGAATTTAACTTTCCTACACAAATGTTGTTTCTCCATTGAGACATGAACACAAACAGTAAAGGCACATCTGCAGTCCTCTTTTACCAAAACATGATGGAAATGAAAAAAAAATAGAGAGCGCGAGGCAGGAATTACGACAATAGCAGTAGCAATGTCTGGTTGCTCATTTCCTTGTGTTTCTCCAACCAGACCTGATGCTAGTTGCAAGGGGAAAGCACTTCAAGCTCATGACCCAGGCCTGCTGCTAGCATGGTCAATTAGCTCATCACCATCATGCCTGCAACATCAACAAGAAAAATCAGAACTTAACCTAGTTTTGATTATAGATGGATCGTCACAAACAGTATAGAAACAATCAGGACCTGAACAACTTTCTCACCTCAACTAATCCCGTGACAAATATACTAAACAAATAAACTAATCCGGGACATATATGACCATATTTAGATTGGGTTCTGTAATCATTCATTTTTAAGCTAAAATCGACTAATAGAGACCCGTAAGATCGAGCACCAGAACTGCACTATAAGCTGGTCCAAAAGCTATCCTAACCCAAGTTTAAGTCTGTATTTAAATACTTGACAACTCTGGAAAACATAGGCATTTGGAAAGACAAACAGACATAATGTTTTGTACCATTTGGTAAACAGATGCCTCACCGGGTCACCAAAAACATAAACTGCAATTACTATGAGCTCCAAGATACCATGATATAATGACATGTGAAACTGAAAGGAAAGTTGCTCACTATGATAATCATGGTATTATGCTCTTAAATAATTGGGAAATACTATGCCATGATGAATGAGAAATCAAAGCTGCAAATGACAAACCAAAAAAACCATAAATGGCACCAAATAGCTAAAACCCTTCACTGGAAGTTAATTTTTACCAAATAGTTCCTCACCTCTAGAGTAAACATACAATTACTAATGACACAATCCTTCATGGCAACTCATAGCTAGGGATAACCGGCGCATGCTGAGCGAAACTACAAGCAAATTCGTATCCTCAGATTGCATTAAAAATAAAGTTAACTCCCATTCGGGTAAATCCAAGTTCAGATACCTCTTATCATAAGGAACAAATCCAGTGGAAAAACTACATCAGTGAACTATTTTTCGATTATTTTCTTAACGGGTATATGCAAAACAACCACATGACCTGTTCAAGTAAATAAATAAATTGAAACACCTTGCTTGAACAGTCTACAGCAGCTCCACTTATTTACAAATGGGGCATAATAAAATAAGCCTGTTGCATAAACCAAAGTGGATAAAAGCTTTTGACCATAGTTCTCCTTTATCTTTATTGTGCACAACACGATCAAGATGTCAAGACAGACCATCAAGTTTCACTAACAATTATATAGCTAACGCAAAATGTGTGACTTGCAGTTCAACCAAACAAATCAGAATCCCAATTTAACTATGCTAATTAGGATTCGACCGAAAATAGCTTGTGGCCAATATCTTCTGATACTATGCTTTCGACATGCCTACGACTATCCTGAAGCTAGTTTCTTGATTTCTCAAACCTCAAAAGCACAAATTCTGTAGTAAACTGTCATGTGCCGCTGCCCTCTACCTTGGTGTACCTTGGGCAGATGCTAGCATCCATCTGCCGCCGTCGCTTGGTTGCTCTATGCCACCATCGTTGTCACTCTGAAAATGAGTAGAGATCATCTCTGGATATAGTGCAGCAGCTTCAAGCGTGTATGCCACTTCCACCTGAACAATAGAAAAATTCCACTTGTAGAACTTTGGGGTGGATATAGTAACTCAAGCAATGGAGATCGCGGAACACACCTACAAGTTTCACATTCACAACGAAATCCATGAGTTTGACAATCATATTTCGCAAACAAATTTACAGAAGATGAACATGATGCAGCTCGTTTTCTTTTAGAGAAAACAAGCGACTTCACAAGACCCACCAGAGCAGCATCGAGAAAAAGAGCTCGCACACAGCGTCGATGCCCTCGTCCGCCTTATTTTCCATGAGCAAACAACCATCGCACAAAGTGCCCGCTTAGTTGACAGCTGCTCCGCAAGCAACAGAAAAACATAGCGGCAAGAAAAGACCAGCACATAATCATTTTATCAAACATTCATATGCAGAACAAACAAAGGCTTGAGAAGGAACGTGGAGAAAGATGGGCACCTCACCTAGTGCTTCCGTCCTAAGGGCAGAGAGGCTTGGAGGAGGACGCGAAGTGGATGAGGCCGGCGAGGTGGAGAAGGACGACGGGCAGAGAGGCTTGGAGGAGGACGCGAAGTGCATGAGGCCGGCGAGGTGGAGAAGGACGACGGGCTCGAGGAGGTAGACCACAACCAACCTGCGTCTAGCCACGAGCTGCTGCAGCTACCGTACCTCTGCCTCCTCCCCTGACCTGGCCGCCGCCTTGCCTGGCCCAGGCACCACCGACCTTGTGGCCGCCGCCGTGTGCAGGCACTGCGGCCCGGCGGCCGGGCGCCGCCTCCGAGCGTGACCACCCTGCCCGTCTGTGCCTCCGTGCACGGCCGCTGCGGCCCGGCCGCCCGCCGCTGCCCTGCTGGCCGCCGCCTCCGTGCCTCCGTCCCCGTCTCCTCCACACGGCTTCAAGTGCCGCCAAACGCCGCGGGGAGTCGCGCACATCTTTGTCTCCTTCGGCAGCAAGGGCGAGCGGACGGGCGGCAGATGAGAGGGAAGGAGAGTTGGGGAGGGGCGGCGGCAGGCTTGGCTGAGAGGGAGGAGCAGGAGCGAACGGGGACGAGAGAGGCGGCTGAGAGGGAGGAGATTGGAGGAGGAGAGGGAGCGGGGATTGGGCTAGGGTTTCACCCCCGGGCCCGAGTTTTGTGTTGCTCTTTCGTGCGGTGAAATTGCTCGTCCTCTGACCCGCGCCCAGCTTGTTCAACTGACGAACCTGGCCCACAAAATCTGGCCCCAGCGGTCAGCGCCTGTGCCCCTCAGTCATTTAGTGCAAAGAGGAATTCAACCGATCCAACGGTGAAAAATAGTGACAGCAAGATTTTTACTAAGATCGAACGGCCAGGAATCGCTGATCGGGGCAGGGAGGGGCAAGCAGGGGCAACAGGCGGGTAGGGCTTTAGCTTTTATAGAAGTAATTAGAGTTTCTTTGGCAGCAGATGACATGTATTTTTTAGACCAGTCAGAGCATTTTTTACTCATTCTTTCTTTATGAGATTGGAATGTCTCATTTTTCATCCTTCCTTCCGGGATTGGAAAGCCAATGTATTTATCATCAAAATTTGAGGAACTAACTTTTAGGACAGCAACAGTTTTCTTCCCATCCTCTTCAGAGCAAAACTGTCCCAACATAAGAGAGCATTTAGCTGTACTAAGAAGTTGACCCGTGCTGGATTCATAAGCACGCAGGATGAATTGATCTTAGTAGTTTCCTCTTCATTAGTTTTGAAAAAGAGGAGACTATCATCAGCAAAGAACAGATGTGAAATAATAGGACTCCTCTGCAAATTTGTAGACCTTGTAAATTACCCAGCTGAATCCGATGCTGGATTAAAGATGAAAGACCTTCAACTACAAATAAAAAGAGGTAAGGCGAGAGCGGATCGCCTTGCCCTAAACCTCTAGTGGGCTTGAACCTTTTCATAAGCTTCCCATTTAACTTGACCGAGAAGGACACCGTTTTTACACATGTCATTATCCAACTCATCCACCTTTCAGCAAAACCAATTTTTCTCATAGCTTCCTTCAGATATTTCCAATCCACTCTATCGTATGCCTTCATAAGGTCAAGTTTGTAGGCACAAAATTTACCTGCATTCTTGGTACCATCTTGAATAGCATGAATACACTCAAATACAATCAACGCAATGTCAGTGATCATGAGTCCCGGGATAAAAGCACTTTGCGTCTTCGAGATGATATCCTGCAGAAGAGGTCTCATACGATTCACCAGACATTTAGAGATCACCTTATAAATCACATTACATAGACTGATAGGTCTAAAGTCTTTGAGAGAAAGTGGATTCTTTATTTTGGGAATCAGAACTATAGCCATATCATTTATCCCATCAGGCATGGTTCCCTCTGAGAAAAATCTGTGGACCACCCTGATTATATCCTCTTTGATAGTACCCTGTTGCATTGAAAGAAGCAAGCGGGAAAGCCATCAGGACCAAGAGCTTTCGTTGGTCCAATCTGGAAGAGAGCAAAACTGATCCTTCATCAGAAAAATCAACACAAAACGACTCATTCTTCTAGTCATCAACCTTTTTTTTCCAGACACAGAGTAATAATAGAAGGTTGCACCAACGGATCAGCTGTGTACAAGTTTCTGAAAACATTTGTGGTCATATCCTCCATTTTGACTGCATCATCAATCGTAATTCCATTATCATCTTGAAGCTTTTCAATTTTATTTTTCTGTCTCCAGGTAGCTCTACGATGAAAGTAACCGTATTCCTATCTCCCTCCCGGAGCTAGGAAATACGTGATCTTTGGCGCCAACGAATTTCTTCTTTTGTTAGAAGCTCATCAATTTCTTTCCTTAATTTCTTGGTAGCCTTCTTGCTTTTTACATCAGCTCTGACTTCCAGTTTTTGCCAAGCCTTTCTCTTTCTCTCAAGCTGTTTTGAATGCATCCGATTGTGTGGCCACTCCAAGCATGCAGCGATTCCATAACACCGGACAACTTATTGGCCACATCACCCAAATCCGATGGTTTCTTATGCATATTCCAGGCAGCAGTAATTTCCTCACTCAGCGACATCCCTTTCCCAGTAGCATTCATATCTGCGCATACAAGGCACAGAAGTCACAGTACCAGAAGAATCAAGGTTTATTAACAAAGTGCAATGATCCTTGATTATCAGGTTTGTTAACAAAGGAAGTCAGATGGCGAACCTGATAGTTTGGGAACAGGTTAGACCAACCAACGTCAGCAACCACTCTATCAAGTCTAACACGAACATTTGTGTCCCCCATTTGCTGATTATCATAAGTCCACGGTTTATCAGAAAACCAAGATCATGAAGCTCACAGAAGGAGAGGGCTTCACGAAACTCTTGCATTTCATTTTCCCCTCTCCGCTCTTCTTGCCACATACATTCATTAAAACCCCAAGCATGCACCAAGGACCATGTAGCAAGGGTTTTATTCTTTTCAGCAGATTCCACATATTAAATCTATCATTCGTACGCGGCTCACCATATACGAAAGTGCATCTCCATTTATTACCAACAAGAGGAAGATTACGGATCGTTACATCAATATGTCTAGCACTTAGACTAGCTATAGTGGGAGTAACATAGATAGTAACATGCATGCCAGGTAAGCAAAAAAGATGATGTGGCAGCTATTTAATGTGGAGAGAGACAAATAGAGTAACATAGGTAGTTACCGTAACATTACACACCCCAAGACAAAATGAGTCTACAACCTAATAAATGTTATCATGCATGACACCACAAATAAGTTACTACCCACTATGGAGATAGTAACATACGGTAGTAACATAATTATGTTACCACTCAATGTTACTCCCCACTATGAGTTGTCTTAAAAAGCTCAACTTGTACACTCTCGTCCCAAAACAAAGCTAACCCTCCCCTTTTCCTTTATCCTTGAAGGTTATTACATGTTTCAGCCCAAGTCTCCATCTAAGCCCTTCCACATACTCTTTATTCTGTCTAGTTTCTGAAATAAAAAGTATTTTAGGTTTATGGATGCACACTAGCCTCTCAAGTTCCTGAACAGTTGCGGGTTGGCCAAGCCCACGACTTTTCCAAATTAAGATCGTCATGGCTCCTGATCATCATGTTGGATCGGCTGCACACGAAGCACTGTGTCAAATCTCTTCCTCTTCATATCATCAGGGATGTTGCATTCTGTATCCTTGTGACCAATGAGGCCACATAAGGCACAGAAAGTCGGAAGCCTCTCATAGTGAACCGAGGCAATGACCTCCTTATCCAATTTCCCGTCAAGGAGTGTCATGCACCTCTGAAGCGGATGATCAATAGGGAGGTGAACCCGGGCCCTGACAAATTTGTTACAAAGGTTCCACGAGCAAAATTATCAATGCATATAAAAGCACCAATTTTCTTTCCTAAATCTCTAGCAAGTTGCTTGGAAAGGAGACAGCTAGGAATATGATGAAACTGAGTCCAGATGGGAACTTGAAAAATTGTACCGTTTGATGCACTACAATATTGATCCAACAAGTTTGATACCTCTTCCGCTCCCTGAACACTCGCCTTGAAGAACAACACGCTGTCATCCGCAAACAAGAGGTGGTTCACACGTGGTGCCAGGGCGCCACCTTGAGGCCACTAATTTTCGATGACTGTAAAGTGTAAATTATGTTTTAAGAGGCACGAAAGGCCCTCTACTGCTATCAAAAAAATATAGGGTGATATTGGATCTCCCTGTTGAATACACCTATTAGGGTTGAACTCCTCCAACCGGTTCCCATTCAGCATAACCGAAAAGTGACTGATCTTACCATACCCATGATAACCGAGAGCCAAGCCTGATCAAAACCCAACTTAATCATTATTGCTTCCAGATAATCCCATTCCACTCGATCATAAACCTTCATCATGTCCAACTTGAGCGCACAATAGCAATCTTTGTTAGCCTTGCTCCTCTTCGTGAATGCAAACATTCATACGCGGAGACAATATTATCGGTAATCAATCTACTTGGAACAAATGCAGACTGCTCCTAAAAAATAATGCTTGTCAAAATCACCTTCAACTGATTAGCCACAACTTTGGAAACAATTTTATAGAAAACATTACATAGACTGATAGGGCGGAATTGCGATAGCTGAGTGGAATTTGATCCCTTAGGAATAAATACCAGAATAGTGTTATTGATGCTTTCTGAACTCTCCTGCCCTTTTACAATTTTAAGGACATCACACGTGACATCTTGCCCACACACATCCCAATGGCGTTGAAAAAAATGAGCAGTAAATCCATCAGGGCCTGGAGCTTTAGTCGGAAACATTTGAAAAAAGACCTTTTTCACCTCATCAGTTGTATATGGTGCGGTTAGAGTAAAGTTCAAATCAGCCGTGACTCTCCTAGGCACATAATCCAACACATGATCAAGCCCCTGAACACCCTCTGATGTGTACAAATTTGTGTAGAACTCGGATGTCAAAGACTCCATCTCAGCTTTTTCTTCCGTGACTAGACCTGCACCATTAGTTAGAGCCTTGACCAGATTTATTTTCTCCTCATACTAGCCCTCTGGTGGAAAAAATGTGTGTTCTTATCTCCAGCTGACAGCCACTCTATCCTGGATCTCTGACGCCACATAGTTTCTTCTCGATGATATAACTCCACCAGGCGCTCAGTCGTTTTTAACTCAGCATGAGACGGACCCACCGGAGTGGTGCGTTGCGCATCTCCTCAAGATCTCGCTTTAGCTTCTTAATCTCCTTCTTAACATTGCCAAAGTGAAAGTGCATCTAATCCCTAATTGGTTTTGGTGTTAATGACACTCAATTTATGATCTAATTGTGTGTTTGAGCTTGTCAGGTTTTATATTGACAACACATGAGAAGACTGGTGGAGAGAGTTTCTCTTTGGCTTGTGCAGTGTCTCTGCTCTAGGTAGCAGCAGTGCCGTTGGTCGCAACGGTAGTACCGCTGCAAGAAGCGGAAGCACCACTGGTGAGTGCGGCAGTACCGCTCTGTTTCTAGGAGCTAAGCTACCGTTGTAGTACCGCCAGAGGTACCACTCGAAATGGTTTTCGGATCGATTTGCCGGTACCACCAGCGTTAGTACAGCTCCAGTGGACTGACCAGTCATGGCGCTTGACTTCCAGCGGTAGTACCGCCAACGACAGCGGTAGTACTGCTCCCGGGGAGTGAGCTTGTCTCACTTCTCAGGAAGCGATAGTACCGCCCGGGTTACCGCCGGTTTTGACCTTCGGGTCGATCTACCGGTACCACCAGCAGTAGCTCACCGGTACTACCGGTGTAGCCAGCGGTAGTACCGCTCCACTGACTGCAGCGGAAGCACAGCGGCACCGTGAGCATTGTCAGCAGAGTTGACTGTCAGCGGTAGTACCGCCGGCCCCAGCGGTAGTACAGCTGCGGTTTCCCTACACAACGGCAGATTCGGAGAGGCCCCTATTTGAAGAGCTATCTTCTTCCTTGGGCATTTAAGCTTCACCTACCTCTCTCCCACCATTATTGCAAAGTTTCAACCTCCTATATCTCCCACTCCAACCATTCAATTACCTTGAAGGAGGAGGTCTAGATCTACGACTCCACCGAAGGAATTTCGCATCCCCCATTCAATCTTTGTGTATCTTGTTACCTCTTTGGGTTGCATAGGAGGCTTTGTGAGTTTCGGAGCTTCACCTTGGTGTAAGGAGCTCTAGGACATTGTTATGAGCGACCTCAACCTTGGTGTAAAAGTTTGGTCAACGCCTTCAAGACGACCTCATAGTGGAACGAGCCGATCCCACATGGGTGAAGCTCACAGATAATATGGTGAGTACATCCTTGCTATTGGAGTGCCTTGGTGGCTCCATCCCCTCCAACGTAAACGTACTTTCCTTGGGAAGGAGCTACGGGATTCATCTCCTCGTGGTCACTTTGCGGTTAGCTCTATCCTTTACTAATTGCTTCCGTTGCGCTTTATATCTTGTTTGTATCACCTAGGTTGGTTTCATCTAGTAGCACATCTAGTCAATCTTGTTATACATTGTCAAAGCCCTAATTAAAAAGAAAAGGTTAAAATTCGTGTCATGATCTTTCACAAAGGTGTCATGATTCGAGCGGCGCATTTCCATAGAACCAGCAAAACTGCATGACCCTCTGGCCTCTGCGTGGAGCGCAACTGAAGGAACGTTTCAACCTTACTGTTGCACCACAGCATGTACACAAACATCGCTAACTGAAGCCGACACGGCACTGGTGAACAACAAGACTGATTCTGCTAACTGAAGTCCTTAGTACTACTGACTCTATGGTTGCCATAGCATTTGAAACTTTTTTTTTACCATAGCCGTCCATGTGAAGCAGACAAATAGAAGAAACCAGAGGAAGGATAAAGATGGAGGTGATTGAGGATTAGCAAATCTTCTAAAAGGGCAAGTGGCTGGCTCAGAGATCAACGTGATGAAACTTGGTCCAGCAATTAATGGCCTTCATATTCCAGATGGGCATATCTCTGTTCTTGTTAAAATGCCCCAAGGAACATGGAACATCACTAAAGGGTCGATGTCACAGAACTATCGATCATTTTCTCCCGTCTCGGTCTCCTGCTCGTGATGTGTAGGTAGAATGTGCATCCACACATTTCCACGAGCACAAGCTCATTATTATCCGCCCCACTGCTTACACAGTGAAATTCAGTGTACTCATCCTCAGGTGTGCGATCAGGGAACAAGAATTCGGGGACAAGAAAATAACTGTTCACTGGTGATGAATTGAGTCGATTGTTTGGTCGAGGAAACAAACCAAATTTGTTGTTAAAACGAACTGTATATAGTACAGATTGGCTCGGGGTTCTTCTGTCAGCGTCGAACCTTTGCTTTTGCAGATGTTGCTGATCCCCACTGCACGCGGATCGCTCGTGGACACCATTTTCCTTGATCTCCTGAAAGGCGCGCACCGTTTCGTTTAGCCGTCGAGTCCGCCTGCAAACAGAGGATTGAATTGAATGTCCTATACAGATATTGGGACTGCAAATTGAGGAGTGCTGGTACTGACTGGTGTACTCTGAAGGTGAACCGGACTGTCTACCTGGAGGACGAGAGGTCCTCTTTGTCAGGGCCACCCTGTGTGCCCAAGCTCGGAGGAGAAACCACCTTGCTAACTTCAGTTACTAGATCTTGATTGGCATAATTAACCAAGAATGGAATGTCCGTTTGTTCAGTAAAATCGTGGTAACTGTTAGTAGAACGCATTGCAACAGACACTTGCAGGTAATCCAGAAATATAGTCTCATTTTCAGTTTACAGAGATTTTATTCAGATAATTCACAACACACTTGTGAGCTACCTATGAAATAAACATTATTTCTACCACAAATTTGCGGAGTTAGTATGAAGAGAACTGGGCTTGGTAGGACTGAACTGCACTTAGTACTGAGTTTAAAACTACTGAGTTAAGAAAACTCCATTCTCTTATCCCTCGTAATATTCCAAAGGCTGGTATCAGACATGTGGTCCCAAAGCTATTGTTTTTTCTGCTATATTAGAGGTACACATTGCTATCTGAAACCTGACTCGGCAATGGTGAACAAGACAACCGAATCTACAAATTCCATGCATGAGAAACATACAGGAGGAGCAACCCTACCGGAATGAAATCCCCTAGCAGATTTGGGAATGAATCCCCTACAGGAATGAATTACCTATAGGCATGAATAGTTATAACTGCTACTAAGGAAATGCAGCCCTCTGGTATTCCTCAATTGTTGCATGGATTTCATGCTTCAGAGAAACAGAGGAAGGATCAGGATCAACATGACTAAGTATCAGAATATATGCCTTACCACTTTAAGCTCCAAATTTTCAAATGGACTATAATCAAATGTTATGTGTGATTAGAAGTCAGAAACATGATTTGGGTCCAGCAATATAGTTTCTCTTTTTGTAAAAAGCTACAACAGTACAGATTGAATGCCTTCAGACCTGAGACAAAAATATTTGAAGTTTTCCTGATGTCATGCTCTTTCAATCTGGGATTATCGATCTACTTGTAGAGATTTCTGATCATGTGAAGCATGCAAGCCTGCCCAGAATCCAAATGCAACTTTGTTTTGTGTAATGAATAGCCACTTTTCAGGGTCTTGAGATCGCCAGCAAATCAAGCCTTGGGTTTCTTGTAGTGTTTGTGTTCCTTTTCTTGGTATTTTATTCTTTCTTGTACCACCGGCATTCCATGTTACAACACATCTTTTTTTTCTTCTATTTACCGTCGTCAGCTTAAAAATCAAGCAGTATTTAACATAATTTATGCAGTTTCGGTTCAATCTTTTGCTAGAATATGTTTCATGGTATTCTTAAAAATTCCTACACACGTAGTTTTCTTCACCACCACAGTACTTCACTACCTTACTAGATCAGACTACACAAACAAGAGAACCACACCGATCCTTACTGAACCATGTAGCGTGCAAAATAAGTGTCTTACTTAAAAGCAAATGAACAAGACACTTTTGCAAATGCCATAACAAATTCTTACTTTTAAATTAAAGCTTACACATCCCTACCTAAAACCAAAACAACCAGGCAAGCAGTGGAACAAAGGACTGCAGCGAGCTGATTATACGGTGAGTCTTCTTCACTTAATCAAGATCGGTGGCAAAAAGTTATGGTACCATACGAATATGACTCCTATCTACTGAACGACGAGTCCAGGCTGCGGTTACACAGCATCCTAATTAATCTGGTACAAGTTATACTAAATACAGTTTGAACTGCCACTAAGGAAATGCAGCTCACTGCTATTCCATGGTGGGACCCATGTTACTCACCATCCAAAACATTCCTTCATCTTTACATGGCATCTCTGTTTAGAGAAAACAGAGCAAGGATCAGGATATGTAGTAGCCAATCATCAAAATATCAAATAGAGTAATAGACTAACAAAGCGAGTGGCTGATACAACGCTAGTCAAATGTTATGCACTCTCAGAATCCAGATAATGAATATCCCACAAATTCAAATTACCCACTGTTTACTTGGACTTGCCACTATGATGTATCTCAATCACAAATCATGCATAAGCCATAAGGTCAATCATACCCACGTGTAATCTATGACAACTTGCAATCGAGAAAGAAATATGATATCAACCAGGCACGTATACATGATCTCATACATAGCTTCAGATTCAGAATGCAAAGGTGTAGCAGAAAATTACATTGTGGTCTCAAATATATTACTTTTACTGCTACATTAGAGGTACACATTGCTAACTGAAACCTGATTCACCATTGGTGAATAAGACGGACAGCTCTAGTAGAGAAACATCTTGGTCAAATTCCATCCATAACAAGCATACAAGTAAAGTAACCACAAGACTGCGACACTTGCAGATCAGTGAAAAGTAACAACAGTATATAGAAACGAGTATTCTTCACAAAACAAACAGGAATATCTATCATACAAGTGCCTACTCCCGTTACATAGCATTCTGATTAATCCAGTACAGGTCATAGTGAACAGTTAGAACTGCTACAAAGGAGATGCAGCTCCCTGCTCTTCCTTGACGGCACTCTAGTTTTGCATCATGTTTCATCGGTACAGATTGAAGAGAGCGTCAACACCAATATGAGCTATGACGAAAACCACCAGCACATCTTTTCTGAATTTCTGCTCCACAGACCTTCCATCAAGCAGTATTTAACTGAATATCTAAGGAAATGGCACTTGATTTTTTTTCTTCTTATGTTTACCAGTATCAGGCAGTATTTAACTAATTCAACTTGCTGTTTTGATTCATTCTACTGCTAGTGCATATACTAGTAATATGTTTGCTGGTATTCTTAAAATTACTACTCCAACTTCAGTTTCCTTCACCAACGCAACAACTTGTCGACACATTTACCAGATCAGGCTATATAAGGTCCACACTAGTAGCTTACCATTTATCAAACTGTTTGTCGCAACAAAAACAAAAGATGCCAACACAGAGAGCCTTACTCTGGCACAAGACATGGGTAACAAAAATGTCATTGCATTTGGAAGTACACAAACATTGCCCATATCAAACACCAGAACAGACACACTTGATTTAATATGCTAAGAAACAGTCAACATGAAAGAGGCAACGGCAAGCTCTGACCAATCTACTTCTAGTCGTTGATCTCAAAGAGTCAACGACTCATGTGATTCCTAGACATCTTGCAGCTCTGGCCAAATAGGCGTGCAGTTTGTTTTGAGTAAGACGGATCAAATATGGTAAAAAGTTCCAGCAAGTTACTAAGAGGAGTCGAGTATGCAGCTCTTGGCATAGCATCGCGAGCATTCTGCTCACCACTTGCCAGGACTTTGCTTGCTCCAAGTGCTCAAGTTGAGTTAGACCAACTCAAAGATGTCACTGCTTAGGTACATGAGGAAAACTAAGTTGGTAAAATGGACATAATCTAGCTTTACTTACCTTCTTCTCCAGTGTGCAGGACATATCAGTAAGAAACTCTATCTCATAGTCGAGGGCAGATCTTTGTGGGCCTGCTTGAGCAGCATATGCATTTATCAGGTTGGATATGAATGATTTACATAATGAAGTAGCCTTTGCACAATACACAACCGCGTTTTCCATATTGAATGCGAACTCAAAGAGCAAACATATGCTGACATTTCTAATTCTGATTTAAGTAAATTAATGAAATCAGCATCACCTACCCAACTTCTTATATCTAGACTCAACGATTTATGTAAATGAACGTTGAAAGGTACTCGTGCAAGAATTCATCAGGTCAAATTAATTGAAATAAAGCACATTGATACCACAGAGACGCATGCCTAGAAGGATAGAACCACGAAAAACCTGGGTTGCAAATATGCTTCTTTACACTACAACTTGGCAGACAATTGATAGTGTTAGTACCAGAGGGATGATATAGTTTGATAATCCAATAATTGTCAGGCTCAATCAAATGCTCCAAGATGGCTAGAGCTTTGAAGCAGATATGTAAGGTGCAGTCTATGTCTTCTGCACATAAAAGTGGTAAGCATGCTTATGAGACCATTCGTCAATCAAATGCAAGAGTAACTAAGATAACTGACACTACCTCTTCGCATGGGGTCTATATCAAGAGTAGACGAGATTTTAACGTCAGAAAGAGCGATCAGATTTTAACTTTCTCCATACCACTGTCAGGGCAATTATCAAGTGTTCTACTCGTAATGTGCAACATTTTCAAGGCCAGATCAAATCCTAAAAGAGAATAAGAATCATTTTTGTCACTTGAGTGATATTATAGTTTTTTAAGTAAGTCCCTTTTTTAAGTACATGTCAATCTAGTCATCTACCTCTCCACATATCCATGCTTTTATTTATTGTAGTTTCACTTGGACAGGCCAAGATAGTCAAGTTAGACTCTATATCAGATCAAATTGCCTTTTTTTATTCAAAATATTTAATGCTTTGCAAAATTAAAGCACGATTCCCCATAGAGATATGTATATAAGGGGGATCTTTGGATAATAATGTTGTTCGGAAATGTTGCACATTGCGAGAAAACACTTGATAAGTGCACTGAAAGTGGTATGGAGACGTTAAAAACTTAAAATCTTGTCTACTCTTGATAGAGGCCTCATGCGAAGAGATAGTGTCAGTTATCTTAGTTACTGCTGCATTTGATTGGTGAATGGTCTCATAAGAATGCTGACCACTTTTATGTGCAGAAGACATAGACTACACCTTACGTATCTGTTTCAAATCTCTAGACATCTCGGAGCATTTGATTGAGCCTAACAATTGTTTGATTATTAAACTGTATCCTCCCTCTGGTATTAACACTGTCAATTGGCTGCCAAGTTATAGTGTAAAGAAGCATATTTGCAACCCAGGTTTTTCGTGCTTCCGTCCTTCTAGGCACGTGTCTCTGGGGTATCCATGTGATAAATTTCAATTAATTTTACCTGATGAATTCTTACACGAGTACCTTTCAAATTTCATTTACATAAATCGTTTATTCTATATATAAGAAGATGAGTAGGTGATGCTAATTTCGTTAATTTCGTTAAAACAGAAATAGAAACGTCAGCATATGTTTGCTCTTTGAGTTTGCATCCAATATGGAAGACGCGGTTGTGTACTGTGCCAAGGCTATTTCATTATGTAAATCACGCATATCCAATCTGAAAAATGCATCTGCTGCTCAAGCAGGTACACAAAGATCTGCCCTCGACTATGAGATAGAGTTTCTTACTGGCATGTCTTACAAACTGGAGAATAAGGTAAGCAAAGCTAAATTATGTTCATTTTACCAACTTAGCAAAGTTTTAAATAGCGGGATATCCTATTTAGCGAAAGCTTCTCCAGCAGCTAAGAAAAGCTATAGCGCTGCTATGACCATTTAGCATTTTTGCTAAATCATTAAAAAAAATGAAAAATCAGGCAGCATCTATTCATGAATATATAAACATCTACTAGTAACAGCTAACAGAAGTACCCAGCCGAAGATCTACTGCTCATTCTATGGGCATGTACACATAAACATCAAGCAGTACTGAACATCAAGCTGGTCTAGCCACTGAAATTAATTGTTTTCACTTTTCAGTACTTGACATTGCTACAACTACATGAGAATGAGCCGGGGGAAGAACCGTAGAGGCAGAGAGGGGTAGAACATACGGCAAGCGCAGCCCCCAGCCGCGGCTTGGGTCGCTTCCGAGCGCGGCCTGGGTCGCCGCCGAGCGTGGCCTGTGGCCTGGGTCGCCGCCGAGCGCGGCCTGGGTCAGCAACGGCAATCGGAGCTGGAGCAGGTCGTATGCGTCGCCATGGAGCTGCTCTGTTCGCTTGGAGGAGAGATCGAAGGGGAAAAATGAACTGTCTAGGGTTACGCTTGGAGCTGCTCTGTTTGGTGGAATAGTTGGGCCGTGGCGGGTGGCGCCGCGCAAACGAATATTTGGTCCAAATTTTTTTGGGCTGGAGCGGGAGGTTTAGCGCTAAACGATCGTCAATTTTAGCGCTAATCGCCGATTCAGCGGAGCTATTAGCGCTTTTCTCAGTTAGCCTAAAAAACGCATAGCTATAGCGGACGGTCTCCCAGAACGCTATAGCGCCGCTATAGCCCGCTATTTAAAACTTTGCAACTTAGTTATCCTCATTTACCTAAGCAGTGACATATTCGAGTTGGTCCAACTCAGCTTGAGCATCTGGAGCAATCAAAGCCGGCTCCAACTAAATGGCAAGTGGTGAGCAGAATGTTCGCGATGCTATGCCAAGAGCTACATACTCGAATCATGTTAGTAACTTGTTGGAACTTCTTAGCATATTTGATCCCGTCTTACTCAAAACAAGTTGCACCAGAGCTGCAAAATGTTTAGGAATCACATGAGCCGTTGACTCTTTCAGATCAGCGACTGGAAGTAGCTTGGTCAGAGCTTGAATTAGTCGTTGCCTCTTTCATGTTGACTCTTTGTTAGCATAGTAAATCAAGTGTGTCCGTTCCTGGTGTTTGATATGGGCAATGTATGTGTACTTTCAAATGCAATGACATTTACCAGTGGCTTCTGTTTGTTACCCATGTCTTGTGCCAGAGCCAAGATCACTAGAAGTCTTTTTGAAGGAAAGTAAAACAACAAGCAAACTAAACTATACTAGAACGAAAGTTTTGAGCAAAAACAGATGATTTTCACTAAGAAGTATGGATTGCTTGTGCATCTGATAAAGGTCAGGATCTTCATTCATGGAAAACATAGTTGGCTGATTCTTTACTTTGCTCTGAGTCTTCTATGTTAGCAAGCCAGGAGCAGAAAACTAAACTGATGAGCATAATCAAGAAACACACCACCAGATCTGAAGTACAAATATTTGAAATACCATTAAAGATAAGCAAACAACAAATTTGAGTGTTAAATACCTGTCCAGGGCCATGATATGTTACTTCCCCACCACGGTCAACGCGAATACGCGATGGATCTCAACAGGAGCATCTTTCACTTGGAATTGGAGGTACTCCTCCCTGCTGTTAGTCCAGCGTATAAACCGGCGGATGTTGCAGCGTGACTAAGGTGTCCAAAGTGATCTGCGTCTCTGACTGCCAACTGACTTCTGCCAAGCCCATGATTTGGTGAAAGGAACCAACTCCTGATGGAGATCAAAGCATTCACACCTGTTGCATACAGTCGAATACAAGGAGTGTCATCTTCACGACAAACACCATGAAGCAATGAAAAAACTCTTATCATAGCAAAACTTCAGTTGGCACTTTGGTGGAGCAAAAAGGAAACTCTCCTAAACCGGTAAATCTTCATCAGCAAAAAATGTTTTAAGTTATATCTTCTAAATACAACACGCCTAAGTTATCTTGCTATAGTTGAGACTAGTTCGAATCGTATGGCTTTAGGATGAATAAAACTTCGGTTTTGCTGGTATAGCAAAAACACAGGTACCTCCTCATCTCAAGGGAACCGGCAACGGAAACCAAATCCGTGCCAGTTGCGACAGCGGCGGGGCCGGAGCGACTTCTCCTCCGAGGGCGCGCCGAGAGGGCGGCGGGGCAGTATAGGACGTGGTGGCAGAAAGAGATGCAGGAGGCGGAGAGCATCATGGCGCCACGGAATCGTGCTCTGAGTTGAATCGAGCCGGCGCGCGGTGGCGGACGCACCGAGGAAGACGGGGGCGAGGTTTTCGCGGATTCAGGGTAGGTTAATACGGTTTACCCAAAATCGAAGACGTAAAAACGGAACGGCGTAGGTTTTTTTTGGGGGGTATATATGATATCTTTCCCTCGAGAAAATTACACATGACACCAAACTTTGTGCAAAATTGCAAAACAGAAATAAAACACTTTTTGCAGCTAGCCACATTTTTTATCTAATAAGTTGCATGTGGCTTAAAACGTTGATTCAGAGGCCACATGTGTTAAGTCCCTAAATCAATGTATTGGGCTATGCGCAACTTATTAAACAACAAATTTCTTGTGTTCTGTGAAAATTTGGGACCAAATATTGGTGTTATGTGTAATTTTCTACTTTCCCTCGAAACGTGGGAGCACTAGGGATGACACCCGCAGGGTATGTGTAAGGGTCAAGCAACCCCATACCCTTAACCGTCTACCACAAGCTTACCTGTCACCCTTACCCATACCCGTCAATGGGTATAACTTTTTCCCATACCCGTTATCCGACAGGGTAAAAGGGTACCCGCACGTAAAAATACCCACGTTTAAAACACGTCAAAATGAGCAGTCGTAAAAACAACACACAACTCACCTGGAAGAGATCTATTCGTTGTTTGGCTCTACCGGGAGTCTGAGACATTATCACGTGAATCGGATATATTATATATAATATTAGGGATAGCTAATTTGTCGATATAGTGAGTGAGTCACCGGGTGGTCCGTCATTCCGTGAAGGTGTAGCGAGCAATCCCTGCCTATATATGTCACGCAACATTCTTTTATCTGTGAATTACGATTGTAGGTTCATGCGTAGACCCTACTCATGCATCCATGTGTGAAAGTTCAAACTCACTTGTCAAATATTACTAGGTAAAATTGGTGCGGCGGCACCGCCACACCCGTGTGGTAAGTTTTGAATTTGAAATCGTTGGAGTTTAAAATTTGCGTATATTTGAGAATCGTTCGGGTGGAAAGAGAGTTTTTTTTTTTGCAAATTTGTCTAGATTTCGAAAAGTAATGAAATTGCAAAGGTATGTAGATTTGATTTTTTATTCTAACGGTAGTAAAATGGCTAGATTTGAAAGACATTTGAAATTTTTAAATATTCAAATGTGGAAATGTCTGTTTTCGGGAGTTGTTTAGATTGCAAAATTGTTGAAGTTCAAAATATGTATGTGTTGAGAATTCTTTTGAATTAGTTAAAGTGGTCAAATGGGGAAGCCATTTATGTTTGAATTGTTTGCATGTTTAGTAAATGCTCAATTTTTGTAGACATGTTCATATATTGGTAATGTTTGTGAGACGCGTCGTGAGGTAAAATTCAAATTCAGAAATGCCTTTATTTTAAAAGAGTGGGGATTTGAAAATCATGAAAATGCAAAGAGAGCGTACGTTCGAAAAATTGTTCAGATTTTCGGGAAATGGCGTGTGGCTAAATTCAAATTTGGAAACATCCTTTTTTAGAAATTGTGGAAATTCGGGAAATTATTGAATTTGTATTAGATGTTTAGTTTAGCTTAATAATTAGAGGGAACACACTGTATGAGAATTTGTGAAATTTAATTTAAATTCGTTTCATAATTAGAGGATATGAATTTGTATTCGCTGCAATTATTTACCTAATCAAACATGTGCGGGAAAATTTACTTTCATATATTTAGAGGAAGTGCATTTGGAATTATTTTTTTTAAATATTGACTCTTTTTGGTATTTGGAAACATGTTTGTTTTTTTGCCATAAATAGCAATATTTATTTCTTATGAGCGGCCGGATATGTTATTTAAAATTTTCTGGTGAATAGATTCAAAATATTGTCTGTTTGAACACTTTTTATTTTATGCAAATTGTGAACTGTGAGTTGTCGAACATATATATATATATATATTTTGGGCATTTTGTATGTTTGAGTGGAATTGTTGTAATTAGTAAATTAAAATATTTGAATATTTTTTAGATTAGAAGAATGTCATGGGGGAATACATTTTTTTTAAATCGTTTGAAATATTGAAATTTATTTTGAAACTTCGAAAATAATCGGATATTTTTAGAGAGGTATAATGTCACGGGGATTTTTTTTAAATTGTTTGTAGTATTGAAAGTTTGAATTCAAATTTTGAAATGTCCACATTTTCAAGTAGTGTAGTTTTGAAAATTTTGGAAGTTGTGTCTCAAAAGTTTCAAAAGTTTTTTTTTTAAAAAAAAGGAAGAGGAAAAAAAAAAAAAAAAGGGCCGACCCAGCTGCCAGCAGCCAGGCCGGCCCACGTAACGGCCCTTCTGGCCGGCCCAAGCCCGCGTGGTCGTCATCGTGACGTCACCGGCGTCCGGACTCTGCCGCGGCGGCGGTAAGCTCGCCGGAGGCGAGGGACGGCGACCTGGGACGCGGGAGTGCGCGCGTTCGACGCGGCTCGACGCGGGGAGCCCACGAGTGGCGGCGTCGCCACGATTTGGTCGCCTTGTCGTCGCCGGCGACGTCGAGAAGTGGCGGAGGGAAGCGGGCGCGGCGGCGGCGATTCCCGCGCGTCCGCGGCGGCCCGGCACGCGGCGTGCGGCCAGGAGGTGGAGGCGGCGCCGGCGGAGCGTTCGCCAGCCGTAGATCTGTGCGGGGAGGAGGGAAGCGGCGGGGAAGCGCGGCGTCGCCACCGGCGATTTGCGGCCGTGCGCGCGGGGGGAAGGGGAGGGGGGATCTGCGGAAGCTTTTGCAAATAAACCCTTAAAGTTTGTTAATTTGCAAGAAGGTCCTTTACAGCGTAAAAGTTTGGTCTCCGATGTAATTTTTCGGCTTGCATGTTGTTTTTTTGCAAAATGGTCGTGCGCACGTTGGCTGGGCCATTGGATCGGCGATCGACGGTGCGGAGTGCGCCGCGCGCTGTAGAAGTGCGGTACTGTTCATGAACAGTGCCCGCTGGACGACGTGGCCGTCTCCTGACCGTCGGATCACGCGATCGGAGGGCACAGAAATGGGGGTGACGTGGCCGGGTCGTGGGAAAGCTGAAACGGGTCGGCTTTGATATATGGTATGATATGGGTACGTGGGTACGCGGGTATGGGTTAGGATGAAGGAACATGTACAATGTAAAAAAACAGTTTTTTAAATTTGTTGAATGTTTCCTATGAATTTAATGTTCATCGAGAACCATATGATCCCCAGAACCATCTCAGATTGCGACCAGCCTTATAGAGACCTGATACGATTAGTAGTGGCCATATGGTACGGGTCGCTAGGTGTGGCTCATCAGGTCAGCAAGTTGAACATTTTATTTCGCCCCTCAGTTCTGACACGATAAGGTTACAATATTTGAGTTCTAATAATACAAAGTCCAAATCGTTCCAATTGAGAATTTGTTTGATGATTGATGCATCGCTTCCTTATCGACTAGTTATTTGAAGAAAAAAAATGCTACATTTCATGGTAGGGGCGAATTTCTACACAGTTCGTAGGGGTTATTCAGGAAACATAGCTCATTTACACCAACGCGACTCATGTCACTAGAAGCGACGGCGGCAGCGACGCTTATCGCCAGCTCGGTTCTGTTGGGTGCTTGTGCCAATGGCAAAACCAGAAACCCAAAAAGTTGCAATCACAGTACTAACATGGCATGTACATCACTACCAGGCTTCATCAGAAGACAAACCAGGCCAACACACAGTCATGTGCACCACCAGGCACGTACATATTAACCTACAGCGGTTTGTTGACTGTCACTACCATGCACTTACAGGACAGGGTTTGGCACAAACAGCACGGGAACATGGCCAGATCAATGGGTTAATAGGCCGTTCCGGGTCAGATTGTTCAGGGGGGCTAACTTTAATTACTCTACTCCCTCCTCCTCCGTTGCCTTCATTCATCGTCAGACAAGCATACCACATCTTTAGGAGCCGCTGAACCTTGGGGGTCACCGCTCAACCCAAGAGTTCCTGTAAGCCAATCATCTAACGATACGGAGTTGGAATCTGACTGTGGCGTGCCAGATGCAGAAGGCCCAACTTTCCTACTTGGCAGCACAGCCGATGTCGCCGAGGACACGTTAGACACTCTGGTAAAACCTGGTGGTGATGTTAACTGCGGAGCTGGATTTGGAACTGAAGATACTGGCGATGGCAGGCGTGTTGAACGTGAACTTGACGGAACCTGGTGTGAACTTGATGGGCCCAAGGGTGCTGGTACAGTCGGATTTGAACTTGGATGCGAGCTTGATGGTGATGACTGTCTTATATTTACAGGAGTCACAGGGATCGACTGTACCCTTGCAGATGTGCTGCCCTCCAGCCTAGTTGGAAGCGGCTGCTGATTTGAAGGGGCCATAGAATGCACATGTGGACGCAACCTGCGCTGAAGATGAGGAGCAGGTGCACGTGCCAGTTCACTCTGAGCTCCAAAGCTTCCCCGTGGCAAAACTGGCGTGTGACTAAAAGGGACTGATGTCGATCTGACAATGTTGCTCGGTAACGGGCGAGGTCGGAGCGCTTGTGAAGATGGTGATGATGAACGCGACACCTGCGGTGCTGATGGTGATGGTCGATCGACCTGGAATTGTTGAACATGATGTATCGGCACTGGTGGTCGACCAGCTGACGACGACGCAGTTTGTGATGCAGTTGACGCCACCGCCGAAGGCCTCGTGGGGACTTGATGAGGAACCTGGGGTATCTGGTGATTCGGAGGGCTCTGGGCTCTACCTGCAAATCAGATATGAGCATCAGAGGTAAACAACAAAAATTTAAGAATCAATTTAATGAACACCTACTATACATTTTCCAGTACAAGCCTATCCAACTCTATGAATGGCATGACAGGCATTCGAACAACATCTGAATTAAGAGATAATATGCAACAGTAATTATGTCAATCAAACAAAAAAGGCATACACACAATAACCCCAACTCCAAACGCTGGAGAATACCATATTGTGGAAGATCTGGTCAACTTGAATGCAAATATTATGAAATAAGCAAAGATTAGTTAAAATAGAAATTTGGAACATACAGATGTTTAAAACCTAACACTAATAGTGTCAGCAATATTGATTTCGTGGACATCAGATGTGATTGCTTATAGTCAATACCTTGAACTGCAGAAGATATGAATTTAGCCCGAAAATCTTCAGCTAGTGACTGGTTGAGGAGAACTTTCCCACATAAACCATCTAGTGTCTTCCTTCGCTGAAGATGAGTGGAATCTTGTTCTCGAAGTAACAAATCATACTTTTGTTTCACCTTCTCTATCTCTAGGTTACACTCGGTCCGAAGTTGTGATTGCTACCCATAATTGAAAGAAAAAACAGGAAAGCATGATGAATCCCAAACTCCCATAAGAAAATCACAACCAAGATATACATGAGCTAGAAGAAATAGCAAACCTTCAGTTCGTGGGTTTTATTAAGCGAGTCAATGTATGACCTTAATCTGTGCAACTCATTTTTCAATGGTTCATCACCAACTGGTGGATGATTAAACATAATTGATGCCGCCGAAAAGAGTTGTGCCGAAGAACCCGGTGCATCCTCGGGTTGATTACTTTGCTGAGTCCGATCAGGACGTGTTCTTTCAAGCAGAATACTGGATGCTGGAACTGATGGCTGCATTCCAGATAGCAAATGCTGAGCTGATGGTACACGACAAAGGGCTGCTTGTTCTACTTCTGAACGTTGAGCTGGCACCATACTTTGTTGGGCTGACTGAATTATCAGATCTGTCTGAGTATCAACTTCCCTACACACTGAGGGTTGCATTTCAACGTGCAATGTCTGAGCTGATGCTTCACCAGGAAGACCTACTTGTTCTGCCTCTCTTTGCAAAAGTTGTGCTGGCACTACGCTTGATTGGGTTGGCTCCATCACAAGATTCGTCCGAGTTTCAACTTCCTTGGACATTTGTTCAGAAGCCTGGCCAGGCACAGGAGCCACAGTTTGTGGTTCTGGTGGATCTGCACGAGTACTGTCTCTATTACTTGTGTCTTCCATTTCAGCATCTCCTAAATGATGGTCGGTTCCTCCCAGTAATGGTTGCGAACCAACATCATTCTCTCCCCCAACATGTTCAGTGCTTCTATGATCACCAGTTGAAGAATCCTGATATATGTTACCAGTACATATGATTAGTTGTTATTCAAGTTACAATAAAAATGACCAAAAGGAATACAAATGCAACCATACGTAATGAAGTACCATGAATTAAAACATGCACCACTAACTAACGGAAACATGAAGTGCAAGATGCATCAACTGGGATGTCCACTATTTGGAAGAACATTCAAGTAAGTAGATGGGCACATCGAGGCTCAAACGAGTGTTCGGTACCAGAGGTGGCATCTACATAAGGTTCTACCTTCTATGCATATGTTGCACGGTCCATGATGACTTGATGAGCAAGCAACTATGTTCGTATTGGTATGTGGAAAGGGTTAAAAAAACACATCCTAAATGCTATATCACAAAGAACTTAAATGAGTAATCTACAAACCATAAAACATATCATGAAAACTGAACCGAAGCTTCAATATGTCAGACTTCCATATGAAGAACAATGACAGCAAATTATGTTGGCAGTTTTCCATAAAACAAATGTTAAGTTGACAGGTCCTACACTCCTACATGGATAAATTTACAAAGCTAGACATCACTCAAAAAAACTAAATATAAGACCTCATAGTATCACAATAAGAATATTCTACAAGCAAGAAAAAAATATTTTGCAGGTATGTGCAATAATCCATGCCATACCTGATTAATGCAACTGTCAATTGCTGGACTAGAAATAAATGTGTGTTGAACAGATGTGTCTTGAACAGCCAGAGACTTCCCTCCTTGTGAGTCAATGCAATCAGAACTGCTGTTGATCCTGTTCTCTGTCAAACCATCATCTTCTGATTCTTGCCTTCTTTCAGTCTGGATAAAAGTTTCAGCAGACCCATTTCTTGCTGTTCCTGCATTGATAACTTCAGATGGAATCACACTTCGGACCAATGTAATTTCCATCGCAGAGGTAGGATCCAAAGACTGCGGACAGTTTGCCAAAGTAGCGGTATCAACACAGCAACTAAAGTGGTTGAATTCCTCCATAACAAAACCTGAATCTGGTAAAGAAATGTCTTGATCAAAAGTATGATCTAGTTGGCCAAGTTTCGCTTCCTGAAGAAATTTTCGCTTCAAGTGCAACTCATTTGCCCACACTGCTGACTGCTGCAAGTCAAGCTTCTCACGCTGGTACCTGATGTGCTCCAGAAACGCATATAGGAGCATAGTGAACCATTCAGCTATTAGCTTTATTTTAGCATCTCTGTCATCCTGGCCAGCTTGAGACCTACGAAGATGCTCCACAACTATTTTGCATGCTTCTCTCAGTTTTAACACTCCCTTCTGCCTGTTCATGTCGAACACTGCGACCTCATTTGCTTGTTCATCATGGATATTCTTTTCTCTTAAGGAGAAAACCATGTTAACTAAATTAATTTTTTTCTCCATGATTCTGTTAAGAAGTACATCCTTCGATAAATGTTCTTCATGAAATTCTGGAACAGACGAAAGTTCCTTCTCTCTTGGTATGATCGCCTCGATTAATAAATCATGTGGATCCTCTTGATTTGATCCGTTTTGTACATTGCCATCAACATATGCTACCTGATTAAGGATTGATTCGTCATTTCCCAATTTAGTTGAGGTCTCCATCTGGTTTGGTGATATGTTCTTTACTGAAGTTGATTGAAAATGCTTGCTTGTTTGGCCTATTCTACGTGAAAACTTCTTCTTTAGGATCCTTAGCTTCTCATAAACAAACTCAGCGAGATCTTCATTGCACTCATAGTTCAAGTGTTTTGCAGCAAGTGTCAGTGATTCTCTACGATTAACCTTATGCTTTAAGAGAGAAGCCGCACGCCAGCACTGAAGTAAAGCATGAAAGAAGGAAAACATTCATGAGAAAAAACAGTAGCATTTAACACTGAACCTGAAGTAAAAAATTACAGGAGGTTCTTCTCTAACCAGTGCAATGTTGAATGCATGCAATATGCCCTTTGGCTCCTGACTGACTTGGTGATTCTTCAATGTATACTCAAGAAGTTCCTCGCATAAGCATATAACATTCCCCTGCACAATGTGACCATTCCATCAGAGAATACAATCAGCTCAGATACCAAAATGATGAGTATATGAAATCATGTGGATTAAGGAATTTTCGATCTGCTGAAATGGATTTAGGAATTTTCGATTTGCTGAAATGGTATGTTCAACTACTTTTTTATAGCTTATCTATGTATTTATTTGCTACACATCATGTAGCAACCATTAGGAATACTACTCTCTTTGGTTTAACTACTCTCTTTGGTTTAAGTATTTACTTCTCTAGAGAATGTATTTGGTTCTTAGTATCCTTCTTACAGCAGTTACAATGCTGCCAAACTGATTTTTTTTTTTTTTTTTTTTTGCACAACTGCCAAACTGATGATACTCCCTCCGTTCACTTTTATAAGGCACACTTTCTATCATTTCCATTTTGGTTGCATGCATACTCAAATGAGTGAATCTATATACAAAATAAGTCTAGATTCACTCATTTTGGTATGTATGTAGTCAATAGGTAGTGTGCCTTATAAAAGTGAACGGAGGAAGTGCTACTTTTTGACGAATATATTAATAAATACTTAACACTAATAAAAGGTGAAATCCAAGATGACAGAATAATGAAGTTCAATGCTCCTAAATAAAATCTTAAGTGTCTGAAGGAAAAAAATCAGTTTAGCATTGCCAGCAGCCCAGGCACCAACACCGGAGATGCTAATATGGTACTAAAAGCACATTGTAGTAAAATCAAATTAGTCGGACGTAACAACTACTACTAAATACTAACCATCAATGGATTGAAGATGATACAGCAAGAACTAAAGCAAGCTTTAAAGAGCTAAAACTAGAGATCCAACTTGGCAAGAGACTACAACTAGGTGCGTGTGATACCGAAACAATTAAAGCAAATGCTTCTTTGAGAGCACAGAAATATTAGCTATTAGTAGTGGCCTTGAATATTTCACCAAAATTAGTAAATTGAAAAGAAAAAAAAGCAAACACCAAGAAAACAATGAGCAATTATGTTTAGCCATACCGGTAGTTCCAACAATTTATATAGCTTTGAGAGCTCTGGCTTCAATTGGCCGTGAAGACCTTTTTGTGTGCCCTGAAGGTTTTCCACCCCTACAAAATGGACGAATTTAGACGAATGCATTATTCACAACGAAAACATGTCTGTTAATTACTGTTACAGTAGTGATACCTTGTTCCTGCCATGTGTCATCAACTGGTATTTTCGAGAACTAGATGTGGTCTTGATTTCAGGCGACATGGAGTCCTTGTCTCTGCCAGCTACAACATTCGCAGATGAATCCAAGGTTTCAGCATTTTTTCTGCGTTTCATACTGGCTTCATCAGTTCCATTGTCAGGCATTTTCCCTTCTTCCATGTTTTGTATCTTTCTACGGCATCTTTGTCCTGGCTCAGTTATATATTGCCATCGAGGAAACTTCCCACCTAGCAAATTTAACCAGAAAGCACAGAACTTTGGCAGATCACCATCAGGTGCAGACATACCCTCTCTCTCACCTACTACAGCACTATCGCTAGAATAAGAAGGACCACACAGATGAGCTTGTGATATGGCTGCATTGTTCATTTGAGCGCTGGCATCAACTTCAGTGGAAAACTTCGTTAAGTACTCCAAAATTACTTTGTCCATGAACAGTTTTTCAGCATCAGAATCTTTACTTAAGTGAGAACTTTCTTTGAGCTCCTCGAGTCTACTGAAGAGAAATGATGCACCCCAACTAAGAAGAGAATGGCTCAAGATAGGACTTATATTCTGGATATTGCTATCAACAGTATGTTCATGCTTTGCAAGTATAAGAGCCTTTTCCTCCACCGTACAAGAAGAATACAAACGAAAAACGGGCACATGTTCAGATTGTGACTCTATGCTGATCTTCTTGAGGACTCTCAAGTCATTTGCGGGATTCCAATCACTACTATATATGATGATGACATCAACCGATGATAGTTTAATGCTTCGGACACATGCACGGCTATCAATCAAGAAAATAAAACGGCCCTTAGTCTTGTCATTGAACATACTCATTGCACTCTGTTTTTTTTTCTCATGCAAACCACGCTCCACGCGTTCATATGACTCAAAACCGAATCTTTGACGGACAAAATCATCGAAAATGTCACCCATTGGGTTGCGAGCTCCAACACCAGACTGCACAACGAAGAAAGTAACATCATATTGGACCGATCAGCAATCGAAAGCACAGAAGATCATCATACTGAATTCTAACAATGATGAATCAAAAACTCTCCAGTCTCCAAACAATGAGCTAAATAAGGGAAATACATGTCAGTAACTGAAAAGGGAAGATGGTTTCACACAACCGTGCTTGAAAAACGAACACATGTACAACATGTTAGAACATGTCTTCTCTTTGTTCAAAACGCAAATCAAATATGTGCATTGTACAAAAGAAATAATATTACGATGTTGTACTATAATATTAGTACAATAAAATATGTGCATTGTACATCAATTTTTGCATGTGCACAAGTTATCCGTTTTGTATATCTATATTTTTTTCTAAAATGAAGTGCAGAAATGTGAGTTTTCTGCAGGAGTAACCATGCATTCATAGAATTCTATGTCAAAAGGAGCAAACCGAAGCAAGTAAATTTCATTCAGTGTAAAACGATGCCTTTTTTAGAGAAAACTGTAAGGGGGTTGGGGAACAGGAAAAGTTCAAGCAAGAAAAGGCAACTGACAAAGACTACGCGGTAGCAACTGTCAGCCGAGCCCCTGAAGAGGGTCAGAGATGCCTCCTTAAATCTAAAGGATTGAACATGGGACTTCTTTCAGGATGAGCCAAGATCGAACACTAGGGGCTATATTGTCAAAAATCCGTGTGTTAAATTGTTTCAAGATAAACCAGCAGGCCATAGCGAAGATGTCTAAGAATATATTCCCAGAGAAACCAGCAGTAACATGTCTGACACCCATCGCTCGCCCCCCACTAAATGCTAAGTTCGTTCCAACAGTTGGACACTAAAGCATCTGAAGACCGCGAAGAGAAGATGGACGCCGTTTTGAACTGCCCGCTTGCTTCA
This sequence comes from Poa pratensis, assembly GCA_947311845.1. Classification (NCBI taxonomy): domain Eukaryota; kingdom Viridiplantae; phylum Streptophyta; class Magnoliopsida; order Poales; family Poaceae; genus Poa; species Poa pratensis. Next base: position 27,776,697 of record CAMZMU010000118.1, read on the forward strand.
AAGGATGCAGGAGTCACCATTGGAGACCGCAAAGTGCCGACTGTGCTGCCACTCAAGAGTTTCCTTGGTGCTTAAACCATAGTTACTAGATTTGCAATTTGAACTCGCGGTTCTCACTTCACAACATCCCACATATCCGGTTCGCTATGTAGGAGCTGCTATTTCCTGTTTGAAATAGGCTACTATAAGCCCTCCTGCTCATACTCCTGTAGGTAGAGAGGAGCATGTCCTCCTTGCTTGCGTACACAGCAAGCAGGAGGAGCTGCTAATGCGCGAAAAACGACGGGCTGTCCACCAGGTCCTAACCACCGTCACTGTTGTGCGCATGGTCTTCGCTTGGGGCGAACAATTTTATTTTCTGTTTACAGATCGATGACTCGGACTGCGATCTCTGACCATTCCGAGCAATCTCGAACCCTGATCTAGATCGATCAACCGGGACTCATTCTACCGAACTCGGTAACTATGGTTTATACGATAAACAATGTCTAAAAGCTCCATGGCTCAATTCTTATGTGCATAACTGTACTACAGTGAAATATCACGAGTCTTTATGCACCTCTTGATTTTGCATCTGAGGCAAGTCAGACGTCCAAAATGTCATATACTTCACGATTAAACATAATGTGCACACCAAAGAGCAAAGATAGCTTGAAGCTTTTCCTCGTATGAACAGTCGATAACACTTGTGCACAACATTGACAAATTGTGTTCTCAAAAAAAACTTTGACAAATTGTGAAGTGAAGGAAATCATCAATGCATGCTTGAGTTGCCAAAAATAAATCAATGCATCCTTCAAAAAAGGTAAAAATACTAAGCATTGCATACTCTTTGGATAAAAGTAGTAATGAATACCCATAACAGACTATGCATAAATTGTGCTAAGACAAAACACTGAAAGTAAGAACAATCTATTTCAGACATGGTATCACAAAAAGCTCACCTGGGAAAGAATAACAACTCTCAGCCCTTTTTTCCTGATTTCTCGGAGCATTTTATCAAGAAGCAGTAGCTTCCCACTTGCATGCACACCAATATCTAGGATATCAGTTACTGGGTGGCCCTTGATAAGTGAGACTTGCAGCGTTCCATCTACTAGATAAGGGTGGTCACAGCACTGTTGCATGGTAAGATCATTAATGAGTATTGTTATAGATTCCAGCTAATGCCGTACTGTAAAAATAAAAAAGTACCACACATGCCCAGAAATATCAAAAGCTAACCTTCCGGAGGGATACAAGAATGTCGCGAAGAGCACCAACACTATCAGTTTTTGAATGTGATTGAAGCGCTGGTGAGTTTGATAATAAGGTATGACAGTAAATTTCTAGTTGCACCCGTGAAAGGCAAACAGGAACCCAATACTCGACAAATTTTGACGAGTCCCCTTTCTGCTCAAGTGCAACATGAAGTGTGAGTTTTGATTTCAGCATCGCTATGGTACCAGGTGTGTCAATAGATAAATCAACATTTGAAATGCTAGAAATATCATTTCCTTCAGAGTTGAGGAAGATAGCAAGTTGATGTAATCAAGAATATTTTCCTGCAAAACAACCAGAGTTAACACAGCCTTATTATAGAACAGATATTTTACAGGGTAAAATTGTTGACAGCACCTTAAGTGGAGAACTCAAGAGAACCATCCTAAAATCAGTGTGAAGACACTTAAGTTGTTCGAGGCATTTTAAAACTCTTGAGCTTTGACAATCATCAACTATGACCGCCTCCCAACCAATGCATTTCATGGTTTCGATGTCCTGTATTATTGTGGAAAAAATAAAGGAAAGCAAAAGTTTTATATATACATAAACATGATAGCTAAATTTCATGACTACATAATGTTCAAGCAAGTAAGAAACAGAGTTATTTTTGTCGCGCCTTTACAGTAAGCTACATGAGATGAGAGTAACAGAATACTATTACCTCTATGATAGCATCAGGGTGGGACAAGAGAACTTGCAACATCACAGAACCCTTCTCATAGAACTCCAAATCTTGAATTGTTTTGCGCACGTCTTTCTCCCCATTATAAACAACTACATTGATGGATGGTGCTAATCGGTTGAACTTAGCCTCCCACAATGCGAGAGAAGCAGACGTGGAGACAATGAGAAGTGGACGGCAGACATCAGGCAATATGGACACAGCGAAAAGAATGGTCTTAATTACACGCTCCTGTACAATAGATGAGTTCAATTGTTAAACTTCGAGGAGAACTTTTCAATCCTGAACTGGGCTTAACTCTAAAACAGCTTGAAAAATGCACTAGTCAACAGTTCGAACTGGCAATTAAAACTGTTTTGTAGTTTACGGATGAAAATTTTACTTCTGCATATGTTCAGGGTCAGAAAAGTGAAGGCAAATTACCCTACCCTAACTAAAATTCAGTCCACCGGAAAAAAAAATAGAATTCAGTCGCACCGATGGCAAAAAGACCACATTTTCAGTGAAAGATAAGTTCTACTTATTTTTTACTTGGAAGTGAGAACTTAAGTGGAAGATGCACAAGAAACATATTATTTGGGCCAGGTTCTAATATATTACAATATAGATAATACCTTATCATCGACTATGATAGCGCCATGAGAATTGTGCCAGAACTCCCGGAGCTGATTGAGCGAACTCAAATGAACGTTATCTAAACCGGGAGGGTACCCATCTGGCAGCTTCAGAAGTTTCTGAAATGGACTTTGCTTAACCTGTAAAGACCAGAGACATGGTTTAATTTCACTAGAAATTCTTGAATTAAAGCAATATATATTTAAGTTCACATTTCATAATTTTTTATGTGAGTTCTCAAAGCCCTGCCACGACGACAAGGATTAGGCCCTGCCGCAGCCAAATGAGGGCAAGTGCCCCTATCCTAGGTGTTTGGAGTTTGAACCCTTATCCTACCCAAATTAACACAAAATGCCAGTAAATCAGAATGATAATAGTGAAGGTACAAGCATAAAAATTAGGAGTAATGCATCGGAGCGGTAATTCAAAACAGCTCCTGGAGATTTGCTCCTGCCTAAATAAAAAGGGCATTCCAAATGTCAAAAAGAAATTGAAAATTTCAACAAACATATCCATGGTCCCATGCTCACACATAAATTTTCAGGAGAAGGGAATGTTTTTTGCGACCTGTGCAAAAAAAAAATGAGTGCTCCAAAAAACGCTTTTTACAACACAGATTTTGAAGAAAAATGTCTGCGGCACGGCATGCCTTTTTTCATGAAACTCTGCAGAAATGTAAAACACAAACATGTACAACATAAAAAGAAAACAGATTTCTTTGAATGAATTTACTGTTCATTCTAGGAGCATACGATCCCAGGAACCAAACGCCACGTCCGCATTGGAGGTTCTAATTTGATTTGAAGGGTAACAGTTAGTTCTAGTACTTAAAACTGCGACATGGGTCCTAGAAGTGCAATAAGCTATTCATAAGAGGTTCCATCGAGCCCAAACCACCTTGACTGAATCCTGTGGCGCTTTGACCAACCGCTAAGTTGGTATGGCAACCCAGGATAACCGGATAACAAGATTGTTTGTAAAACAACCCCATTAGGTCTTCATTCCAACTCAGTATGAAGCCCAACATCTCCACCATAGCTGGTCACCACAGCTGTGTGGAAGTGTGACGCCAAGGAGCTGCATGAGTTGGGCTGCTGCTCTAGGTCATGAGATGGCGGTCAGCGTCGGTGTTCACATTCACCGTATTGGCGAATTTCTGGGTTTTTGTCGACTCCGATGAGATACATCCACCACTGCTTTCATGTCTGCCATTGTTTCAATCCCGAAGCTCTTCCGCATTTATTTGGAAGGGGGGCAAAGAAATGTCTGCGATTGTTTCAATCCCGAAGCTCTTCTGCAGCCGTACTACCACTACCGTGTCCAGCCATGTCCCTCCTTGCTGTCATCCTCGCTGCTTGCCCGCGCTCCAGCCCTAGGATCACCGATTAGACGGGATCCTTCAAAGCAGAACTGACAAGTGACAACTCAGGCTGGGGAATTAAAAGACCATGAAATGAGGTCATTTTTACTAAGTTTTCCCACCCGTCAGTTAGCCAACGTGGACGCTCAGACTACGTATGGCAACCCAGCACGCATGCAGGTCAGACCTGATTTAGGCCTTGTTTACTCCAAGGTTTTCTAGGGGATTAGAGTGGGGATGGGAGGGGATTGGTGAACACCCAATCCCCACAAATACTCTTCCCCTACAATACACTAGCATGGACTAGAGTTTTTGTTTGAGGCAAAAATGAGATGGTTGGTGGGGGATATCTAGGGATTATCCCCTCTAATCCCCTAAAATACACTAGAAGTAAACAGACTAATGGGAATTTTCCGGGATCGGGGATAATCCCCTCCAATCCCCTAAAATACACTAGAAGTAAACAAGGCCTTAGCGTGTGGTAGGACCTGTAGGGACTCAATAATTGCGCTTATAGCACCCATATGTGCATTTTTATATGAAATCCGGCTAACTGGACACACCAGAAATAGTTTTAGGGCATCCAGTTGCATTTAATCAAAAACTGAATGCAATTATGTTAACCAATACTCCGCCCACGGGCCATAGACGTATCTAGATTCTAGAAGCATCGGGGGCTTTTATTCTAGAATATGAGCTGAATTCCCGACATTCCGTCAATAGTTCCCAGTCAAAAACAACTTAAAGTGAGACCTAGTGAGAGCCCAAAGCAAATACAATGCCACTGACCCCAGGACTCATCTACCTCCAAATGTTATCGCCTCCTCGTCCCTCATTTCTGTGCGCTGCCGGCTCTCCACAATCCCCTCCCTTTCCCTTCCAAATGCATCTGCCTCATCCACACAACTTGGTGACATGTTCTGTGGATAGTGCATAGTGTAAGTTGTAATCTAGCGATTTATTGTGTCATGTCCAGTGGCTATATTTTTTGATATGGTTATTCGCATTTAGGTTTAGGGCATGGTAACTAAAATGCCAGAAGCTCTCTCAATATTTTCATCTAAATACACATGTACACACCATATTCATAGATTCTTGTTTTTGTCAGATACTGTATCTCTGTATTCGTGTTGCCATACATGGATGGCGATATGAAATCACAAAAGGTGTAGGGTCCAAAAGAACACAAAACGTAATTCAGAATTGCACCCTTTGAAAGAATGGATTATACCCATTGAAGGTACAGACGTGGCAACATAGAAGGATAAACATAAGGTCAATATGCAGATACTGTATAGAAAATTAAATTCTAAGGATTTCAACAGTTAATACAGAAATTGTTAAAAAATAACTTTTGAATTATCAATAGTCACAAATGGCCATCTTGATAACATAAAGCCAGTGAATAGAAGATTCAACAAATAAAGTTTATATTGTCAGGGTTAGATTTTATAAAAGTTATGTCAAGTGGACTAAAACAGAGCTATGTGAAATTGTGCATATATAGCCAAAAGGTCAAAACGATTAGGTTACTAGCATAGTCCTTGTTGTATATATAAAGTAATGGTACGTCAGTTAATATGCATAACTATCCTCTAAGTATACCTTGTTTATTTTTGCAGTGTCAGAAGCTTTTCTTGCAGCCTCCCGGCGGGTCTCATAGGTTCTCTTGAGTTCCTCAGCCTCAGGCGTACACAAAAATGACGAAGTCTCGAGCTCCCATGTCACATGCTCATAGCCCAGATCCTTCCATTTTACTAGCCATTCGACATTACAAAATACCAATTTATTACCAACCGAATGAAAAAATTCTTCAGCTTCTCTTGGAGGCATAAGTGATCGTTTCTTCAACAGGCGGCATGGTTCCGCCCATTCCTGCCTCCACATTATTGTCTAAGAAACCACATTAAAAAAAGGAACACATCAGCAGACATACTTTAGCTCTTCTGCAGAGCTAGCAGCTCCCTCTTACAAACATAAATATCACAAGAGTAACAACCTTTTCTTTTTGAATTTTCTTACTAAATTTAGAGATGAGATTATGACCTCCTGGGGTGCTATCAATTACATCACTTTCTGGGATCCACTGATTATGTACATGAGCTAAATTCTTGTGCTTCACAAAATATTGCTTGCAATTCTGCACTCCTAGAGTGGAAAAACAATGGTGTTAATAGACAAATGGAGATAATTCAAGATGGAATGATAGGTGATTCATGCTAAGCATACCCTCCTTGACATCCCACAAAGATTCAATTCCCTCACTGACTGAATATACACCAGACAGGAGTCTCTCTTTAGTGCATATACTGCACAGCCATATACCTGGAGAGACACATTCCAAGGGAAAACCCAAACAAGAAAGATGGTACTTCCTTTTACAGCCGTTTCTATCACAAGACCTGTTAAAAAATTGGCAAAAAGAGGCTTAGATATTTAGACCTTACAAGATGCCCCACTCATCCACTCGTGTACTCAAGTCCAACAGCCACCTGTGCACCCCACCCCCCTCTCCTCCCCCATCTCTCATGGCCTACAGCCCAGCACTATTCACTGCCAACTGCGCCAACTAGGTAGAGTATACATATAAACTTTTTTCATGTTATTACACCTAATACTTGCTCAAGACCCCTCCCTCCTCTTTCGACAGTAGTTTAGAGACCATTGCAGGATCAAAAAGGAACTACATGTTATTACACCTACGACCCCTCCCTAATAGTTCATGTTATTACACCTAATACTTGCTCAGGACTCCTCCCTTCTCTTACTAAAATCAATTGTTTGTTATTTCATGTACTTGCTCAGGCTGCTAAAAAATTGTTGCACGATCATGTTCTGTTTTGACGCTAGAGCACCATTTCCATTGTTTCATTATCAAAAAGAACTGATAACCAAAAAGGATGAGTGGGAGATATCTTATAATGTCTCTGTACTTACTTAAGAATTCCTGGGGTTTCCGTACTTCTGCAAACATCACACATGTGCTTTTTGCAATCGGTTTCATCATATTGGGTAACTTCAGCTTGCTTGGAAGTACAAGCCTCTTGAATCTCAATGGAAATACGTTCTTCAATTGCCTTGCTGGCCTAGAGCAGGATCCCAAGAACATTATGTTCCAATTAGTAATTCTATTCCACCAAAACAGAGAGATGAACTGACACTCGAGTGGTGCAGAAAGTTGCTGTGAGAACATGACAAGTGTACCTCTTCGGAATGAATAGTGGAGTTAGGGCTACTTTGTGGTTCTGGTACAAAACTTTTTTTGCTGCAAAAGCAAGAGGTCATCACGGAATCAGTTAAGCTACCAAATGCATCCCGAGTGACATGAAGGTAGCATCGATGTAGCTAATTAAAATAAGCATTTGTGCAAGGCTTTAGAGAATTACTTTGAATAGCCATCAGTTGGCTCTTCCATTGCAGGACTGCTTTCAGCCACATTATTTTGTGAGCACAGATCGGTAGTCATATGCGTCTCCAGTTTCACCTTGGAAGCTTCACAAAGGCCAGAAGTATAGCCTGCCTGGTTATCTTTTTCTTGTCCGCCACTTTCTTCATACCCCAAAAGAGAGACATTGTCTTCCATGTGCACCTTGGAAGCATTTCCTTCATCGGCTTTGAGAGTAGTAGAAGGGAATACATCACCAAAGATAGATAAAGAGATGAAGGCATTAGGACGGAAAGAATTGATATTCACTGACAGCAAGCTACAAGCCTATGGAAATGTTTAAGTAATTATTTCAACGAGAGTGTTTGACTGGAATGTCATAATGCAATGTTTTTAGAGCACGGAGCACGCAGCAGGCTAATAACACTTCATCCTGACCAAGCCTGTCACAAGAACATGTCAAGCTTTACAGCTATATAAGATGGACCTACATTACATGCAGCAAACAGCAAAGTCTCGGAGATGGCTGTTTGCAACAAGGAGACTAACTTGGCAATGAAACGACTAGTTGATCGGGCAAGCAAAACATGAGTTTAAAATCACAGGGAAACCCAGTACCTGGAGATTTTTCTTTTCCTTCAGAAGATGGCCTGAAGAGTTTTGTATAGCTCTTTGCACTTAGCCTTTTCTGCTTCTTCGATGGCCTGGTACCGCTCTCGGTAGCATCATGCTTATTGTTCACAGAGTTATGTTCATCCGCTTGTCTTTTTGACGTTTTGTGAGGGGTAGCAGCTGGACTGGACATTCCATTTGAATCATTCGAAGCAGTAGAAGCTGAGACGCTAGCATTCTTTACTCTGTCGGACATTCTTGTGGTGCTAGCCTTCCCTGTCGACCCTGCTTCTCCTTTTAGCTTCTTCACTGACGATTCTGGGGTTTCAGGTGTGCTGCCGCTGCTCCTGCCCCTTGTAGATCTCTGCGGCGTGGAGGCAGGACTGGCAGTGCCTTTCAAATTAGGATTCTTTCCCCTTGTTTCTCGATTGGACCTCCTGAGGTTTGGCTGCTGCTGCTGCGTGTCGCTTGTATCGCGCGCAGACGAGCTTCTGGACGAGTCCCTTGCAGTGGCATATGAGCTAGAGGTCGCGGCAGAACTGGAGTCTTTTGCTTTGGCAGCGGCACTGGCGTTCCTCGTGCTGGGACCAGCACCGGCATCCGCAGCTCCATCGTTGTTCGCCCCTCCTGACCGGGTATTGGCCATCCGCTCCGGCAGAGATCAACGCATTGGGGGTAGGGCACCTGCAATCAGGGGCAAACTGAGGTAAGAAATTTGGTCCATGGGCATGGTAACAAACAGAGAATTGGTTTTAATTTCGCCAAGCTTAAGCAGTGTGACTTGATTTGGGACGAAACAGAGGATTTCGATATCCACACGCATTGAGCATGCGCCGTGCTGCTAGGGTGAGTGTAGAGATTAGTCACTGGATGGGGAAAACCTCGTACCTCAAAAACCTATGTCCGAGATTGGGTAGGACGGCGCGGTGACGGCGGGACGAGATGCCGCGATGGGTAGGACGGGAAGGCGGTGGCGGAGCGAGAGGCGGAGGAGGGGTCGATGTGCGCGGGGTGAGGCGCCGACGGTGATGCCCTAAGCTAAAGCACCCCTGGCTGCAGCTCTAGGGCACAGCGGTGGTACACGGAGAGAGTTTAGAGCGGTGGGTCGGGTTGGGCGGAGAAGAAGAGGAAGAAGGGCAAAGGAAGAGATCTGATTAGAAGTGCCTATACTTTACATGGAGTATTATGTCTATATAAGAACGTCTCTATAGCAGATTTTTTTTATGAAGGGAGTTTTATTACTTATAAAATAATAATCATTACACACGGCCGCATAGGTAGGATGCACGCAGCCGTCACAAATCCAGCAGTACTAAATAAAAAAACAGACGAATTACATATCATGATGAGAAATTGTAAAAACGCCTATGGTGGTGGAGGGCCGATCCGCAAATTATGATGTCATCCATGTTGGGATAAAAAGTCTCTCGCTGTATTTTCCAGTTTTGTACACACATCCGTAAACAGGTCACGATGCTCCATACGTTGCAACGGTGACCACGAACGGAGCGTAGATGTACTCCTGTAAATAACCTGCATGAGAGACGAATTTTTATCATTAAAAACCTTGTCATTTCTACACATCCAAAGCGACCATATAATGGCTAGCGCTCCCACCCTAACAAGTCGTTTGAACCTTTGATCAACACCATTAAGCCAATTGCCAAAAATAGTTGCAATGCTTCGTGGTGGGTATAAGGTAGAACCTATTTGGATGATTGACCATATAGAACTAGCAAATGTACACTCGAAGAATAAGTGCTTAATATTCTCGTCTTTATGACATAACAAGCACTTTTTCCTTCCATGCCAATTGCGTTTTGCAAGGTTATCTTTAGAGAGAATTACTCCTCGACGAAGACACCACGCAAAAACTTTGTTTTTGAGTGGAATCTTCATCTTCCAAAAAAATTTGGTTATTATCTACTGGCACATATGTTTGTACATAGAGTCCACCGAGAATTTACCATTTTTATGCAAATTCCATCGAAACTCATCGGTCCCCTGCGTCAGGGTGACTAAAGCCAGCCGTTGTAGCAACTCATTCCAAGATGCTAGCCGGGGACCAATGAGATCTCTTCGAAACGTCACATTTGGTGGGGAAGTTTCCAACACCTGAGCGAACGTATCGCCTTTGTGACGTCCAAGGACAATATTGTATAAAACTGGATATTGTTCTCGGAGCGTAGTGGTACCTACCCACCTATCCTCCCAGAACCTTATCTCCGATCCATCCTTGATGGAGAAAGAACCGAATGGGAAGAAGAAGTTCTTCGTTGCCATAAAGCCAGCCCAGAAGTGTGAATCACCTGGTTTCCAAAAAACCTGTGATACCGCACTTGAGCCAATATACTTTCTCCTTAAAAGATTTTGCCATACCCCATCTTCGGTCAAAAGCTTAAACATCCATTTACCGAGGAGGGCTCTATTCTTGATCTCTAGGTCATGAATCCCTAGCCCTCCTTGCTCTTTAGGGCGACAAACTACATTCCATTTAGTCAGTCCATGTTTCTTTTTCTCACCATCCCCTTGCCAAAAAAATCTTGATCGAAAATAATCCAATCGATGCAAGACTCCTTTTGGTAATTGGACCATATTACTTAGGACTGAATTTATGAGAACCAATCTACCACCCAAGGACAGTAATTTGTCTTTCCAACTACTCAACCTCTTTTGGTGTCTTTCCTCAACATGTTTCCATTGAGCAATCGTTAGCCTCCTAAAATGAATCGGAATGCCAATATAACTGATTGGAAACTGACCTTGCCCACAGCCGAATAACTCAGCATATAGGGCAGCGTCGTCTTGGGCCTTGCCGAAACAAAACAATTCACTTTTATGGAAGTTAATCTTCAGACCCGAAAGCTGATCGAACGCTGATAAAATTAATTTCAGGTTTCGTGCCTTTTCCATGTCATGTTCCATAAAAAGAATCGTATCATCAGCATATTAAAGAATAGATAACCCACCATCCACAAGATGTGGTACTACGCCTTCAATTTGGCCCTCCACTTTTGCATGCTCTATGATTATGGTTAGCATATCAGCAACTATATTAAATAGTATTGGTGATAATGCATCACCTTGTCATAATCCTTTTTTTGTTTGGAAGTATCTACCAACGTCATTATTGACTTTGATGGATACACTTCCTCCGGAAACAAAATTATGAATCATAGCGCGCCACTCATCAGAAAAACCTTTCATTCTGATTGTTTGCTAGAGGAAATACCACTTGAATTTATCATAAGCCTTTTCGAAATCTATTTTTAGAATTACCCCATTCAGCTTTTTCCGATGCAACTCATGAACTGTTTCATGTAAAATCACAACTCCATCAAGAATGTTGCGACCTTGCATAAAAGTCGTCAGAGTCAGACGCACAACATGGTCAGCCACCGAATTTAGGTCTCTCTCTCTCTCTAGAAAATTTCGGGGTGGGCTAAATTTCTGGCCCGACCAGATACTGCATATCGGCTTGGCTCGAAAAAAAATTATCCGGACATCTGGATAAGCGGTGTCTCCGGCAGAATATAAACGGGCAGGAGGGCCGTTTAGGGTACGCGTTCCCAAGCCGTCCGCCACTTTTCGCCCCCTCCGCCGCTAGCCTCCTGTAGCTCCGACGAGCGATCACCGAGATCTTCCGCAGCTCTCCCCTACTCTCCTCCAGATTCATGGCGGGCTCCACTCTGCGCGGCTCCAACGGCGCGATGTAGGCGGCAGAGGCCATTCGCCACCGGAAGATGAGGAGGCCCGCCGCCACCTCTCAAAGGGCGCGCGCAAGCGTGGCTCGTATAAGGCCCGTCGGTGGGCGGGGCTCCTCGGCCCAGAGAGGGCACACGGCGCGGAGGCGGGCGGCTCCTCCGGTGGCCGGAGGAGGTGGAGGAGGAGTACCTAAAAGGGTCTTATGGGCACCTAAAGGGGGGTTAATAGGTGCTACTTCAAATTTTAGTTCTTTTTCAATTTAGGCTTGACACATAACGCAAATTCTCTAAATATGCAACTAAGATGAATTTACCTATATGACAAGATAGTAACAAGCAACTAAACATGATACAAGAAGATGCAAGTAAATATGGTAAATGATAGAAGTAACCGAAGTGAAGCACGCGGAGACACACAGTATGATTCCCGTTGTTCCTTCCTTTTTTAGGGGAAGTAGGTCTACGTTGGAGGGGTGTGAGCTCGCCACAACAGACCTACTCAGCGCCACAAAAGCATCACTTTATTCTCCTGTGAACCGCACCACAAAGGTTTGGTTCACTTTCCACTATCGATATCCTTGAAGGCGGAAACCGGACCCTTTACACCAAGCTAGTTGTGAAAGGATCGGTATGGCCACCTAGAGGGGGTGAATAGGTGCTACTCAATTTTTAGCTCTTTTTCGAGTTTAGGCTTGACACAAAGGTAAATTCTCTAGATATGCAACTATGGTGAATTTACCTATATGACAAGTTAACACAAGACTAAGCAAGAAACAAGTAAGAGCTCAGGAGTAATGAGTAACCAAACGGGAAGCACGCGGAGACAATGATGTATTCCTGAGTTCCTCCTTTTTAGGGGAGTACGTCTCGTTGGAGGGGTGTGAGTTTCAAACTCAAACGCCACAAATGGCCTCACCCTATTCTCCGATGAATCTTGCCCAAAAGCTCGGTTCACCTTCCAGTATCAGAATCCTTCAAGGCGGAATCCGGAGCCCTTACAACAAACTTGAGGCTCAACCCACAAAAGTGTTGGGGGCTCCCAAGCACCACAACACCTGCCACACAAAAGTAGCAAGTAAGTACAACAAGATGCCCAGGTTTTTCTAGTGGAAACCCTAGGCTCAAATCCCTCAAGTGAATGAGGGGGAAATGAAGAACGCTTTGGTGAAGATGTAGATCCGGGCCTTCTCCTTCAATCCTCCAAAGATCAACAAGTTTGGGTGGAAGGATTGGGAGTTCTATTGAAGCTTGAGCTTGCAATAATGGTGGTCTTCAATTTTTGGTGAGCTAGCTGGCTGGAGGTAGGTGGAGGTGTATTTATACCCCTCCAAGAAATCTGCCCGTTGGAGAGTCTGACAACCAAATATTCTGGTTCAAGTTGGGACCGGATAATCCGATCAACCGGATTATCCGATCACTTTCAGGAAAAACCGATTGCAAAAATCCGGCTCCCTGCAGTACCCTTCGAGTTCTGGTTCTTAGCCATTTTTCCACTTCGCTTCGTCTGAACCGGATAATCCGATAGCCATCGGAATTTCCGGTTCGAAATATCCGACTACCTCCAGTAGCCTCTGCGTTCTGGTCCTTAGCCGTTTTCCCACATTGCTTCGACTGAACCGGATAATCCGATAGCCGCCGGAATTTCCGGTTGGAAATATCCGGCTACCTCCAGTAGCCTCTTTTCCCTTTTTTTTGGTGTTGATGCACACATGTTTTTTATACAACTGAAACCTGCTTCACTTAGCACCTAATTAAAGTATCACTAGTGTTGTTAACTAACACGCAAAACCTAAGGGATCACTAAATGCCCTTTCAATCTCCCCCTTTTTGGTGTTAGATGACAACACTAGGATTTGCAAGGAAATACCATAACTAGATCATGTTCTCAAAGAAAAAGAAAAGGACTCCCCCTAGATGTGTGCATATAAATAGTTTGCCTATAGACAATAACACAATAGCACAACATGAGACATATCACATACTAGATTGCGACTTGAGATAAAAAAAATAGCTTGTGCATAAAGATGAAGATAAACAATCCATAGAGATCATAGCACAATATAATGTAGTCTCAACCATACATAATAGAAATCCATATGTCTCACACATAAAACTACACAAGGTTCAAAACTCACAAATAGCAAATAAGTTCGACAAATAAAGATAAATGGACACAAGCGCAATAAGAATGGTAAACGCATATGCTTGTGCCCGAACCCATGCAAATCCCACACGGAGATCCTAATAGAACTACTTCTTCCCCTTTGGCATCAAAACACCGAAAAGGGGAAAATAGCGATGCTACGCCCCAAAGGGATCACTCCTCAGACTCGTAGTCTTCACCACCATCATCCTCATCATCGTCTTCTTCACCATCATCTTAATACTCAGCCTCAGTGTCTTCTTCATCTTCATCATGAGCAGTGGCACGAGTGAGAGAAGGACGGGAAGAAGCTGACTCAAGAAGGTATTTCTCCATTTGAACCCAAGGAGTATGAGCATTTGCATTCCAGCTGTCATAAGAGAGAGGATCTGACACAGGAGGGTCACCTGGCATGCTGGCCATGGCGGATGTCAACATTCATGCACATGATATGTTTCTGAAACCAGTTGAGCTTCTTTGACTTAGGAGTGAAGGGAGGGGCAGTTGCCTGACGGGGTGCACCAGAAGAGCGTGCATCTCTCATGAATGAATCTCTGGCAGGGGCAGTGGCAGGAGCAGCAGCGGTAGATGTAGCCTTCTTGTTATAAACTTTCTTGTAGTAGTGAAACTCCACAACCACTTTACTAAAATCTCGGTTCCGCAAGGTGTCCTTGATGAGCAGCATCACATAGGGGGCATAAGGAATAGTGGTCCCATCTACCATGGCATCATATATCTCATTGAAAATAAAATCCATAACATCCACCTTGAAGTCACGGGCTGGTTCTTGATTCGCAATACACTTTTCAGCAAGGCATAGCAAGTTGATGAGCGGGCTTGTGATTGCATCATTGTACCTCCACTTGGAGCAATGTTGGATCGAAAAATAGTCACAAGTTTGTCATAGAGAGGGAGGAGGCCTTTCTTCTTTCCAATGATTCCACCGGGACCATACATGTTCCTCATAACCTTGTTCCTGTTGGGCTTCTCTACATCATGCATGCGATGGCCAAGAGGGGGATTGCCACGGAAAGTGTACCCAAGGACAGTGGCAAACTTCTGAAAGTCAGACTCACACTGAGTTGTTCCTGTCATCCATTTGAGGGTCCTCACAATATCATTCTTGATCACAAGGGTAGAAAAGAACTGCAGCACCATAGGCACACTGAAATCGCATTGAGTCTCCATGAGACGCACTAGGCCAAACTGTTCCACCACATGCGCTGCCTGAGAAAAACTGGCCTGAGAGCCTGCAACTTGATGGGAAGCATTGAACGAATGGGATGCTTGTAGTGGAGATAGACATCCTGATGAATGTATAGCTGCTCCATGCACCAAAAGTTAGGATCTTCAATGTCATTATCTCTTTCAACCCTGGAGTACCAATCTCCATGCCGAAGTTTAGCATAGTCAACACGGTTCATCTCCCAGTAATTTTGCCTTGGTTCTTTGCCCTTTCTCTTCTTAGCAGCAGGAGCTGGTGGTTTGGATGCAGTCTTCTTTGCGGGGATCTTTCTCACAGCTGCCCTATTGCGTTCATACGTCTTCGTGGGAGGCATACTCGAATCACCTGTGAAGTAGCAATAGATGGATAGCAAGGATAAGCACACACAAGTCACGGTACAAGGAATGATGCAGTGTACAATAGGAGTGCATCCACAGGTTGATAACACTTAGGCCTAGGCAAATCAGGACAATTCTGAACAAAAACTGTCAAAACCAGAATATCCGGTTCAGACATAACCAGAAAATCCGGTCGGGGATTTTCAGAACAGGTCGATTTGGATCCTAGGTCTAAAAGTAGATCGACGCATATGGATGATATCCTAGTGTTTCTAACAAGCGGGAATGACCAATGGGCACCAACTATTCCAAGATTACAAGTAAAATAACTCCACAAAGCTCAAAGGGGCAAAAGCACCCAAGATTCAAGATTGGGGGAGTTACCCTCGTCCATTGGAGAAGCTTCTTGGAGGAGAAGGTGCCCGGGATGGAGGAGCACCAGATCTGGCCGGGGGCCGGAAGATCCGGTGGAGGAACTCGCCGGAGTGGTGCGATGGGTGGCAGGCGGCGGCAGGTGGAGAGAGAGGGTCGGGTGGAAGAAGAGCTCGTCTGAACCCTTCACCCCGACTCTCTCCAGTTAAAAGAGACAAACCGCTCGACCGGATATTCTGGTCCAAATTTGGACCGGATATTCCAATCGGTCGGAAATTCCGATTGAATATTGGAATTTCTGGCCTGCTGACCCCTTGTTCCCCAGTTGCAAAACAGGGACTTGTGTGCATAAGATAGAGGTGTTTTTAGGTGAGATAGGCTTGGGATTTAGAGAGCCAAACTGAAGATGGTACTTCACACTCATACTTGCAAGAATCAAACAAATCAAATGCCACATTTGAGTGCGTTTTCCATAAAACCAAGATATAGACAAAAAATTCAAATGATTTTCAATAAGACCCAAATAAGAACCAACTCTTCAAAAGAAAAGGGCGGTGGCCTAGGCCACCATGTTTGAGTGTTGTGGTGTGACACCGCGAAGATATATCTTGGGTTCACTACCACTACTCGTCATTTTAAGCTCACATTTCATAGAAACGAATATAGAGAGGCAAATGATTTCTTAATGTTGGCATAATGGGGGAGGGATAGTCCAATGTATTAGGACCACACTCCCCTATGTCCATGCCTACACCTAAACACAATAAATAGTCAAGACATAGGTGTGTATGCAAGATGGTCAAGCCAAGCTCCTTGAATCCACGATATTTAGCTCATTCCTCAAGAATGTAAATATTGCTTCATCAAGTGGCTTTGTGAATATATCGGCAAGTTGGTCTCTTGTGGGAACATGGCCTAGCTCAATATCACCTCGGGCAACATGATCTCGAATGAAATGATGACAAATCTCAATATGCTTGGTTCTTGAATGTTGCACCGGGTTGTGAGCAATCTTGATAGCACTTTCATTGTCACATAAAATAGGCACTTTGTCACAATTGACACCATATTCCTTTAAAGTTTGCCTCATCCATAACAATTGGGTGCATGCACTTGCGGCCGCCACATACTCGGCTTCCGCGGTGGAGAGATATATACAATTTTGCTTCTTGGAAGATGATACGTCTCAAACGTATCTATAATTTTTGATGTTCCATGCTTGTTTTATACCAATTGCAACATGTTTTGCATCTACTTTATATCACTTTTATACATTTTTTGGGACTAACCTATTAACAAGATGCCGAAGTGTCAGTTCCTGTTTTCTGCTGTTTTATATTCCAGAAAAGCTAGTCTGGAAATATTCTCGGAATTGGACGAAACTACACGGGGGTGCCTATTTTTCCAGAACACGCCTGACGGAGCGAAGGAGCAGCAGAGGAGGGCCACCAGGAGGCCACACGCCACCAGGGCGCGGCCCCCCTTCTGCCGCGCCCTGGGGTGGTGTGGGCCCCTCGGGGGTCCGCAGCCGCCGCCCTTTCGCCTACTTATTCCCCCCGACGCGTAAACCCTAAGTAGCTGAGCAAATATCCACAAAAAGTTCCAAAGATGCCGCCGTCGTCAACCCTAGCTCGGGAGGGTTCAGAATCTCTTCCCGGCACCCTGCCGGAGAGGGGAATCGTCACCGGAGGCTTCTACATCACCATGCCTGCCTCCGGAGTGATGCGTGAGTAGTTCATCCTTGGACTACGGGTCCATAGCAGTAGCTAGATGGTTGTCTCTCCACTTTGTGCCATCATGTTTAGATCTTGTGAGCTGCCCTACATGATCAAGATCATATTATTGTAATGCTACATGTTGTGTTTGCTGGGATCCGATGAATATTGAATATTATGTCAAGTTGATTATCAATCTATCCTATATGTTATTTAAGATCTTGCATGCTTTCCGTTACTCGTAGATGCTTTGGCCAAGTAGATGCTTGTAACTCCAAGAGAGAGTATTTATGCTAGATAGTGGGTTCATGTCTCCGTTTAACCTGGGACAGTGACAGAAAGTTCTAAGGTTTTGGATGTGCTGTTGCCACTAGGGATAACCTAACGATGCTATGTCCACGGACATATGTGTTTGTTTACATTACACACTTTATTTAATGCAATTATCCATTGCTTGCAACTTAATACCAACGGGGGACTCGGATGACAACCCGGCGGTGGATTATTAGTCATAGATGCTGTTGGATAACGATCTATGTATTATGTCGTAATGCCAAATTAAATATCATAGTAGTCAACATGTCATGTATATGCATTGTCATGCGCTCACTATTCGTCAATTGCCCAGCTGTAATTTGTTCACCCAACATGTTAGTTATCTTTTATGGAGAGACACCACTAGTGAACTGTGGACCCCGGTCCATTCTTTTACACTGATTAAATAACGACAAACTGCAAACTGTTCCTTTTTCATTCTCTGCAATTTAATACTCATTTTCCACACCATACGTTTAATCCTTTGTTTTCAGCAAGCCAGTGAGATTGACAACCTCACTGTTTCGTTGGGGCAAAGTAGTTTGATTGTGTTGTGTGCAGATTCCACGTCAACAGTCCAGACTCCCTGCGACAGCTATTTTTCTGGCGCCGTTGACAACCTTCTGAAGAGTTGCTGCTCCTACTGGTTCGATAACCTTGGTTTCTTTCTGAGGGAAAACTTGCTGCTGACTACATCATACCTTCCTCTTGGGGTCTCCCAATGAACGTGTGTTTCACGTCATCAAGCTATTTTTCTGGCGCCGTTGCCGGGGAGTAGAAGTTCTTCAGGAAGCTGTCTGTCTCCCGTCAACATCACTATTTTTCTGGCGCCGTTGCCAGGGAGACAGCAGTCTTCTGCAAGGGAGAGTGTTAATTCATAAAGCAATATTTTCTAACAAAAGGTATTTAATCAACACAAAGGAAGAATTTAGTTTCAGCATTTGCTTCAACTTTCAACATATTTATCTCATGGATATTGTCAACACAAAGTAGTATAACAAGTCCAATACATTGCATATAACGCATGTTGTAACAAAATTGACACTAGTGTTTGCTTGTGGAAGACAGAAAGAATAGGAAAACTGACTCAACATAAAAGTAAAAGAAAGGCCCTTCGCAGAGGGAAGCAGGGATTAAATCATGTGCTAGAGCTTTTAGGTTTTTGAAAGCATATAGAGATTGCATAAAATATTTGATACTCCTCCCAACCTTGCTAACACAAGCCATGGCTAACCGAATCCTCGGGTGCCTTCCATCAATCACATACCATGGAGGAGTATCTATTTTTGAGAGGTGTTTGTTAATTGTCAACGAATGGTAGCGGGTGAGAACAGTATTCTACCTGTCGAACGGACTTTTAAGAGCGGCTCCCATGAAGGACGTTATTTCTACCAGCAAGGCAGATCATCCCTCTTTCTCTTTGGTTTACACACATTCAGGTATTTCACTGTTTGTCATTGCTTACTGATGAATCAGGGCAAAAGTGTGAAGAGAATTAATTGGTTAAAGTTGTAATTAATTGGGACTGGGCACCCCGTTGCCAGCTCTTTTTGCAAGTTATTGGATAAGCGGATGTATATGCCACTAGTCCAGGTGTAAAAGTCCACTCGACAAATAGAATAAAGAATAACCACACTAATTCCTCATGAGCTAGTAAACATTGACACAAAAAGGGAATAATAACATTTTGAATAATTTAAAGGTAGCACATGAAAAATTTACTTGGAGTGGCAAGGAAATACCACATATAGGTAGTTATGGTGGACACAAATGGCATGGATTTTGGCTCAAGGATTTGGATGCACGAGAAGCATTCCCTCTCAGTACAGAGTTTAGGCTAGCAAGGTTATGTAAGCAAACAAGAATATCAACCCGTACACCAAGTTTTATATGACAAACATATTGCAAACGTTATAAGACTTCATACCGTCTTCCTTGTTAACCAAACCCTGTTATTAGAAAATATCTAGACCTTAGAGGTACCACCGATGCAAACCAAATTTTCAACAAGCTTTACGGTAGTTCTTCACTAATAGGCTTAACTCATGTGATGCACAATTTAATCATGATCTACTTGTTAACTCAAAACAATTGACAAGCATCAAGTTATCCATTTTAGTGATCTACAAGATTAAGCAAGTTTTTCCTTATACCAATTACCACATGCAACATTTTCTGAACCAACCAAACACCAATCAATTTATTTCATCAACTCTCCAAACAAATATAAGTGAAGCAAGAGAGTACTTTCTACAAAAGAAAGCTAATAGCTCTGACAAGAGATACATGAAAACAAGAGCTAAAAGCTGAACAGCGCTAGATATGAATACTCAACAAATATAAGTGAAGAATAGGAGTATTCTCATGAAAAAGCGGAGCGTGTCTCTCTCCCAATCAAGAATGCTAGGGTCCAGTCAAGCTTTATTGAAAATAAAAATGCAATACTGAAAATAAAAAGCACACAGACGCTCCAAGAAAAGCACATATGATGTGAAAGAATTAAAATATAGTTTCACTAGAGATGACCTGATAATTTTGACGATGAAGAAGGGGATGCCCAAGCTTAGACGCTTGAGTCTTCTTGAAATATGCTGGGGAGATCCATGGGAGCCTCCCCAAGCTTAAGCTCTTCACTCTTCTTGATCCTATTATATCATCCTTCTCTCTTGACCCTTGAAAACTTCCGTCACACCAAACTCAAAGTAGATCTCATTAGAGGGTTAGTGCATAATCAAAAATTCACATGTTCATAAAGACGCAATATGATTTGTTACTTTAAACATTAGCTACAGCCACTGATGTTATGTGAAGCTCTTCCACCCAAAAAAGAATTTCACTCAACACTAGTAAAAGAGAGAATGCGAAAAATAAAAAGGCATAATCTGTCTAAAACAGAACAGTCCGCAAAGACGAATTTTTTCGAGGCACTTACGACGCTCAGATCGAGAAACTCTGAACTAATGAAAGTTTCAGACATTCATAAAGATTACGCACAAAAATTTCAGATTTTTTTAACAATCTGGTGATTTTAGGAATTTCGTACAGTGAACAGCAAAAATCTGTTTCTGCGCAGCAATCAAAATTAAGCATCATCTTATCATTAGAGGCTACTCTTGGCACAACAATGCGAGAAAATAAAGATACAAAGGAGTTGCTACAGAAGTAAAAAACTCCTTGACTCAATAAAAGAAAAATTGCAGAAAAATAAAATGGGTTGCCTCCCATAAGCGCTTTTCTTTAACGCCTTTTAGCTAGGCACAAAGCATGCATCAAGTATTACCAAGTGAAGAAGCATCAACATTGTAATTTGTTCGAACAATAGAATCATAAGGTGGCTTAATCTTCTTCCTAGGAAAGTGTTCCATACCTTTCTTGAGAGGAAATTGATATTTTATATTCCCTTCTTTCATATCAATAATAGCACCTACAGTCCTAAGAAAAGGTCTTCCCAACACAATAGGGCATGATGGATTGCACTCAATATCCAAGACAATAAAATCAACGGGGACATAATTGTTGTTAACCATGATAAGAACATCATCAATTCTTCCCAAAGGTTTTTTAATAGTAGAATCAACAAGGTGAACATCCAAGTAACAATTTTCCAAAGGTGCTAAATCAAGCATATCATATAATCTTTTAGGCATAACAGAAATACTAGCACCAAGGTCACACAAAGCATTGCAATCAAAGTCATTCAATTTCAATTTAATGATGGGCTCCCAACCATCTTCTAACTTCCTAGGGATAGAAGCTTCATGCTTTAATTTCTCTTCCCTAACTTGTATGAGAGCATTAGTAATATGTTTAGTAAAAGCCATGTTTATAGCACTAGCATTAGGACTTCTAGCTAGCTTTTGCAAGAACTTAATTACTTCAGAAATATTGCAACCATCAAAATCAAAGTCATTATCATCAAAAGTAATGGAATTATTCTCTTCCTTATTGCTAGAAATTTCAGCATCTTTATCAAGGACAGTTTCAGAGTTATCAGGCAATTTAGGACATTTTGCAATAGAAGTGGAAACATTACCAACACCAACTATCTTGCCATTAATGGTAGGAGGTTTGTTAACACTTGAGTTTGAAGCCTTTTCAGAAGTAGTAATAGTATAAACTCTAGCAATATTGTTCTTTCTAGCAATTTCATCCTCTCTTTCCCATCTAGCATGCAATTCAGCTAACATCCTCACATTGTTATCAATTTTAACTTGTATAGCATTGAGAGTTTTGCTCTCTTTAACATCATGAGGCATGTTCTTTAGTTTCAATAAGTCAACATCAAGAGCAAGACTATCAACTTTAGAGGAAAGCACATCAATTTTCCCAAATTTCTCCTCAACAGTTTTATTGAAAGCAGTTTGTGTACTAATAAAATCCTTAAGCATAACTTCAAGATCAGAGGGTACACTCTTATTATTATTGTAGGAGTTACTATAGGAATTTCCATAACCATTGCCACTATTAGAAGGATAGGGCCTATAATTGCTATTACCAAAATTATTCCTATAAGCATTGTTGTTGAAATTATTATTTTTAATGAAGTTCACATCAACATGCTCTTCTTGAGCAACCAAAGAAGCTAAAGGAACATTATTCGGATCAACATGTGTTTGACCATTTGCAAGCATAGACATAATAGTATCAATTTTGGCACTCAAGGAGGAGGTTTCCTCAACAGAATTTACCTTCTTACCTGTTGGAGCTCTCTCGGTGTGCCACTCAGAATAATTAATCATCATATCATCAAGAAGCTTTGTTGCAGCACCCAAAGTGATGGACATAAAGGTACCTCCAGCGGCCGAATCCAATAAATTCCTCGAAGAAAAATTTAATCCTGCATAGAAGGTTTGGATGATCATCCAAGTAGTCAGTCCATGAGTGGGACAATTTTTAACCAATGATTTCATTCTCTCCCATGCTTGAGCAACATGTTCATTATCAAATTGCTTAAAATTCATTATGCTACTTCTCAAAGAAATAATCTTAGCAGGAGGATAATATTTTCCAATAAAAACATCTTTGCATTTAGTCCATGAATCAATACTATTTCTAGGCAAAGATAGCAACCATTCTTTAGCACGTCCTCTCAAGGAGAAAGGAAAAAGTTTCAGTTTAATAATATCACCATCTACTTCCTTGAGCTTTTGCATTTCACAAAGTTCAACAAAGTTATTAAGGTGAATAGCAGCATCATCAGTACTAACACCAGAAAATTGCTCTTTCATAACAAGATTTAAAAGTGCAGGTTTAATTTCATAAAATTCTGCTGAAGTAGCAGGTGGAGCAATAGGTGTGCATATGAAATCATTGTTGTTCGTGCTTGAAATCACACAACTTAGTGTTCTCAGGAGTACTCATTTTAACATAAATAAAAACAGTACAGAAAATAACTTGAAAGTAAACTAGATGCAAATAACTAATTTTTTTGTGTTTTTGATAATTGAAAGCAAACAAGATAAAATAAAAATAAACTAAGCAAGACAAAAACAAAGTAAAGAGATTGGAAGCGTTTAGCTTTGTGTGTTGATCACTTGAATCCACATTCTTTTTAACTTAGCCTTGATCAGCATTATATCTTTTCTTCTTTCTTGATCATCTCAAATATGTTCATTATATCCAATGACCTTGAATGCATTCGACCTTGAATCCAACACATGGAGTTCAAGCGTTGCTTATGGACAAACCTATAAGAATAACTCAAAGCAAACATTAGTCCATAAGGATTGTCATTAATTACCAAAACCACACATGGGGAATCCATGCTCTTTCAGTAGTTGCCACGTGTCCGCTAGATTCTTTTACCACGGCAGCCTGTTCGTGGTTGAGGACAGAACCATCTACCATGAAATCCCGGCGTCGTGGTTAATAAATCAGCCACGAAGCATCCACCATGGTTCCCCCTCGTGGCGAAAGCCCTTTAGCCACGAAAAACGGTCTTTCTACCACGAAAGTGACCCGTGGTAAATCGTCATATTTCTTCCAGTGACATTGGTCACGCGGGCGGCCGTGGCAATCGGTGAATGCGTACGCCCCTCGAACAATGACGGCCGCGGCGGTTGCAGGATGGCAGGAGAGGCGGCTGGTTGCACCGGAGCAGCCCCATCAACCGCCGCATCCCCCAGCTTCTTCTTCCTCGACCCTCGCAAGTTCCTTGCTGCCGGAGCACGCTACCTCTTGGCTCCGGCCTCGCTTCTTGGTCGTGGCTGAGGTTTTGCATCGGCAGGTTGGACCCACAACGCGTCTCCTCCGTCTGTGGGCCGTGGCGGGGCAAAGACTTGCCGGTGGACGGTTGAAACCCTAGGTGGGGCATGGCGATGGCCACGTACGGAGCGGCGGAGGACGCGCTGGGCCAGTCACGATCGAAACGGGGTCAAACCGGAATGATGGCCGACGGTGGCAGATTGGGGAGGGGAGGCACCGGGTGGGAGCGGGCAGGAATGTTCCGGTTGGCAGTTGGCCTTGCGCGTGCGGCGAAACGAGTTTGTGGGCACGGCTGTTTGTGCCCCATGTTTACAGCACGAGAGGCTAATCTTTTGGTCAGCCCAAAAAAAATTGGGCGGTGTAGGGATTGGGCAGCTATTGGAGTAGCAATTTTTGCCCCTTTACCCTAAAATTCATTTTTTGGGGCACCAACCAATTTTTCGGGTAGCTATTGGAGATGCTCTAACCTTGTGTGTTTGTTGTGCAATTGCTAAGTTGACCCCTAGAGAGATTCACAATTGCTAAGTTGCTAAATTGATACATTTGAGTTAGATAATGCACCATGTAGTTGTCGTAACGTTCAATTCAACGTCTAGTCAGTTAGGGACGATGCATCTTTCTACAGACAACATCACGAAGACACATAGTGCATTACAAAAGGTGTTGTAGATATAAAAGGAAAGGGGTTAGTCCAGGCCAGGTGTTTAGTATTCAAGTTACAAACCTTTTTCCCACATAAACAGTAGCAGTATGTTAATTTTATCCCTTTGAAATGCACGCTATCAAACGGTTTTGTTGGTCCATCCAGCTTATTACCTCGCAAGAGTGATCGACAAGCTCCATTCCACCAGAAACTCCAAACAAAAGAACACCAAAAATTCTACGGACAAACTAACTCGACAACGCATTACAGGAGCATTCTGGCCTCTAGCTGCCTCTCCATGTTGAACCTCGCGATGAAGTCCTCCACTCACCTATTCAGCTCGTCTGCTGGTGTGATAACCCACAAGCATAGGGGATCGCGTGTAGCCTTTTCGATAAGTAAGAGTGTCGAACCCAACGAGGAGCTAAAGGTAGGATAAGTATTCTCTCAAGTTCTATCAACCACTGATACAACTCTACGCACACTAAACGTTTGCATTATCTAGAAAATAAAACTACGGTAGCAATACGGGTATGAGAGGTAGTTTTGCAAGATAATAAATACAAGAAAGTAAATGTTAGTGCTGCAGCAATAAAATACACTAAGTAACCATATACTAACAGTACCATGAGTGTGGAAAAGTGGTGGTAATTGTGGTGGCTTTGTCCAAGATTAATTAGTGAAGGTACTTGGTTCATTGTCTTCGATGCAGTTTTCTATGTGGGAGAGGCTAAATATACATGCACTCCACTACTTGGGATTACAAGTACTATATGATTGGATTGTTAGCAAGCATCCGCAAATACTAACAATGCATTAAGGTTTCCCCAACCATAGCCTTAAGTTCAAGGTCCTCTTACTCCCATACGTGCAACTAATCGGTTCGCGTTCTCAGGTTTCTGTCACTCCGGCAGAACTTCCCCCGCTTCGTTACAAATACTACCAACCCTAGGGTGTTTGATCCATGCGCGCACAAATATAATGGACACCAAAGGACAGCACCATATAGACATACAACTCTAATGAACCTCATGCATTCAATTAAGCAATCAAAAGACAAATAAACTACGGAAACATGATGTAAATCATAGGATAAATATTATAGCATCAAACACCATGTTTACATAGGACGGTACAGAGGTTTGTGGGAGGATGAACCACTGAATACAAGGAGGAGATGGTGATGGAGATGGCGGTGAAGACGGCGGAGAGGGCAGCGGGGCGCAGGGGCGGCGGCGGCGCCGGCGCGGGGAACTCCTTTCCCCGCCGCCGGCAAGCTTGGGGAGCGCCGCCCCTTAGCCTCCCTCCTTCATGGCTTCTTGGGAGCCCTCCCCCATGGAGATGGGATCCATGGGGGAGGCAAAAACGTGGCTTTTGGTGGCTGAAATTCGTGGGTGGAGGAGTCCTCCACGAATTAGGTTTCCTCCCTTTATATATCTTCTCGGATTTCCGTCACCCCTTTTAGGGTTCCACCAAAACGGGCCTACAGGCCGCGTCCGAACTCCGATTGGGCTGATCTCGGGCTTAAAATCTTCGTATGGAAAATTGTGACAACTTTCGTAACAGCCAGGTCTCCATTGACGTCATCTTCGAGGGTCAAACTGGCAATCTTCGTAAAAAGTTCTCAGACAGATTTCAGGAAAGTCCCAATTCGACTCCAACAAGGTTTCCTCTTGTATTCTTGATAATTTCTACACATCAAAGAGTAAAACAAGAACATTGTGCACTTTTGCAACTATTAGTAGGTTAGTCCAAATAAATAATAAACTTAATATAAAACAAGTGCTAAAAGCATAAAAATGGCATGAAACAATCAAAAATTATAGATACGTTTTGGACGTATCAACATCCCCAAGCTTAATTCCTGCTCGTCCTCGAGTAGGTAAATGATAACAAAATAATTTTTGATTGTAAATGCTATGATCAGGTCTTTAACAATTGCATGATGTATGGATAATAAAACTTAGCAATCATGTTTCCTAATGAAAAGTATCAACGAACTAAGAGCTTATAACATGAAATTTATAAACATCAACAAGATTGTAATGACCATAATAAAGCATGATAGAGTGGTATCTCGCTTGCCCTTAATTGTGGAGCAAAACATAAATGCCAAGGCACCTCTGAAGTTCAAGTGAAGACTAGATATAGAGATATCAAAGATAAAAGCATCATGGTTATACCTCAATTAATCGTATTCTGGGACAAGCACATTACACTAAGAACGACAGCTATGCTCTCGAAGAAGTGCTCAAAGAAAGGATGGTGACTCAACATAAAAATAAAAGATTGGCCCTTCGCAGAGGGAAGCAGGGATTAACACGTGCTAGAGCTTTTTGTTTTAAAAACAGAGGTAAAAATGTTTTGAGAGGTGTTTGTTAATTGTCAACGAATGGTAGCGGGTGAGAACAGTATTCTACCTGTCAAACGGACTTTTAAGAGCGGCTCCCATGAAGGACGTTATTTCTACCAGCAAGGCAGATCATCCCTCTTTCTCTTTGGTTTACACACATTCAGGTATTTCACTGTTTGTCATTGCTTACTGATGAATCAGGGCAAAAGTGTGAAGAGAATTAATTGGTTAAAGTTGTAATTAATTGGGACTGGGCACCCCGTTGCCAGCTCTTTTTGCAAGTTATTGGATAAGCGGATGTATATGCCACTAGTCCAGGTGTAAAAGTCCATTTGACAAATAGAATAAAGAATAACCACACTAATTCCTCATGAGCTAGTAAACATTGACACAAAAAGAGAAATATTTTGAAGGTTTTAAAGGTAGCACATGCAAATTTACTTGGAATGGCTTGAAATACCATGCATAGGAATTTTTTGGTGGACTCTTTGGGATAACTTGGTTTTAAGGATTTGGATGCACGAGCAGCATTCCCGCTCAGTACAAGTGAAGGCTAGCAATAGACTGGGAAGCGACAACCACGAGAGCGATAACGGTCATAATCATGCTTGCGACAAAATAAAATTAACGGAGGCATAAAAACGATACTAAAACTCTGAGGCAAAATAGATCATCAAGGCTTAATTGACTTTTATTTTTCAGTCATAACATGTGTGAGCATGTGCCAAGTCGATTCAAGTGAATTATTCAGAGGAGGATACCACAATACCATACCATCTTATGAACAGGACAATGCATGTTGATATCAAAATAACATAATATGCACTATTAGCTAGTTGAGACTAACCATAAGAAAACATAAACTACTAAACAGTATTATTCACACATCATTTTTAAGTTTCAACAAGTAATCCATTAACCAAGTAAACATTGAAAACAGAGGATAAATAAAATATGTGACGATCCACTTATTAATGTAACTGGTGTTTGATGCTAAGATAAATAGATAATAAAATACAGCCGCTTCAAGTTTAGTTAAGTTCCTATGTTGCTCAAAAAACAAAGTTTAAAGGTTTGCAAACCGTGGGGTTATTGATGAAGAGGGATGCGGGGACATCCCCAAGCTTATGACTTTGGTAATTCTTCAATATTCCATAGTTTGGTGTTCCTTCATTCTCTGTGAAAAAACTTCAACACAAAAACTTTCCCATTCTTTTCTGCGGTTAGACATTAGTACAATAGATAATATTTCCCAAGTGCTACTATTAAACCAAATAAAATTTTGTTTTTAAGTTACAGAAAGGTTGCTTAAATGGCCAACTTATAAATGAAAGGTAAGAACCATTAAAAATCAAATGAAAACGAAAAGAGGCCACTCTTGCAACAAAAGTCAGAATCTGTCCAGAAAAACAGCAGCTGGAAAACGCAATTTTTAGGTGCACTTAAACATGCCCGAAATTTTAGCCAATTTTTGTACATGCAGAGGATTAGGTGCTACAACATCAGTAATTTTTTCGTGATTTTTAGAGCTTCCAGTAAAATATGAAAAATCGCGCAATAAGCAGTAGATACCGAAAACAGAAAATCACTTTTTACATATGTATCAACTAAGCTAAATGGATAAAACTTGGTACTTTATTTTTGATAAACTAAGAAACCAGAGGCTAAGCAAGACCTAAACATGCTAGCTACAGCAAGGAAAACTCTAAATAAAAATCAAAAGTAAAACCCAAATAAAATTAAAATAAAGAACCAAACAAAGAAGCAAAACAAAAGAAAATATTTTTGTTATTTTGAATTTATAAGTGAAAGTAAAGAAGCAATCGAAACCAAATAAGGAGCCTAATAAAACTAAAGAAGGTAAAACCAAGACATATAAAAGCAATTATAATACAAGTTAAGACAATACATATCATGTGGACGGGTAATATAGAGTATGAACGAGACAACCTCATGTTAGTTGATGAATAGGGGGATGACTCGGGCATCCCCAAGCTTAGATGATTGTATCTTCTTGAATATGTTCTTGGGATGCACCTACACATCCCCAAGCTTGAGCTCTTGCGTCTTCTTATTCATCTCATATCACCATATTGATTAGATCTTATAAGCTACATCCACATAAAACTTCACAAAACTCATTAGTAGGGTTAGTACTCATTAAATAAAATCCACTCATGTTCAAGCATTGACAAGTTTTATAATTTTTACTCAACATTAGCCACTGTATATACTAAGGTGTTCATGATTTCCGTTGTCCGTCGAAAAACTAATGAAACTAACAACACCAAGTACAATATTGAATAAACAAAGAAATCTGTCAAAACTGAACAGTCCGTAAAGATGGCATTCAACGAGATAGTTAAGTAGCTCAAATCGAAAAACTTTAGTCTAATGAAAGAAAGATAATAATCTCAGGTTTATGCACAAAAATTTTCAAGTCAAAATACTATTCTGAGATTTATCACGATTTTATTTACAGAGAAGCACAAAATCTGTCTAAACAGAACAGTCAGTAAAGATCGAATTTTTCGACCTATCTACGTACCTTAAATCAGAAAAAGTTAGTCTAATGAAAGAAAGCTAATAAGCATCACTTTGCACTCAAGAAATTTCAGATCAAGATCACGTTCTGGTGATTTTAAACATTTAATACGGTGGAGCACAGAAAATCTGTTTCTGGACAGCAAAGTAAAACTATCAACTTTCAATTAACTAAAGACTATAATTAGCATTTTATTTTTATGTACAGAGGTATATACACAATATTTACAATATTTACATGTTTTTAATGAAAAGCTTCCATGGAAAGATTTGTTTTGGTTTCATAGGCATGAACACAAGTGTTCAAGGTCGACCCCCATTTAACCATTACTCATCTTTCCAATCACTTTTCTTTTTGAAAACGTTTTTAGATAACAACTACACCTAATTTTTTTTGTAATTCGCATTCCCTATCCATAGTAAGATAAAGAACAACTTAATACTGAAAATAAAAACTACTTAGAGATAAAGCAAACAAGTGCACACAAGAACATTAACCTACGCTATGGCTCCCCGGCAACGGCGCCAGAAAAGGTCTTGATAACCCACAAGTATAGGGGATCGCGTGTAGCCTTTTCGATAAGTAAGAGTGTCGAACCCAACGAGGAGCTAAAGGTAGGATAAGTATTCTCTCAAGTTCTATCAACCACTGATACAACTCTACGCACACTAAACGTTTGCATTATCTAGAAATAAAACTACGGTAGCAATACGGGTATGAGAGGTAGTTTTGCAAGATAATAAATACAAGAAAGTAAATGTTAGTGCTGCAGCAATAAAATACACTAAGTAACCATATACTAACAGTACCATGAGTGTGGAAAAGTGGTGGTAATTGTGGTGGCTTTGTCCAAGATTAATTAGTGAAGGTACTTGGTTCATTGTCTTCGATGCAGTTTTCTATGTGGGAGAGGCTAAATATACATGCACTCCACTACTTGGGATTACAAGTACTATATGATTGGATTGTTAGAAAGCATCCGCAAATACTAACAATGCATTAAGGTTTCCCCAACCATAGCCTTAAGTTCAAGGTCCTCTTACTCCCATACGTGCAACTAATCGGTTCGCGTTCTCAGGTTTCTGTCACTCCGGCAGAACTTCCCCCGCTTCGTTACAAATACTACCAACCCTAGGGTGTTTGATCCATGCGCGCACAAATATAATGGACACCAAAGGACAGCACCATATAGACATACAACTCTAATGAACCTCATGCATTCAATTAAGCAATCAAAAGACAAATAAACTACGGAAACATGATGTAAATCATAGGATAAATATTATAGCATCAAACACCATGTTTACATAGGACGGTACAGAGGTTTGTGGGAGGATGAACCACTGAATACAAGGAGGAGATGGTGATGGAGATGGCGGTGAAGACGGCGGAGAGGGCAGCGGGGCGCAGGGCGGCGGCGGCGGCGCCGGCGGTGCGGGGAACTCCTTTCCCCGCCGCCGGCAAGCTTGGGGAGCGCCGCCCCTTAGCCTCCCTCCTTCATGGCTTCTTGGGAGCCCTCCCCCATGGAGATGGGATCCATGGGGGAGGCAAAAACGTGGCTTTTGGTGGCTGAAATTCGTGGGTGGAGGAGTCCTCCACGAATTAGGTTTCCTCCCTTTATATATCTTCTCGGATTTCCGTCACCCCCTTTTAGGGTTCCACCAAAACGGGCCTACAGGCCGCGTCCGAACTCCGATTGGGCTGATCTCGGGCTTAAAATCTTCGTATGGAAAATTGTGACAACTTTCGTAACAGCCAGGTCTCCATTGACGTCATCTTCGAGGGTCAAACTGGCAATCTTCGTAAAAAGTTCTCAGACAGATTTCAGGAAAGTCCCAATTCGACTCCAACAAGGTTTCCTCTTGTATTCTTGATAATTTCTACACATCAAAGAGTAAAACAAGAACATTGTGCACTTTTGCAACTATTAGTAGGTTAGTCCAAATAAATAATAAACTTAATATAAAACAAGTGCTAAAAGCATAAAAATGGCATGAAACAATCAAAAATTATAGATACGTTTTGGACGTATCATGGTGGCAGGGCCCTCTCCTCTCCCGCGTCTTCCTGGCCTTCATCCATTGGCGCAGCTTCTTGCCTCAACAACGTCGTACCCTCTTCTTCTTCCTTTTCCTTTTCTACTACTACCACGTCGGATGTCTGCTCATGTTTGCTCTCTCCGGTAATCATCGGCGCTAAGACCTCCATCACAACCTCATCTTCGGGGACCTCTTCCTCCTGCCTTTGTTGCGTCATGTCACACGCTACAGCCACATACTCGCCCGTGCTCCGTGACTCACTGCTGGTGTGCGAGAGCTTTGACTCGCTCATGAGGAAGACGACGATGATGTTGGAGAAAACGAAGAGACACTTGGGCGCGGTGACGGCCGTGGCGACGGAAGGGAGTGACACCAGGACGAAGTTCCGTAGGCAGGAATATGTTTCGTGAAACGAACCCGCCATGGATAGGGTGATGAATGCAAGAAGAGAGGCTGTCAAACGAAGAAAGGACTCCGATAGGGTGACCCGCTATCTCCAATATTATTTAACATAGTGGCGGATATGCTAGCAATCCTGATCGAACGCGCTAAAATTGAGGGTCAAATTGAAGGAGTGATTCCACACCTTGTAGACGGTGGACTATCGATTCTTCAATATGCCGACGATACAATTCTTTTTATGGAACACGATATCGAAAAAGCCCGTAACCTTAAGTTGATTTTGTCAGCTTTCGAGCAACTTTCGGGTCTAAAGATAAACTTCCATAAAAGTGAATTGTTTTGCTTTGGCGAGGCCCAAGAGAACGCCACCTTGTATGCCGAGCTTTTTGGCTGTGAGCAAGGACAATTTCCTATCAACTATTTGGGTATCCCGATTCATTATCGGAGACTTACAAATGCTGAATGGAAAATGGTGGAGGAAAGACTTCAAATACGTTTAAATAGCTGGAAAGGCAAACTCCTATCCCTGGGTGGAAGATTGGTTCTCATAAACTCGGTACTTACGAACATGGTACTGTATATGATTTCATTCTTCCAACTGCCAAAAGGGGTCTTAAAACGATTGGATTATTTGCGATCTAGATTCTTTTGGCAAGGGGATAGTGAGAAGAAAAAATATCGACTGACTAAATGGAGTGTGGTTTGCTGCCCTAAAGACCAAGGAGGGCTCGGAGTTCATGACCTTGAGGTCAAGAACAGAGCGTTACTAGGTAAATGGCTATTTAAACTTCTTTCTGAAGATGGAGTTTGGCAAACCCTCCTTAGGAGAAAATATGTCGGAGATCAAGCTGTTTCCCAGGTCCTTTGAAAACCTGGCGATTCACACTTCTGGGCAGGCCTCATGGCTAAAAAGAAGTTATTTTTCCCACATGGTTCTTTCTCAATTAGGAATGGATCGGAAATTCGATTCTGGGAGGATATATGGCTTGGCCAAGCGACCCTCAAAGAACAATATCCGGCTCTATATTCTATTGTTCGAAACAAAAGCGACACGATCGCGAAGGTGATGGATACTTCTCCACCAAATGTTTCGTTCAGAAGAAGTTTACTTGGAACACGACAAGCATCTTG
The DNA here is from genome assembly GCA_947311845.1 of Poa pratensis. Lineage (NCBI taxonomy): Eukaryota > Viridiplantae > Streptophyta > Magnoliopsida > Poales > Poaceae > Poa > Poa pratensis. Next base: position 27,809,743 of record CAMZMU010000118.1, read on the forward strand.
GAATGCTTTGCTCACCCGATTGGATTCAATCCAATTGTCGGAAGGTCCAGATAAGTTTCAATGGAATCTTACGAAGAACGGCAAGTTCTCGGTCGATTCTATGTATAGAGCGCTCATTCTACCTGAAATTTCAGTCGATAGCACTAATAATAACAAACTTTGGAAGATGAGGATACCACTAAAAACTAAAGTGTTTGCGTGGTATTTACGTCGAGGAGTAATTCTCACCAAAGATAACCTTACCAAACATGGAAGTAAAAAGTGTGTCTTCTGTCAACACGACGAGACCATTACGCACTTATTCTTCCAGTGCGAGTTCGCTAGGTCTATATGGTCAGCCATCCAGATTGGTTCTACCTTACATCCCCCAGTTCTGTTGCTAACATTTTTGACAACTGGTTAAATGGAGTGGATCCTAGGTTCAAACTATTCAGTAAGGTGGGAGTGATTGCTGTTATTTGGTCGCTATGACTATGTAGAAATGACAAACTTTTTAATGATAAAAATGCTTCTCTTATGCAGGTTATTTACCGGTGCACAGCGACACTACGAGCATGGTCTTCTCTGCAGCGTGTGGAGCACCGAGACTTATTCCTGGAGGTGGCGTCGAGACTGGAGGCTGCGGCCAGGGAGTTATTTTTTCCGGCATGGGTGGCAACATAGACTCCGGATAGACCTACCAGCATCTTAGTCGGATTTACAATTTCTCATTTTGATATGTAATTCGCCTTTTATTTCGCTTTCAGACTAGTGTGTTGGTGAACTGTGGCTGTGTGCATCTTTGCTATGCAGAGCCCGGGTGTAATACTTAAACTTTTTAAGTAATAAAATTCCTTTATCGAAAAAAAGCAGCTTTGGACCTCCATGTTTAAACTCGTGGTTTTGCTAGCTGCTGCTACACTGCTTCGTGTTTAGCGTTGGGTTTTTCTTTTGCAAGTGTAGGAAGGCGGCACAAGAGAATATATAACAGCTAGTGGAAGGAGGTCACGAGGTGTTGGAAGATCTGTGTATTTGTGCGCCACGGTTGCCTTCTCCAGGGGTTCCTCACCGCGTTAAGTTACTCGAACCTAGAAAATTATTAGATCTGCTCAACGTGCTACTTTGTCTGATTTGGCCAATATTATAGTAGGATGTGATGGCCAGCTCTGCCCTTTCGGCTCTGGGCACATTGCAAGCTGTACCAAGTAATTTTGGCTCAAACTAACCAACGCAAGTTCCGTCTCTCGTTTCCCCTCCTTGCTCTACAGTAAATCGAGGTGAAAGAGAGGCGACCCAGGTTTTCGCCGGCGAATCCGCCGTTTCCCTTCGTCTCCGGCGCCGTTCCGGCGTCGCGAGACGGGGGGAAACTCCGGATCTCGTCCGTGCGAGTAGCTAGGTATAGTTTTTTAGGTTTCTTCGCCGCCGTCATCGGGCTGGAGAAGGTGGCGGCGACCGTGAAGAATAAGTCCTCCCCTCCTTTCTCCGGTCCGGCGGCGCTGTCGTCGGGGAGGCTGTGGAGGTTTGTGTCTCCCTGCAGGCGGTCGACATGGCGACGTCGGCTTGCGTGCGTGCTGGAGCTCCCGTCCTTCGGGCCTGTCGCCATCGTTTCGTTATCTTTCCCAGTGGCGAGGTGAGGTCCGTGAGGTGTTGTGATGGGGACGAGCTCGGTTCTTTCGGAGGTTCGCCGGCGACGACTCTGAAGACGGCGGCTTCTCCTTCGGCGCGTAGGGCTTTCGAGGCCCCTTTCTTGAAGGACTTCCGGCTGCTTGCCGTACCAAGGCTCCGCCGGAGCGATGATGGCGGTGGCGTGCCTTCAGTGCGTGCTGTCGGCAGCGGCGGCTGTCTCTCCCCAGGACTTGTTTGTAATTTCTTGTTTAGTAGGGGGTCTGTACCGGTGTGATTTCTTAATAAATCTGGGCTTTTGTGTAAAAAAAAAAGTACCAACTATGGCTACCCACGCGTGCTTGTCGATCTCTTAGGGCGAGACAGTGACAGACGTCTCCCATAGTTTATCCCTTGATCACTTTAGCTTCTTGATTTAACTGGCAGTAGATATTTCCATCGCGGCGACCAATATATAACTTGCCTTCCTCTAGTTTCTTCTTCTTGCTTGTTGGTTGCGAGCTGGCAATTAAGCAAGTGAGAGTCCCACTACTGGAGCACAGAATGCATGAGATGAGCTGAGGTACAAAGAGTTGGTAAGCTGGAATGTTGCCCAACATGCATGCTCTGGCCTCTGGTCAACAAATGCATGCATTCTCCGTACCGTCGGACACCCAGTTGGTCCATGAATCCTGGATGAGCTTACATGACTCAATTTATAGATATTTATCTGCTCCATAAACACATCCACTGTTCATATACATGTGCAGAAATAGCAAAAACAAAATGCTTGTATCGGTTCATCCGTTTGTTTTTTATTTATAAAGCGTGGCGGTGAAAGGCTGTTTGGAAAAATAGCAAAAAGAAATTTGCTTGGGGGTGTCCATGCATAGTTGTGGCATGTGTAAGGGAATGATATACGGAAATTTATGGATGTGCCGCTACTCCACACCGAAACATGAGTCCTGCCCTCAACTTGGTCCAAATTCTTGATAGACAGCTAACTCTCACATTCGATCAAAGCCATTGGACGCCGTTTACTACATTCAACATCAGGCTGATCCTCGTTGCGTCTCCTTTGACCTATTTCTTCCCATTTGTGTTCCATCGAATAGCCATGTCATCAACGATGAAAAAAGTCAGCTTTGACCCATTTCTTCCATGTGGGACCTCCAGCTTTAACAAGTCGTCTACGTACGGCGTTCGTGAGTACCCGATTTTGGATTGGGATAACTTCTAATTTTGGATCTAGTTCTCGTCTGCCACCATACGCTTGCTCACCGACGGGAACCTACACATCCTCCTTATCCCGATGTCCTTTCTCACATGGCCGCTCGTGTGCCCTCCCTCCGGGAATCTTTGTCCCACCGCTCTCGTGCTCTCCCTACTAGAAGTGAGCCCCTCTGTCACACGCACTGGCATGCCTTCCATCCACCCCTCGATCTAGATGTGAAGCGGATCTAGATGGTTTGAGGCGAAACTGGCGTAGAGATGGATGTGCACGAGTGGGGAACGTCGGCGACGCTGGTGGGCGCACAAGCATAGAGCGGAGGCGGCCTAGCGTTGCAGCCTTGGAGCCCGATGAATGCGACGTTTCTAGTCCCATATGGGTAAGAAATCCACCACTCGAGTGTCCCTTCTATGAATTTGTTCTAGCTCAATGAAGTGGGAAGATCTTGTTGCTTCACTCAAACTCCAACCAAATAATGAAGGTGCTCAAATAAATAAACATGCAAACAATGATGGATCTCGAACAAGCCATGCGGATGAAGATGGCTCCACAAATGGAAATCCATGCGTGTTCTTCTGAGGAGAAGGAAGAGGGAGAAAGAGGCCACGAACTGTGCCGCGTCCATCAAGCTCATTGTAAGAACCCTTGGCCGAAATGATGATTGTCAAGAAGGTGTCAAGTGGCAATAGAGTTGAGTTGAGGGAGCAAAATAAAGATGAGAGCTACATGGAGCTACAAGCCTAGAATGTGACGAGAGATGAACATGATAACCTTCAAGGCGAAAATGTTGAGGATTGAAGCGGAAAATTTTGCAACCAACAAAATGAGAGCGGCACTAGAGGTGAAGCAAATAGGTCTTGCGTTGTTCGCCCAATAGTCACAGGTCTCATGTTGGCTGACATCCCTTATGGACTCAAAGATGAAGGCTTGATATGATCGAACTCGTGACAAGATCCTGTCTCACACAAATTGATGATTATATGTCTATGTTTTGCGTTTTTCTATGAACTAATTTTTGTTATCGGGACGGTTAAGTTTTTAATTCTAAATTTGAACTAAGATTTTTGCATGCTTGTCTGATGATATGTCGATGAATTTGTGCTCTTTTTTATTTAGGAATAATTGAGATGATAAAAGAATCGACATATGTATACATGTAGCGTAAATTGAAAAAACAGACAAGTGTTCGGACACTTTGGAGGTGCCTTTGAGTGCCATGTTACAAGTGTCCCGACACTTTAGACACCCATGGACACTGAAATATCCTATGCCCAATCATTTCCTTGCTCTCCTTTATTGATGCCCTTCGAAATTCTCCCCACTCGGATTTTTTGCACCTAATTTTGGCTCTGTAGTGCTATCCCTTTGGTCTACATTTTGACTGTTCTAGTATTTAACCAACAATTTATCCAGTACTATAGCCGTGTCGACAAAACTGAAAGGTCCCCTAGGGTTTTGTCTCCTCCGGCGGCGATCGCCGTGAGTACTACGTCCGATCGGTGGGGTTTTCTCGTCGCTGGTCAAGATCGTTCTTTCCCTCGCGAGGCCCGTCTCTCCTAGGGTTTGCAAGGTAGGGTTTTGTGCGGAGTAATGGAGGGATCGGGTAATGGATCTCGATCGGGGAAACTGGAGGAACCAAGCGCGCTCTTGGAATGTCTACATCTGGAAGAAAACGAGCTCGACGATCTGATCTGAGAGGAAGAAGGGGAAGGATCGGGTGATCAACCAAAGTGGCTCGCCATTGCTAGGGTTTTGACCGGCAAAAATTTCAGCCAGGGTGCTCTCATTGCTGACATGAAGGCTGCATGGAATCCTGCGCAACAGGTAACCTGGAGGAGGATCAACTCGAATTTGTTCTCAATTCAGTTTAGTTGCCTAGCAGACTGGAATAAAGCTCTACATCAAGGTCCATGGGAATTTAGAGGGTTCGGTGCTTTGATCATTACTGAATATGATGGGTTCTCTAACCCAGAGAGTATCAAACTTGACAAGCTAGAAACATGGAGCCAAATTCATAAACTCCCAGATGCGGTTCTGAAGAACGAAGGATTTGTAAGAAATATGGCCAAACGAATTGGAGAGGTTCACGAGATGCAGATTACTCTTCCTAGTGGCTTCATCGGCCAATTCATAAGAGTCCGTGTGAAATTTGATTTATCTCAAAAATTGACACGGTCTGTGTCTGTGCCGGCCCTGAGCATGTGCGGCCTGTGCGGTGGCACATGGCCCCACGCTGCTAGGGGCCCCTTACTCAGGTATGTACAAGCATGCCAATTGGCTTAGAGTAAACCGAGTCACAACAGGGCCTCAGCCCAGCTTAGGCACGCACAACATACACATCCATCACTAACGAAAAAAATCACCGAGCGATGTGCAACAATTCCAGTCCAGGTCGCCTCCCTTGTCGCATCGTCTTCTTTAGCCTCCTCGTTCTGCGGCGTGTATGTTTGTGCTTGTATGCTAAAGTTATCTAAAAGTGTATGTTATAAAAAGCAACGAGAGAACAGTGTTTTAACGTGATTACTGAAATTCTGGAGAGAATTTAGATATAAAAAAGCTCTATAACTATTAGTGTATAGGGCGAGGGGCCTATTTTTTTCTCTTGCACCGGGCACCAGACATCTCAGGGCCGGCCCTAGCTTTACTAGGGCTGGGAAAACAGAATTTTACCAAGTTAAATATGAGAAGCTATGATTGCGTGGATCACACGTTCGTTGGGGGACCCCAAGAGGAAGGTATGAAGCAGTGTAGCAGCAGTTTTCCTCAGTATGAAACCAAGGTTTAATCAACCAGTAGGAGCAAGAAATCACTTCTGAAGGTTGTCAGTGGCACGCTGACGTGGAACCTGCACACAACACAATCAAACTAATTTACCCCAATGAAACAGTGAGGTTGTCAATCTCACCGGCTTGCTGAAAATAAAGGATTAAACGTATGGTGTGGAAAACAGTAGTAAATTGTAGAGAATGAAACAGAACAATGTTTGCAGTTGGTTGTATTATCAGTGTAAAAGAATGGACCGGGGTCCACAGTTCACTAGTGGTGTCTCTCCATAAAAGATAACTAACATGCTGGGTGAACAGATTACAGCTGGGCAATTGACAAAATATTGAGCGCATGACAATGCATATATATGACATGATGATTACTATGATATTCATGTGGACATTACGACAAAATACATAGACCGTTATCCAACAGCGTCTATGACTAATAATCCACCGCCAGGTTGTCATCCGAGTTCCCCGTTGGTATTAAGTTGCAAGCAACGGATAATTGCATTAAGTAATGTGTGTAATGTAAACAAATGCATTAGACCTAACGACGCACCCTTAAGCTAAGCATCGGTTATTTTATCCCTAGTGGCAACAGCACATCCACAATCTTAGAAGTTATTGTCACTCTCCTAGATTACCGGAGGCATGAACCCACTATCTAGCATAAATACTCACTCTTGGAGTTACAAGCATCTACTTGGCCAAAGCATCTACTAGTAACAGAAATCATACAAGATCATAAATAACATATAACATAGATTGATAATCAACTTGACATAGTATTCAATATTCATCGGATCCCAGCAAACACAACATGTAGCATTACAGTAAGATGATCTTGATCATGATAGGCAGCTCACAAGATCTAAACATGATAGCATAAAGTGGAGAGACAACCATCTAGCTACTGCCATGGACTCGTAGTCCAAGGATGAACTACTCACGCATCACTCCGGAGGCAGGCATGGTGATGTAGAGCCCTCCGGGTATGATTCCCCTCTCCGGCAGGGTGCCAAGAAGAGTTTCTGAACCCTCCCGAGCTAGGGTTCACGGCGGCGGCGTCTCTGGAACTTTTCGTGGATAATGGCTCGGGTATTTAGGGTTTTCGCGTCGGGAGGAATAAATAGGCGAAAGAGCGACGGCTGGAGACGCACGTGGGCCCCACACCACCCCACGGCGCGGCAGGGGGCCCGCGCGGCCCCATGGTGTGGCTGCCTCGTGGCTCCCCTCCGTCTCTCCTTTGGACTCCGTGTACGTGTTGGAAAAATAGGAGGTTCTGTCCAAGTTTTGTCCAATTCCGAGAATATTTCCAGACTAGCTTTTCTGGAATACAAAAACAGCAGAAAACAAGAACTAGCACTGTGGCATCTTGGTAATAGGTTAGTCCCAGAAAATGCATAAAAATGCTATAAAGTGTATATAAAACATGTAACAATTGGTATAATATCAACATGGAACATCAGAAATTATAGATACGTTTGAGACGTATCAAGCTACCCACCTTTTGTTATGCTTGCGGGAAGATGGGTCACTGGCACCAGGAGTGTGGTCCGGGAGAATACGAGGAGGATAAGCTTGAGTGGGGCTCCTTTATCCTAGCCCCGAGAAGAGACAGAGGTATTGGCCGTGGGTCGGGACAGCAACGGGATAGTGGACGTGGTGGCCATGGTGCCTTTAGCCATGCACAAGCTCCAGGATTTGGTCGAGGACGCGGAGGTTTTGGCCGCGATGATGCTGGGAGTGGTGTCTTGGCAAACAGGACAGGCCAGGAGGGGGAAGCATATCACATGCAACAGAGCTGGAGCTGGAACAGCCACCAAGCCCAGCATACTAATGAAACTTCTGATCTGGACAAGGTTAATGAAACTTACACGGATGATCTGATGGCAGACAAGGCGCCACATGCCAGAAAGCGTCTGGTCATGGAACCTAGTCCAATGGCAAATGATAACTTGACTCTTGCTACAGTTGAGAAGCCGACGGTATCCCAAAGAGTGGATATGTAGGAGCCCGAGAAGAATGCTCTGTCTGATCTGGTTGCAACCCCGCAGAAAAATGCGAACAAAAAGAAACTAAAAGATAACTCAGGAGCGGCTGTGGACACTATTGGCATAGCAGATGGATTGGCGGCTACTGATGCTAATCCGGATGTGAGCCAACAAATGGAAGAAGATGGTGATGTCAATGACAACGAAAGTGGAGCTAACTCCTCTTCACTAGGATCGGCGGGCTCCCAAGTGGGGTCTGTCCGACAGCAATGAAACTATTCAGTCTGAACTATCAGGGCCTGAATGCCCCGACAGTTCTTTCGCTTTTGAATGCTCAAAGGCGTTATAATCCGGATGTTCTGTTTCTGTCAGAAACACATTTAGATGACTTTCAGGCTGACTGTGTTAGAAGAAGACTAAAGATGGACTCAAAAATTGTGAACCCCAGTGATGGCAGGTCTGGTGAAGTTATTTTATTTTGGAGAAGGGAAGTGGTTATCCAGCAACTTTTCTCTGCTCCGAAATACATAGATGTTAGAGTGGTTGAAAGTAATGGGAAAATTTGGAGACTTAGTGGAATTTATGGCGAACCACGCTGGGAAGATAAATATAAAACGTGGGATAAGTTGAGAGAGCTGAAAGGAAATTATAATCTCCCTTGGATTATTGTAGGTGACTTCAACAAAATCCTGTTTTCTCATGAGAAGGAAGGTGGGAATGTGAGACCGCAAGCTTACATGCAGGCGATTAGGGATGCAATTTTGGATTGCGACCTGGAGGACCTAGGGTTTTTGGGTGACCCGTTTACATGGAAAAGAGGGAGAATATGGGAAAGGTTGGATCATGCCCTGGTTGATAATGAGTGGCATAATATGCATTCTGGAGCTGTGGTTCATCACCTTGACTTTATTCGATCTGATCATATACCAATCATGGTGGACACCGAGTACCAGAATTTAAACCCTTTTCCTTGAAGTAAACCGAGGAGGTTTGAAGCTAAGTGGATGCACGAGAAGGGCTTTAGTGATGTAGTCTTGAAAGCCTGGGAAGATGCGGCTGCTACTTCGCCACAAGGAGGGGTTCTAGAGAAATTAGGTCTCATGCATAGTGTATTTCATGCTTGGGATGCTACCATACTCAAACAGCCAAGGAGAAAATTGCAGAAGGCTCAGAGGGGTCTGGAGAGAGCCATGAATGGCCCTATGTCTGATGAAAATGAGACTATTGCGAAAGAGAAGGCGGCACTAATTGAGATTTTTCTTGAACAAGAATAGGTACATTGGCTACAACGGTCTCGTGCTAACTGGTTGCAGCAAGGGGACAGGAACACAACTTTCTTTCACAGTTTCGCTTCTGCCAGACACAAGAAAACTATATCAATAAGCTACGGAACAATGAGGGGGGTTGGGTTGAAGGAACCGAACAGCTTAAACCCTTGGTGTTTGATTACTTCTCGAATTTGTTCACCTCCGAAATTAATGAGGTGGATCCAATCATGGTGGAAAAAATCCTCCCAAAGGTAACCGCTAATATGAATGAAAAACTCCTTGCCCCTTTTACAGCTGACGAGGTTAGGAAGGCTGCTTTCAGCATTGGTGACTACAAAGCTCCTGGCCCGGATGGACTTCATGCTATTTTTTATAAAAAAATATTGGAGCATCTGTGGCCATGATATTACATAGGAGGTTTTACAAGCAATGAATACAGGTATTATACCGGAAGGCTGGAATGACACCACAGTTGTTCTTATTCCTAAGATTGATAACCCAGAATTTGTGACTCAGTTTAGGCCTATTAGCTTATGCAATGTTATCTACAAAATTATTTTAAAGATGTTGGCTATTAGATTGAAGAGTATTCTCCCAGAGGTTATCTCACCCATGCAGAGTGCCTTTGTCCCGGGGCGACTGATTACAGATAATGTTCTAGTCGCCTATGAGAGTATCCACTCAATAAAAAGTAAAAGGAATGGAGCTACTGGTTCTTGTGCTGTTAAGCTGGACATGCACAAGGCGTATGATCGAGTGGAATGGGTGTTTTTGGAGAACATGATGTGAAGGTTGGGTTTTGCTGAAAGATGGATTTCTATTATGATGGCATGTGTCAGTTTAGTAAGATATCAGGTTCGGTTTAATTCTGAGGAAACAGATATGTTTGTTCCAACGAGGGGGCTACGCCAGGGGGACCCCCTATCACTGTATCTGTTCCTACTATGTGCGGAAGGTCTTTCTAGTTTATTGTTGTATGAAGAAGAAGTTGGTGGCATAGATGGGTTAAGGGTGTGCAGAAATGCACCGTCAGTCTCACATCTCCTTTTTGCTGATGATTTCCTTATACTCATGAAAGCTGATATGACGAATGCAACTTCCTTGCAACATGTGCTGGATACCTACTGCGCAAACTCAGGACAATTGGTGAGTTTGGCCAAATCTAGCACTTTCTTTTCTCCGAATACTAATGCCTTGATTCGAGCAGAAATTTGTGAAACATTGCATATTGACACTGAAGCCCTATCGGACAAGTATCTCGGTCTCCCAGCACTTGTGGGTGCGGATAGAAGTGACTGCTTCCAACATTTCATTGAGAGGATTATTTAGCGAATTAATGTGTGGAAGGAGAAACATTTATCTATTGGTGGTAAAGAAATCATTCTTAAGGCTGTGGCGCAAGCCATTCCTGTTTATGCCATGTCCGTGTTTCAGATACCCAGGGGTGTTTGTAAGGGGATGATGGACGCAATCGCAAAATTTTGGTGGGGAGATGACGAGAACAGCAACAAAATGCACTGGTATGCCTGGTGGAAACTATGTTGTCCAAAAAATGATGGAGGTATGGGATTCAGGGATTTTCACTCCTTTAACCTGGCGATGCTGGCAAAACAAGGATGGAGGCTGATTAACAACCCTGATTCACTCTGTGCTAGAGTATTACGAGCCAAGTACTACCCACAAGGAGACATTCTTCGTGCAGGTCCAAAGGCGGGGTCCTCTTTTACCTGGCAGAGCATATTGGCTGGATTAATAACTCTTAAAAGAGGCTACATATGGAGAATAGGCACTGGTGAAAAAATCGATATATGGCAAGACCCCTGGATTCCTACAAGTCCAAACAAGAAAATCATTTCCCCTAGGGGAAATGCGATTTATTCCAAGGTGGTTGAGCTAATTGGCCCGGTTACTGGTGGATGGAATGAAACCCGGCTGAGAGAGGTTTTCCTAACAATTGATGTTAATAGAATTCTAAATATTCCGCTGCATACTCAGGGTTTCGAGGATTTTATTGCCTGGGCTGAAACAAAGCATGGACGCTACACGATAAGGTCTGGTTACCATTCTCGGTGGTGGCACCGGTTCGGTATTGCAGCGAATCAACTTGCCCTCCCTGGCAGCTCGATACATAATCCTGTTTGGAAAACGCTCTGGCAACTAAAAGTACCAAGCAAGGTTTAAAAATTACTTGGAGAGCGTTGCATGGCATCCTTCCTTTGAAGTGTATTTTAGCAAACAGGCACATTGGAACGTCGGGGGATTGCCCATTTGCCAAACCGGGCCTGAGGATGTGAGACATTTGCTCTTTCAATGCCCAGTGGCGCTGGAGTTTTGGAACACTCTAGGTCTACATGAAATCATAGCTACAGCATCTCCGCAAGATAGATCTGGTTCTGGTGTACTAGAGGTTCTTCTCCAACAAAGTGAAGCTGGAGTGCAAGGTATGGAAAACATCCATCGCAAAGAACTAATTGCTATTACCTGCTGGTACCTGTGGTGGTTGAGAAGACGCCGTACTCATGATGAACATGTCCCCCTTTGAGTCGATGCAAGATTTCTGTTCTTACTATGGCGGCCAACTATGCAAAGTCTTCGAAGAAGTTGATGACAACGTCTGAACCTAGATGGTCTAAACCTGAACCTAGACAGGTAAAGCTGAACGTGGATGCTTCCTTCCATGAGGATTTGAGTTCAGGAGCTACTGGTGGGATCCTTCGTGATTACCAGGGGCAGTTTATTGCAGCTACTTGTCGATACCTTCCGCATATTTCTTCTACGGCAATGGCGGAAGCGATGGCAATGAAGGATGGCCTGGCTTTGGCAAATCGTCTAGGCTGCAACACAATTATAGCAGAGTCAGACTCGGTTGAAACAATTGATGCCTGCACTGGTACAAATACTTGGTGGAATGAATCAGCTGCCATTTTCGCGGACATTGTGGACCTTTGTTCTGGTATTAACTCGATTGATTTCAGATATATTCCGAGGGAGGCAAACAAGGTAGCGCATGAGATTGCTAGGATGTCTTTTACTGATAAAATCCAGTGTAATTGGGACGATGATCCCCCTAGTTTCCTAATAAGCAGTTTGATAAATGTTGTAACGATCGATAATGGTTAAAGCGGCAAGTTTCTTACGCACTCTTTTCCTTCCAGGGCACCTACGGGGACTGGGAGGTTTTTAATGAGGCGGCTTGCTGACTTAATATATATGTTTGGGTTTAAAAAAAACTGAATATTCGTCTTTCAGGGCAATTCATGGTGATCGTGAATTTTTCTATATTCACAAAATATGTACACTGAACTGAAGTTCAAACTTTAAATTAAATCCATTTACAATTGGGCGGCCCCTTATGTCTTATAATTACAATAGCTAGGATTTGCCTTTTTACACAATATAGTTGAGCGATTATTAGTTTAAACTGCGCATCCTAAAGGCTTTTTTTTTTACTATATCCAAACTCCTTGTGGAACGTCTTGATTGCTTGTTGCCACACGTGTAAAAAACTAGAACATAATGTGCAGAGAAAGTGTATACTCACTCCGTGCACGAATAAGTGTACTTCAAACTTTTATCCTATGTCAAACTTATAAAATTTTGACCAGCTTTATAGAAAAAAGTACCAACATTTGTGACAATAAATTAGTATCACTAGATTATTCTTGACATGAAGTTCCAAAATATACCAATTTGATGTTATATATGTTGCTACTATTTTCTATAAAGCTGGTCAATTTAAAAAAATACATCATAAAAAAATAGAGATACACGTATTTGTGTATAGAGGGAACGAGTACTATTGTTTGTCACGCTAAGATTCCCGATTGGGTCACTTATTACACATACGACTCCGAAAAAGGAATATCTTGCTTGACTGGTTGGTTTAACACTTACTCCCTTTATATAACCAAATAATACCTCTTCAAAATACATTTATTCTCATGAATTCTGGAAAAGCAAGACCAATTCTTGACCATGAACTTCCAAAAATTCTAGAAGCCTTCAATATTAGAAATAAAAGAGCATATATGTTTATTCATTTGAAAACTATGTGGGAAAGAAGTCGTGGAAACAGATGGAAGGATTCATCTTTAGGATATCTTCTTTATTGTTACATCATCATAAGCCACAAAGGCACATATTCTTACAAGCGATGGAAACATTCTAAATGAGACACACTCTCATGACGCGGGGATCCATGTACTTGGATTCCATATCAAATCGTATGGTTTAAGTTACAGCCATGTTCTATTGTACGTTGTCATGTACTGTTTTTTTACCTTATGTTCTCGTAGCCGTTACTACGACCCAGACATCTCATGGTATGTCAAGTTGTTAGGTCTTACGACGTTATCGACAAGTATTTATGTGTCGTGTGTTGCTTCAAAAATGGCAGCTATATATGCAGGGGCGGACCTAGCGCCCCTCCAGCCCGGGCAGCCGCCCAGGCTTGCCAACCGCGCACAGCTTGTATTTTAGAATTTTCTGTATCAAATTTTCCCAAAAATTTAGCATTTTAACCTAGTTTGCCCGGGCTTCCGGAAGTTTCTGGGTCCGCCACTGTATATATGGATATATGTTCTCCTTGGCTTCTTTTTTCACTTTTGTGTTTCTGTGTTTGTTGGCTGTGTGCATCCTCAGCCTTTTTCGTCGTATTGTTACATAGATCTGCTTTACTTATTTGTACGTATCATCTTGATTATGCTGTCAGGCAGGATCCCCCAATATCCCGCTCCTAGTTCATTTCAAGATTTTTAGTTCAAAATTTGAACTATTTGCAAATGAACTAATAGCAGGATATTGGTGGGATCTCACTTGCATCCCTAATCTTGATGTTTCGATAAAATGGTCACTTTCAAATAAAAAAATGCTAGAACATCCATATTTTTCAAACAAAATTTATTTTCTCTGCTCCCAAATATATTGCACATGTTTTTTTAAATTGGCCCTTCTTTGTTTACGGCTATTGTCTCTCAGTCTCATGTGGATACAATCCTGGAATTCGAATATGCCACCTATAAATTGATCAGGAAGATGCCCTGCCCTATGTGGATCTCAGATGCATACGAGCATATCAAACCGTGGTGTAAGAACAGAAGGAAGAGATAATTAGGCACAGGCTGAAAAATAGCGAACATGGGATGATATACATCAAAAGCATGCTATTTCGTGCATTATCGCATACACTTGATCAGGTGCATTAACCAGCTTAGGTAAATACCTTAATAACTATACAAATCCAAATATATACGCTACTCTACTCAGCAGCAGCACATGATCATCCTTGCCTCGAGCTGCCTCTCCATGTTGAATCTGGCGATGAAGTCTTCAACTCTCCTGCTCGTCAGTAGGCAGCTCCTTCACCTCCTCTTCACAGCCTTCTTCCTCCATCACCTCTTCAAGCAGTACTTCATCTTCGACGTGCATTCTCCGACCATCATCAACATAATTAACCAGTGAGGCGTCACCCTCTTCTTCTATCATCTCTTGCACGCCCAGAGTAGTCGACAATGCGTCCTCCTTCTCAAATTGATCCAGCTGATGCGTGCTTATGCCTATAGCTGCTCCGTTAACCCTATGTTCTTCTTCTTCTACAGGATGGTTCTCTTTAAAAGAGGTGTGAGTGGATGTTAAAATTCCTATATGAACTAGTGCAAAGGATTCCATAGGAAAAAATCCTATGGGATTCAATCCTACTCTCTCCGTTCCAAATTAAATGACTTCATTTTGTTAAAATGTGGATGTATCTATATTTGTAACATGTCTAGGTACATCCACATGTTGACAAGTAGAAGTCATTTAAATTGGAACGGAGGGAGTATGCATCATAGGAAAATTTTCTAATGATTTGAATCCTACAAGATTCCTATGCAAATCATTTGAATCAAACAGGCCCTGATTATGGTGTCAGGCAGGATCCCCCAATATCCCGCTCCTAGTTCATTTCAAGATTTTTAGTTCAAAATTTGAACTATTTGCAAATGAACTAATAGCAGGATATTGGCGGGATCCCACTTGCATCCCTAATCTTGATGTTTCGATAAAATGGTCACTTTCAAATAAAAAAATGCTAGAACATCCATATTTTTCAAACAAAATTTATTTTCTCTGCTCCCAAATATATTGCACATGTTTTTTTAAATTGCCTCTTCTTTGTTTACGGCTATTGTCTCTCGGTCTCATGTGGATACAATCCTGGAATTCGAATATGCCACCTATAAATTGATCAGGAAGATGCCCTGCCCTATGTGGATCTCAGATGCATACGAGCATATCAAACCATGGTGTAAGAACAGAAGGAAGAGATAATTAGGCACAGGCTGAAAAATAGCGAACATGGGATGATATACATCAAAAGCATGCTATTTCGTGCATTATCGCATACACTTGATCAGGTGCATTAACCAGCTTAGGTAAATACCTTAATAACTATACAAATCCAAATATATACGCTACTCTACTCAGCAGCAGCACATGATCATCCTTGCCTCGAGCTGCCTCTCCATGTTGAATCTGGCGATGAAGTCTTCAACTCTCCTGCTCGTCAGTAGGCAGCTCCTTCACCTCCTCTTCACAGCCTTCTTCCTCCATCACCTCTTCAAGCAGTACTTCATCTTCGACGTGCATTCTCCGACCATCACCAACATAATTAACCAGTGAGGCGTCACCCTCTTCTTCTATCATCTCTTGCACACCCAGAGTAGTCGACAATGCGTCCTCCTTCTCAAATTGATCCAGCTGATGCGTGCTTATGCCTATAGCTGCTCCGTTAACCCTATGTTCTTCTTCTTCTACAGGATGGTTCTCTTTAAAAGAGGTGTGAGTGGATGTTAAAATTCCTATATGAACTAGTGCAAAGGATTCCATAGGAAAAAATCCTATGGGATTCAATCCTACTCCCTCCGTTCCAAATTAAATGACTTCATTTTGTTAAAATGTGGATGTATCTATACTTGTAACATGTCTAGGTACATCCACATGTTGACAAGTAGAAGTCATTTAAATTGGAACGGAGGGAGTATGCATCATAGGAAAATTTTCTAATGATTTGAATCCTACAAGATTCCTATGCAAATCATTTGAATCAAACAGGCCCTGATTATGGTGTCAGGCAGGATCCCCCAATATCCCGCTCCTAGTTCATTTCAAGATTTTTAGTTCAAAATTTGAACTATTTGCAAATGAACTAATAGCAGGATATTGGCGGGATCCCACTTGCATCCCTAATCTTGATGTTTCGATAAAATGGTCACTTTCAAATAAAAAAATGCTAGAACATCCATATTTTTCAAACAAAATTTATTTTCTCTGCTCCCAAATATATTGCACATGTTTTTTTAAATTGCCTCTTCTTTGTTTACGGCTATTGTCTCTCGGTCTCATGTGGATACAATCCTGGAATTCGAATATGCCACCTATAAATTGATCAGGAAGATGCCCTGCCCTATGTGGATCTCAGATGCATACGAGCATATCAAACCGTGGTGTAAGAACAGAAGGAAGAGATAATTAGGCACAGGCTGAAAAATAGCGAACATGGGATGATATACATCAAAAGCATGCTATTTCGTGCATTATCGCATACACTTGATCTGGTGCATTAATCAGCTTAGGTAAATACCTTAATAACTATACAAATCCAAATATATACGCTACTCTCCTCAGCAGCAGCACATGATCATCCTTGCCTCGAGCTGCCTCTCCATGTTGAATCTGGCGATGAAGTCTTCAACTCTCCTGCTCGTCAGTAGGCAGCTCCTTCACCTCCTGTTCACAGCCTTCTTCCTCCATCACCTCTTCAAGCAGTACTTCATCTTCGACGTGCATTCTCCGACCATCACCAACATAATTAACCAGTGAGGTATCACCCTCTTCTTCTATCATCTCCTGCACGCCCAGAGTAGTCGACAATGCGTCCTCCTTCTCAAATTGATCCAGCTGATGCGTGCTTATGCCTATAGCTGCTCCGTTAACCTTGTGTTCTTCTTCTTCTACAGGATGGTTCTCTTTAAAAGATGGTGGGAAAACCACAAGCTCGCGTACCACAACATCTATGTTATCCTCACAGCTAGGAGATTGAGCACCGTTGTTCTGCGAGAGCTTCGACTGCGTGGCGAGAAAGAGGATGATGATGTTGGAGAAGAGGAAGAGGCACTTTGGCATGGTGATCGCCGAAGCAACAGAAGGGAGTGACACAAAGAGGAAGCCCCTCACGCAAGACAACCCATGCGGCACCCAGGTTACCATGGAGAAAAGGACCAGACCAAGAAGAGTGGCTTTGGAGAAGGCCTGGAGCTGGCTTGCGTAGCCTCTGTCCATGGCGGTTTTCGTGATAAAGGGGCGGCGTTGCGTTGTGCTCTTGGCTTTACAATAGCGAGGAGAAGAACAAGCAGATGCATGAAAAAATACAAGGAACTTGGTGAGTGCACGGGACTTGGGGCATGCGGGTGTGGGTCTATTTATAGCGGCCAAAAGTCGTTGGGTTTTTCCTCGCCGGCTAAGTTATTCCCCCGTTGCGATCACTAGATTCCATGCCTTGTGTTGTTCTCTGCTTTGTCCATATTTGCAAAAGCAGTGCGATGTCATGTTTTCGTGGTGGTTGGGGAATATGGGCTGAATGCAAGGTGTCTAGCTACGGTGTGCCTAGTGACGACGGCATTCTGGAGCACTGCCTTCCGAAGAGGCTCTAGATTGGCCATGTGGCGATCTGGACTGGCCGATATTTTCCAAAACTACTTTATGCCGAGCTGTATTCAAGTAATAGCTAAATTCATTGTCTTTCTTGTTCTTGTGAGTTGTGAGAGGCAACAGCTTGAGAAAGAAGATGGCTAAGAGATTCAGCCCCAACATTTAATATCAGAGCCAGGAGATCTAAGGCAGTGGTGATGGTGCGGCGGCCTCCACGTGAGGTGGAGGACGACGACGCGAGGTGGAGGCCGTTAGCGGTGTGTGATGCCACTAGTGGTGATGGACGCCTCGGAGATGTCATCCACATCAAGAGGTGGCCGCTGCGCGCGGCAAGACGGCATGGTGACTGGCCGGCGCTGCAATGGCGTCCTCCATGGAAAGCAGCGTCGTATTTGAGGATTTTGTAGCGAGATAAAGAAAACAAGCAGGGAGCAAAGGGCAGGGCCTGCTTCGGATGTTCGCCACGTATTCCGAGAGCGTGGGAGAAGTAAGGGCATCTCCACTCGTCCCCCCCTAGCGCCCCCCAAGAGGCGAAATAGCTTCGTTTGGTCCAAAAAGCGCCGTTTTTCTCCCAATCGGCCCCCAGGAGCCCAAATAGCGTCGTTTCGGCGAAAAATAGCGCCGGCGCACCCAGGCGGAACCCATCCCATTGTGTTCCGCCTGGGGGGCCGAAAACGCGCGAAGTCTTGGCTCCGGATGGCACCCGCCGGGTATGGGTACGGGTTTGGCACCCCCATACCCATACCCGCACCTTCTACCCGCCCCCGCCACCCGCCCCCATACCCGCGGCGGGTACAGAATTTTCCCATACCCGCCACCGGCCGGGTACCCGCCAGGTTCTTGCTGAATAGCAATATGCATGTTTACAGCAACAAATTGACAGCAATTTACATCAACAAAATTGACAGCAACAAATTAAAGAAAGCTACTGCAATACATCTAAAACGAAAACAACAACTATTCTAGTGAATCAACAAGCCTGCAACTAAAATACATATCTGAAATCTAAATGAACTAGCAAAGTAGCAAGTCGGAAGACGAAGCAACGGCGTCCGACCCCGCTTCCGGCACCTCCCAGTCGTGGCAACCGGCGGCAAACCGTCACGCGCACCGCCTCCCTTGGAGCTCGATGGCGCCGCCAGCAAGAATCCCGGCCGCCCTCCGCTTCCCGTCAGCGGCATCCGTCGCATCTCCACGCGGCGGAGGCGGCGGAGGTGTGGGGCTGAGCTCATCCGGGGGCGCAGGCGGTGGCGCAGGGCGCATGCGACGGCGCAGGCGGCGGCGCGTCGAGGGCTTGGTCGGGCGCGACGGGAGCGGGCTGGGAGATGGGTCGATCTATGGCTGGGAGAGGAAATAGGAGAGGAAAAGAACGAGGGGATGGGGACTCGCGGTAGGCGGCGGCGGCTCTGGGAGGAAAAGATGCTGGGCGTGGGCGTGGGCGCGTGGGGAGTGGGGTTAGGTTTTTCTGCGTGGGGAGTGGGGAAGTGAGGAAAATATGTTGTACAATGACAGGTGGGGACATGTAGGGAACTCACTGACATGTGGGGTTAGGCGGGTATGCGGGTTAAAGGGTATGGGTTTGGCACCCCCATACCCGCCCCCGTTACACCCGATGGGTACAGATTTCACCCGTTAAGCAGACCCGCGGGTTTTTTTCTATACCAAACCCTCCCCATTTGAGGCGGGTACCCGTCGGGTTTGCGGGTATCGGGTACCCATTGCCATCCGGAGTCTTGGCGGGCCAGCACTGTCAGCGAGACAACGCTTTTCCCACCCCCGCCTCGCCCCTTTCCTCTTCCCGTCCCGTCGCCGCCGGCACCACCCCTCCTCCCTCCGGCCACACGCAGGCAGCTACGAACCCGACCATCTCGCCCAATCGACGACGCCGGTGCCGCCCCTTCCCCTCTGCTATGATCTAGCCGGAAGGAAGGCTCTCGGGAAGGCTCGTGCCTACCTCGCCTGCTAGGTGTTCGGCGTTTTATCCGTCCAGCCATGGACTCCGACGACGAAGAGCTGCTCGCCGAAATGCTCGATGAGGAAGCCGAGGCCGACGTCGACGATGAAGAACACTTGCTGGTCCTCGCGTGCCTCGCCGGCATAGTCGCAAACGACGCGCGGCCGCGGCGTGGTGGCTCGGCGCCCGGTCGCCGGAAGAGCAAGCCGAGGCAGCGGTACGAAGGGTATTGCATCCTCTACTCCGACTACTTCGCCAATTTCCCCTTGCAGGACGAGGTCGTGTTTCGGCACCGTTTCCGGATGAACCGCAAGCTCTTCCTCAACATCATGCATGCCATCCGGGAGTTCGACACCTACTTCAAATTGAAGAAGGATTGCACCGGTACGGTAGGCTTTACCTCAATTCAAAAGTACACGATGGCCATGAGGTGATTCGCAGGATGATTATCTGCGCATGTCCGAGAGCACAACCATTGATTGCTTGAAAAGGTTCTGCCGGGTAGTGGTTGCAGTGTTTGGTCCAACCTACTTGCGATCACCCAATGCGGAAGACACTGCTCGGATCCTAACTTGCAATGAAGCAAGAGACTTTCCTGAGATGTTTGGAAGCATCGACTGTATGCATTGGGCATGGAAGAACTGTCCATTTGAATGGCAGGGGATGTACAAAGGCCACAAAGGAGAGTGCAGTGTGATTCTTGAGGCCGTGGCTACACATGATCTATGGATTGGGCATTCCTTCTTCGATATGCCAGGAACTCACAATGACATCAATGTTCTGCAGTGCTCGAATGTCTTCGCGAACCTTGTTGAAGGTCATGCTCCCCAGTGAACTACGAGATCAATGGGCACCAGTACACAAATGGCTACTACCTTGCAGATGGCATCTACCCAAAGTGGTCAACATTTGTGAAGAGCATCTCCAAATCTGTGTCAGGAAGCGCGAAAGCTTGGTTTTCCAAGTGCCAGGAGGCTTACAGGAAGGATGTTGAGCGGGCATTTGGTGCGCTGCAGTCTTGATTCGCTGTTATCCGGTACCCAGCTATGACTTGGTCGAAGGCCAATATGTGGGAGGTGATGAACTGTTGTGTGATCTTGCACAACATGATCATTGAGAGCGAGCGGAATGCTCCGGTGACTGACACAAATGAGCCATACTACCGACAGGGTCCTCTTACAGATGTAGATCACCAGGTGCCGGCATCATGGGCAGCCTTGCTCGCTATGCGCCAGGAGATTCGAGACCCTGCAGCACATACACAACTGCAGAATGATCTGGTGGAACACTTGTGGGCGCGCAAAGGCAATGAGAATGCCTAGTTTGATTTGTTTTATTTATTTGCATTGTTGAACTATTTGAATTTTATGTTGAACTATTTATGTGTAAATTTGTATGTTGAACTAAGTGGAAAAATTAATGTTTGTTCAAATTTGGGCGAAAATCGACAGTTGTGGCGTTTGAACAAATGGGCCGAACATCGCCGGCTGGGGGCGACCTGGGCTGACGGCACCCCCAACACGCCGAATAGCGCCGCTGCCCCCCATACGCAGGCGAAAATAGCGCCGTGTTTGCGTCCTGGGGGCGAACAAGTGGAGATGCCCTAAGTCTCACGACTCTCACCCGAGACAAAGGTCCATGAGCGTGGGAGCATCAGGCAAGAAATGCAGTCGCCAATGGCCTGTCACTACGACGATGATGTCGTTGGCCGCGCTGATCGGATCAGGTAGAGAGAATCCTTTCTCAAAAAATATGAGAGTAGGTCGCGCTGATCTGGTTTTTTTTCCTGGTCGGAGTTGTACTAGTATCATATACGACAACATACGAATTGGCCGCGCTGATTCGTAAGGGAGTAGATAGTAGTTTAATTCATAAACGAATCCTTTCTCAAAAAATAATCATAGCTTCGTTTATCCGGACTCGATCGGAGTGTCCTTGGTGCTTTACGGGGTTTGACTTGTACATTATAAATACCGATCATAGCTTCGTTTCTCCCTTCCGTAATCAATCTGCTCCTATATTCAGATCCATCTATTCTATTCGATCCAGCCGGCGGATCGACGACGACCCTAGCTAGCTAAGCTGCTATGTCTAGCTCTTCCGCGCCTGTCGGCAACACAGCGCCGACCTTTTTTTTTTGATACAACTATTCTGGATATATTAAGCAATAAGCCCGAAAATACAAGAAGCATCCAGAAACAGCACAGCTGTTCCGAAAATTACAAAGAGGACCCTAAAAAATCGAAAATTACAACCAAGCCCCTGGGGCCATCTCTGCCTAGACGAATCCGCTACTGCTCGACCCATCGCCGTCGCGCCGGAAAGGAAGACAAAGATGACCGAAACCGTAGCTGTGTCGCCGGATCGAACCTGTAGAGGAATACACCTCATTGAAATTGCCGCATGAGCTACCCGTCGCGAACGCCAGGATCCTGGAACAGAGCTGTCTTCATCGGTGGGGGCAACGCCCCGATTCGGCCCAGCGGTCAGGCCGCAGACGCCAGCCATGGCCGGCCTGCAAGCCTGCAAGCAAACACAGAGGAACAGCAAAACAAAAGCAAGATCCAGCAGATCCTTCTTCTCCCATCTCCTCCCACCACGGCAGTAAGAACAGGATCGCAAGATCCACAAGATCTGCACCAGCTTCGGCCGAAAAACGAGCTTACTAGAAAGTCGCCTTCCAGATCCAACCTCCTCCTCTCCCCTCCACCATGAACAGCAAGAAAAGAAGGCCTTCTCTGAACCTCGGTCACTGCTCGCCGGCGACCAAGTTAGGCGACGCAGAGGAAGGAAAGACGCCATCGAGGCGAACATCGCCATATAGGCAAACCTATCTAAACTACTTCTATACAGGACGGGCCGGCACCCTAGAACAGCTCCATGCCAGCCAGCGCGAGCGCTGACGGCAAGGGCGGCCGGATTTAGCCGAGCACGGCGGTGGACTCTCAACGGGAGCAGAGCGAGGAAAAGAGGAAGAGAAGAGGCTTTCAACTAGGCCCTCGGCGTTGTGTGTTTGGTTCTTGAGCAACACAGCGCCGACCATTGTCGCGGAAGGTGTGTCCGAGTCGCATGTGCTCAAAGTTCGGGGATACTCGTATACCCTTGGATTCGGCGTTTGCTGGGCTATTCCAGGTGGCTTATTTCGCGTTGGAGGATATACCTGGAGGATCGTTTACTACCCTGATGGTTTCGACCAAGATTCCACTAATTGTATATTGTTTTCTATATTTCTTCAGGGACCGATGTTTCTGGCCATAAAGAAGAAGATGATGATGATTATGAAGATGGTGCAGCTAAGAGAGCTAAGATGAGATGCAGGTTTAGCCTACTGGACCAGGTGGGCGTACCAGTGCCAGATCACACGACGTCGTACATGACAGCCATATGCTATGCACGTGGGCAGGGAGTTACGTCCCATCTATCTATCAATATATCAAAGCTGAGCGTTTCAGCAGCCTCGCCATGCGCCCACGTCACCGCGCACTGTAGAAGTGCATTTCTACAGTGCGCGGCCGCCTCCGCGCCGTCGATCTTTAATCTGACCGTCCGTGTGGCTGTTTTGCAAAAAGATC
The DNA here is from genome assembly GCA_947311845.1 of Poa pratensis. NCBI lineage: Eukaryota > Viridiplantae > Streptophyta > Magnoliopsida > Poales > Poaceae > Poa > Poa pratensis. The sequence goes on from CAMZMU010000118.1 coordinate 27,832,802, forward strand.
CCTGTATTGTTTGTAAATTACGATTAGGCCCTTCGCCCTCCTCCTCCTCTCCTCTTCCTCCTCCGCTCGGACGGAGCCGCCGCCGGCGCCGACGCGGACCGCCGCCGTTGCAGGCCTCCCTCGACGAATAGAAGGCCGCCAAGAGCTCCGCCGTCGCCTCCTCTATCTCCTCCGCGAGTTACGTGAACCGGGACGCCCGAGATCGCCGATAAATCGTGCATCTTCCCCGACTCCGGCCGCCGCCGCCGTACGATTCGCCGCCTACCGGCCTCCCCAGCTCCCGTAGCCCCCTCCTTCGTCTTCCTGGTGAGAAGCTGGTCCCGTAGGACCTCCTCCCTATCCTTCCCGCGCTCCGGTTCACCGTGGTCGTGCTCGCCGTCCACCGCCATGGATTTGGTCGCCGCCGCCGGCTCCGACGACCATTTGGTCCGAGGCGCCGCCCGCCTGGCTCGCCTCAACGCCCTTCAGCGGATCCGCGTGGCCCCACGCCGCGCGCCTGCTCCTCTGCCCGAGCGCGAGCTCGGCAGAGCTGGCCATGGCTGCTGGCGAGTGACGTCACCTGCTGACATCACCACGGGCCCATCTATCATTAATTTAATATTTTCTTAAATAATTTCAAAAATAATAAAACTGTAACACCCCGAAAATTTAACCCAAATTTTAGTGGTGTTTTCCGACACCTGAAAAACTTTTTCCTCTTATTCTAAATGTTTCTCCAAAACTTTTGAAGATGAATTGACTTGGAAATTCTTTCTCAAAATTTCCCATAAGCCCATAAACCACTCCATCACCCCTGATAATTTTTGTGCTCAGGTTTTCTCCGAAAAACCCTAGCCCTAATTATCGGAACCTTTTAATCCTTTTCTTCCACCTACAAAAGGAAAGCCCATTTCCATAGCTCTAAAAATTCCACCAAAAATACCAGAGGACCCCATGTCCATATAAAGACAACCCATGCAAAAATATTGCATACTCCAATGCAATATTTCCAAGTTAGGCAATATTTTCAAAACTGCCATTTCTAGTCCAGAAATGTTTTACGCAAGCTAGGCACCTCCAATAATTCTGATAAATTCAGGGAATGCATATTTTGGCATTTCCTCCATTTCATTATTCGGAGACAAACCCATTTGAGCAATATTTAGACCACTTCCTTTGTAAGCTCAAATTGATGCCATTTCAAGTTCTTCAATCAAACCCACACCTAGAAAATTCCTATGACCTTGATACTTGGTGATCTTGTCAACATGACCCCAAGACACACAATGCCATGAGATGACCCCAAGATGAAACATGGAACCCCATTTTTCTCAAATCATGCCATTATGGCCATTTTAGGCCATCTTATGGAAAACCATTTTCCCTTCATCCAAATGAGCTCAAACTCCATGGACACACTTCATACACCTAACCTAGCCAGTGGTAATTTTTGGGAATTTTTCTGAGATGGGCAAGGCCCCTAACATTTCATCGAACACCTGCTGCATTTTTAGTTTCCTGAAAACTTTATTCTGCAAAGTGTTGCAACATTGATGGTTTCTTGTTTGTTTGTGTTTGCCTTGATCTGGTGAGCACCGTAGTACCAACTTCTTTGTGTTTGGAGCATCCAATCGTCGGGAACGCGGCAGTGCCGACCGTGGCGTGCTTTGGAGCACCAGGACGTGCCCGCCGGCTTGCCCATGTCCTCTCCCCGTCGCTCGCTGCCTCGCTGCCCTGCGGAGTGAAGCCGTGCCCGAGCCCCCCCCTTCCCCCTTGCTCCTTCGTTTCTCCGACGAACCAACCACGGCCAGGCCCCCCCACACCCGAGCTCGACACCTCCCCCTCCACCGTGCGCCGCCAAGCGCATGCAGCCGCGCCGCACGAACAGTTCGCTGCCAAGAGCAACCCGACGCACCGACAGAACAACGAAGCTCCATTGCTCCTCGTGCCCCTTCTGTAGTCCCAGGTCGGCGCACTTATCTCCTTATCCCCTTCTGTGGCCAGCGACGTGTATCAATGGCGTCCACGCCACCGTGCCCCTACCCTCTCCCTCGCGAGCTATAAAAGGCACCCGAACCTCTCCTCTGAAGCACGCCACACCCTCCCCCTCGCCTCTGCCTCCCTGGAACCAGAAGGGGAGAGGGAAACTCGAGAGCAGCCATTACGGCCGAGGTTCGCGAGCACAAAATCCTCAGCGCCCGTGGCTTCCCCCTCCCGCCCGAGCGCGTCCCTGGACCCAGTGGGCCTCGGAGATCCTCCCTCCGCCGTCTCCTGCCCTCTCCTCCCCTCCCAGCGGCCACGGCGATGACCTCCCGAAGCTGCCCGTGCGGGGAGAAGAAGAAGGCACCCGCCGTGGTAGCTCCTCTCCCTGCCCCCCTGCCGCCCAACGCCTCCCCTGGGCGTGGTGAACCTCCCTCCGGCGAACCCCAGCTCCCCAAGCCTCCTCCACGGCCGTAGCGCCGGCGAGCGTGCGCCGTCTCCCCTGTCGAGCTCCTGCGTCGATGCGGGGAGAAGAAGAAGAACCAGAAGAAGGGAAAAGAAAAGGAGAAGGAAAAGAAAAAAAAAACAAGAAGCCCAGCCCGCCAGCGGCCCACGCCAGCCGCGCCAGGCTGTCACGCCCAGCCCAAGCAGGCCGCAACCCAGCAGCGCAGCAGGCTGGCAGGCCCAACTACGGCCCAGTCGCGCGAAGGAGCAGCCCGTGCAGTTTTTTTCTGCGCGGTCCGTTTTCCTTTTTCTGGTGAGCAGCAGATAACTAACGATCGCACGTCAACAACTTTTGAACCGTGGCTCCGTTTGGAGCGAATCAAATTTGTAAATTCTTAGTTTGAGACGATCTGTCCAGTAGTATAAGTTTTACATTTTTGTAAAATACTTGTATGCTCAGCACCTTGTATGCGTGCGTAGGGTATTCCGCGGTACCGGCAAACCGAGACCCTGACCCGAGACGTGTCCGTGACCCTCCAAGCCAAACGATGTCGATCTTCGGAGGCAAGCTAAACCCTTGCTATGAGCCGTCCCGCAATGTTGTTTGTTTATTTGTTGATTGCCATACCGAGTGTTATATTTCCTGTCTGTACCCTGTTTTATTATTGCATGTCCGTTGTTATTCTTGTTTAATATGTTGCTTCGATTATTGCTCCTGCCATGTTTTATTCATCATCATGTATGCATTAGAATGACATGTGAATTAATTGTGCGCCTCGCACTTGTGCGGCTTTGTCGAACCCTCTAAATAAACAACTATAAAACCTGTGTCCCTATGATTGTTTGCTTCTTCTTCTTCGCCGAGGTGAGGAGCGACGAATGTCATCTTATGATCCTCGGAGTTGGGGGCATTTGCCAAAAGAGTTATTTGCTTCTTGTCCCTCCGTCAAACGTGGTTGGCGCAAGCCACCTAGACTGTGACGCTTGGGAGCTGACTTTCCATTTGGTTCTTTTGCCGAGATTGCTGACACCACGTCGAGGTAATCCTCGAGTGGAATGGATGCTTTCTTTCTTATGATTGCTTTTCGGTTCATTTTGGAGACTATATGCCCAAATCCCCACTTCCTGGTCAACGGTCGGACGGTAACGCCGCCAAAGACTTGTGCGTGGAGGAACGGATGCGTAGCAGGCTCCGCTAACCAACTAGTTGATCTGTGATGGCGCTTGTCGGCGGAATCGCCGCGATAGTCACCCGGTCAACGCAAACCAATTAAAGTATTGCTTGAAATATATTGTTGCTAATGTTTTGTTGTTTGATGATACATGATATTGATATCGTGATTATTATGCTGGACTAATCCTCTGTTTTGGAACTTGTGATTGATGAAACTTGATTAAAGGAAACACCCCTCCAAACAACGATAGGGTCAGTCCACGGTGCTACTAATCTGAACATCGAACGCACTACCACTGTCGCTCACATGGGCGGGCCTTGACCTACGTAATCCTATCGAGCCTCCTTTGATGCCACCCTTTTGGCAAGTCTAGTCGGTACCATAGTTGGTCGGGGCTAGTCTTGCGAAGGTTCCGGAGCTAGGCGTTGCCCATAGTTGGGAGCGTGCCGGATTCACTTCTGCATAAGGCATAGAGTTATGTCGGTGGCTATACAGGGAGTGTCTTGGTAGCATGAACGGTCAGGTGAGTGTATCTTGCTGAGTTCGCCTTAAGGATGATATCCTAAAGTACCGGCTGAGTGTGGTGCACTTAGGTGAGTGGTAATTGCAACCTCTCGAGAGTGTCAAATCTGGATGTCTAGCCTCGTTCCAAGGTTATGGAACAACAGTTCAGTGTCGGTCACACTGTGTGTCTTGTCGTGTCAGGAGGTTAAACCTAAGGCTTGTTTGAAAGAAAGATGAACAACCTGATTTCACTAAATGAACAATAAGATGATGCAGGTAATGTTACTTGTGAGGTGAATGGGATGGCGGTGTGATGCGTTGGAAGCCTATAGTTAGGCCAGAGCCAACATCAACCGTGCATGCCCCGGGAGATAGCCAGAGTTGGCTGGGTTGATAGCCAGAGTTGGCTGGATTGATAGCCAGAGTTGGCTAGAGGCTTGGAAGCCTGATTGTGTTGACAGGAGTAATTATAAGATTTGGTACCAACTGATACACTCGTCTACTCGTCATAGGTAATCTCTTTGTTTGATTGCCGGTATACGATCCAACCCCACCTGGCTTGGACTCTGTACTGGTGATACTCTTGTTGTTTGCTTATGCCATGTTTTGCTGTGATGCCATGCTACCTTTATGTTATCATGTTGGTCTATCTTGAGTAGACTCTTGCCATGTGTAGATTTTATTTCTAATGTATATCTTGTTGCATGATTGTTGGATTGTTTGTGGTGAGTGGCGATTCTTGCTGAGTGCATATTAATGTACTCACGGGCCTTGTGATTGTGGCCAGGTTTTGTCAAGGATTCATCTTCCACCTTAGTAAGGATGTGAAGCAAGAGCATGCTAGGATCAGTAGCCAGCCAGAACCTGTGGAGTGGAGCCGCTCCAAGCCGTAGCCTCTCATATGTCTTCCGCTGCCAGTTAAAACTCTGTATCGTGCCATGCTGGGATTGATATTTGTCATTCCTTGATGGCCTTGTAAACCATTTGTAGCACTGATGTGCCTGATTGTGTAATGATTTCCATTATGTTACACTGTTGTAACGTGCGGCCAGTTATCTTGGGATGACGCACGGGACGACTGCCTCTCTGGTGATATGTGCCAGGGAGGGGTGTCACAGACATGGTATCAGAGCACCAGGCTGGCTGTAGACTACCCTAGCATGGAAAACCCCGCCTTACTTTTGCTCGACAGCGAGCCCGATGGATTTAACCCATCTCCGCCTAACCGGCATGGCTGGTGTTGGTCCACAGTAAGGTGCAGTAGGACGTGTCCCATTTCCCGAGAGAGGCTCGCGGTTTCTTCCAAGAGAAGGAGAGACACAACCCAGCTTATATGAGACCCAGTCCTAGCTGCCGTTTACCCCCACCCTCGCCTGCTATCCTTAGCAGCCCAACTCTCTTGAAGCAGGATCTCGCAAAGGAATCCCGCATTCTCACTCATCCTACACCCATAGCCATAAGAATCCGATGGCAAACCCCAAGGTCATCCTGGAAACCACCGCCGCTGAGTATGGCGGATTCCCAGTGATTCTTCGGAAGGCCGTCTCTGATACTCTTGGCAGGCCTGATCTCCCTTGGTATGTGGTGTTCAAGAACTCACTCTCGCTAGACGGGAGTGAATTTCAAGCGAACGTGCATATCGGCTCGTGTCCGTTGGGCACAAGCATGACTCACCTGATCCCAGGTAGGAGCATGCCCACTATTGCTCAAGCCATCCAGATAGCAGCCTATGAAGGTCTCGTCCGCCTACGGTACTCAGAACCCGCAATGGCGAAAAGTCGAGCTTTCCACTTTCTCCCAGCCCGACCCCAACCTGGCGCGGAGGCCATCCAAACCTCCATCGAAGGCGAAGCCGACCCTGCCGTCATCACCCTGGTCACCTACGCAGCTGCAATGACCAGGTTCAGCAATTCTCTGATAGAAGAACTCGCAACCACAAGGCGCAGCCTTGGTCACGCTCTCTTGCAATAGTGTCGAGCAAGGAACCCACCTACCCTCAACCATGGGCAAGCTCGAGGTACCGGAGCCCCAGTCCTAGATGACTTGCTGGAACGCAGTCTGGATGTGTCTGTGGCGCAAGTACTAGCCCGAATTCGGCAGCAACCCCAAGAACCAGGTGTTGTCCTTGAAGGCAGGCCGATGATTCCCCACCCACCGGAAGATGCAGATGTGGACACCACTCTTCGTCTTGGCTCCGCTCCACCGACCACCAGAGGCCGTCAAGCGGAATAGAGCCCCTGTTTGTTTAGCCTGAGTGACGCTCGTATGCTGGTAGGTGAGAAGCCGTGAGCTTGTTTGTTTTGTTGTTTGTTTCCCTTGTGTTGGTTGTAATGCAAGTTTGTTGTCTGTTTCTTGGTTGATGTCGGACCAGCCCGAAATAAAACTTGGTATTCTTATCCTCTGGTTAGCCACTTGGTTGACACATGATGGAATATCATGCCTTTCTTTAGTTAAAGGTTTTGAAGAAAAGACAGATCACCTAAAACAGGGACAGTATATGTGAACCCAGACGCATATACCCACCTGAGTTAATGCAAACTTTGAATGGGATTATTTTGTAGTATGCAAATTATTTTGTGTGTGTTGCACAAGTTTAACTATTAAGTGGAAGTATTTGATGAGACACTGTAACCACGGTGTCCCGCTCACTTAATGTTGGCTCGCGCATAGGTTTGAAAAACTCCTACATGTAGTACCCCAAGGTTCCTCACCCAATATGAACCTTGTCTGGACGCATGTTAGAGAAAGGGGCCCGAGCCCTCCACGAGCAACTCCCTCCCAAGCCTTAAAAATGCTTGTTGAGTGTTCTTCCTCGCTGGAACACAGAAGGATTTTTGTAGAGTGTTTTATGTCTATGTTTGCTTGTGCTTGCCTATACGGTATGGTTGAAATGATTATGCCATACTGCTGCAGCCGTTTTGTTTTGAGCCATGAAATGCAGGAATATTTAATAAAATGATGTTTTGCTACAAGTAGAAATTCTTCTACCCATGCTTGTATCCCTGCCATTTAATCTTGCTGCAAGACACGAACTGTACATGGATGGACAATTTCCGAAATTGATGATGCAAGTTCTACTCCAACTGGGACACCGCGACTACTTCAACGTGAAGAGGTACCCCGAGACGTATTATTTTCCTCGTACCCCGGAGTTCTATAGGGAAAATTTCTTTGCAAAAACAAACTTTGGGAATGGCTCTATCCCACAAAATTTTGGTGTTTGTGATCCCACTCTTGTGGCGCGAACATCATTGTTTGAAAACAAACCTTGTTTCTTTTTCAAACCGGTATATACATGAAAGGGGCACCTGCCATGTATGTATAGCTTTGGAAAAATAAAACCCTTTGTTGTACGCACATGAAAGGGGCACCTGTCGTGTGTATATAACTTTTCAAAAATAAAACCTTAGGAGAAGGTTATGATTAGCATATCCCTGCCTTTTGTTTATAAGGTTTTTGAGTTCTTACTCACCCCAGTTGATCTTGTTAGATTATTTGATAATTTGGTTGTAGATCTTGTTTGATCTTGCCCTGTTTGTGCAAAACCTTAGATTTTAAATTCTTAAGCATGTGAGTAGATCCTATGTTGATTGTTGGTGTGAGCCCCTGCCATGCCATCTTTTAAATGCATTGAGTATGGTAGAAATATCATATGGTTTTAAATAAAAATCTTGTGGAGTGCTAATCTCTTGAGTGCTAAAAACCCTAGTATTTTGTAGAAAAAGTTTTTTTTGGGTATAAATGGATAGTTCAAGAATTATCTTGTATAACCTCCTTAATCTCGAGGACGAGATTCCTTTCAAGAGGGGAAGGTCTGTAACACCCCGAAAATTTAACCCAAATTTTAGTGGTGTTTTCCGACACCTGAAAAACTTTTTCCTCTTATTCTAAATGTTTCTCCAAAACTTTTGAAGATGAATTGACTTGGAAATTCTTTCTCAAAATTTCCCATAAGCCCACAAACCACTCCATCACCCCTGATAATTTTTGTGCTCAGGTTTTCTCCGAAAAACCCTAGTCCTAATTATCAGAACCTTTTAATCCTTTTCTTCCACCTACAAAAGGAAAGCCCATTTCCATAGCTCTAAAAATTCCACCAAAAATACCAGAGGACCCCATGTCCATATAAAGACAACCCATGCAAAAATATTGCATACTCCAATGCAATATTTCCAAGTTAGGCAATATTTTCAAAACTGCCATTTCTAGTCCAGAAATGATTTACGCAAGCTAGGCACCTCCAATAATTCTGATAAATTCAGGGAATGCATATTTGGCATTTACTCCATTTCATCTTTCGGAGACAAACCCATTTGAGCAATATTTAGACCACTTCCTTTGTAAGCCCAAATTGATGCCATTTCAAGTTCTTCAATCAAACCCACACCTAGAAAATTCCTATGACCTTGATACTTGGTGATCTTGTCAACATGACCCCAAGACACACAATGCCAGGAGATCACCCCAAGATGAAACATGGAACCCCATTTTTCTCAAATCATGCCATTATGGCCATTTTAGGCCATCTTATGGAAAACCATTTTCCCTTCATCCAAATGAGCTCAAACTCCATGGACACACTTCATACACCTAACCTAGCTAGTGGTAATTTTTGGGAATTTTTCTGAGATGGGCAAGGCCCCTAACATTTCATCGAACACCTGCTGCATTTTTAGTTTCCTGAAAACTTTATTCTGCAAAGTGTTGCAACATTGATGGTTTCTTGTTTGTTTGTGTTTGCCTTGATCTGGTGAGCACCGTAGTACCAACTTCTTTGTGTTTGGAGCATCCAATCGTCGGGAACGCGGCAGTGCCGACCGTGGCGTGCTCTGGAGCGCCAGGACGTGCCCGCCGGCTTGCCCATGTCCTCTCCCCGTCGCTCGCTGCCTCGCTGCCCTGCGGAGTGAAGCCGTGCCCGAGCCCCCCCTTCCCCCTTGCTCCTCCATTTCTCCGACGAACCAACCGCGGCCAGGCCCCCCCACACCCGAGCTCGACACCTCCCCCTCCACCGTGCGCCGCCAAGCGCATGCGGCCGCGCCGCACGAACAGTTCGTTGCCAAGAGCAACCCGACGCACCGACGGAACAGCGAAGCTCCAGTGCTCCTCGTGCCCCTTCTGTAGTCCCAGCTCGGCGCCCTTATCTCCTTATCCCCTTCTGTGGCCAGCGACGTGTATCAATGGCGTCCACGCCACCGTGCCCCTACCCTCTCCCTCGCGAGCTATAAAAGGCACCCGAACCTCTCCTCTGAAGCACGCCACACCCTCCCCCCTCGCCTCTGCCTCCCTGGAACCAGAAGGGGAGAGGGAAACTCGAGAGCAGCCATTACGGCCGAGGTTCGCGAGCACAAAATCCTCAGCGCCCGTGGCTTCCCCCTCCCGCCCGAGCGCGTCCCTGGACCCAGTGGGCCTCGGAGATCCTCCCTCTGCCGTCTCCTGCCCTCTCCTCCCCTCCCAGCGGCCACGGCGATGATCTCCCGAAGTTGCCCGTGCGGGGAGAAGAAGAAGGCACCCGCCGTGGTAGCTCCTCTCCCCTGCCCCCCTGCCGCCCAACGCCTCCCCTGGGCGCGGTGAACCTCCCTCCGGCGAACCCCAGCTCCCCAAGCCTCCTCCACGGCCGTAGCACCGGCGAGCGTGCGCCGTCTCCCCTGTCGAGCTCCTACGTCGATGCGGGAGAAGAAGAAGAACCGGAAGAAGGGAAAAGAAAAGGAGAAGGAAAAGAAGAAAAAAAATAAGAAGCCCAGCCCGCCAGCGGCCCACGCCAGCCGCGCCAGGCTGTCACGTCCAGCCCAAGCAGGCCGTAGCCCAGCAGCGCAGCAGGCTGGCAGGCCCAACTACGGCCCAGTCGCGCGAAGGAGCAGCCCGTGCAGTTTTTTTCTGCGCGGTCCGTTTTCCTTTTTCTGGTGAGCAGCAGATAACTAACGATCGCACGTTAACAACTTTTGAACCGTGGCTCCGTTTGGAGCGAATCAAATTTGTAAATTCTTAGTTTGAGACGATCTGTCCAGTAGTATAAGTTTTACATTTTTGTAAAATACTTGTATGCTCAACACCTTGTATGCGTGCGTAGGGTATTCCGCGGTACCGGCAAACCGAGACCCTGTCCCGAGACGTGTCCGTGACCCTCCAAGCCAAACGATGTCGATCTTCGGAGGCAAGCTAAACCCTTGCTATGAGCCGTCCCGCAATGTTGTTTGTTTATTTGTTGATTGCCATACCGAGTGTTATATTTCCTGTCTGTACCCTGTTTTATTATTGCATGTCCGTTGTTATTCTTGTTTAATATGTTGCTTCGATTATTGCTCCTGCCATGTTTTATTCATCATCATGTATGCATTAGAATGACGTGTGAATTAATTGTGCGCCTCGCACTTGTGCGGCTTTGTCGAACCCTCTAAATAAACAACTATAAAACCTGTGTCCCTATGATTGTTTGCTTCTTCTTCTTCGCCGAGGTGAGGAGCGGACGAATGTCATCTTATGATCCTCGGAGTTGGGGGCATTTGCCAAAAGAGTTATTTGCTTCTTGTCCCTCCGTCAAACGTGGTTGGCGCAAGCCACCTAGACTGTGACGCTTGGGAGCTGACTTTCCATTTGGTTCTTTTGCCGAGATTGCTGACACCACGTCGAGGTAATCCTCGAGTGGAATGGATGCTTTCTTTCTTATGATTGCTTTTCGGTTCATTTTGGAGACTATATGCCCAAATCCCCACTTCCTGGTCAACGGTCGGACGGTAACGCCGCCAAAGACTTGTGCGTGGAGGAACGGATGCGTAGCAGGCTCCGCTAACCAACTAGTTGATCTGTGATGGCGCTTGTCGGCGGAATCGCCGCGATAGTCACCCGGTCAACGCAAACCAATTAAAGTATTGCTTGAAATATATTGTTGCTAATGTTTTGTTGTTTGATGATACATGATATTGATATCGTGATTATTATGCTGGACTAATCCTCTGTTTTGGAACTTGTGATTGATGAAACTTGATTAAAGGAAACACCCCTCCAAACAACGATAGGGTCAGTCCACGGTGCTACTAATCTGAACATCGAACGCACTACCACTGTCGCTCACATGGGCGGGCCTTGACCTACGTAATCCTATCGAGCCTCCTTTGATGCCACCCTTTTGGCAAGTCTAGTCGGTACCATAGTTGGTCGGGGCTAGTCTTGCGAAGGTTCCGGAGCTAGGCGTTGCCCATAGTTGGGAGCGTGCCGGATTCACTTCTGCATAAGGCATAGAGTTATGTCGGTGGCTATACAGGGAGTGTCTTGGTAGCATGAACGGTCAGGTGAGTGTATCTTGCTGAGTTCGCCTTAAGGATGATATCCTAAAGTACCGGCTGAGTGTGGTGCACTTAGGTGAGTGGTAATTGCAACCTCTCGAGAGTGTCAAATCTGGATGTCTAGCCTCGTTCCAAGGTTATGGAACAACAGTTCAGTGTCGGTCACACTGTGTGTCTTGTCGTGTCAGGAGGTTAAACCTAAGGCTTGTTTGAAAGAAAGATGAACAACCTGATTTCACTAAATGAACAATAAGATGATGCAGGTAATGTTACTTGTGAGGTGAATGGGATGGCGGTGTGATGCGTTGGAAGCCTATAGTTAGGCCAGAGCCAACATCAACCGTGCATGCCCGGGAGATAGCCAGAGTTGGCTGGGTTGATAGCCAGAGTTGGCTGGATTGATAGCCAGAGTTGGCTAGAGGCTTGGAAGCCTGATTGTGTTGACATGAGTAATTATAAGATTTGGTACCAACTGATACACTCGTCTACTCGTCATAGGTAATCTCTTTGTTTGATTGCCGGTATACGATCCAACCCCACCTGGCTTGGACTCTGTACTGGTGATACTCTTGTTGTTTGCTTATGCCATGTTTTGCTCATGATGCCATGCTACCTTTATGTTATCATGTTGGTCTATCTTGAGTAGACTCTTGCCATGTGGTAGATTTTATTTCCAATGTATATCTTGTTGCATGATTGTTGGATTGTTTGTGGTGAGTGGCGATTCTTGCTGAGTGCATATTAATGTACTCACGGGCCTTGTGATTGTGGCCAGGTTTTGTCAAGGATTCATCTTCCACCTTAGTAAGGATGTGAAGCAAGAGCATGCTAGGATCAGTAGCCCAGCCAGAACCTGTGGAGTGGAGCCGCTCCAAGCCGTAGCCTCTCATATGTCTTCCGCTGCCAGTTAAAACTCTGTATCGTGCCATGCTGGGATTGATATTTGTCATTCCTTGATGGCCTTGTAAACCATTTGTAGCACTGATGTGCCTGATTGTGTAATGATTTCCATTATGTTACACTGTTGTAACGTGCGGCCAGTTATCTTGGGATGACGCACGGGACGACTGCCTCTCTGGTGATATGTGCCAGGGAGGGGTGTCACAGAACATGGTATCAGAGCACCAGGCTGGCTGTAGACTACCCTAGCATGGAAAACCCCGCCTTACTTTTGCCCGACAGCGAGCCCGATGGATTTAACCCATCTCCGCCTAACCGGCATGGCTGGTGTTGGTCCACAGTAAGGTGCAGTAGGACGTGTCCCATTTCCCGAGAGAGGCTCGCCGGTTTCTTCCAAGAGAAGGAGCCGACACAACCCAGCTTATATGAGACCCAGTCCTAGCTGCCGTTTACCCCCACCCTCGCCTGCTATCCTTAGCAGCCCAACTCTCTTGAAGCAGGATCTCGCAAAGGAATCCCGCATTCTCACCTCATCCTACACCCATAGCCATAAGAATCCGATGGCAAACCCCAAGGTCATCCTGGAAACCACCGCCGCTGAGTATGGCGGATTCCCAGTGATTCTTCGGAAGGCCGTCTCTGATACTCTTGGCAGGCCTGATCTCCCTTGGTATGTGGTGTTCAAGAACTCACTCTCGCTAGACGGGAGTGAATTTCAAGCGAACGTGCATATCGGCTCGTGTCCGTTGGGCACAAGCATGACTCACCTGATCCCAGGTAGGAGCATGCCCACTATTGCTCAAGCCATCCAGATAGCAGCCTATGAAGGTCTCGTCCGCCTACGGTACTCAGAACCCGCAATGGCGAAAAGTCGAGCTTTCCACTTTCTCCCAGCCCGACCCCAACCTGGCGCGGAGGCCATCCAAACCTCCATCGAAGGCGAAGCCGACCCTGCCGTCATCACCCTGGTCACCTACGCAGCTGCAATGACCAGGTTCAGCAATTCTCTGATAGAAGAACTCGCAACCACAAGGCGCAGCCTTGGTCACGCTCTCTTGCAATAGTGTCGAGCAAGGAACCCACCTACCCTCAACCATGGGCAAGCTCGAGGTACCGGAGCCCCAGTCCTAGATGACTTGCTGGAACGCAGTCTGGATGTGTCTGTGGCGCAAGTACTAGCCCGAATTCGGCAGCAACCCCAAGAACCAGGTGTTGTCCTTGAAGGCAGGCCGATGATTCCCCACCCACCGGAAGATGCAGATGTGGACACCACTCTTCGTCTTGGCTCCGCTCCACCGACCACCAGAGGCCGTCAAGCGGAATAGAGCCCCTGTTTGTTTAGCCTGAGTGACGCTCGTATGCTGGTAGGTGAGAAGCCGTGAGCTTGTTTGTTTTGTTGTTTGTTTCCCTTGTGTTGGTTGTAATGCAAGTTTGTTGTCTGTTTCTTGGTTGATGTCGGACCAGCCCGAAATAAAACTTGGTATTCTTATCCTCTGGTTAGCCACTTGGTTGACACATGATGGAATATCATGCCTTTCTTTAGTTAAAGGTTTTGAAGAAAAGACAGATCACCTAAAACAGGGACAGTATATGTGAACCCAGACGCATATACCCACCTGAGTTAATGCAAACTTTGAATGGGATTATTTTGTAGTATGCAAATTATTTTGTGTGTGTTGCACAAGTTTAACTATTAAGTGGAAGTATTTGATGAGACACTGTAACCACGGTGTCCCGCTCACTTAATGTTGGCTCGCGCATAGGTTTGAAAAACTCCTACATGTAGTACCCCAAGGTTCCTCACCCAATATGAACCTTGTCTGGACGCATGTTAGAGAAAGGGGCCCGAGCCCTCCACGAGCAACTCCCTCCCAAGCCTTAAAAATGCTTGTTGAGTGTTCTTCCTCGCTGGAACACAGAAGGATTTTTGTAGAGTGTTTTATGTCTATGTTTGCTTGTGCTTGCCTATACGGTATGGTTGAAATGATTATGCCATACTGCTGCAGCCGTTTTGTTTTGAGCCATGAAATGCAGGAATATTTAATAAAATGATGTTTTGCTACAAGTAGAAATTCTTCTACCCATGCTTGTATCCCTGCCATTTAATCTTGCTGCAAGACACGAACTGTACATGGATGGACAATTTCCGAAATTGATGATGCAAGTTCTACTCCAACTGGGACACCGCGACTACTTCAACGTGAAGAGGTACCCCGAGACGTATTATTTTCCTCGTACCCCGGAGTTCTATAGGGAAAATTTCTTTGCAAAAACAAACTTTGGGAATGGCTCTATCCCACAAAATTTTGGTGTTTGTGATTCCACTCTTGTGGCGCGAACATCATTGTTTGAAAACAAACCTTGTTTCTTTTTCAAACCGGTATATACATGAAAGGGGCACCTGCCATGTATGTATAGCTTTGGAAAAATAAAACCCTTTGTTGTACGCACATGAAAGGGGCACCTGTCGTGTGTATATAACTTTTCAAAAATAAAACCTTAGGAGAAGGTTATGATTAGCATATCCCTGCCTTTTGTTTATAAAGGTTTTTGAGTTCTTACTCACCCCAGTTGATCTTGTTAGATTATTTGATAATTTGGTTGTAGATCTTGTTTGATCTTGCCCTGTTTGTGCAAAACCTTAGATTTTAAATTCATAAGCATGTGAGTAGATCCTATGTTGATTGTTGGTGTGAGCCCCTGCCATGCCATCTTTTAAATGCATTGAGTATGGTAGAAATATCATATGGTTTTAAATAAAAATCTTGTGGAGTGCTAATCTCTTGAGTGTTAAAAACCCTAGTATTTTGTAGAAAAAGTTTTTTTGGGTATAAATGGATCGTTCAAGAATTATCTTGTATAACCTCCTTAATCTCGAGGACGAGATTCCTTTCAAGAGGGGAAGGTCTGTAACACCCCGAAAATTTAACCCAAATTTTAGTGGTGTTTTCCGACACCTGAAAAACTTTTTCCTCTTATTCTAAATGTTTCTCCAAAACTTTTGAAGATGAATTGACTTGGAAATTCTTTCTCAAAATTTCCCATAAGCCCACAAACCACTCCATCACCCCTGATAATTTTTGTGCTAAGGTTTTCTCCGAAAAACCCTAGTCCTAATTATCGGAACCTTTTAATCCTTTTCTTCCACCTACAAAAGGAAAGCCCATTTCCATAGCTCTAAAAATTCCACCAAAAATACCAGAGGACCCCATGTCCATATAAAGACAACCCATGCAAAAATATTGCATACTCCAATGCAATATTTCCAAGTTAGGCAATATTTTCAAAACTGCCATTTCTAGTCCAGAAATGTTTTACGCAAGCTAGGCACCTCTAATAATTCTGATAAATTCAGGGAATGCATATTTTGGCATTTACTCCATTTCATCTTTCGGAGACAAACCCATTTGAGCAATATTTAGACCACTTCCTTTGTAAGCCCAAATTGATGCCATTTCAAGTTCTTCAATCAAACCCACACCTAGAAAATTCCTATGACCTTGATACTTGGTGATCTTGTCAACATGACCCCAAGACACACAATGCCAGGAGATCACCCCAAGATGAAACATGGAACCCCATTTTTCTCAAATCATGCCATTATGGCCATTTTAGGCCATCTTATGGAAAACCATTTTCCCTTCATCCAAATGAGCTCAAACTCCATGGACACACTTCATACACCTAACCTAGCTAGTGGTAATTTTTGGGAATTTTTCTGAGATGGGCAAGGCCCCTAACATTTCATCGAACACCTGCTGCATTTTTAGTTTCCTGAAAACTTTATTCTGCAAAGTGTTGCAACATTGATGGTTTCTTGTTTGTTTGTGTTTGCCTTGATCTGGTGAGCACCGTAGTACCAACTTCTTTGTGTTTGGAGCATCCAATCGTCGGGAACGCGGCAGTGCCGACCGTGGCGTGCTCTGGAGCGCCAGGACGTGCCCGCCGGCTTGCCCATGTCCTCTCCCCGTCGCTCGCTGCCTCGCTGCCCTGCGGAGTGAAGCCGTGCCCGAGCCCCCCCTTCCCCCTTGCTCCTCCGTTTCTCCGACGAACCAACCGCGGCCAGGCCCCCCCACACCCGTGCTCGACACCTCCCCCTCCACCGTGCGCCGCCAAGCGCATGCGGCCGCGCCGCACGAACAGTTCGCTGCCAAGAGCAACCCGACGCACCGACGGAACAGCGAAGCTCCAGTGCTCCTCGTGCCCCTTCTGTAGTCCCAGCTCGGCGCCCTTATCTCCTTATCCCCTTCTGTGGCCAGCGACGTGTATCAATGGCGTCCACGCCACCGTGCCCCTACCCTCTCCCTCGCGAGCTATAAAAGGCACCCGAACCTCTCCTCTGAAGCACGCCACACCCTCCCCCCTCGCCTCTGCCTCCCTGGAACCTGAAGGGGAGAGGGAAACTCGAGAGCAGCAATTACGGCCGAGGTTCGCGAGCACAAAATCCTCAGCGCCCGTGGCTTCCCCCTCCCGCCCGAGCGCGTCCCTGGACCCAGTGGGCCTCGGAGATCCTCCCTCCGCCGTCTCCTGCCCTCTCCTCCCCTCCCAGCGGCCATGGCGATGACCTCCCGAAGCTGCCCGTGCGGGGAGAAGAAGAAGGCACCCGCCGTGGTAGCTCCTCTCCCCTGCCCCCCTGCCGCCCAACGCCTCCCCTGGGCGCGGTGAACCTCCCTCCGGCGAACCCCAGCTCCCCAAGCCTCCTCCACGGCCGTAGCACCGGCGAGCGTGCGCCGTCTCCCCTGTCGAGCTCCTGCGTCGATGCGGGGAGAAGAAGAAGAACCAGAAGAAGGGAAAGAAAAGGAGAAGGAAAAGAAGAAAAAAAAATAAGAAGCCCAGCCCGCCAGCAGCCCACGCCAGCCGCGCCAGGCTGTCACGCCCAGCCCAAGCAGGCCGTAGCCCAGCAGCGCAGCAGGCTGGCAGGCCCAACTACGGCCCAGTCGTGCGAAGGAGCAGCCCGTGCAGTTTTTTTTTCTGCGCGGTCCGTTTTCCTTTTTCTGGTGAGCAGCAGATAACTAACGATCGCACGTTAACAACTTTTGAACCGTGGCTCCGTTTGGAGCGAATCAAATTTGTAAATTCTTAGTTTGAGACGATCTGTCCAGTAGTATAAGTTTTACATTTTTGTAAAATACTTGTATGCTCAGCACCTTGTATGCGTGCGTAGGGTATTCCGCGGTACCGGCAAACCGAGACCCTGACCCGAGACGTGTCCGTGACCCTCCAAGCCAAACGATGTCGATCTTCGGAGGCAAGCTAAACCCTTGCTATGAGCCGTCCCGCAATGTTGTTTGTTTATTTGTTGATTGCCATACCGAGTGTTATATTTCCTGTATGTACCCTGTTTTATTATTGCATGTCCGTTGTTATTCTTGTTTAATATGTTGCTTCGATTATTGCTCCTGCCATGTTTTATTCATCATCATGTATGCATTAGAATGACGTGTGAATTAATTGTGCGCCTCGCACGTGTGCGGCTTTGTCGAACCCTCTAAATAAACAACTATAAAACCTGTGTCCCTATGATTGTTTGCTTCTTCTTCTTCGCCGAGGTGAGGAGCAGACGAATGTCGTCTTATGATCCTCGGAGTTGGGGGCATTTGCCAAAAGAGTTATTTGCTTCTTGTCCCTCCGTCAAACGTGGTTGGCGCAAGCCACCTAGACTGCGACGCTTGGGAGCTGACTTTCCATTTGGTTCTTTTGCCAAGATTGCTGACACCACGTCGAGGTAATCCTCGAGTGGAATGGATTGCTTTCTTTCTTGTTGTTTGCTTATGCCATGTTTTGCTCATGATGCCATGCTACCTTTATGTTATCATGTTGGTCTATCTTGAGTAGACTCTTGCCATGTGGTAGATTTTATTTCCAATGTATATCTTGTTGCATGATTGTTGGATTGTTTGTGGTGAGTGGCGATTCTTGCTGAGTGCATATTAATGTACTCACGGGCCTTGTGATTGTGGCCAGGTTTTGTCAAGGATTCATCTTCCACCTTAGTAAGGATGTGAAGCAAGAGCATGCTAGGATCAGTAGCCCAGCCAGAACCTGTGGAGTGGAGCCGCTCCAAGCCGTAGCCTCTCATATGTCTTCCGCTGTCAGTTAAAACTCTGTATCGTGCCATGCTGGGATTGATATTTGTCATTCCTTGATGGCCTTGTAAACCATTTGTAGCACTGATGTGCCTGATTGTGTAATGATTTCCATTATGTTACACTGTTGTAACGTGCGGCCAGTTATCTTGGGATGGCGCACGGGACGACTGCCTCTCTGGTGATATGTGCCAGGCAGGGGTGTCACAAAAACCCTGACGTGCGGTACCCATTTGTCAGAATTTTAATAATACAAAAAACGATGAAATTTGTAAAAAAAACATACCCTACGCTTTTTGCAGAAAAGCCCCCGCGTTTACCAAAAATTACTATTCGCTCTCCTTCTCATGATAATATGTACATGAAATATATGCGCGTCGACGAGTAGGTTCCATTCCGTGATCGGTTTCGAGTTTGGTCGACTCTGACTATTTAATTTTGGATCCAAACTCGCAAAAACATTTGACGAATTTTGTCAAATTCGTCGCACTCACCATCCGTTTCAATTTCCCTTTGACGAGTAGATGGATATCACCCTTCCAAACAACTTTCATGTTTTAACGGCTGGTCCTCATTATGTTTTACCGGAAGATAATCTGTAGTAGTTTTAACATCCAGTGTTATGTCTTTTGCCTTTTATTTTCCTGTAATATAGTGGTCAATATGTACGAACAACTTCTATGTAATCCTATAGATAAATTCGGACACATTTTATATTACTCCCACTATTAAAAACACACTATACTAATGAAATCAACTACTATAAGAAAGATTCGCATTGTTACACCTAATACTACTACACATAATAATCCAACGGGCGCGGCGTGCCTCTGCGCGCATCTTCCTAGTAAATTCATCACAAGGGACGATCTGGAGAACTCGACGTGTCTCCAAGACGATTGTTTCAGCGTCAGATGCGATGCCAGCGTCACCAAGGTTATCCAGACGCGGCACAACACACATCGATCTGTGGCGGTGCCGCCTTCAGACATGGCTCGTCAGTTTGGTCGTATTTTGGAGACCGGGGAGGCTGGAGACGTGACTTTCGAGGTGTGCGGAGAGACCTTCGTGGCGCATAGGCAATTGCTCGCCGCTCGGTCCGCCGTGTTCATGGAGCAGCTGTTCGGTCCGATGAAGGCGACCAACGCAAAGTGTGCTACTAGGAAAAATTGCGCGGCGACACGCCGCGCCCGTGTGGTAAAATTTAAATTTGGAAATGCCCTTACTTTAAAAGTACAGAAATTTGGAAATCATTGTAATGCAAAGAGAGCTTACGTTCGAATAATTGTTTAGATTTCGGGAAATGACGTGTGGTAAAATGAAATTCAAATTTTTGGGAAATATCCTATTTTAGAAAGTGTGGGAATTTGATAAATTTTTGAATTTGTGGTAGATGTTTAATTTAGCTCAATAATTATAGGAAATACATTATATGTGATTTTAATCCAATCCATAATTAGGGGATATGATTTTGTATTCTCTACAATTATTAATCTAATAAAGCGTTTGTGAAAAAAAATTGCTTTCATATATTTATAAGAAGTGTAGTTGGATCTTTTTTTTTTAATGTTGGCCCTTTTATGGATTTTGGAAACATGTCAGTTTTTTGGCCATAAATAGCAAGTATTTTTTTATTCTATTTGGTTGGATATGTTGTTCATATTTTTCAGTTTGATAGGTTCAAATTTTTTTTTGAACACTTTTTATTTTATGCAAATTGGTTTAGTAAAATGGTCCTACCTGTTAGGAGTGCAACTTTTTTTGTAAATTTATTTTTTTAAAGGGATATTGTTCATGTTAATTTGTCTGATGTAGTGAAATATTATCGTATGGAAATTATACTTTTTTTAATGCATATATTGTGTGGAGAGTTTGGGAATATGTTTATTATTATTTTTTTTATATGTTGTTTGCATTTTTTTGGAACGCAATTTTTTTTGTAAATATATTTTTAAAAGGGATGTCGTTCACGTTAATTTGTTTTGTGTAGTGAAATATTATCGTTTGCAATTTTTTTAATGCATCTATTGTGTGGAGAGTTTGAAAATATGTTAAATTTGAATTTTTTTTCCATACATTTTTTTGCATTTTTTCAGAATAACAAATTAAAGTTATGGTTTTTCATAATTTTTAGTATTTATTTATGATTGTTAAATTCATATTGTGTGGTGTGGAGGTTATGCCGAACGGGTATACCTGCCACGGTGGATAAAACCTGGCCCACCAGGGAGGCCCATCAGATAAAGCCGGAGGGCTTAATGGAGAAGGCCTCATGGGCTTAGGCGCAAGGATAAGCTCTGGGCTGGCTTAGTGACCTGTACACATACTTGTCTTGAGTGAATTATAGCAGCACGTAGGATCTCGCCGCCGTTGTGAGATCCGAAGCTGGGTAAAATCGTGTGTGCAATCCCGTCACTGGAACCCTCCACGTTCTTCCCCACCTCCTCTACGGTACGTATGAATACTTCTAGTAGTTCCGCGTTACCAATACCTCGACAGTTGGCGCCCACCGTGGGGCCCAAGGCGTCGGGAGTTTTGTTTCAGGCGGGAGCATTGGGCGAGATCGGCAAGACTATGGCGGTTGGTCGCGCCCGCATCATCAACAACTTTGGGTGCATCGAAGACGACGGTCCTACGTCTCAGCAAACGACGCACTGGTGTCAAGCTTCGTCGTCCCCTTCGGCACCATCAACATCTTCATGGGTTTTACGGCTGAGGCGTATGGATTCCCCAGGGGATCCGCCGCCTTTTGGCCCACCCACCACCCCATCGATTATGCAATCGAGCAACAACACAGATCGGATCAGGCCTTTGTCTATCGCGATCTGAGTGACTCTGATACCCAAAGCGATTCTGGCTCCAGCTCTTATGAGCTTATGGAGCCCGCCTCTCGCTTTGTCGGTGTCATTGACGCATCTGGCCCTAAGCCGGCCGAATCTGACCCTGAGTCAATATTACCTGCCTTACAGACAGGAGCAGACTCAGAAGCCGGATCTGATGGCACCGCTCCAATGGCGGAAGATTCAGATCTCGATGAGCATAAGGAGGAAGACTTCGCAGCACAGGTTGCCGCGCGAGGCTATGGCTCATCCGATCCAAACGAAGTCTTAATGACTTTCCCGGCACAGATAGCTCTAAGGATGGTGCGGCCGCGGCTAAGCCAGACGAGGCTGAAGTTTCCTCTAGCATCAAACACATTGGTGACAAGGCGGAAAAGCCAGAGGATGTGCTGGACCCTAAAAGGCCTCCCCCGGCTGCGCCTATTGAAGAAGACCTGGAGCGGTCAAAGGAGGAACACATGCGCGCATTGGAGCTTCTCAAAACACCTTTGGGACCAAATCCAACCGCGGTTGAACTTGAGGAAAGACGGAAAGCGCTCCTGGCTGAGACTGAAGTCAACATCAAGTATAAGTTGTCCCTCCTGAACAAGGAAAAAGAGTTAATCCTAGTTGGAAAGGCTCTAGAAGAGGAAGAGTACCAGCGTGAGCGCGATGTTGAGAAATTCCGCAAAATACGAAGTATACGTGACCCTCTTCTGCATCGGGATCTGCAGGGAAACTTCGAGAAGACTTCTGCCCAAAAGCCTTTAAAGCCTTGGCAGAAATACTCTTTCAGAGTTAACCCTGATGGAGTCATATTCTTCTCCACCCCGCCAAAAACCTAGAGGCGGCCAGGGAAATCATGGGAGACGAAGCAGTTCCAATTGAAGAGCGCCACCATTATTCTAAAATGCTCATCGAAAAGGCGGTAGAGCAGCAGGCTAAGGCGGACTCAAACTCAAAACTGGCGGACGACACGCGTCTTTGCAAGACAGCCGTTGCCGGCGGTGGAGATCCAGAGGAACCAGCTGGTTCCAGTAGCCATGGCAATAAGGGTAAGACCTAGGAAGGACAAAGTTCCTGACAAACACAGGGATGAGTCAAAGACTGGGTCCAATCGCCATAGTGACAAAGGCAAGGACGACCACCGGCAAAGGATAACACACGCCATAAGAAGAATGATCCGCCTCGCCGTGAAAGAGATCAAGACAAGGGGAAGGACGCACGGCGTGGGGTGACCGGCTTAACATGCCACCTCCGCCCGCAGCACGGGCAAGAGACGAAGGAAATAGGGCAACAGAGATCCGCCTCAAAGGCGATCTCGCTCCCGCTCCCCTCATCGCCAAAGCCGTCAGGAGGAGCCAAGGCGTAGCCAATCCAACAAAGGCCAGCCAGGGAAAACACTCATATCTCAGACGCCCGCATCCGTCTCGATGAGATTAAAGCGGCCAAAGAGAGTCTTACCTGGGCCCTGTGCTTTGGACCGGCGATTCGCAAGGTGCAACTCCCATCCTCGCTAGGCAATGTCAAGAAAATTGTGGACAAGTACAATGGCTGCCTGATTACATCCACGCCGTTGGTATTAATGACGGTGATTACAATGCAGCTGTACGTTTTCTTCCACTCATGTTGGAGGGAACGGCCCGGTTATGGATCGACACTTTGCCAGAAAAGAGTATCCACAATTGGCAAGACATGCAGAAAACATTCATGCAACACTTCTCATGCACATACAAACGTCCAAAGGCTTACTCAGATCTACTAAAGTGCGCTCAAGTGGAGGGGGAGTCAAGCAGAGCTTTCATAGCTCGATGGACAGAGACAAAGAATGCATGCGAAGACGTTTCTGAGATCCAGGCCATACATGCTTTTATGAACAGCCTGAAGAAAGGCAACATGATGAGATATATGTTAGCCAGCCAAAACATCAAACACCTCGGCGAGCTCTTAGACAGCGCGAACAATTACGCTGCAGCAGAAGACGACGCTCGAGCTGACGACGGTGATCTGCGCATGGACATAGCTGTTAACCCGGAAAAGCGAAACAACAATCAAAGCCGGAAAAAGAAGAAGCCAACGATGCGCCAGGACCATCAAAGGAGGTAGCCTTTGCCAATAAGAAGGGTGGCCAGAGCGGGGCTAGCAGATGGCAGAAGAAGGCGATGACAGTCAAGGGTCAAGACCCATTAAAATCACCTATGACGACATCAAAGATGAACCTTGTGCCCATCATAGCAAGCTTGGCAAATGCACCCATACCAACAGGCAGTGCCGCCTTAACGATGATATCAAGAAGGATCCGGACGCTGGCTTCAAGGCAAAACAGTTCAAGCGCAAGAACCGTAAAGACAAGAAAGAGCAGAAGGACAACGAGGAAAGTGCTTCGGAGCCGGAAGATCAGGAGCCAAAGCACAAGAGGAGCAACAAGTTTCCAAGGGTCGAAACAAGCCTTGTTACTTTCCTTGCCACTCCTTCGGCCAAAAAGGAAAAGGCAGCCTGGAGGGAACTCAATGCCACTATGCCAGGTTCCCCAGTATCTCAACTGGTCCGAGCACCCCATTACATGGGACCGCAACGATCATCCTGATCATATTCCACAGAACCCAGGGAATTACGCGCTCGTTGTAAACCCAATTGTGCAGCAATGCAGGCTTTCTAAGGTGCTTATGGATGGAGGGAGTAGCATCAACATCCTCTATCTTGAAACCTTAAAGCGCATGCGCCTTTCTGAGACACAGCTAAACATAGCACAGTCAAGTTTCACGGCATAGTGCCAGGCAGGCAGGCCAGTTCTATGGGAACAATGTCTTAGACGTCACCTTCGGTGACGAAACAAACTATAGGACTGAGGAAGTTGCCTTTGAGGTGGTGGTTCAAAAGTGCGTATCACGCAATCTTTGGCCGCCCAGCCTTTGCCAAATTCATGGCACGCCCGTGTTACATCTACAGCAAGCTCAAATACCTGGACCAAACGGCGTCATCACGGTCAATGGCGACTTCAAGAAGGCGAAGGAATGCGAAGCAGGAAACGCCGTCTTAGCAGAAGCAGTCATCAGCAAGAAGAGCGAGCAGTACAAGAAAGAAGTTAACACCAATGAAATGCCGGATGGTAAGAAAGCCTCCTTGCGCCTCGGATGTCACTTTCAAGGCCAGCTCAAACTCGAAGAAGATCGTGCTGGATGCCGATGCAAGCAAGACGACAACATAGGGCGGACCTCAGTGACGCATAGGAAGGCGCGCTCGTCAAGTTCCTCCGTGAGCAACGGGATATTTTTGCATGGTCACCATCAGACATGCCAGGAGTACCCCGGGAACTTGCCGAGCACAGCCTTAATGTCGCCAAAGGTGCCAAGCCAGTAAAACAAGGTCTTCGTCGCTTGGTCCAGAGAAGAAGAAAGCAATAGGAAAAGAGGTAGCTCGGCTTAGTGCCGCTAATTTCATTAGAGAGGTTATCCACACAGATTGGCTAGCAAATCCTGTATTAGTACCTAAGAAGGACGTGAAAGACTTGCGCATGTGCATAGATTTCACCGGCTTAAACAAAGCCTGTCCTAAAGACCCCTTCGCATTGCCGCGAATTGATCAGGTCGTAGATGCTGTATCAGGTTCTGAATTACTATGCTTTTTGGACGCTTACTCTGGCTACCACCAAATTAAGATGAAGGAGTCTGACCAAATTAAGACTTCCTTCATCACACCTTTCGGAACGTTTTGCTACATAACTATGCCTTTCGGGCTTAAAAACGCTGGCTCAACGTACCAACGGTGCATACAACGTTGCCTACACGATCAAATAGGCCGCAATGTTCACGCTTATGTCGATGACATTGCCGTTATGTCGCGAAACGCGGCGATCTCATCGTTGACCTTCAAGAAACCTTTGATAACTTGAGAAAATATAACATGAAGCTAAATCCGGGAAAATGCTTTTTTGGCGTCCCAGCAGGAAAACTTTTAGGCTTCATTGTTTCAGAAAGAGGTCTTGAGGTTAACCCAGAAAAGATTCGAGCTATCATGGACATCAAAAAGCCTACTTGTCTTAAAGATGTCCAAAGGCTCGCAGGATCTGCAGCAGCTGTAAGCCGATTTATTAGTAGGCTTGGGGATAAAGCTTTACCCCTATACAGGTTGTTGAAGAAAACTAAGACGTTCGTCTGGACTGAAGAGGCAGATGCAGCCTTAGCACAGTTAAAAGACGCCTTAGTTTCAGCACCAATATTAGCGTCTCCTCTACCACAAGAGCCGATGCTACTTTACATGGCGGCTACCAACTAGTTATTAGTGCAGTGGTTGTTGTTGACGAAAGGAAGAGGGCAAGGAGCTACCGGAACAAAGGCCGGTATATTATATCAGCGAAGTCTTCTCCGAATCCAAACAACGATACCCTCACTATCAGAAGCTGGCTTATGGAGTTTTCTTCGCAGCCAGAAAATTACGCCATTATTTCCAAGAGCACCCAATCACGGTAGTCAGTAAGGCGCCATTGGGTGACATTATAAACAACACCGATGCCACTGGACGTGTGGCTAAGTGGGGAATTGAATTGGCAGCCTTCGACATCCAGTACAAGCCACGTACAGCCATCAAATCCCAGTCCTTAGCTGATTTCATCGCAGACTGGACAGAAGCAATGGATGAACTTCCCCTCCCTGACGAAGAATATTGGGTTATGCACTTTGACGGCTCCAAAATGTTGCAGGGATCGGGAGCTGGCGTGGTACTGAAGAACCCTAAAGGAGACAAGATGTGCTATGTCTTGCAGATACACTTCAATGCCACTAATAATGTTGCAGAATACGAGGCTCTGTTGCATGGATTGCACGTCGCAAAGGATTTGGGCATTAGCCGTCTTTTGTGCTATGGCGATTCAGACCTCGTTGTTCAACAGTTAGAAGGGGCATGGGACGCGAAGAGCCCTACAATGGCTGAATACCGACGCACGGTAGACGAGTTTGGTCGGTGTTTTATCGGCTTAGAAGTCAAGCATATCAAAAGGGAGGAAAATGAAGCAGCGGACGCCTTAGCCAGAATGGGCTCGAAAAGATCGAAGGTGCCCTCCGATATATTTTGGAGCACCTGTACGTGCCGTCTATTAAAGGCGGAGATGAGGATGACCCCATGGCTTCGCAGTCTGTTTCCGTCATGCTGGTGAAGCCAGATTGGACACAGCCCTACATAAATTTCCTCCTTAACAAGGAAGAGCCAGAGGATGAAGTATTAAGGCGGCAAGTTGTGCGCAGAGCTAAGGCATACACAATAATAAATGGAGAGCTATACAAGCGGAGTACCACAGGTGTATATCAACGATGCGTTTCGCCGGAAGAAGGACAGAGATACTAGAAGAGATCCATGGTGGATGTTGCGGTCATCATGCCTCTGCCCGAGCAATTGTCGCCAAAGCTTTTAGACATGGATTCTACTGGCTCACAGCAAAGCAAGACGCAGAAGAACTCGTCAAGAATGCGTTGGATGCCAAAAGTATGCAAGACAGCCAAAGATGCCAGCCCAGGAATTGCGCACCATTCCAATCACGTGGCCATTTGCGGTCTGGGGACTGGACATGGTAGGTCCATTCAGGACTGCGCGAGGCGGCGTCAAACATCTCTTAGTTGCGGTGGATAAATACACCAAGTGGGTTGAAGCTAAGCCCATAAAAAAGCTTGATGGGGCAACAGCCAAGAAGTTCGTCATTGAGGTTATAACGAGATTTGGCGTCCCCCACAGTATCATTACGGACAATGGGACAAACTTCGCCGTAGGAGAACTGGCAAAGTACTGTGGTGAAGTTGGTATTCGTTTGGACTTAGCATCTGTGGCTCATCCACAATCGAATGGCCAAGTTGAGCGAACCAACAGTATAATCTACAGGGAATAAAGCCAAGATTAAGTGCCTTTGCATAGAGCAGCTGGAGCATGGGTAGAAGAATTACCTGCTGTCTTATGGAGCATACGCACAACTCCAAGCAGCGCAACAGGCTATACCCCTTTCTTTCTCATATATGGCGCTGAAGCGGTACTCCCAACGATGTCCTGCACGACACACCTCGTGTAACAGCCTACGTTGAAGCAGACGCAGAAGAAGCCAGACAGGATGGCTTAGACCTTCTCGAAGAAGAGCGTGAGATAGCGCTTCAGCGCTCCGCCATTTATCAGCAGAACATGCGGCGTTACCACAGTCGCAAGGTAAGACGGAGATCGTTTCGAGAAGGCGATTTGGTGCTTCGCCTTGTTCAGCAAAAGGAGCACAAACTATCTCCCATATGGGAAGGACCCTTCGTTATCAGCAAAGCGCTTAAGAACGGGGCATATTATCTTGTGGACCTCCGTGATATCGAGAAGAAAAGAAAAGAGGCCGCAAAAGGAAAAGGAACGAAGAAGCATGCTCAAGGAGACGAAACGTCCTTGGAACATTGAGCAGCTACGTCCTTTTTACACTTAGCAATTCTATTGTAATCACACCATATATGATTATGAAATAAAAGTCTTTGGTTCCCTCAATTATTTTTATGCATGAGTTCTCGCCGTCTTTTATTTCCATTTGATCATATATTTCGATAAAAATATCAATGTTAACCCGAATTGGCTTCGTGCTTGTGGTTACTCACATGATGCTTTTGCCTTAAGGCCTTACAAAAATTAAAATTGCATCCGTCTAAGAGTATTTATCTGATCGCATATATGCTGGCTTGTCTTAGTAGATGCTTTACGCACCAAAAGCCGGCGCCGTTTCTGTGTTTAAACAGTTTGGTTACTAACCCTGTTGCCAGCGAAGTGTTCCGTGCTTTAGGTTCTGCCAGCATACGAAAAGGCTAAAGCATATAAGCCAGAAAACTTGAAGACGGATAAGGAGCATAGTTTGCAAGCCTTTTAAAAATAAGTGCATGCGTTGCAAAACAAACATGTTCAACAGATAAAAAGGCTCCTGCCATTACAAAACATAACTTAACAAGTCTTTTGTGCCATCTTTCATGACACGCTTAATGCAAAGTTTTTCCTGCATCTTATGCAGGGGACTGAGGAGGCGAAGGCACAGGGGACTTGGATGGATCCAGCGTAGCTTCAGACTCGCCTTCTTCTTCTTCTTCATTTCCGTCTTCTGACTCATCGCCATTGCCAGTGGTGGGGCTTCGGCTTCGTCATCAGACACGTCGTCAGGACGGGGAGGCACAGGCTTCTTGGAGAAGAAGATAGACAAGTCTACCATCTCCGCAACGCTGAGGCAAAGCCAGAGACAGAGGCATAGACCTTTTCTTTGACGAGCTCGTTGCCGTCTCTGTCCTTGGCTGGGAAACACTTGATAACGCGCCACATGTTGACTCGGGGTAGTGGCCGCGAACAAGTCCTAGAGCAAGTTTTGCTCCGCCTCTAGCTGCTGAGCGAAGACGCTCCACCACCTCTGGGACGCAGTTCTGAAGAAGTGGCAGCAAGTTGCTGGTGTTTGTCACTTGGGGCAGCTGTTTTGGGAAGATGTTGGCAACAACGTCTCTTCCCGCAGCATACAGCCCTGACACAATCTCGCCACACTCCAAGATAAGCTCCAGGCGCGTCTCAGAGGTAAGCCTTTCCCCAAATCCAGCTGGAACTGAGGAAGGGAGGAATGGAAAAAATTAAGGCGCATTGAACTGTTTGAATAAAGGCGAAAAGTGACAGAAAGTGCGAGAAGTAAAGAAGAAAGACTACTTAGCAGTTTCTCGTCAATGGCGGTGCTCTCATCAGCTTGGCGTTCAAGACGACCTTGTAAGCTCTGGATTAGGAGCCCATCCTTTTCAGCCTGTCGCTGCAGTTTCAAAGTTCTGCCTTCAGTGCGTTCTGTCCTTCAGCGGCGCTGTCTTGGACGGCTTTAAGATTGGCCTCGGCCGTCTTTCGGTTCTCCTCCAGTTGCTTAAACAAGGCGGCATTTTCCCGCCTTACCACTTCTATATCGCCAGTCTCGCTGACGATCTGTTTTGCCTTCGCCACAACAGCTGCGCAAAACACATTGCATGTGTTGAGCATCTTATGTCTTAAAATGAACTAAAGTCACATTGCATGTGAAAGAACAACATTTACCTTTGTTCGCCTTATTTTCGGCGACGGCTTGCTTGAGCACTTGCCTTTGGTTACTCAGTGAGTACCATAGATCGCATGTAAGTTGCTCACTGCTCTGCTAAGGCAAGGGTAGTAGTAAGTAAGAAAGGTAAAGCAGTAAGGTATGGCTACAATGGGCTTGGGGACTGAGTCTTTATCACATTAAAGAAAGGCCATTACGTCGGCTTAGTCAAAGCACAACGTAATGCCCGGGGACTAGTATGTACATAAAGACGGAATGTTTACCTGCATCATGGCCTTCAAGGCTTTGTAGCTCTTCTTCATTGTGACGTACAGCTCGTCACAATTATCTTCCAGTTCAAGATGGTCAATGTTGGCCAACTGGCCTTAGCTTCGGAGGCGGCTCGTTGCGCTCCTTCTCATCGGCAAGCATGGCGGCGATGTTGGGTAAGATGTACCCCTCGTCGTCAAAGAGCTCTTGCTTCACCATGTTGCGGATAGCCTCACGAGTAATGGGCTCGTTCGGCTCTTCTGACTGAAGTACCGCCGCCTTCCCAGCAGCGGCAGCCCTGGCCAACTTTTCAGTTTCCGTCTTATCAGGTAAGACGGCTGAGTCCAGATCTATATGATGATCTTCAGATGGGCCTGGGGCTGTCTCTTGTTGAACGGAGGGAGTGGGGGGAGCGATGGCTGGAGAAGGCTCAGTCTTTCTTTGCCTGGAAGAAATTACTTTCTTCCTCTTGAGAGGTGCAGTTGGTTTGATCCTGCAAATCACATACAAAATAAGATAACATTCATAGACATTGTTCGCCTTACTAAAGAAATTGAGGTTCGGCTTACTTCTGTACTGGAGCATTGAAGGCCGCATCTTCATCGTCCTCAATGTCGAGCACTTCGGCGTTAACAGGGATGGCTTTCTCACGCTTCCGCCTTTCTGCTGCTGAAGTTGCTGCAGTAGCTCCTGAAGCCTTTCGTTTCCGAGTCTTTGGGGCTCGGGTGCCGCTTCAGGCACGTAAAACAAAGGAGCCAGCAGATTATCCGGCAAAAGGGCGAGCTGAAATCAAAAGTGGTGTTAGTAAGGCAAACATTGTGGAAGTATAAAAACAGTAGTGGTAAATGCCTTACCTTTGGAGCTGGGTTGGCGGCTGTGTACATAGGACGCTGCTCTGTCAGCTGGATCCTTTCCTTGGCAATCCTCTTAAAGCGATACACAAGGGCGTCTTGCGTAAGGTCACTCTCACTAACACGGAGGGGATCTTTCTTCTGGTCCGTGTAGTGGCACATGAGTCCTTTGCGATCTTTCAAAGGCTGGATTCGTCTTGACAACCAACATAGGATGGTGTCTGCGCCCGTGAGCTTGGGCACAGCAGTCTTTGTCAAATACTCAATCCGCCTTTGCATGCGACGGAGGTTGTCAGGAAGGACCTTCAGTGGTTTCTCGCCCCAAGAAGGCGAGGCTCCGCAGGCAAAGGAGAAAAGCGAGGAAGTCCTATGTCTTTGCCTACTGGCGCCATGTCTTTGCAGTAGAAGAAGGAGCTATTCCAGCCTTTAATGGAATCTATTTTTGGCGCCTTAGGATACCAGTCTCTGCCTCTACGAAGGTTGATGCTAACTGTTCCTAAGGAAAGCAGTTCTTCCTTCTCTGTTTGGCGCTTGCAAGTAAAGCAGTACTTGAAGAATTCTAAGCTGGGCTCTATGCCTAGTATCCTTCGAATAAAGCCATAAAGCCAGCTATGTACAAGATACTATTGGGGCCTACGCTGTGAGGCTGAAGGCCATAGTAGTCTAAGACTGATTGGAAAAAAGGATGCGGAGGCAAAGACAAACCGCGGAGGAGATGTGAGACGAGGAGCACTCGTTCATCGCCGGCGGGATCTGGAGCAGGGTGGCCGTACGCTGACCGCCAGTGGCATTTCTCCTGTGGTGGAGGATGCCCTCCTTTTCCAGCTGCGTGAGGTCCGCGTCGGTGATGGTGGAAGCTGCCCAGTTGCGGGATGATGCTTCCTCTCCCTCCTCCTCTGCCTCCGCCGCATCGCCCTCGTCGGAGGGCTGGGCATTCTTCTCTGCTTCAATGGAGGTGGCCGCAGAACTTGTCGCCGCTGCCGCGCGAGATGCAGATGCATCCGCGGTGCTCGATCCCCTCATGGCCAGATCTTGTCCCTCCGCCGCCGCCGACGCCGTTGCCGTTGCGCTCCCGCGGTTGCATCGGAGCTCTCCATGGGGGGTGCGTAGGTGGTGGTGGAGGAGCTCGCCGGAGTTCAGATAGGATGGGCGAGGAGGACGATGAACAGGAAATGAACCGATGGAGAAAATCAGTTCCCCTTTTATGGGGGCCGTGCGCCGCGATTAGTGCGGTGAGATAACGCTCGCGTGATTTCGCCACGCGTCCCGCAACGGTCAGTTAGTGGGCATCTTCTCCCGCACGCCTCGGAGATCGTGTGCGGAAAAATAGCAGTAATGGCGGCACAACGTCTCTCTGCTGTCCAGACTGTCGTGGACTGGCTTTGACTGCGGTGACGTCATGACAAGACTCAACGCTGACAGAATCTTTCTGCCAGATTGTTCAAGTGCAGGAGAGTTCGGCTTAATCCTTAAGGCAGACTGAATGTCTCATTTTGGAATGCTCCAAGCTCTTCTGTCCGCCTTGCACAAAGGCGAAAGCCCGTGTTTCACAAAGACGGCAAACGAAGAACTTAAACCTTTCCGGGGACTACTGTGGAGGTTATGCCGAACGGGTATACCTGCCACGGTGGATAAAACCTGGCCCACCAAGGAGGCCCATCAGATAAAGCCGGAGGGCTTAATGGAGAAGGCCTCATGGGCTTAGGCGCAAGGATAAGCTCTGGGCTGGCTTAGTGAAGTCCAAGACGAAGGCCTGGCTGCGTTCGCCTTAGGGAGCAAGTTAGGGTTTGTTACCGTGTTAGTCTAGGACTCGTGATCTAGGTCGGTTAAGGCTTTCCTTGTAGGGGAAGGCTTGGCGCCTTTATAAGCCAGCCTTCCAGCAGCCTTAGGGCAACGCATACAACCTCATTGTAACCTGTACACATATTGCCTTGAGTGAATTATAGCAGCACGTAGGATCTCGCCGCCGTTGTGAGATCCGAAGCTGGGTAAAATCGTGTGTGCAATCCCGTCACTGGAACCCTCCACGTTCTTCCCCACCTCCTCTACGGTACGTATAAACACTTCTAGTAGTTCCGCGTTACCAATACCTCGACATGTGGAGAGTTTAAAAATATGTTAAATTTGATTTTTTTAACGTACTGTTTGTATTTTTCGGGATGAAAAAATTAAAAAGTTGTGGTTTTTCATAATTTACAGCATTTATTTATGACACGCCGCACCCATGTGGTGGAATTCAAAATTTGAAAATGTCAACATTTGTAAATTGTGTAGATTTGGGAATTGTTAGTACGTAAAGAGAGTTCATGTTTGCAAATTGTCTAGATTTCGAGAAGTAGGCAAATTAGAAAGTTATTTAGATTTTTTTTAAACGTTTGTAAAGTGGTTAGTTTTGAAAGGTAGTTGGAATTTTGAAATATTCGAAATCAGAAATGTCTGTTTTCGTAACTTGTTTAGATTGCAAAATTGTTGGAATTCAAAAAATATATATGTTGAGAACTCGTTTAAATTGGCTGAAATTGTCAAATGGGGGAGCTATTTATGATTAAATTGTTTGTACATTTAGTAAATGCTCAGATTTTGTAGACATGTTGATATAATGGTAATATTAGTGAATACCGTCGTGTGGAAAACTCAAATTTGGAAATGTCCACAACTAAATGTACTGAAATTTAGAAAATGTTTACACTTGACCAATTACACCCTACCTAATTTAAAATTGGTTTAAATTTCTTTGGGAACAGCGTGGTATGGAAAATTCAAGTTTGGAAATATGTGCATCAAAATTTCTTTAGTTTTGAATATAATGAAATTTGGGAGATGTTTGCACTCTAATTTTATTTAAATTTCGGTTTTTG
This sequence comes from Poa pratensis, assembly GCA_947311845.1. Taxonomy (NCBI): domain Eukaryota; kingdom Viridiplantae; phylum Streptophyta; class Magnoliopsida; order Poales; family Poaceae; genus Poa; species Poa pratensis. The sequence continues at coordinate 27,865,977 of CAMZMU010000118.1, forward strand.
AAATACCGTCGTGTGGAAAACTCAAATTTTGGAATTGTGCACGGTGCATTGAAATTTTGCACGGTGCACTGAAATCTAGAAAATGTTTGCACCTTGCTTATTTACACCTTGCCTAATTAAAAAAATTGTTTAAATTTCAGTGGGAAACACCGTGGTATGGAAAATTTAAATTTGAAAATATGTGCGTCAAAATTTCTTTAGTTTTGGATAAATATTTGTTTAAATTTCAGTGGGAACCCGTAGTATGGAATATTCAAGTTTGGAATTTTGTGTGTCAAAATTTGTTTAGTTTTGAATAAATTGAAATTTGGGACAGTTCTGCATTTTGAATTTACTTAAATTTCAGATTTTAAAAAGAAGAAGGAGAGGGGAAAAAAGGGCCGAGCTGGCCGAGCCAGCTGCGCAGCAGCCAGCCCGGCCCATCAGGCGGCCCAGTTGGCAAGCCCACCCCAGCCGCGATGTCACGTCGACGTCAACGGCGGCTGAGCTCTGCCGCGGCGGGGCAGAGCTCGCCGGCGGCGCGCCGCTGCGTTCCAGGACGCGAGCCTGGGCGCGACAGACGCGCCTCGACGCGGCGCGCCCGAAAGTGGCGGCGCCGCCAGGCTTTGGTCGCCGAACCGGCGGCGCCTCGGCGGCCGATCTGCGGCGAGGAGATGGAGGTCGTGCCGGCGGAGCTCGGCTTGTGCGCCGATCTGGCGAGAGATCAGCGAAACGGCGGCAGAGCGCGGCGGCGCCCGCGGCGACCTCGGCGACGAACTCCAGCTCGCGCGAGAGGGGGGGGGGGGGGGGGTCTGCTGATGTTTTTTCTCAAAGGCCCCTGAGGTTTCCGGTAAATGTAATTAAGTCCATTTCTTCGGGAAAGTGTGAGCTGCGGCGCTATTTGTCGATCTGTGGGGTGTTTTTCTGCAAATCGACGCGGAGAGTAGCGGCCGCGCCGTCGACGAACAGTGCGTATGGGACGACGTGGCTCAATCCTGTCCGTCCATTTCGCTATCGGACGGCGCAAAAAATGTGGGTGACGTGGAGGGTTGGAGGGGAGGCCCAAACGGGTGAGGTTTGATATATTGATAGATACGGATCGATGACATGGAAGCCAGAGTTTTCAAGACCATGCTCCACTTTATTTACACGGACACGCTGCCTAATATAGATGATGGTGAGATCGCAGAGATGGCTCAGCATTTGTTTGTGGCGGCGGACAGGTACAATCTGGAGAGGCTGAAGTTGATTTGCACGAATATGTTGTGCAGCTCCATGGATGTAGGTACGGTGGCAACTACATTGGCACTTGCTGAGCAGCATGATTCTGACAAGCTTAAGGAGGTCCTCGCGTCTCTCTCCATGACCGGCAGCTGCTGTCCGGTGATGAATGGAGAAGGTGGCCGCGCAGTTGGCTGCTGCCCAGACACGTCGTTAGCACGGTCGATGGCGAGCAGAGGGGCCGGTGAGGGGCTGTTGGAGTCCCGTCGGCGTTTCGGTGTTTGTGTGCGCCTCCATGGCACTGCTCTACACGAATCCGGCAGCTGGGGGTGCGGGGATACATGACTATCAGTGAAACCGAGCCAATCTCGGTCACGGCGGCGTGTATACGTCTTACCATGTCCAAGGCATCGTTCTTGCAGCTCTAACCCCCTTGCCCGGGCTGTTTCGGAGGAAACCCCAGATCTGGACTTCCCAGATCGGACGATGACGACACGCAACGCCGTTATCCCTCCTAGGGGTATCGTCTTGAAGCATGTGTTGGTTGGGAGGGTCAAGAGGTGGAGCAGCGTGGTTTCTTATGTGTTAAAGACGGCGGGCCTCGGCAACGTGGCCCTACGGGGTCTTGGCGGCAGAGTCGTATTGATGGACGTTATGCAGAGGCCCATGGATCAGCTGGTGGGCGCTGGTGTGAGTCTACGGCATATGGCCTTAATGGTATGATCTACCCAATTGCCAGGATGGTGTGGCGTCGTGGCTTCGGGTGTTTTGAAGTATACTGTTGCGAGAGCATTGTTGAATAAATTTATAATAAAAGCTGTATGCATCTTTTCGATGTAGATGTCACGATCTCATCATGTTTTTCAAAAATATAAAGCTGATGTCCTTTGAGAGAAAAAAATAGAACATGCGAAAGTTCCGTGGGTTGCTTTCAATTGTTTTGATGTAATTCACACCGGAGCGTCTTGGAATTAGTGCATGAATATACTCAAGAGTCAAAAAGAAGTACATGAAAATCGTTTCCAAGCATTTTTGGGGGTGAAGTATTTGCGAATAATTTTTGGGGCACAGTAAATAATGATTGATGGTGCTGAGCTAAGTTTTTTTTTTCAAAAATGCTTCACCACCAGAAAAAAAATTGCAATTCATTTTCCGAAAACGAAATTTTAGAGACAGGGTAACATTTCTCTCATGTCTTACAATTCTAATAGTAGTGCATTTCAGTACATTCGTCGACATAAGCCAAAGGCAATATATAAAATTTTCTGTTTCGTAGAGAACATGATTTGCAATCGATGTCATAATAAACAAGTAAGAAATTCACCTCAATGGCAGAAAACACGAGCGAAGTTTGTACTCCCCTGTGGCAGATGCAGAAGGAAGCCTAATTTTCCTGACTACTTGGTCAAACGTCAACCAAACGAAGATCGAGGAGCCCCTGATGGTTTGCGTGTAGATAGGGTGGGTTTCTAGGTGTGTGTGCCCAGGCGGCAGCTCCGAAGACGGTGGCGGAGGCGTCGGTGTATAGGGCTATGTCCTCTCCCTTCTTTCCCTGTTCCGGCGGCGTCGCTGGGGAAGCTGTGGAGGTGGTTTGGTGGCTCTGCTTGGTCGTCGTGGCGGTGGTGGCGGCCAAGCGTTGGCTTTTGGTCCCGGGTCTTCTTCCTCGCCTCGACGACGTCTGCTCCGTCGTCGTCGACGAAGCCTCCGGGGGCTTGTACAGGAGCTTCGTTCTGGGGTGCTCGTGCTCGTCTCTCGTGCAGGGGTTGCGGCTCGCAGGCGGAGGATCTGGCGCGGCTGGGCTGTCCCGGGGGCGGCCGGCGCTGGTTCTGGAGGACGGGATGGCCTGGCCGTGCGTGTTCATCGGGCAAGGTCTCGGCGCTGTGCGGCGAGCGGCTTATGCGGTCGTCTTCAACGATGGTGGTCGTCTTTTCTCCAAGGTTCGGGTTGCTGTGGCCTCTTCTTCTCCGGCGTTCGTCGGCGGCAAGGAGCGGCAGGTGAAGTGGTGGTTCAGCGGCGTTCGTCGCTGCTGTTGCGCGTGCGTTGTGTACGGGCATGTCGTGCTGCGTATGTATATGCTTGTTTTGTATTTCCTTTGAATGTACGCCGTGCTCCCTTCAAAAAAAAAACTTGGTCTCTGGGAACTTTGTATATCAAAGGACGTAGAGGAATCCGGTTGCTTGCCCAGCGCATAAAGAAAGACTCTGCGGTCCTTGTTTTCTCTTTCAAGGAAAGACACTACACTAGCTGGCTTTGCTTATTGTACCATAAGTATCAATTAGGTGGGTGATCCTAAGATTATCTTTCCATCAAAGTATAATACTAGCTCAAAGAAAGGATAATTAGTTGGTGCCTCTCTTAGTGCGAACTAATTAGCTGCCTTGAGGTTGGTTGCTTTTCCTTTTGCTTTTTTCTGCTGCGGAACATTAACCTTTGAAAGATGAAACCATGCTCCAAGCAAGGTATTTTTTTTCATTATTCAGAACAAAAAGCAAGGCATGTAAAGTTGTAAACAAACAGCTACTAGTAGTACTAGATGACCCATTGCACCACGGAGGCAAATGCTGGAAGCAAGACGGTACTGTAGCCATAATATTTAAGTGCTTTGCATGTATGTCATTGTCCGCGATTGAGATTTAGGGTTACTAATTGTAAGTGTAGAGTTAATTGGAAGGGTTGCTGAGGCGTTGAATCATTTTGTGTAATTTCTTCTGGCCTCAGCTGACTCCATCGATAGTTTTTTCCTTTATAATGAGCGATCACACCTCTGCTTTGTCCTTATAAGTTTTGTTTGTGTAGTTCCTCTTCATCTTTGGGCTAATTACCTCCATAGTGTCTTCTTATTTGACGTGATGTATAACTGTTTGCTTTATTTATAAACCAAATGGTAACAAATGCACGATTACATTCGAAGGACATGTGTTATATTGTCGTTTTATTGCCAGAAATTCACGTGTCATATTGTCGTTCTATTACTGGAAATTCGGGAAATTCTCCCGAGCAAGAACCTGGGCGGCCCTGGCAGCTTTCCGCTATCTACGAAGTCCTTGGATTCCGCAGAAGGGCGCACCATATCTGAAACTCTAGCAAATAGTGGCCAAAAGTTGTCGTTTTTTTTTACAAGTTTTAGAGTACTTGGCAATTTTAACAACCGTCCATTCGCTCTAATCGAACGGTGATAAAATAAGAGCTACCTGGAACTACTAAATTAAAAGAACCTGAAACTACCTGAAACTACCAATATTATTTTATTTTTAATGAAAAGTAAAAGGGCATTTAGGTAAATCCCACCTTTTCCCATCCCCATATCGGGGCCTCCATCCCCCGTCCCCCAGGAAGAGGATGTGACTATGTGTGAGGTAGCCGGCGACGCGGCGGCGAGGGTTCAGGGTCGGCCCGACCGAGGGCCCGTCGGTGGCGTGGGCGGTGCCGACCGTCACGGCGGTGAAGGTGAAGTGGCCGGCAGCAGCCACAGCCGGCCGCGGGCGCAGTCGCCAGACTTCTCCACCTCCCCGGCAGCAGCTGGTCGCGGGCGCGCCATCGACAGGCGATGCGCCGCCCCTAGTCCCCTTCTTCCTCGAGCCCAAGATGGAGGACGTCCCCACCGTCTGCATCCGCTCGGACCCCTTGTCGCGGGCTCCATCGACGTGCGACGCGCCGCCTGCTCTTCATCTTCCTCGAGCCAAAGATGGAGGCCGTCCTGGTAGTCCCCACCGCCTGTCTCCCTCGGATCCCCTGTCTCGGGCGCCATTGACGCGCCACCCCTGCTCGCTATCTTCCTCGACCATCTTCGTCTCATGCCAGAGTTTTGATTTTTTTTTTCTCAACACAAGGTACTGAGTCCATGCCTGTTCAAGCCATTTTATACATCGTATGATTCACAACTCACGAGAACTGTGATTTGGTCTGACACTATGAAGCATTTTCCAAGATATTGTTCTATTAGCATTTAGCAATGCCTTAGATCATGCAAGAAATTAAACGAGAAAAGAAATTACATAGATACAGGGAATATAAGGTTGGCCTGTCATGTGATTTTCCATGTGGTTTTTTTCTTGACACATGATGGATTGGCAACGTAGTGATTGATGATAAATCATGGTTCTCATTTACAGATCGTTTGTTGGAGATGAAGTACTTGTGACGGTGGCAACTATTGCATTTTGGATGGGGATAGATAAGCCAGATGTTAGATGTGTAATACACTATGGATGCCCTAAGAGCCTAGAATCGTACTACCAGGAAAGTGGGCATTGTGGAAGAGATGGACTGCCTTCATTCTGCTGGCTATATTATCAAAGAAGTGATTTTACAAAAGCTGACTTCTATTGTTTTGAAGCAACAAATGTAAGTGATAAACATACATATATGCAGTTTGTTTTCCTTGTACTGTTTATCTGTTTCATTACCTTATGGTTTATAGTGTTTACTCATCAACAGGCAACGCAAAAGAAGGCGGAGAATGAGAAGATCTATTCTTCCACATGGAACAACAAGGTATTTGATATTTAGTGAACTCATACTTCCTGAAGAAACTGTAAAATAAGTTACTGATAGTTGTAATCTGCAAATGTGTGTGTGCTTACTGCTAGAAAACCTTAGCCACTTCACAAACAATTCATGTCCTGGCAATTACAAATCTAGATTTAAATTGCAAAGATTTTAAGATGCCAACCATGTAATCTTAGGATCAAAGAGGTGATCAAACTAGTGGAGAAGGAGCTGGGGTTTGGTGAAGGCTGCTACTAACCAATGCAAGCAAGGATTAAGTGTCGCTCGACAAGTCGCACGACTTGTCTACTTGTCGGTACCCCAGCGACAAGTTCAAAACCTCGACAAGTTGCGACAAGTTGCGACAAGTCACGACTTGTCGCGCGACTTGTCTACTTGTCGGTACCCGAGCGACAAGTTGCGACAGGTCGACTCGTAATCCTTGAATGCAAGTGTGGTATGCTAATGGAGACCATTACGAATGTCAAAGAGGTGATCAAACTAGTGGAGACCATTACCTGCAGAATATGTATGTGCTTCACTAACTGAATATGTATGCGCTCTACAAATAGCAATCAGTCCTATTTTAGAAAATAAATTGTTACTTCGCTAAACATACACTAGAGGTTCATTGTTCTCAAGTTGATGGGTTCTATTATCCGATAATACTTTGAAACTGGTGATCCTAGTTAGTTAGTAACTGGATTATGTGTGGCTTTTTAACAGCTGGTAACTGAAAAATGTGTATTGTCTTAAAAACACACTGCAAGGCCACAGGTTCAGTGTTCTAAAGGCTTCGCGATTGATATTCCTTTTAATCAGGTTGTTAGTCTTTGTGCCATGTTTTTGTACCGGTCTGATATTGTTATGATTTATTTCAGAGATGGGGAACATTGCCTCTGTGTCTGTGACTCCCGGTGCGCTGGTTTCAGAAGAGAAAACCGGGCAAGCTCCAGCGGTTTAGACGAAGCTGAAGAAGAAGATCTGTTATGCCTGCCTAGCCATGAAGAAATTGAGAGATGAGTGCACTGTGCAGCATGGTGAGTACGAGTGAGGGAAGTGGATCGAAGCCCATTGGCAGTGCTCGAGAGCCGAAGGGTTCAACGTCTGATCCCTCGCTCGACCGCAGGTTCATAGCGGCTCCAAATTTGCTATTTTGAGCACCAACATATGCTGGAGGTGGATAGTGGATACTAGCTTCTGTTAGAGTGGCACCAACTCACTGTTTCATCCCCCCTTGTTCTGTCACTTTCAACTAGCGAATCTCTAGTTTCACTACTGCTTGCTGTATTGAACAAGATTCCTTTTAGAAGCGCCATGATCAGTAAGTGTACCAGCTTATTCTCAGGAACATGTGATAAGCTTGATGAGCTGAAGCGATAAATTGGCACAAGTTAGCTATAAGTCTGTATGTTGTATACATAATGTAAAGAGAATCCGAAACTTCATATTACATGACGCTATTTTACACAACGTAAGGAATGTCATCATTTACATCAAGCAAACCCATCATCACGGTCCTACACTGCCGGCAGCTGAGCTTGCGGTTTTACTTCACATCTTTTTTGACACAGACAGTACATCACCATCTTAACTCTTTTTTTGACACAAAGACAGGTACACCACCATTCCATTACATACGGTACAATGGGACAAACTAGCTCCATGGGATGCTAAGATATGAGCAACAAAATTACAACATCTGTTACAAGAAGAAACTCTAAAACTGATGAAACTAGTATGTAGAAAAAACTTTGCTTCACGGAAGAGGACTCCATGCCGCGCCAAATTTTGATCTCTCGCCTGGAGGGCATTCTTAAGTGCAGTGGCATTCGTTTTCAAAATGATGTTTCCCATTCCAAAGTCAGCAACATATTCGATAGCCTTTAAGATAAGCTGTTATCTCAGCATGGAGAGTATCAGCAACTTCAGAAACTTGGCCCATACCGGTTCCCTGGACTGCACCATCACTGTCCCCCTAGCCTCCTGCTTCTGTCAAAGAACAGAATGAGTCATCAATGTTTTTAGTAGTGCGTTAACTAACCAGTTAAGAACGATGCAACTAAATTGCTTTATTGTGAAATCAGAAAGAGAATGCCATATTTTTTGTCTGTAGAAGTAGCACATGTTGTCTTGTGAGCATTCATTGATATTGTCTAGTTATGCTGGCAATTGGTAACTAGGAGCAGCAGTGGATCAGACAAACGAGAGAAGGGGCTAAAATTGCAGTTGAACATCATTCCCCAACCTATCAAATGCAGTCTGTATAAACTGTCAAAGTATACACTCAACACATATATATTAGCAACATGGTTGCAGTTCTGATACCGGCTACTTACGCTGATAATAAGAAACATCAACTGATCAAACTGTAACACCCCAGGTTTATTTCTACCTGGCAGTGCTACTACACTCAAACTACAACCATTTAAGCAATAATACTGAGTGTAATCCATTCACCTCTAACAAAATACCCGTTCCATGAAGCCTTTTAATACTGACTACTCATCTGAAATAAAATCTGGAGCACAAACACAAATTCTATTTCGGTGCGAAGGCTACTGACTGAACTGAACACTTGTTTCCGGCCGGCCGACTACTCACCTTGATTAGCAATTCCACTGTCCGACTTAGCAATTAACGTTGCACTGTTAGATTACTGATTAGCAATGCCCAGGAAATCGAACCCACACAGCTGCTCCAAACAGCGCATCATAGTCGGCTAAGGCGTAAGGATCACTGCCTGCATCACACGCAGAGCACACAGTGGCAGCACGTCGGACAAGCGCACGCACACAAACCACGCACGTCGAGCAGCCGCGCAAGCTTGCAAACTACGGACGAGAGGGCGGAAGGGAGGTGGCAGAGGGCATTACCTTGGCGTCGGGGGCCGCTCGAGTCGCACGATCTCCGGCACCACGTGCGTGCCCGCCCCGGGTAGCCCAGCGGACTGCAGGCTCGGCGGCTGCCGCGACGGCTCCTCTGACCTGTGGCGGCGAGGAGAGGATGTGGTGCACTGTGGCGGCGATCTGGCGACGGAGAGGCCAATCGAGGGGACGAGAGGATCGGATCGAGGGAGAGGATCAGAGGACGAACCGAATCCTGTTCGTGGACAAATTACCATTGTACCGCCGACTAATTAATATTCAATGATTGTATGGCTGACATAATTTAGTGGGATAGAGTCAAATCCAATGGGTGAAATTATTTAGGTCGAGAGCTACCCGAAACTAACTGTGGTAGTTTTCCAAGCACCGTAAAATAGCTCTTTTTTTTTCATCGCCGGCTAAGTTATTTCCCGTTGATTCAAATCACTTGATTCCTTGCCTTTTGTTGTTCTCTGCTTTGTCCATATTTGCAAAGGCAGTGAGATGTCATAGTTTCGTGGTGGTTGGGGAAATATGGGCTGAATGCAAGGTGTCTAGCCACGGTGTACCTAGTGGGGGTAGTGTTTCCATAGGCCCCCAAGGACGAAGGGGTATCACAAGCAGAAACACAAGGATGGCCAGGATTTAATCTCAGTTCGAGCCTAGCCTTGAAGGCTGGAATTGTGTTGAGCTGAGCCGGATTTGAGCCGAGCCTAAAATGGTAAAAAACAAAGAAATGTGTTGCCGCTAGGATTCGAACCTGGGTCTCCCAGGAGACACATGGAGCATTGCCAATGAGCTACGTCTTGGTTTATGACTAATCAAATCCTATATAAACGAACCGAGCCGAACATTTTAACAAATATATCACGTGAACGAAAAATAAATTGCAGGGGCAGGAATCGAACCTGCGACCTCCCGCTGAGCGCATGGGAAGTGCGGCTGGGCTAACCAGCTGGCGCGAGATCAATATTTGTCATATTAATACACGTAAGCATTAAATATATTGAATTTCCTCATAGACTACTAGTACTATTCTATTTTTTAAAAACCGGCAAATGAACCGAGTGAATAGGCGGTTTAACTGATGAACCAAACTACAAACGGTACACGACTACGATAGAGATATCAACCTTTTTTTACTCTGAATTTTAGAACCAGATTATTAAAAACTAATTAAAAAATTACCAACATGAAATTGAAATATTAAAGAACCCATTTTTATGAAAAACTTGATAAATATAGAAAGTGGTTTCTTTAACCTACTCAAAAAAATTCTACTATATTATAAAAAAAATTAGGCATACTTGACAACTACTTTTATTTTGTGACAAGTCTACATGGTTTGTAGTCTAAACATGTTGCATGTGGGGTCTAAATGTCTAATAGTTGTTATAGGTACGTATCTGTCATCTTTGGTACACGTGGAACTACATGCAACCCCCTAGCCATATTAACCTAGCACATTTGTGACATATAGACCCACATGCAACACTGATGATCATCTATTTATATATCTACCATGTTTAATAGGTGTGGACCCACATGCTCAACAAATGTTTCAAAAAAGTGCATTTTAGGTCAAGAATTTATGAACAAATGACAAATTATTTTAGCGAATCTAGCGAGGAGTGAGGCTCCACTTTAGGTACTCACGTGCTTGTATGACCTTTTGGGTATGTGGACCCACATGAAAACAGTTCTCAGCTTGGTCTACCCTTAGCACCTTTGGAACATGTGGACCCACACACGTCTATCCCTACCACATTTGGAATATGTGGACCCACATTTAACACTCATATTTGGCGCACTAGGTCTACTCTACCACATTCGAGACATGTGTAGACCCACATGCAACTTGTGAGATAGGTCTGCCCCTACAACCTTTGGGTTATATGTTGTCCTAGCACAACACTCCTAGCCATATAGGTATAAATCTATCACCTTTTGGGCATGTGGAACCACATAAAAACACTCTTATCACGCCAGTTTGGTCTACCCTTAGCACACTTGGGACATGTGGTGCCACACACGTCAACCCCTACCACCTTTGGAACATGTGGACCCACATGCAACACTCATATCTAGCACGCTAGGTCTACCCTTACCACCTTCGGGACATGTGTGGACCCACATGCAACTCTCCTTGCGAGATATATAGATCTGCCCCTAAAACCTTTGGAATATATGTCATCCCACCGCAACACTCCTAGCCATCTAGTATACGTTATCACCTTTTAGGCATGTGGACCCACATGAAACATACATATCACGCTAGGTTGGTCTACCCTGAGCACCCTTGGGACACGTGGACCCACACACGTCCACTCCTACCATCTTTGGGACATGTGGACCCACATGCAACACTCCTATCCAGCCCGCTAGGTCTACCCTTACCACCTTCGGGACATGTGTGGACCCACATGCAACTCTCCTTGCGGGTCAGATAGGAGTGTTGCATGTGGGTCCACATGTCCCAAAGATAGTAGGGCTAGACGTGTGTGGGTCCATATGTCCCAAGGGTGCTAAGGGTGGACCAAGCTAGCGTGATAGCAGTGTTTTCATGTGGGTCCAAATGCCCAAAAGGTGATAGATGTATATTTAGATGTCTATGAGTGTTGCGGTGGGACGACATATATCCCAGATGTTGTAGGGGCAGACATATATATCTCGCAAGGAGAGTTACATGTGGGTCCACACATGTCCCGAAGATGGTAAGAGTAGACCTAGCGGGTTAGATAGGAGTGTTGCATGTGGGTCTAAATGTCTCAAAATTGTAGGGGTAGACGTGTGTGGATCCACATGTCTCAAGGGTGCTCAGGGTTTACCAAACTGGCGTGATAGGAGTGTTTTCATGTGGGTCCACATGCCCAAAAGGAGATAGATGTATACCTAGATGGCTAGAAGTTGTCGAACAGGCGGTATTGGGCGCCGGCACACATTGCCGCCTATTGAGAGCACATCGCCTCACCGATCGCTCCCATAGACACTCCCAGATGACAAATTGAAATAAACGGCGGGACGAACTAGTTCAAATAGCGTCGATCATCAAGTTCACACGCCCAAAAGCATCACAACCCAAAAGCATCGCCCCTTGTCTAGCGATCATATTACAGAACCTCGATCACAATTCAGTTGATCGTCATCACCGACTCGTCCGCCTCATGCGTCTCTGCGTCTTCCGAGCCCGGGTGCGGCGATGGCTCTACCTCTTCGTTGGAGGACGTCGTGCTCATCGTATAGGCTTGCCCGTCGTGTCCATGAGTGCGGTCGATTAGTGTATGTGGGTCCAGATGTCTAGTAAGTAATACACATATGTGTCTACCACCGTTGGAACATGTGGACCCACATGCAACAGACCTAGCCATCTTATCCTAACACATCTGGGACATATGGACCCACATGGAACACTCATATCCATCTAGTTGTATATGTGTACCACATTTGAGACATGTGGATCACATGCAATACTCCTATCTATGTTGAATATTGTGGGACCCATAGTTCAATGTTCTAAGGCTGGCGCATTTGGATCCAGGTGTCTAGCAGGTCCTATAGATATGTATCTACCACCTTTGAAACATGTGAACCCACATGCAACATCCCTAGCCATTTTGACTTACACACATGTGGGACATTTGGGCCCTCATGCAACACTCTTTGCGATCTAAAAAAATATCTACCACTTTGGGACATATAGACCTACATGCAACACTTCTATTGTGGGACCCACATGATGGTTCTACGTCAAACCTATATAGGGTTGGTGCATGCATCCTAATGTCTAGTAGGTAATATAGGCACACTTGTGACATGGGGACCCATATGCAACAACCTTAGCCATTTGGATCTAACGCATCGGGGACATGTGGACCCACATCTAACACTCATAGTAATCTAGTTGTGTTCTACCACCTCTGGGACATGTGAACCCGCATGAAACACTCCTTGCTATGTGTGCATGTTATAGGACGATCCACATGATAGTTCTAGATCACACTGTCTAGGATTAGTGTATGTGGGTCCAAATGTCTAGTAAGTCATCACATGTGTCTACCACCTTTGAAACATGTGGACCCACATGCAACAGACCTAGCCATCTTATCCTTAACACATCTGGGACATGAGGACCCACATGGAACACTCATATCCCTCTAGCTTTATATGTACCACATTTGGGACATGTGGACCAACATGCAACACTCCTATCTATGATGAATATTGTGGGACCCATAGTTGAAGGTTCTAAAGCTGGCGCATGTGGATCCAGGTGTCTAGTAGGTCATATAGATATGTATCTACCACATTTGAATCATGTGGACCGACATGCAACACCCCTAGCTATTTTGACCTTACACATGTGGGACATTTGGACCCACATGCAACACTCATAGCGATCTAAAAAAATATCTACCACTTTGGGACATATAGACCCACATGCAACACTTCTATTGTGGGCAATGTTGGGGATATCGCTTATCGGGAACTTATCGGTCGACCCAAGATAAGGGGTAAATCGGCCGATTTATCGGCTGATTTATCGCATATCGGCGAATTTATTGGCCGATTTATCTTATCGGTGAGACACTGAGAAGCGATAAATCGTCCAATTTATCGGGATATCGGAAGATATCTTGAACAGTGAATGTGGGACCCACATGATGGTTCTACGTCAAATCTATCTAGGGCTGGTGCATGCGTCCTAATGTCTAGTAGGTAATATAGACACATTTGGGACATGGGGATCCATATGCAACACCCTTAGCCATGTTGGACCTAATGCATCGGGGACATGTGGATCCACATTCAACACTCATAGTAATCTAGTTGTATATCTACCACCTCTGAGACATGTGGACCCGCACTCCTATGATAGTTCTAGGTCAAACCTGCCTAGGGCTAGTGCATGTGTGTCCAAATGCTTAGTAGTTAATATAGGCACCTTTGTGACATGTGGATCTACGTGCAACACCCCTAGTCATCTTGACCATTAGGACATGTGGACCCACACGAAATACTCATAGTCGTCTAGTTGTATATCTACCACCTTTGAGACATGTGGATGCACATGAAATACTACTAACTATGTCGCATATTGTGAGACCCACATGATAGTTGTAAATCAAATTGTCTAGGGCTGGTGTGTGTGCGTCCAGATGTCTAGTAAGTCATACATGTATGTGACTACCACTTTCGAAACATGTGGACCCGCATGCAACAGACCTAGCTATCTCGCCCTAGCACATCTGGGACATGTGGACCCACATGGAACACTCATATCCATCTAATTGTATATCTACCACAATTGGAACACGTGGACCCACAAGCAACACTCTTATCTATGTTGAATATTGTGGGACATACATGCTAGTTCTAGTTCAACCTTCTAAAAACATCTCCACCGGGGTCTCCAAATCGTGTCCGGCACCCCCAATTGAGTCATCTTTAGAGGTGTCGGATATGTGTCTGCACGAAATTTTGGTAGTGCCCACAACAGCACACTCCAAATGGGCCCCAAATTTTAATACATTTAGACAAACAGGTTATGGACATGGTTGAGTCGCTCGCCGGCCACGAACTTGAGGCAAAGAAGAAGGCAAGATCGAGACTGCGCTGAAGCTCCTCGCCGCTCTGGTCTTGAAGCACAAGGTGTGTTGCATAGCGCCATCATCTCAGGCTGGTGCCGCCGCCCGCGCGCATCAAGCAGGCAGCTAGCTAACCTAGTGTGCTAGCTCCTACATGGTCCCTGCGTGCACGGCCTCCACGGCGAGGCAGCAGTCCTCGAACACCGACGCCGGCACGGGCGTCGAGGTCGTCCCTCCGTCGCGGAGCTCCCAGAGGAGCACGTAGTGGCCCGGGACCGGGATGGTGCTGGCGTCCGCGTAGCTCGTGTACTCGACGAGCGGCGTGCCGATCGGCTCGAGGTGCTGCACGGCGCTGCTCACGGCGGCGTGTAGCTCTGCCTCCTCCGTCTTGTCTGCGTCGATGCTCAGCGCCACGTTCGTGCGCCGCAAGAAGCTGAACATGTGCGCCGCGTTCTTGAACCCCGTCACGCGCAGCACGTCGCCGACGCGGTAGCGGTACAGGCCAGAGTAGGTCGTGACGACGACCTCGTACACCTTGTTCTAGTTCTAGAGCTCGTTCGTGTACGCTGCCGGACAAATTCTCCAAAGGGAGCCACACTAGTACTACTACTATCCCAAAGGCACTAGCACTAGAGGCTGCGCACACGATGAACTGAAGGCTGAATCGCCGCGCAGGTAGCCGCACGTCCGCACACCCATCTGGGGTCGTGCTCGGCTCCCTTGTTCCCATGCGCGTTGTGATTGCTCGCGGCCATCTTGGCCATCCACGAGGCCGCCCTCGGCAGGCGCCAACGACAGCCAAGACACGCTGACCTCTCCATGGTAGGCGCCGAGCTCCATCTGCCGCCGTCGCGCGCTGGACCTCACGTGCCGAACCTCCCGCCGCCATCCGACTCGCACGACGAGCCCCCATCGTCCGCGTCCCCGGTTCCCATGGAGACGACCTCCGCCGTGGCGAGGGCACCTCCATCCGCGCCTCAATCCCCACCCAGCCGCGTCCTCGATCCACCGCGCGTGCGTCCGCAGCGCCAGCCGCGCCTCCCGTCTGCCCGTCCTCCGGGCGCGCCGTGGTGGAGATGCTCATGGCGGAAGGCGCGCTGCTCCGTCTGCCCGTCCTCCGGGCCCATCCCGCTCGAGCTCGGCAACTCACCGGCGCTCTAGGAGCTCTACCTCGCCGGCAACGCCCTGTCCGGCGCGCTCCCGCCTCAGTGCCGCCGCGCGGTCGCCGACGGCCTCAAGGCGCTCGGCTACGACGCTGCCGTCAGCAAGTCGCCGCTGTTCGTGGGCACATCGTCTGCAAGTGGCCGCTGATCGACGCGAACGAGATCAGCGGTGGTGCGGATGGAAAGGGGAAGAAAATGAGAGAGGAGAACTTGTTCGGTTGCCATCGGCTCGGCTAGGCCAGACTCGAGCCGAACTGAATAATCGGCTTGGTACGTTTATGCGATTGTGTAACCTACTTCCCGATCAATGGAGAACACTGGACGGGAAGCAGCCCAATATGTACAACAACTTACTCTGTACGAAACACATGTTCAATCTCAGATCGAGTTGCTTGACAGAAATAAAGGGATTGAAGGTCAATACAATTGCCAGACAGCAAGGAAAGGTCAATCCGGTCAATCTAACTAAGCTGGACTTTCCACTGCTATGGCAACATCACATTAACTGGCACCTGATATCAACTCTAAGCGAAATACAACCAACAAAACAAATTTCAGTACTGCACACTGCAAGTCTGAACATTTTCATTCCACTGCTATGGCAACATCACATTAACTGGCACCTGATATCAACTCTAAGCGAAATACAACCAACAAAACAAATTTCAGTACTGCACACTGCAAGTCTGAACATTTTCATTATACAGACCAAAGTCACGAAATATGCAGGAAACAATGGAAGGAGATGAACGAATCATATAGGACTGATTGGTAACAAGAACACATGCCCTGAAACCGTATGCTTTGATACACAAATCATCAGGGGATATCATACAACAAAATCCAGTTCACTTGATCAGCAAAAAACAGAACACAGGGAGTCCACATTGTTGCTGTGACAAAAATCCAGGGCAGAAATAAGCCACAGGCATCTTATGCCAGTTGAGTAACTACTACCCGGTATCAAGTGAATAGATGTGGTGCACTATATATTTGCATATCGCCGCAAAGCCCTGAAAAGCCAGAGTAATTTCTGGGCCATAGTCCAAATTGACTGCAAGTTTTGAACTTCTGATAAACTTCCAACAGAGTACCAATTGGTTTATTTCTTTCTCTTTACTTTGAGAATTCTTCTGCCCGACTTGTCATTGTCACGGACAGTACCCATTGAAAAGCCACCGGCAGAAGCTTGACTCTGCTGGCCAAACTGGAAAATGCCAGGTGAGGCTGTAGATGTAGTGGAGGCGAACTGAGTAGCTGGTGTGCTAAAAGCTGGAGTCGATGGTGAATTGCTCTGAAAACCAAATGGTGGGGTAGTGGAGAAAGGAGACTGGTTACTCTCATCGGCTATGTGCTCTCCATTCATCTGATCAGTTCCTGTACTTAAACCAATGATTGGGCTCATACTACCAAATAATGGTGTTGAGGGTGACGGATTTGGTGTTGAGGATGACATAGACGAAGTGAATGAGAATATAGAGCTCGAGGTTGAGCTGAAAGGCGAAATAGCAGAACCAGCATTCGGAATGCCAAATGGCGACGGAGCAGTTGTAATCAAATTGCTGCCAAAACTTGGTGACGCCGAGAATGCTTTACTAGATCCCAAAGCAGAACTAGTGGCTGGCAAAGACAGAGGAGTTGTGTTCACAGAGATCGAATCAGAAGCAGCTGTGAAAGTAACTATAGAACTGAAAGGGCTAGAGCTTGAAGGTGCTGAACCAAATTGAGAATTTGCGAAACTTGGTAAACCTCCCATGTTTGAATTGTCTGGAGACATCAAGTTTGACTTACTTGCCGAACTCTGTGTGTACAGTGAATTACTATTTCCTGATTGGGCAAACTGGTTTCCAGATAACATTGCTGATCCAGATGATGTTACTTTGGACTTATCCAGAGAAGCGACCGAACTCGTACTACCAAACTGCGGAGAGAAATTCTTGGATTTGTCCTGGTCAGCTAAGAAACTTGCACCACCAAACTTCGGGGAGAATTTGAAAGGTGCATTGCTACTTCCTGATAGTGGTGCTCCAGTAGATTGGGAAGTTGTGCCGGCAGATATTATTGAAGATGTAGACAAGCTACTTGGACCAGTATTGGAGAAAGTGAAACTACCACCAGTTGAATTGCTTTGCATGCTGAATGGCAGTGTTGTGTCAGACGCTGCTTTAAATTGAATACCACCAGATTGCTGTGTTGAAGTGGATGAAGTCTGGAAACCAGGTTGAAACGAGAATTGAGGCATTGAAGAAGTTGATGAGCCAGCATTTGTAGAAAAACCTGAGTTGTTTGGTCCATTAGAAGGGAGAACAGCAGAGGCAGTAGATTTTGATGTATGTGCTAGCCCATTACTTAAGGTTGTAGGCTTGGAATTGACAACATTAAATACAGGGTTACTGGTGAAAGATGTGACATGTCCAGCACTCTTAGAAGAAATTGGTGGAATTTCTCCACTTAACTTCTTATCGCGTTTGCTTGAAATTGAGCCTTCTTCAGAAACTCGTTTGGAAATCCTGCAAAGACAAAGATATTAATTTTAACGTCCATGTACAGCAAACATGTTAAAACGAGAACATATCATACTAAGCAGAGAAGTGGAATAAACATGGCAATTTTTGGAATAACAGACTAATAATTCGAGCATAAACTGAGCCATGTTAAGACGAAAGTTGAAATATAATAGTTCTTGGGTCCGGGATAAGGTTACTGTGTGGGAGAGGCGACCGCGAGGCGACCACACAGGCGAGGGTTTCCGCCGGTGGATCTGCTCCTCCCCTCCGCCTCCGGCCGCCGTTCCGGCGCCGCGAGGTGGGGGGGAGCTTCGGCTCCGTCGTGTGGGTAGTTTGGGTCCTAGTTAGCTAGGTTTGTGTCCCCTTTGGCGCCTCTGTTGACGGTGGCGGTGGCGTCGTTTTTGGGTTTTCGTCCTCCCCCTCTCTCCGTTCCGGCGTCTCTGCCGGTGAGGATGTGGAGTTGTTGTGCCGGGCGCGGCCGCCCGTCCGTGTTCCTCTGGCCGGCCGTGGCGGCGAGGAGGGGAACAGGCGGTGGCTGCTGTTCCGTTTCTGTTGCAGGTGGTGGTGGTCTTCTTCGCCTGCTTCTGCTCCGGCTAGCCAAGGTGGTGTGGGGAGCTGAGGCGGGCGATGTGGTGGTGAAGATGGTGGTGGACCTGGGCGTTGCTTCGCCGGCTGGTGGTTTGGTGGAATCGAGAAGCTGGAGTCGCGGCCGTGCTCGTTCAGCGAGAATTGATCCCGTTGCTGGGCAGCGGGTGGCTGATGCGGCCGTCTACAAGGTGGAGCGGCTCCTCCTTCTCGCCGGGGGTGGTACGGCGGCGTTGCGGCGGCCTAGGCTCTTGGGGCGAGCCCGTGGATCTGATGGCGTTTCTTCCGGCGGCTGAGGGTGCCTTGTGCACTTTTCCAGGGTTCTTTTGTATTTTCTGTGTTTCGTGTGGACCTTGCTGTAAAAGTGTCTTGGCCTCCTTAATATATGATCAGATCCTTCCTCAAAAAAAAAAAAAAAAAAAAAACTGAGCCATGTTAGAAGAAATTGGCAGATAAGCTATTAATTGGATAAGTGGAATAAAAAATTGGCATGCTCAAGACCTAGCGGCTAATAGTTCTCGAACATAAACGGAAGTAACAAAGGTAGCATATCTTCACTGGACACCTACTTGATAACTTATGGTTGTTACAATTTTAGTAAGCGGCAAAAACAACAACACTTCAAAGTAAAAGCATGCTCTCTGACTTGATCAGAAACTGACCATGGAGCACATTCCGCAGAAGTAATTGGTGCACTGGGTCCTGCAGAAGATTGATCCTTCCCAAGGGGTAGTGTAGGCGGAGATGCCAAAGTAGGCGTGGGAGGGGCCTGTGAGTGAGCACCCAATGCAGCCATGACAGGGAATGAGAAGCTATTTGATGAAGCCGACATTACGCTTCGGTCAATTTCACTGGATAACACCAGATTAGAAGGAGAATAGCTTTGCAAAGAGAATGTTGGAGGATTCTCCTTATTTGTTGTACCAGAATTCTTCACAGTATGCTCCTGGATTGCTGGCTGGCTTTTCTCAATTTTATCATTTGATTGACGAAGTGCGACCGGACTTCCACTGTAGTTGTTTACCCCCAGAGAATCCTGCAAGACAAACATTAATCGCTGCAGATAAATATGTATCATAAAAACGGTGGGGCTCCTCCCCCCCGTCTTCCTGGAAACATATATATATATATATATATAGGACAGGACTATTCTAGACAACCCCTATAGTGTTTCTAGAATAACTATTCTAGGCAACTTTCGTTTCTTACAGGCCTTATCTGGAACCCGACCCACCTGTAGCGAACCACTCACCCAGGCGAAACAGCTTCTTCCCCCGATCCCGCCGCACCTCAGCCGAGTAAAATCGCCGCCGGTAGGTCTCCGTGCGCCGCCCACTGGCAGCTCCTACTCGCCGCCGGCAGGGTCTCCGTGCGTCGCCCTTTGGTAGCGCCTGCTCGCCGCCACCAGCGCCCATCTGCCGCTCCGCTCCGGCGCCCTCAGGCCTCAGGTTCCTGCTCCGGCTGCCTCGCCCCGCGCCGCCGTGAGCGCCGTCTCCTTGCTGCCGACGGAATCCACCGCAATGGCGATCTGAACCTCCGCATTCGCCGCCGTGGACCTCCATCTAGCGCCGCTCCCGCCCCTCCCCTTCCTAGACTCATGGAGTGGCCGCCGTTGACTCTGCGGCCGTATGTCACCCCTACTAGACGCAACTTTCCCAGCATCCCTCTTGAATCCGTCCTCGTTCTGTTCTCGTTCCCGAGCTTGGTCGCCATGGACGAGCACGCCTACTCACGCTGCTGCTCGCCAACACGCGCACATCGCCGGCCGGTTCTGGGCGCTGGCGCCACCTCCCGAAGGTCTTCTCAGACTCTCCATGTCGCGTGGCATGGTCGCCGGCGCGCTCCGCCCCGTTCCCCTGCCACGCTCTACACCAACTTTTAATTCACCTGTCGAGCCCGGCGAGGCACCTCGGCCTCCCGCCCGTCGGCCCCCCTCCGCCTGGCGCACGGCGGCGTACAGAGGCCCTCGTACCTGGCTCATGCCTCGCCTCGAAAGAGCACAGCTGGGAGGCCCCTGTCCTTCGCCGCTCGGCAGCCGGGATGGCCCGATCTCTGGCGCTCGCCACGCTGGGATGGCGCCTGACCACAGACGCAGGAATCCTGGTCACGATGCCATGTCTCGCGCCTCTGCTCCGCTTGGGGAATTGAGGAGTTCAGATGTGCAAACGACAACCTGCTACTGCCGACTGTTTTTTACTTCTTCAGAAGTTGTCGCATGCCTCTGTTACCTAACCTGCTGTTGTCTTCTAATGAACATGCGGAGAAAATCAGCGTTCGTTGAATTGGTCTACCACTTTTTAGCTACTACAAAATATTTGTATTGGAATCTTCTTGCTCTAGACTTTACCTTCAGACTTGGTTTGAGTCGACTAAATGTTCAGCGAGCAGTACACTTAGTAAAAAAAGTTCTCTTCTTAAGAAACGACAGTCAGCATAATAAGAAAACAAGCAATTCATCACGCCATTCACTAATTTGGGGATTCACTAATTTAAAAAATAGACAGTTCGCTAGACAAAATAAGAGAAGAAAAAGAGCAATTTGATGAGTTCAGATACAGGGAAACGCCAGCCTGCTCTACGAAGTTCCTTTTAATTAGTCGGGAGGTTAAGTTCGTTACAATTAGGAGTTTACGTCAATAAATTGAAGTTCATTCCTGTATAAACACAAATGAAATTCAATTTGTACTGAAAAAAATCATTGCCTAATTTTTTTGCAGAAAAAGAAGTTCATTATAAAATAGAAATTTGTTAAAAACAGAATGCTGAAGTTCACTCAATGTGCGCATTTTGGAAGTTCATTTAATATATGTCGCGGAGTTCACTTTATCACTGCTGTGAGGTCCACATTGTGCATGGCCCGAAGTTCATTTTTTCGACGAGTTCATATATTCCTAAATGTTAGTTTTCAAAACGATTTTTTTTTCATCATGGAAGGTTAAAAAGGGAGTTCAATTCGTCCATACCCGAGGTTCATATTTTTTCTAACAATAAAAATAAAATCGAAGTTGACTTATTATTTAAACGGAAGTTCGGAGAGTTAGGGAGTTCATTAACCTAGAAGTTAGTTAACCAAACAAAAAATGTTCATATTTTCTGAAGGAGGTTCACCGTTATAGGTCGGGGAGTTCATTTCATTCATGTCGGAGATTCACTTTTTTATTAAAAGAAAAAATTTAAATAGAAGTCCAGTCGCGAAGTTTGTCTCGTATTAAAACGGAAGTTCAGCCACGAAGTTCACCGGACGACGTTCGCTTCGTATTAAACGGAAGTTTATCCCGTGAAGTTCACTTAGAATTAAAACGGAAGTAGAAAACTAGTGAGTTCAATAACACAGAAGTTAATTAACCCGAATTAGCGATCGGAAGTTCAGTAACAGACTAAACGGAAGTTTAGTAACAGACTAAACGGAAGTTAATGGTCGTATAAAAAGGAAGTTCATTACTATCTGTCTTCTCGTTTTTCTGTTTTCGTATTTTCAAAATTAATCCAAAAACCGTAACGAATTTCAAAAATATTTCTACACGAAAAAGTTGCGTCTAGTCAATATCTTTCCAACACCATATCATTTGTTACTTTTCGATAAGCGGTTTGAAAGTAATTGCCAAAAAAAGCCCGCTGGACATTAATGTTCAAAAAACAGAATCGTTTATTTTTAAATCTGCTCTTAAACCGTAACGAATTTGGAAAAAATCACTGAGATACGAAAGGTGCGCATTTTCCATAGCTTTCCAACGGCATATCGTTTGCATCAATCCGATGAGCGGTTTGAAAATAGCGTCCAAAATACATTAAAAAACGGAGAAATCCGCGAAAACAATCTTTAGTATTTTTAAATCTGCTCTTAAACCGTAATGAATTTGGAAAAAAGTACTGAGATATGAAATGTGCGCATTTTCCATAGCTTTCCAACGGCATATCGTTTGCATCAATCCGATGAGTGGTTTGAAAATAGCGTCCAAAATACATTAAAAAAAGGAGAAATCCGCGAAAACAATCTTTAGTATATTTAAAATTGTTTTAAAACCGTACCGAATTTGGAAAACATGTCAACAAGAGAAAGGTGCGCAATTTTCATAGCTATCCAACGGTATATTTCATGTCTCATTCCGACAAACGGTTCAAAAATTGCGACCGGAAGTTCACCTACTTTTAAAACCGCAGTTCAGAAAGTTGTCTAGAATACTTATTCTAGAAGGGAGTCTAGAATAGCAGGGGTATATATATATATATATATATATATATATATATATAGGAAGCTCAGATGGGGCACCTAGGAGCATGGGCACCAGGATGGAATACGAACAGTTTTAAGTATGTAGACATATACATATACCTTGGGTATGTATAACTTAGGTATGTAGGAGGTACATATGATTTTGGGTATGCACATTATGGGGTATGCATACCTAATAATGTGCACATACCTAAGTTATTTATATATATACCTGATCTGTACACGTACAATTGAACACACATACCCAAGGTATATATAACATGTAGATACCTCGAATACACATACCCAAGGGTATGTATACCTCCTATATACCCAACATGTGCATACCCGAGGTATAGGTGTCATCTACATACCCAAAATGTACTGTATTCTATCCAGGTGCCCAGGCACCAGGGAGCATCTGTTAATTTACCTATATATATATATATATATATCATAAAGGTAGCTGCAGTGTAGAAGATAGTATCATATTCTCAGTCATATGGTTCTACCTTGGGTGAAGTTTTTATTTCAGAGGATGATTTACTTTCTAGGACAGCAGATCTGTCTGATATATCATCAACAGTCTTGTCATCTATTGCAGCTGGGGTGAGTTTAGCGGCATCACTTATGTTGCTGAGTGAAGAATACTCCTGGATTAATGACGAAGTGGATTCCAAAAGGCTGCCCTTGGATGATATTTCCTTCCTCTGAGAATAAGAATCATCACCATCAATGGCATTCCGGTGTCTTTGCTTTATTTCTGATGCGCCTTCCTTCTGTGAAGGAACTAGAGTATCAAGCTGTTTCAGTATCTTCGCAGCCATCTCAGTTGACTGAGGCGGTGCTTGACCAAAACTGTTACCACAGGCACCTTGAGTGCCATCGTCAACTTTAGACAGACACCGACGCTTTTGAATTTGTGTCGAGTGTTCAGAATCTTCATCAAGTTTGCTTGCATGACTACCAAGATATCCACGATAACCAGGTCGTGTTTCCAAAAGTGGTGATACTCTGTTGTGCCTTTGGCGCATTTTGCGTATGGGACCAACAGAGACAGTCTCATTGTTGAGAGCAACACTCTTCCTCTTCAGGATCTGCTGATTTGCAAGGCAGCATCACAAAATAAGCCAGCAAGGTTACACACAACTTCAAACGGTACATATTCCATAAGTCAAATGCATAAGATTGGGGAGATCAGGCAGCAGTCACGTAATTTAGAAGTATCGACAAAAGGTTATAAATTGAACTGGAGTTGCAACATTTGGCTCTTAAACCTTGTGTTAATCACTAACCAAACCATTTTATACGAACATGCTAGGGCTCTAATATTTCCCAACCAAATCACACTGCCCGGTGGTGGATTTTCTCTTTTTTGCAAAGTCAAATTTCTGGATATAAATATAATCTAAGTTACTTATTTGACACATTGTTAGCTAGTGAGATTATATACTCATGGCAACTTTCTACTAAAGAAATACCAAATTAAATGTTGTTGGACACTGAAGCACAGATAAACTCATAAACATTATTTGATACTAGCAGGGAGCCCGTGCTTTGCTACGAAAACAACTAAAAGACAGCTTTGGTGGAAGAAGCTAAAACCTAGAGTAAGGTTTTGAGTTGGAGTCTCATCCTGTATTCTCTATTTGTACCAATTGCAAGAATGTTGGTCCCAGTGAGAGTAAGATTGTATTTTATTTTTTTGTATTTGTGCCTTCTGCAATACTGCTTGTTCCATATAAACACAAATAGTGTATTTGTTTGTTGGGTGCCTTTTGCATGATTAGTGGTCCCACTTGTGAGGATGATTGCATTTGTATATTTAAGTGTTTTGTAAAATCGTAGTACCACATGTATAATGTATTATATAACTATAAAGTGGGAGAGGATGAACATACCAACTCTAAATTTTATATAAGTAGGAAAGATATTATGTACATACCAACTCTAAAAACGTGCTTTTATCAAAATAACTGCCATCACTAGTCGCTAGGGATATTTAAAGTATAAATGAAAAATGTTTCAGATAAATCTTGCCAATTAAGTACGAACGACTAAAAGATAGCATACGAAGACCTCAATATCAAAATTACACACCATAATCATGACTTAAGGGTATCAAGAATAAATGTTCAAAGAATTTCAAAAGAATAGCCGCCTTCTACATCGGCATTTAGAGCTTATTTACACAGGTAGATAGGCTGAGTGCAGTCAACAAAATCTGAAATTATGGTTTATGGATGTATCCTCCTGAGGCTTGAAGGGGTGACATCGACTGGTGATAAAAAAAATAGAGCCAGCGTATACTTAAAAGTGCCACATTCCGATTCTAAGATTTCATCTCATAGCTAATCCCTTATAAAGAAATAAAAAGGTATATTGTGGTTCAATAATAAGTACCTGCCTGCCAAATGAATGAACACTGTTTGACGTCTGATAAGATGAAGATACAGTACCCGACATGTCCCTGGAAGGAACGGGACCCTGAATAGATTGATGGACAAAAGTTAGAAAGATTATCCTTGCTACTACCTCAGCTTCATAAAACACGGCCTATAAAGTTAGACGAAAAATACCAATATTTGGTACAGTATGAAAATATATTTTATGGAAGATCTGTTGATATTATTTTTGGTATTGTAAATATTTCTATTTTTGTCTAAAAACATGGTCAAACTTAGACAGAGTTGACTTTTGACTAAATTTATATGCCTTGTTCTGTGCACGACTGCACGGAGGGAGTAAAGCCTCAAGATGGATATTCTCGAGAACATGGATAAAAAATGTATTGCGTACAGTAGAAACAGATAGAATGGTAACTCTATGATACAGAAATAGTAATGTGTGTAGTTTCAAACTTTCAACATTTCCCTTAGGTGGATTGATCAAGGTGCAATACATGAATAACCCACTTTCCAAGTAGTCAATGGTTGCTTATTCTGATATTTGACACAGAAGCCTCATAACATATTGGGTGTACTCTTGAGCATACCATGAGAATGAATTCACAATATACTAAAAGAGGAAATGAGGAATAACACCTTGAAATAAGGAGACGATGACATTTTGTGTATTGCTGATTTATTTGGAGTCACAAAGTTGCTTCCAGGACGATCAAAGGGTGTAGAAGCAGGCAATCTTGGACTTCGGAATGGTGTGGGGTTCCGAGATTTAGCTACTGCGATAGCTTCAACTGATTTGTTAGGCAGAGAAGAGGGGTCATGCAATCTAAGGCGTAATGGTGACCCCTCTGGACATCTTGAACCCATATATGCCTTTGCAAGTTCTGCAGGTGAAGCAACTTGATCCTGCAGGGATGCATAAGGTTACATGAAGTGTGCGATGCGAAAGGAACATATCAACGATCCAAGTAAAAATGCATTAAGACATGAAGATACCTATTGGTTAAGGTAAACATATTGACAGAAATATGAAATGTCTATTGGTTAAGTCCAAATACATAATATTGTGCTCTTAGGTTCTAAGTAACAAATTATAATGTTAGTCGAGTAGTTTGAAGCAATTTGATATTATGCAATATATGGTTAACTGCAAGAAAGTCAGCCTGAACATTTAAGAAAAGAATGACAGCATGAATTGCCATACTCACAGCAACACTGTATGGTCTAATGGAGAAATCAACAGGTAAGCCTCTAGATCCATTTTCCTTCTCGCGAGACCATGTTTGCTTTATATTACTAACTTCTGCCTGAAACGTATTGTATCCAACAGTTCTGGAACGCAACAACCCAGCCAAATATTCAAACTCACTCCTACAAAACATAACAGACAATTATTCAAGAGAGATATGTAAGTTGCATACATGTTAAGAGATAAGCAAAACAATGTGAGATGCAATACCTAAACCAACTTATACATTTCTAACTTGGATAATGCATGCAACAAAGCAGAACGGACTCAAGAGTTCAACATTAACAGATAGGGGAATCAGCAAAGACGAACTGTGAGAGTTGATGTAACAGCCCGGAGTTTGAGCAACTAAAAACCTGTGTAATTTTTCCACTTTTGTGTTCATTGCATCATGGCATCATGCATCATGTTGTTGTCGCTAGGGAATTGTTGATGTTGCTAGGGAATTGTGGTTGTTGCTAGGGATTTGTGGAGGTTGGCACCACTTCAAACCAAATTGCCAAATTTGCTTCAACCAATTTCAAAACCACGAAGGCACTCAATCTTGCAAAATAAAATTACTTCGACATCTCCTATTTGTCAAGGAAGTTCCAAGAGCTCCAAAATAATATTTTGCACTTGCTCCAAATTGTTAAAGGAGCAACATCTTTGAATTTAGCAAAAATGCCCTATCCACCTTTCCAAACAAAAGGAGTTCAAAACATATTATTTGGAGGCGCCAATTTTTGTGGAGCTCCCACATGGTATAAAAAGGCCACCCAAATTATTTCATAATTTTGAAAATTGTTTAGTGCCTTAATTAAATCACTGGAGGTACTGGTTTTTAAAAGACTTTAAAATAAAAGCTGAAAAGGACCTATCCGTGAGGAACCAAATTTCTCCAGGGGGTTTTCGGGAAAAGCGTCATCTCTCTCCTGGGGCACTGGCGCCATGCCGCGGTGCTCCCATGCCGCACGCCCCCATCGCCGGGCCCCCTCTGCCCACTCCCCTGCGAGGAAGGGAAGCCAGCCACGAGCCCCACCTGCTCCTCACCCCGTCCCCCAGATTTTTCTTCCCCGTTCCTCTCCTTTCCTTGCTTCCACCATGGCCGCCCGCAGCTCGAGCTCCGCCGCCGCGTCGCCGTCGGCTGGGTAGCTCCCGAGCGGAACCAAGGACGTAGGAAGCTCCGCCGTGTCCTCATCTACTTCCCCACCAAAGGAATCGGCCGGGGAAGACCGAAATCGCCGTCACCTTCCACTGCCTCGCCGTTGCACTTCGAGCGCCGCCGCGGTCGATTGCCGCCGTTCCAGTCCATCCCCGACCACGCCGAGCACCTCCACGCCATCAGGGTGAGCATGCACCCCTCCTTTGCCCTCCGTTCCTTCCTCTCCCGCCGTGGTTCACCGGCGCCCGCAGGTCGCCGTGCTCGCCGCTGTACTCTGCGCTCGCTCGGATAATCCGAGTCGATGAGCAATCGGAGTTTCCGATCAGTTCCAGTGCGATTCTGTTTCAGTCCTTAGCCGTGGCGAGCTATCTCCGATGATCGGATTTTCCGATTTCTACAAATTTGGATTTTCCGATTCCTATTAGTACGAAAAAATCTTCAGTCCTTAGCCAAATTCTGGGACCTGTGTTCCATCGGATATTCCGAGTTTTAATAAACCGGATATTCCGATTTTGCCCAGCACAAAGAAAATGTGTTGTTTCTTTTTATTTTTCTTCCTATTTTGGTTAAGTGTTAATAATGTGTTGGATTTAAATAATAACCAGGCATAATTAAAAGAGGAATTAAAATGTTTTAACTTGTAATTCTGTCGGTCTACCATAAAAAGTTGTAATATACCCGAATGTCCGGAAATTCGTGAACCAACCGTTTAAATGGTTATCATGTATGTTAAATCGCCAAAACCCTGCATCTCCCACATGATCATGTCATAGCATCTACAAGTTATATCCTAGGGTTTCGACTACTGTAATCAACAAGTAAGATGATCCATGACCTAAATTCACGGATATCCGGGATGCGCCCCTCTAAGCACCCGAACTCCGTTTAATCTGAATAGTCGAATCATCCCCTCCCGGGGATTTAAAATGTCATGTCATCATATGTTTGCGCATTGCATTTGTTAAGCATATGTGTGGTGATTGATTGTTCTCTCCGATGTTTGTTTTCGTTAGATCAAGCAACCGGGGTTACTCCACAATACCCCGAAGATCCGTACTACCAGCACGCTGATCAAGGCAAGCGTAATCCCCCCTCTGAGCATATCTTATCCTATTTTCCGCAAATATTTTCTCCACTATAATATTGCATGCGGTTCCAAATGTCAATTTATTGGATTAGAGTATCCTATAGTTGCATTAAGTTTCCGATGCCAATACCTGTTTCCCTCCTATTATCCATAGGTTTGTATTGTTGGCCGAGATACTTACTATGCTATGTTGATGCTTAGCCATGCTTAGTTAATTGCATAGCTATACGATGGATGGTTTGTGTTGGAAACAGGTGATGAGAAATGTTGATGGTGGAGAAATTGTGGTGACGGATAATAAAATGCTTAAAGGTGGGGATGAGAGGCCACTGTGGTTGTGGTGTTTTGTCTCGTTCTCGCCGCCTAGGTGCGAGTTCTATACCTCTTGAACCAAGACTGAGCGTGCAACCATGCGTGAGGCCTATGCATTTGCAGGAACCCTCATAGACTAAATAACTCGGGCGGGGCTAGCCAGGGTCCTCTAGTTCGGGCTTCCATTTGCGCGTGCGTGATGATGGTGGGATGAACTGAGATGAGGATGGTGGTGTTAGGAAAATGAGTGGCCGTGGGGCGGGTGTTGAGGCACTGGCTGTCCTGCCGCCACTGATGATCCTGGAAAGTCCTTAACGAGGGAGAAGTCGACACCGCTCCCACCCAGCCGGCTTTCCAAGGAAGAGAGCTAAAGCTAGGTAATGGGCCGGACGGTACGCGTGGCAAACATTGTACACCCCTGCAGGGTAAATCTTTTCGAAAAGCCGTGTCCGCGGTTATGGACGACTTGGGAAGTGAAGGTAAGATCATAGAATAACTTTAACGGAATGATTAAAAACTGGGTACTAGAGGTACCACTCACAAATGCAAGGTGAGCTTCCTCGAGGGTGATTCGGGGAGGTGCCTTTGATGAACAGGTACATGGTTGATGATGGTTGATGATGAGTAAGGTGATAAAGAAAGAGTTACTTCTTACCCTTTTGAAAATATTCTGATTAGTCGATGCCATTGAGTTATGTTTTCATAAATAAAATCAGCTTTATGCAAAACAGCCTATAACTTTGAAAGCCTCATCGAGCTAAAGCTCTATATATAATCTTGCGAGTTCGTCGAACTCAACGTCGTTTGTTTTGTTTCAGAGGAGGACTTCACCGACCTCGAAGGTGGGTTCTTTGTGGACGTCGACGAGTAGTCTGGGGTTCCCAGGTGGCAGCTTGGGACATCCCGGAACAGCTGGCGCTGGATGTTTATTGTAGGCCTCTTAGGCCATATTTGGATCTTGTTGTTTAGAACAACTAATTTGCTTCCGCTTGTTGTAATGTTGGGTCTGTGACCTCTGGTTGTCATTTGCTATCTTTCTCTATTATAAGAGTTGAACTATATGATTTGTGTCGTAGAGTCTGTGATGTGCCAGTTGTTCCACAAGTCTTGATCTCTCTATTATGCTTTGATAGTGTGTCTGGTGGTATCGGATAACCGGGACACAGTATCACTGTATAGCAGTCGGGTCGGGGCGCACAAGTTGGTATCAGAGCAGTACTGCCTGTAGGAAACCCTTCTACTGGTCGATGTTGAGTCTAGTGTTTGTGAAAATATTTTTAACCTAAAAATGAGTTGTGAAAACCATCTTAGGATTCTTTTTACTCCTTATCTGGTTACCCTCTAATCTCGGAGCAATCTTACCTCGATTTGAGTTTAAAGGTTTTACTCCTCGTCTGTTACTTCAAAATGATTAGAAACGGGGTGGGTTCGACCTTTAGTGTTATGTGTCACGTTGCTCCCGCTGCGTTGCAATCCAAATCAATCAGATGTGTTATGTTTCTACCAATCTAATCATTTGATCCTTTCTTTGGGTTTTAACCCACGGACTTGAACATAAGGTCCCGGATTGTGTCAACTAGAGTGTGTTAAGTTGTGATTTCTTAACTCTCACTAGTAGCACATGATGCTGATCTTTGACCCAAGTTCTATCTTGTTGATTCCTTTAATTGTTGCAAGTATTATCGTCCCTAGTCTGTGTACTTGTGTAGACGCTAATGCTATTGTTCGACCATTCGGAGAAAGATACTAACGTGTCATTGTCAAATCTCCAGAATGGCTCGAGGAGGCCGTGGTGGTCGCGGTAACCACAATGATGATGAGGATGATCTGCCGCCACCACCCTCGATGGCTGAGGTCTTGATGGCCATTGAGGAGAACCGTGGGCGCAATGAGCGCTTGCTTGAGCAGTTGGTGCAGCAGAATGCACGGAGGAACGAGTGCAACACTCTCACCGAGTTCCTGCGCTCGCAGCCACCCACCTTTGCTGATGCTAAGGAGCCACTGGAAGCTGATGATTGGCTTCGTGCTTTGGAGCGCAAGTTCTCCGCGCTTCATGTCCCATTGGCGAGCAAGTCAACTTTGCCACCTACCTCTTGGTGCTGCTGGCTGTTGGTGGGAGAGCCATGTGGCTTTGTTTCCAGCCAACCATGTCTTCACCTGGGCTGATTTCGCACTGCCTTCCGTGCGGAGTACATTCCCCAGCCGATCATGGACTTGAAGAGGAGGGAGTTCCTGGATTTGCAACAGGGACGGATGGACCTCCGCACTTATGGTCGTGAGTTCAACCATCTCTCTCGTTACGCCCCAAGGGACGTGACCAATGATGCTGACAAGCAAGAGCTGTTCCGCAAGGGTCTGACTCCGCAGCTCCGCTATGAGCTATTGCCCTTCAGGTTCCAGACCTATCAGGAGCTGTTCAACCAGGCTTTCACCTTGAGCAAGGAAGAAAGGAACTTGAAGCTTCCAAGAGGCCCGCACGGGGACCACCAGAGTTCCTCGGGTTCTGAGAGCAAGAAGCGCAGGGTGTTTGTCCCTACAGCGCTGTGCCGCGTGCTCCATTCATGCCAGAGCCGCAGGATACAGGCCACCTCCTCCGCGCCCCACTACTTCGACACTTGGGGTAGGCGGGAGTGGGTACCGTCCTATGCTACCTGCTCCACCTGGAGTCACTTGCTACACCTGTGGCCAGGCTGGCCACTACTCCAGGGAGTGCCCCCAGAAGGCACCTCTCGCGATAACTCCTGCACGAGCCCCTGCCACTCCAGCTGGCAAGGCTGGACCTATTGTGCGTGGTCGCCTGAACCACATCTCTGCTGAAGAAGCTGAAGAGGACCCCGGCGTTCTTATGGGTGAGTTCGAATCAACAACAATCGTGCTACAGTTTTGTTTGATTCTGGAGCATCGCATTCATTCATATCCATAGCTTTTGCAAAAGACCACAAAATACCGTTTGAGAAAATGAGCCGTCCCTTGGTGATCGCCACTCCTGGCTCCAAATGGCAAACCGATGGGGTTACTCCTGAAGTCCAGATTACTATCGGTTACTACTCTTTTCCTTTGCTTTGGTAGCTCTGAGGTCAAATGGCATTGATGTCATACTGGGCATGAACTGGCTAGCCAAATACCAGGCTAATCTCGACTGTGCTGCCAAGACCGTCACCGTGACCAATTCTTCCGGTGACAGTGTGAAGTATTGGTCTGCACTGTCAAGCCTCCATCCTCATCATACCCAACTCACCTGAGATTCTCCTTTGCTTTATGGAAGGCGAATCCCCTCCTGAAATCCAGGACATACACGTGGTGTGTGACTTCCCGGATGTGTTCCCGGAAGAATTGCCTGGCATGCCTCCTGACCGAAGTGTGGAGTTTGTCATAGATCTACTTCCCGGTACTGCTCCAATTTCCAAGAAGCCCTACCGTATGCCGGTGGAAGAGTTGGCTCTGTTGAAAGAGCAAATTGATCAGCTGTTAGCAAGGAGTTCATCCAGCCTAGCAGTTCACCTTGGGGTTGTCCGGTACTCTTTGTCAAGAAGAGGGATTCTACCGTGCCTCGTCTAGTCTCTGACTATCGACCGTTGAATGCGGTGACAATCAAGAACAAGTATCCTATTCCTCGCATCAATGATCTGTTGGATCAGTTAGCTGGTGCAACGGTATTCTCCAAGATGGATCTGAGGTCAGGCTACCATCAGATAAAAATCAGAAAGGAGGATATTCCAAAGACGGCATTTGTTACTCGCTATGGCTCATATGAGTATACCGTCATGTCCTTTGGTCTCACAAATGCTCCAGCTACTTTCATGAGGCTCATGAACTCCATCTTCATGGATTATCTTGACAAGTTTGTCGTCATTTACATTGATGACATCCTCATCTATTCCAAAACCAATGAAGAGCATGAGGAACATCTTCGTTTGGTTCTGACAGACTTCGAGAACACCGCCTCTATGCCAAGTTCTCCAAGTGTGAGTTTTGGTTGGATAATCTCGTCTTCCTTGGTCATGTGATATCCGCTAATGGTGTGGCTGTCATTCCTGACAAGATTCAGTCCATTTGGATTGGAAAACTCCAATGTCAGTCAAGGACATTCGTAGCTTTCTCGGATTGGCGGGTTATTACCGCCGATTCATCGAAGGTTTCTCCAAGATAGCCAAGGCCTGACTGACCTTCTCAAGAAGGATAAAAAGTTTGTATGGTCGGCCGAAGCTGAAGAGAGCTTCAAAACACTGAAAGCCAAGCTCACGTCCGCTCCTGTGCTTGTCCTGCCGGACACAGCAAGGATTTCGTCGTCTTCTGTGACGCCTCTCTCAAGGCTTGGGCTGTGTGCTAATGCAAGATGGCCATGTGGTGGCATATGCTTCTCGCCAACTTAAGCCGCATGAGCACAACTACCCAACTCATGATCTAGAACTTGCCGCGTGGTCTATGCTTTGAAGCAATGGAGACCATACCTGTTTGGTAACCGTTGCGAGATCTTCTCGGATCACAAGAGTCTGAAGTACCTCTTCACCCAGCCGGATTTAAATCTCAGGCAAAGGCGTTGGTTGGAGTTAATCACGGACTATAATGTGAGTCTGAACTATCAACCCGGCAAAGCAAACGTCGTGGCTGACGCGCTAAGTCGGAAGTCTATTGCAACAATCTGATGATTGAAAGGCCAACCTGCCCTCCATGAAGAGTTCTCCGTTTGAACTGGAAATTGTTCCCTCTGGCTACCTTGCAAATCTGGAGATCAAATCTACTCTTGTGGACCAGATTAAGGATGCTCAAAGCGTGACAAGGGTATTCTAAAAATCAAGGAGAACATTGCTAGCGGGAAGGCCAAATGTTTTTCTGTCAATGAATCCGGAGTTGTTTATTTTGGTGACCGCTTGGTAGTGCCAAAGAAACAAAATTGAGGGAGTTGATCCTCCAAGAAGCTCATGAATCCTCTCTCTATTCATCCCGGTAGTACCAAAATGTACCAAGACCTTCGACCACAATTCTGGTGGACCTATGAAACGGAAATTGCTAGTATGTTGCTGAATGCGACACCTGTCGACGGGTAAAGGCTGAACATCAAAGGCCTGCCGGCACTCTTCACCCTATTGCTATCCCGAGTGGAAATGGGATGAAATTGGTATGGACTTCATTACTGGTCTGCCGAAGTCTCCAAAGGGACATGATGCCATCATCATTGATCGACTATCAAAAGTGGCTCACTTCCTCCCCGTTCGTGTGGACATTACAGCTGCCAAGTTGGCAGACCTGTATACCTCTCGTATCGTCGTCCTTCACGGCATTCCCAAGAAGATAATTTCTGATCGTGGAAGCCTATTCACCTCCAAGTTTTGGACTAGTTTCCAAACTGCTATGGGAACTCGTCTTAACTTCAGCACCGCGTTCCATCCTCAAACTGATGGTCAGACCGAAAGAGTGAACCAAGTTTGGAAGACATGCTTAGGGCATGTGTAATCTCTTTTGGCAAGGATTGGGAAAAGTATCTCCCTTTCGCGGAGTTCTCCTACAACAATAGCTATCAAGCTAGTCTGGGCATGGCTCCATTTGAGGTTCTCTATGGAAGAAAATGCCGCACTCCTCTAAATTGGTCTGAGACCGGAGAGAGGGCACTCTTTGGTCCAGATATTATCAATGAAGCTGAGGAGAAGGTTAGAATCATAAGGGAGAATCTGAAGATTGCTCAGTCTAGGCAAAAGAGCTACTATGATAAGCACCATCAGGAAATTCACTATGAAATTGGTGATAAAGCTTATCTCCGCGTCTCTCCCCTTCGTGGCGTTCGCCGCTTCGGTATCAAAGGGAAATTGGCCCTCGCTATGTTGGCCCTTCACCGTTCTGGCCAAGCGAGGAGATCTTTCTTATAAGTTGGAATTACCGGTCATCTTTCCCAATGTACATGATGTGTTTCATGTCTCTCAACTTCGCCGGTGTTTCAAAGATCCTATCCATGGGGTCAATCATGAGGAGCTGGATCTCCAGGAAGATCTTACCTATCGCGAGCATCCTATCCGTGTCCTGGATGAAGCCGAAAGGAAGACCCGTAACAAGACTACCAAGTTCCTCAAAGTTCAGTGGTCTCACCATTCCGAGGAAGAAGCAACTTGGGAAAGAGAGTCTAGTCTTCGTGAGGAGTATCCCGACTTCTTTCCGCAACCTTAGAATCTCGGGACGAGATTCCTGTAAGGGGGGTAGAATTGTAACAGCCCGGAGTTTGAGCAACTAAAAACCTGTGTAATTTTTCCACTTTTGTGTTCATTGCATCATGGCATCATGCATCATGTTGTTGTGCTAGGGAATTGTTGATGTTGCTAGGGAATTGTGGTTGTTGCTAGGGATTTGTGGAAGTTGGCACCACTTCAAACCAAATTGCCAAATTTGCTTCAACCAATTTCAAAACCACGAAGGCACTCAATCTTGCAAAATAAAATTACTTCGACATCTCCTATTTGTCAAGGAAGTTCCAAGAGCTCCAAAATAATATTTTGCACTTGCTCCAAATTGTTAAAGGAGCAACATCTTTGAATTTAGCAAAAATGCCCTATCCACCTTTCTAAACAAAAGGAGTTCAAAACATTTATTTGGAGGCGCCAATTTTTGTGGAGCTCCCACATGGTATAAAAAGGCCACCCAAATTATTTCATAAAAAAAGGACGTACCCAGTGCTGAGAGCTCCCGCACTGTGCGGGGTCTGGGGAAAGGTGTCAGTGGCAAGCCTTACCCTCACGAAGTGCAATGTGAGGAGACCGCGACTCGAACCTGGGACCTCTCGGTCACAGGCGGTGAGGCTCTACCGCTGCACCAGGTCCGCCCTTCACCCAAATTATTTCATAATTTTTGAAAATTGTTTAGTGCCTTAATTAAATCACTGGAGGTACTGGTTTTTAAAAGACTTTAAAATAAAGGCTGAAAAGGACCTATCCGTGAGGAACCAAATTTCTCCAGGGGGTTTTCGGGAAAAGCGCCATCTCTCTCCTGGGGCACTGGCGCCATGCCGCGGTGCTCCCATGCCGCACGCCCCCATCGCCGGGCCCCCTCTGCCCACTCCCCTGCGAGGAAGGGAAGCCAGCCACGAGCCCCACCTGCTCCTCACCCCGTCCCCCAGATTTTTCTTCCCCGTTCCTCTCCTTTCCTTGCTTCCACCATGGCCGCCCGCAGCTCGAGCTCCGCCGCCGCGTCGCCGTCGGCTGGGTAGCTCCCGAGCGGAACCAAGGACGTAGGAAGCTCCGCCGTGTCCTCATCTACTTCCCCACCAAAGGAATCGGCCGGGGAAGACCGAAATCGCCGTCACCTTCCACTGCCTCGCCGCTGCACTTCGAGC
The DNA here is from genome assembly GCA_947311845.1 of Poa pratensis. NCBI lineage: Eukaryota > Viridiplantae > Streptophyta > Magnoliopsida > Poales > Poaceae > Poa > Poa pratensis. The sequence goes on from CAMZMU010000118.1 coordinate 27,902,100, forward strand.
GCCGCCGTGGTCGATTGCCGCCGTTCCAGTCCATCCCCGACCACGCCGAGCACCTCCATGCCATCAGGGTGAGCACGCACCCCTCCTTTGCCCTCCGTTCCTTCCTCTCCCGCCGTGGTTCACCGGCGCCCGCAGGTCGTCGTGCTCGCCGCTGTACTCTGCGCTCGCTCGGATAATCCGAGTCGATGAGCAATCGGAGTTTCCGATCAGTTCCAGTGCGATTCTGTTTCAGTCCTTAGCCGTGGCGAGCTATCTCCGATGATCGGATTTTCCGATTTCTACAAATTCGGATTTTCCGATTCCTATCAGTACGAAGAAATCTTCAGTCCTTAGCCAAATTCTGGGACTTGTGTTCCATCGGATATTCCGAGTTTTAATAAACCGGATATTCCGATTTTGCCCAGCACAAAGAAAATGTGATGTTTCTTTTTATTTTTCTTCCTATTTTGGTTAAGTGTTAATAATGTGTTGGATTTAAATAATAACCAGGCATAATTAAAAGAGGAATTAAAATGTTTTAACTTGTAATTCTATCGGTCTACCATAAAAAGTTGTAATATACCCGAATGTCCGGAAATTCGTGAACCAACCGTTTAAATGGTTATCATGTATGTTAAATCGCCAAAACCCTGCATCTCCCACATGATCATGTCATAGCATCTACAAGTTATATCCTAGGGTTTCGACTACTGTAATCAACAAGTAAGATGATCCATGACCTAAATTCACGGATATCCGGGATGCGCCCCTCTAAGCACCCGAACTCCGTTTAATCTGAATAGTCGAATCATCCCCCTCCCGGGGATTTAAAATGTCATATCATCATATGTTTACGCATTGCATTTGTTAAGCATATGTGTGGTGATTGATTGTTCTCTCCCGATGTTTGTTTTTCGTTAGATCAAGCAACCGGGGTTACTCCACAATACCCCGAAGATCCGTACTACCAGCACGCTGATCAAGGCAAGCGTAATCCCCCCTCTGAGCATATCTTATCCTATTTTTCGCAAATATTTTCTCCACTATAATATTGTATACGGTTCCAAATGTCGATTTATTGGATTAGAGTATCCTATAGTTGCATTAAGTTTCTGATGCCAATACCTGTTCCCCCCCCCCCTATTATCCATAGGTTTGTATTGTTGGCCAAGATACCTACTATGCTATGTTGATGCTTAGCCATGCTTAGTTAATTGCATAGCTATACGATGGATGGTTTGTGTTGGAAACAGGTGATGAGGTAAATGGTTGATGGTGGAGAAAATTGTGGTGACGGATAATAAAATGCTTAAAGGTGGGGATGAGATGCCACTGTGGTTGTGGTGTTTTGTCTCGCTCTCGCCGCCTAGGAGCGAGTTCTATACCTCTTGAACCAAGACTGAGCGTGCAACCATGCGTGAGGCCTATGCATTTGCAGGAACCCTCATAGACTAAATAACTCGGGCGGGGCTAGCCAGGGTCCTCTAGTTCGGGCTTCCATTTGCGCGTGCGTGATGATGGTGGGATGAACTGAGATGAGGATGGTGGTGTTAGGAAAATGAGTGGCCGTGGGACGGGTGTTGAAGGCACTGGCTGTCCTGCCGCCACTGATGATCCTGGAAAGTCCTTAACGAGGGAGAAGTCAACACCGCTCCCACCCAGCCGGTTCTCCAAGGAAGAGAGCTAAAAGCTAGGTAATGGGCCGGACGGTACGCGTGGCAAACATTGTACACCCCTGCAGGGTAAATCTTTTCGAAAAGCCGTGTCCGCGGTTATGGACGACTTGGGAAGTGAAGGTAAGATCATAGAATAAATTTAACGGAATGATTAAAAACTGGGTACTAGAGGTACCACTCACAAATGCAAGGTGAGCTTCCTCGAGGGTGATTCGGGGAGGTGCCTTTGATGAACAGGTACAATGGTTGATGATGAGTAAGGTGATGAAAGAAAGAGTTATTCCTTACCCTTTTGAAATATTCTGATTAGTCGATGCCTTTGAGTTATGTTTTCATAAATAAAATCAGCTTTATGCAAAACAGCCCTATGACTTTGAAAGCTTCATCGAGCTAATGCTCTATATATAATCTTGCGAGTTCGTCGAACTCAACGTCGTTTGTTTTGTTTCAGAGGAGGACTTCACCGATCTCGAAGGTGGGTTCTTTGTGGACGTCGACGAGTAGTCTGGGGTTTCCAGGTGGCAGCTTGGGACATCCTGGAACAGCTGGCGCTGTGATGTTTATCTGTAGGCCTCTTAGGCCATATGTTGGTTCTTGTTGTTTAGAACAACCTAATTCGCTTCCGCATGTTGTAATGTTGGGTCAGTGACCTCTGGTTGTCATTTTGCTATCTTTCTCCATTATAAGAGTTGAACTATATGATTTGTGTCGTAGAGTCTGTGATGTGTCAGTTGTTCCACAAGTCTTGATCTCTCTATTATGCTTTGATAATGTGTCTGGTGGTATCGGATAACCGGAGACACAGTATCACGGTATAACAGTCGGGTCGGGGCGCTACAGTTGAGTTATAGAAACAGGAAATCCCATAGAGATGAATGATAAACGTGGAATCAGGACAATAAGGGGTGTTTCCCCAGTGATATTGTTGTTCATGTCATATGTATAACTGCATATTCAAAAATTGCAAACAAAGGAATAGAACTGAGGACCTAGTGCAGCAGTTCTATGCTGATCTCGCTTTGTAAAAATGCAATAAAATCCTCACAGCTAGTGTCAAGCTACTCCAAGGAACTACATTAAATCACTGAATCATGAACTCCCAAGTGCACACACAGAAAAGATCTTTGTAAGCGCCTAAAGGAATGTAAGAAAAATTCAAAACAAATATATTCTCTGCTCTAAATGGCAATACAGACAAGGATTTCACGAAAATGAAAACAAAAAACAGAAAAGAAATATTGGCAGCTACAGCGAGGTGACTTAAATGAACCATATAGATAACGACACAAAATGATGCATATACACCTGTCAAATTTACAATTGTCCTTCCTCAAAACAAGTACTCGTTTCAAGCAATTAATAGAGAACAATCCACATCTTGTTTCCCAGGTATTCACACCGAAATACACTCATTTGTCACCAAAGTGAAAAATAAAAGCTTTTTTATAACTTAATATTCCATTAAATCTTAACAGAATATCAAAAAAATCAGACAAGTATTATCCACAGTTATTTATAGCATGTTGGCAGAAACATATTTTATCATCCGGCCAAGGTGGTGTTGTGAGGTGTCTACATATTCTATCCTTAGCTTGCAGAACATTGAATATTTGAAAAGCTCGCAACAAATTGAGGTGAGTACCATGCTGATAGTGCTCAAATGATTTGTTAAATTGTCCAATACTTGCCTTGTAAAAGTCATATGTTTCAACAATTCTTCAAGTTCCATACCACGATCACAATCAGAACTTCTTAGCATGCCATCTCCATCCTTGACAGAGTTTTCAGGATTAGCAGTATACAGGCTCTGCATGGACACCTATACATGCTTGGAGGCTCAGTTATACAGACAACTAAAAAATCAAATAGGCTAAGGAAGTAAAATAATTAGCAGAGGGAGGTGTCGACAATTTAATCTAAGAACAAAATAATAATAGTGTTAGGCATGTTATTAGCTGCTCCAAGAACTAAGAATTGAAAGGGCGTTTGTCTTCTGATCAAAGATAAGAAGGTTAGCTTAAACTCAATGCCTGGCAGGATAAATGGTAATTTAGTACCACTTAAAGAGCTTAGATTAAGCATTTAGTCTGGATAGTGTATATAACTAAATTAAAAAATAGTAGACCAAGCAACAAGTACAATAAGGATGGTGTAACAAGCTTACATTATCAGTCTGTCCACCATTTCCTTCTTCTTCTGGAATGGCATCCTCTATACATGCAAAAAAAAAAGGATGTGTGAATTTGGTGGAAACCAATGACAATTATTATCTCTCATCTCACAGGATAGACTACACTAGCATCTAATTTCCGGATTACTGGCAATAAATCGTTAATCTGATAAGGACAGTAACCGGTTCAGGCCTCAGCGTTATGTGCATCAGCAAGCTATGCCCATTAGCTGACCAGCTTAGAGATAACTTGGTCTTTACTAGATGATACAAATCACTACGCTCATCGGAAAACAACTGCCAACAGAGCAACCGGCGAATGCATGCGAAGAGAACAGGAAGGCACCAACCTAAAGGTGGCGGCGTCGGCGAGGGAGGTGCGTCGAGCAACTCAGGTTGCCAGTGCAGCGCGTCCAGTGATTCTGGCCGCGTAGGCGGTGCATCGAACGTCTCCGGAAGCGGAGGCGCGGCAAGCTGCGGGGGCGGCTTGCGAAACACTGAGTAGAGTAGCCGTGAGGCGCCGCCGGTGATGAGACGGGTGAGCCAGCCGCTCCCCTCGCCGCCGCGCGCCGCCGGGACGGTAGAGGCAGCGGGGCGTGCGTAGGGTGATGCAGCTGCGGCGCGGGAAGCAGGGCGCCTACGGACCTTGCCTCCGGCGGCGCCGCCGCCGTCGTAGCCTCCGCGAGACGCCATGTAACGGCGTCGATGTGGGGCTAGGGTTTCAGGGATCGCCTGGGCTAGGGTTTTGGAGATGACAAGGGAATAATCGACGAAGGGAGGGGTGGACTGCTTATTTTACGGGCTTGGAGGGCTTAACTTCAAAAGTTACTCATTACCTTCTTGAGACTTGAGAGTAGGTACATGGGAATCTGGTACAAACTTTGAAAACGAAGTGCTGTTAAAAAAACACTCTGAAAACGAATTTGATGGCTTTCAATTAGGAAGAAATTCATGAGCATGAATTTATAGCACAATCTTCTTTTTATACCACTAGTTGGCATGTACGTGCAACACACGTTTTCATAATTAAAGGGGCAATTTACAAGTTGATAATATTGCACGTCTAATGTACGCGCCGACTAATAGATACACAAAAATTAGTCTGGTTTTAGTAGTAAATATTTGTACACAAAAAATTGGTAAGCAAAAACATCAGTTATTTGCACAATATTTTCATCTAGTAAGGTTGATTATCAAATTTTAAATATAAGCATGTATGAGCTACATATATTTTCTAGAAGAGTATGGATATCCTGAACATGTGAATATTAGCTGAAATGAATAAATTAATTTGCAAAATTACCATGCTTGGGATTCTTTGCTGACTAAATCGATCTTCAAAATAGCCAATACAGAACAGACGTTGTAATACTTACGGTAAGTAAAACTTCCAAATTTTAAATCACAGTTATAACTTATATGTACTTTACAACAAGGATTTACAAAAAAGATTGCTTGAAAGCACCACACAATCACTAATTTTAAACACTTCCTACAAAAGAATTAGGGGTCATGAATAATAAATGTAGCAGAGAACAGATGGTACAAAGAAGATAAACTGAACCAACTACCATTCTTGCGTCATATATATAGGGTGGGATAAAAAATTCCATGCAAGTCAAATCAAGAATAAGAGTATATCAGGCTACATACATGTGCATTACCAAGGCACACCAGTAGGCAACAATTTTATGCTAGTAATACAGTATTGATCTTCATTCATCAGTTCCTGTGTTGTGCAACTTAAAAACGAAAAGGGAAAACGCGATGGATTTTTGCAACATGCAGACACTATGATAAGTAGGCACAAGCAAGACCAACAAGAATGAAATAAATGTGATCATAAAGCGAATTTCTCCTCAAACTTTTTTGTATAATTGCATTTGGTTCAGCCATCATTTGCAAAAAAAGAAAAGGGATCTCATCTATCTGGGAGAAATGGTGGCCACACATATTATCCGGAAAAGTATTAAGCTTTGAAGCTTCCACCTGCAACTCACAATTGGCGTTAGATGCAAAGCTTGCTCTGATGACCAAAATAACAAACTTTGAGCAACTGTGTGGCGGCGTGTGTGTGCCTGTGCGTGTGAGAGAGAGTGTGTATTAAAACAATTAATAATTGTCATTATTGGGACACTAAAGAACTATGAGAGCCGGCCTGTCATGTTCTTCCAATTGCTGTCAAAACTAAAGCATACGAAAAGCATGTTTCAGTACCAACAAAATGAACTACAGAATGCTATGAAGGAATGACAGAAGGCTGGTTTGATGGTGTGCCGCGACTCCGCGACATGCTGCAGTGTCAGTTATCAACACAAATCCGTCACATAGATCAACACAGAATCCGTGCACTGGGGTGCGGGGCTCTGCCTTGCGCGCTCCCGACACAAGGAGCACAACGGGAGCAGCAGCTGGATCACGCTCATGTGCGGCGTTGGTTCGCTTCCGCCTCGGAGCCGGCGACAAGGGGCGGCACTGCCTCGCATCTCTCCAGGGTCCTCGAGCTGGAGGAAGACACGGACGGTTGCAAGATCCGGTGCCGCGAAGCATGCCGGGTCGATCTCGCGCACGTACCCGAGGCCGCTGCAGTTTCCCTGGATCCTCTTCTCGGTGTGCTGCTCGACGGGGTAGCAGTGCAACGCGGCGTGGACCATGTAGTCGATGGAGGCCAGCCTAGCGTCGGGGGTCTCGCCGTAGCGCATCAGCTTCACGGTGGCGCCGTCGAGCAGAACGGCTGCCGTCGCATGGCAGCCTCCCGGTCATGGGGCGTACGGAATCACACCATCGCGTCGGCGCCGCGGCGAGGCGTCCGGAATCGCACCGTCGCGTCGGCGCCACGTCCGCATCTCTTCTCCGCGCCGACGGGACGGCCAATGGTGGCGGACGGTTTGTTTTGACGCTAACGCCACGCATCTTGTTCCCACGCCGACGGCGACATAGAAAGGAACGGGTTGGCATAGCCTTACCTAACGTGAGAAGGATTCCATGTTAGACAGTGCATGATGGGAGTTCGTATCATATGACAATTCGTTTTGGAGTAGGACTCTTTAGTTTGGAAAATATTGGCCACCGTTGATCGAAAAATAAACGGACAAGATTTAAAGTGTTTGCTGCTCGATATCGGGACAATCTGGATCGCTGATCGAAAATTAGACGGACAAGATTTAAAGTATCCCAACATGTTTGCTCTTTTAATAGTAGTATAGATAGTATGAAACCATGTGGCATGCAAATCTTCTCAAACAAAAATTGCAAGGATAACCTAGCATCAATCTCGTATAAGATGTCGATTACTATTTGACCATCCCGTGTTCCCTAGACTAGATCTAAAAGGTTTATTGACTCTATGCACCATTTCATTTTCCTCGAGGAGTTATGGGAATCCTACTAGAAAATGATCATTTTGTATCATGGTACAAAGTCATCTCTCTGATTTTGTATCATGAAAAAACGAACACAAGTGATTTTTATATCACAATACTTGGTTTTTCTTCAGTAAAATATGTTTCTCCCAGCCGAGTCAATGCAATTTATCTCCATTGTCTATATGGCTCCTCTAGCATCGAGGCTGTCATTGGATCCAGTTGCTTTGAAAACCCTTTTGTAAGATCAAATACACATATGGCAAAGATTGGAGTAGCCCTCTAGTCACTGATTTCTTTCCTATCTTTAGGAACATCTGTTCCTTCCACTTTTTTATCCTTTTTTTCAAATACAAACCTTTTAGAGATGTAGAGGTTTTGCATTTTGATCATCCAACATGTTCCTAAGCCCAATATATCTTTATCTTAGCTTCACTCCAGGTATGCATCGTTAACTTTTTCATTTGGGTTGGCATGCCTGCTAAAACAATAGTGGATTTATCCGAAAATGGTCGAACAATCCTCACCGAGAATTAGCGCATGTTATAGATGTCGTGAGCCCTTATTCGAAACTTTGAAGAGGATCAACAGATCACCTGCAAAGGTGATTAGAACTCGAAGTTTTTTGACAAATCCTTATTCACCCAAGAAAACAAATCCTCCTAAGCAATAGTCGACAACACACGAAAATGCTTCCCCATAAAGAAAGAATAAATAAGCGGAGATCGGATAACTTATTGCTTCACATGGGATTATTTCAACTAAGACACTTCCACTTAGCCTGGAAACATATTGAACCAATGTGCGGCACTTAGTAAAATGAACAATCCATCTCTTGCAGAACATGACAATCATTACATCAGGTCCTTGCGTTTTGGGGGCGCCAATATTGTCCATGTTGTTCTTGAGTTGATCAAATGTAAACTTAAAAAGAAATTGCATACTCATATCTGGTACTGTCTAGGAATCATCGTGAGCAACAAAATCAAACTTCTATCTTAAGTCAAAAAAATTAAGTTTGACCAAGTTTGTATTAAATTATATTTATACACATCTAAATCAATTTGATTAGATCCACTGTTAAATATGTTTATATATTTAATATTGTGATGTAGTATGGTAGGAGATCGGTCATTTGGCTCCCGAGTTCAAGTGTTCTTCATACAGTTAAAATGGTATTTTTTAAATTACATTTTTTTCTAAAACAACTTGCATGTATATAACACATGTTATCTACATATCTGCATAGTTTTGCTAGATAATATGTTTTTAGGCTATATAAAAATCACAAAATCATGGCTCTAAAAACTATTTTTAAAAAAGTACCCATTTTAGTTCCAACATTTCTTTTTATAGATCACATGTGAAACGTGTTTCGCAGCAAATTTGGTCATACATAGAAGACTCATGTATATATACATATACTAGATGAATGCCCGTGCGTTGCTACGGGATACCAAAAAAAACAAGGCATATTAATTATTTTAATATTAATTTCGGGTTATTCAGCGTCATTCCCATTTGCTGCCAATGTACAGACAACTAAAAACCCAGTCTTTTCTAGTCTCGGAGAGGATTTGGTGCACGTGTTAAAATTAAACAGAAATAAACAGCTCGAACACGCACCCACACCCTAGAACCAACTCGAAGACCACCTGTCCTGGAGAAGGAGCAAAAGAACCCTGAATAAACAGAAAATTACACAAAAGTCCTTGTAGGTCCTTGCTCCCGACCACCACATCGCTGCTCGCTGCTGCCAAGCTCCAGCGCCGCCGCAACGCCGCCAGGGAAACAACACGAGATCGCCACACACCCAAAGCCAACTGGAGCTCGATAGCAGCCAAGCTGCGTTGAGTACCGCAGGATTCATCCGGGACGACGCCGGAATATGTCACCTTTGATCGACCATCGGCGGGGACACCTCCCCGAGCTCCTGCTAGCACATCGTCATCCACCTCCAATCTAAGCCAGAGAGAAAGACGACGACGCCGGCCAGCCTCCATAGCCCCGCTCCAGCACAAGGCATCTTGCTGCAGATCCGACGAGTGACCTCCACCACCACGAGATCCCCACCCCATCTCGCCACCATGACGAGCAGAGGCCAGAACCTTGGATGAAGAACTGCCACCACCGCATCCACCAAAAGCCTTCAGATCCAGAACTGAAGGACAACCGAGCTTATTAGAGCAGGATCTTTGGCCATCCCCTCCTACCGCTTCTCGTTCCCACCATGAGAGCACCGCGAGCAGGGCGGAGGAGGCCACCTCCCGGCGACGGCTCGGCAGCACCGGAAGCACCTGAGACACCGGCATGACGCCAGACTGCACTAAGGCAACACAACTCGTAGATCTAAACCTAAAGCTACTCTGTACAACCCGCGCTATGCATCCACCTCTATGCCGGCCAGCAGCGCCGCCGGAAAAGAAGGAGGAGCGAGCCGGGATCTCACATACGACTCTCAACGGTGGCGCTCACGAAGGAGGAGGAAAGAGGAAGGAAAGACAACACGTGCGATTCAAGAGTTTGATTTGGTGCACCTGGGCTGCCCATCCCGTGTACTTTTGGCCAGAATTTTTGGAAGCACAAAAGTGCGATTTTCGTTTTTTGTGGAAAACAGAATCAGTGTGCAAAAACAACTTTTCGAGTCTTGATCATGTATATGAGCATACCATATTAGGCCACCCACGTTTAAATTTATTCCTATCACCAGACTCTTGAACAACAGGACCAATAGCAGGCGCTTACACTTCGCACCCCAGGAAAAAACGAAATACAGAAACTGAATCAATGAACCGTCGATCAATCTATAGTGGTGCAACTGCAACAACATTAACTTGGAGCAAATAAATCAGCACGTTTTTTCATTCAGGTCATTTTCTTCAGTTGCGCCTGTACTCTGCTCCCCTCTGTCCTACACCTCTCATATTTTTATTTAACTTGTCAGATTGTTCCTTGCGTCTCCTCTCGTATTGCAGCCCATGGTTCTCTGCCTGTTCTTCATTACTCTTCCAATACATAAACATCTCTCCCGCTGTCCTGCAGTTCACAAATCGGCACTGTTGTGCATAGGCGGACCGCGGACGGAAACGGTCCTAAGGATGACTCCAACGGGCGACGCAAACGGACGCGCGTTTGGTCCGCGTTTGGTCCGTTTGCGTCGCCAAAAGGACCCATGTCTGGCCCACGTCCGCCCCTTTCCGGCCACTGCCCCCAACAGGCCGACGCATTGAGTCCGCCCGGCCAGGGTTTTTGATCATTTTGATCATTTTCGGGCATGATCGTTTCCACGCCCCCAAAACATTACAAGTTGCGGCCATCGGCCATGTCCCCAGGTGTGCCCAAAACATTACAAGTTGCGGCCATCGGCCATGTCCCCAGGTGTGCCTAAAATATTACAAATTTCGGCCACCGGCCATGTTTGTCCGGCCATGTTGGCCATAGTTCAACACAAATATGTAGAAGGGACCGAGAATAGATCAAACCTGATCCATGTACTGCATTTGCTTCTTCTCGTAGTAGGCCTTCTTTCTAGGGGTGAAGGTGGAGATGTCCATGTCCATGATCCTGGCCTCCTCGGCGCGTAGGGCGAGTTCAAGGTCTTTGGCCTTGAGCTCCACCTCCCTGGCCTTCACGTCGGCCTCCTTGGTCCTTGCCTCGGCCTCCTTGCCCCTGATCTCGACCTCCGCCGCCCGGGTCCGAGCGTTCTCCTCCTCTATGTCAAGCCTCTTCTTTTGCAATTCGAAGTAGAGCTTCGAAGCCGCCTCTCTCTCGAGGCGTTCCTTTTCTCTCCTCTCTTCCCTCTTGTCACAGGTCTTATCCTTTTGGGATAGGAACCCGCTCAAAGTCTCTTGCAACACAAGGGTCGTTGCATCGCACTTCTGCTCGGCCTTGGAGTTGTTCTTCCCCCTTGGCCTCCCGTCCTTCTCCTTCTCCGTTGTGCCCTCTCCCTTGTCAACACCAAGATGTCCCGCTTGTCCCGCCTTCTTGAGGGAGGCGTACAGCTCCTTCCACTTCTCCTGGTCCTTGAGCTCCCGGTAGCAATGGGTCAAGGTGAAGACCTTGCCATATTGAGCCTTGAAGAGATCCAAAGCTTGCAACATTTGCTCCTTGATTCCATAGCCACTTTGCGGCGGCCGGCTTTCGATGTGCTCAACGGCGCCGCAAAACTTGCTCATTTGCTCTTGAATGTGGTTCCACCTCTTAGAGATTGAACACTCGGTCCGGTGCGTCAGAATGTTCCGGGGCGGAAGGATTCGGCCCTCGTTGTAGCGCTTGGTGAACCGGCCCCAAAATGCCGACCCTTTTTGCTCGGCCCCGATGATTTGGTTGGTTCCAACCTCGATCCACGACTCGCAAATGAGAATGTCTTCAGCGGTGGTGAACGAGGCGCCTCTTTGGCTGACCTTCTTCCTCATGGCCGCGGCGGCGGCATCGAGCTCGTTGAAGACCGGCTCATTATCGATGTTGATCACATCGGGGCCGGTCGGTAGAGTCTCATCATCCCCGGCATTGTAGTCGTCACCGTCGTACTGGGTGTTGTCGCAGACCATGTCCTGGAGGACGTCCTCCCCGTAGTAGGGGTCATCGTCCTCCTCATAGTACCTGGGGTCACCCGGCGATGGCGTGGGCACAGTGCCGAACAGGTTACGCGCGGGGGCGGCCACTGGCGGGGCAGCTGCACGCGCCTCCGCAGTCTGCGGCGCGGGCGACTGTGCGACCAACGGTGTCGCAGGCGGGTTGAGAATGAGGGCAGGTACCTCGACCGACTCGTCGGAGGTAGGAGAAACCCGCGGCGGCATGGTTCCAGGGACGAACCCGTGCGCAGGAGATGGCGCGGTCACGAGCGGTTTCGACCTTGGAGGTCGGGCCGTGGAAGCGTTGGAGCTGGCCACGGTAGAGGAAACCTCGACCGCCGCCGCAGTCGCTACCCCAACCGCCGCCGCGGACGGGGTAAGTCCAATGAGGAGGAGGGCAGCTGTCGCGGTCTTGGTCACGAGGTCGGCGTTGTCGTCGTCGCCCTTTTCCTCGGCGGCGGCCCTGGCGGCGGCGTCGAGCATGTCCTGCTTCAGCCTCCTCCTCCGTTGGCCCCGTTTGGCCGTCTCCTTGGCCCTCTGCTCCTCCGTGAGCTCCTTCTTCACTTTCTTCAGCCGGGGAGCAAGCCCGGCGGAGTCGTTGGCCAGCTCTAGGCTCTCGGCGGCGGCCTTGGCGATCCTGGAGGCGGCGGCGGCCATGGGGTAGGTCTGGACTGTGGATTTTGCCTCCAAAAGCGGACCAGGGGAGGACACAAAAGAGCTCCGTTTTGCGTCCGGGGTCGACGCATCGGTGGCCCAAATTTGGGCCAGGGATGCGTCACGGCGGACCAAAAAATGGACCGTGGTCCGTTTGCGTCGCCCCGTTGGGCCGTGTTTTTGGCCCTCGCAGACACGAACGGATGCGCGCGGACTCGATGCGTCGCCCCGTTGGAGTCATCCTAAGCAGCGCTGAAAAGAAAGCTCCTCCTCCTCCTCAATAAGAACAGCACGTACACCACCTAGACAGCACACACATCATCGCTGCCGACCAAGCACACATCCGTCGTTGACGAACGCACAAACCGGATGCCACCAGCAAGCGAGATTTGGAGGTTGCATCATCTGATTTTTGGAGACACTCGTGGACGCGGCTGTACTGGGCTTAGCAGGACAGCAGAGACAGGGGTAGGAACCGGACGACAAGCGGTGGTGAATCCGCGGTGTGCTACCCTGCTGCAGACCTGTTGGATTATTAGGCATAATTTCCATGATTAATTCCAGAATATAAAACATGATCGCAAGAGTTACTAACATGTTAATCTCGAAAATAGTAGACGTATTAATTAACATGAACAGGAGCAAGACAACTACGAATACAACCATTGGAACGTGACCAACGTACCGAACAATTGTAGATGAAATAGTCGTTGGAGTAGCGACGGCAGCAGCTTGAGCGGCGAGGGTAGCAGCTCAAAGAAGACGACGTTGGAGACGAGTCGCCCGCAGACCCGGAGATTGTCCAGAAAGTCGAGCTGTGATGAAGAACTTGAAAACAGTCGCGCGGGGTGCTTCCAAAAAATCTTATTCGCCCTCTTCCGTACAGGATCACAAGGACAAGTGGTTCCGGAGACCTGCTGTCCCGTTCGCCGGTGCACGCCGGCGCACGGGATGAAGTAGAGTACGGTGGCGGTGCAAGGCACGAGATTGGCAAAACCTAGATTGGTTCGAGGTTTTGCAGCGCACGCAGTGCACGACTTTATATAGTGCGGCTCAGGAAAACCCTAACGGGTACAACGTGGGCCAAGTCCACGTCGCGCATGTTTTAGGTCGGTTACAGTAGCCCACGATCTGGGAGCGACCCGGACCGACTAACTGTGACACGTCCGTCCAAACCGTTTTTCCCGGACTGCAAAAATAAAGCTATGCGAGATTTCCGCAACCCACGGCGCGTCGTGACGAGACGGGCGGGCGGTGCAGTGCGTGCGTGCGTGCGAGCGGCGGCGGAGGAGGAGGAGGAGCGCGTGAGAGAGCCTCTTGTTCTCACAAGCTTACCAAGTAGCACAACACTCCACTATATAAGGTGGTGCCACTCCTCTCAAACTAGCGGTGTGGGACTAAACTTTAGGTCCCACTCCACTCCCATGTGTGCTGCCATAAATGTGGGCTTTTGAGATTTCTGAAATTGCTATTGGGCTGCCCACTAATGGGCCCAATTCTAACAATCCCCCATCAGATCTCAAATCCCCATTTAGAGATATTGGCCAGACCTCGCGTCTTGTTTATATACCAGTGTTTCAGCAGAGACTGTTAAGTTGAACTTCCGCCTAGAATCTTGAGCTACGTCTATCGGCAACTTAAACAATGGACGAACCTTGAATTACAAGTTTGGTGCTTTTAGATTTCACTCAAAATCATAACTAGTACTTGGCTGCCAGTAGCCTACCCTGCGGATGTATCATATGCGTCATACTACTTGGTCTCTTCATGAGTTTACTAGAGATCACCCAAATCTCATAGACTGCGACGTTTAACAGTCGGACTCATATAGGTGTGTTCTTTCAAGGTCGCTCTGTAGGATAGCACCTTTGCTACGAATAGCCAACAAAAACACATTAAGCCATATTGCCAACCTGCCTTATAGAATGTGAGAGTTATGCATCTTCCCACGGAGAGGGTTATAAAATAACTCTCCTCTGTTAAACCACTAGCTTGTTCTTCCCAGGTTCTAATTCACGGGATCTCCGATCACATAGGTTGGGTTACCACTATGGTGTAACGCTCACGGGTCTCAACCCCATCTCCCTCGATGCACTATCTATCACATTACGTGATAGTCCCTTCGTAAAGGGATCTGCCAGGTTTTTGTCTGTTTGAATATAACTAACAGTTTTTACTCCGGAGTTTCTCATTTTCCTGACAGACTTCAAGCGTCTTTTGACGTGTCTTGATGACTTCGCATTATCCTTAGCACTGTTCACTTTCATGATAACCGTTTGGTTGTCACAGTTCATAAGGATGGCCGGTAATGGTTTCTCAACCACCGGCAAGTCCATCAAGAGCTCACGCAGCCATTTTGTCTCAACAGAAGCTGTATCTAAAGCAGTAAGTTCTGCTTCCATGGTTGACCTCATCAAAATGGTCTGTTTGCAAGACCTCCATGACACTGCGCCACCTCCAAGAATAAATGCATATCCACTTGTGGCGCAGAGCTCATCAACATCTGAGATCCAGTTCGAATCACAATATCCCTCAAGCACAGCAGGGTGCCCTGAATAGTGAATCCCATAGCTCATTGTACCGTTCAGATAGCGCATGACCCTTTCAAGTGCATGCCAATGATCAATACCCGGGTTAGACATGAACCTGCTCAATTTGCTCACAGCAAAAGAGATGTCAGGTCTCGTCGCGCTCGCAAGGTACATGAGTGAACCGATCACTTGAGAGTATCTTAGTTGATCTCTCGTTTCCTTCTTGTTCTTTCTAAGTGTCACACTGGGATCATAGGGTGTTGGAGAAGGCTTGCTGTCTATGTAGCCGAATCGGCTCAAGACCTTCTCAACATAGTGTGATTGCGTTAATGTAATCCCACTCTCATCCCTAATCAGCTTAATGTTCAGGATCACATCAGCTTGTCTCAGATCCTTCATATCAAAGCTCTTTGACAGGAAAGACTTGACCTCATTTATCACTATCATGCTTTTTCCTCTCGGCAACCTCGTTTGATTGGGGCGAATAGGGAGGCGTTCTCTCATGAATAATACCATGTTCCTCACAGAATTCATCAAATACATTGGAGAAATACTCGCCACCACGATATGACCTAAGACGTTTGATCTTTCTCTCTAATTGATTTTCTATTTCAGCTTTGTAGATTTTAAAGTAGTCTAAAACTTCATCTTTAGTGTGCAACAAATATACATAACAGAACCTAGTAGCATCATCGATTAAAGTCATGAAATATCTCTTATCACCTTTTGTCAACACGCCATTCATCTCACATAGATCCGAATGTACGAGTTCTAGTGGTGCCAAGTTTCTCTCCTCGGCTGCCTTGTGAGGCTTTCGAGGTTGCTTAGATTGCACACAACTATTGCACTTAGAACCTTTGCCAATGGTGAAAGTAGGAATTAAACTCAAGCTGGAAAGTCTACTCATTAAACCAAAATTAACATGACATAAACGAGAGAGTGCCAAACATTAGCATCTGAATCCACACTGCCACAAATATGGTTTACTGACTTATTACAAAAATCCGATAATGAAAAGCGGAACAAGCCTCCGCACTCATACCCTTTACCAATAAATTGTCCAAACTTTGATATAACTACTTTATTGGACTCCAAGACTAATTTAAACCCATCTCTACATAGAAGGGAGCCGCTAACGAGATTCTTGTTCATAGTAGGGACATGCTGCACGTTCCTCAGCTGCACGATCTTCCCCGAAGTAAAATTCAGATCTACTGTGCCAACACCCCGAACAGAAGCATGTGATCCATTCCCCATTAAGACGCTTGAATCTGCGACCTGATAAGAAGTGAACATAGAGATGTCAGCACATACTTGAACATTAGCACCCGTATCAATCCACACTAGTACAGAACGACACATCCGATACCCCTCTATGGAAACGGCACGAGTTGGGCGACGGAGAATCGCGCTTTCCGCGTGAGAAAACCCGCCCCGCCAGGCAAGCTGGCCCGCGTCCCGCCTTCATAGGCAACGGTCACGAATTATTAACCGTTGTCGATATGTTGGTAACGGAGTTTCTTTCGACACCATTTGCGATATGGTCTTCAATGGCATCGGACATTTGTATACAACCGTTGGCGAGGTTGCTTATATAAAATTCTTTTTTAGCACTATCTTGGATATTATAAAAGACTGTCGATTCGCCCTTGTTCCTCCGCTCCAGCTTGTTTTTACTCCGCACTCGTGTCCTCCATGGCCAAGAGCATGAGCTCGTCGGGGAGATCGAATACGTCCTCCTCCTGCACCACCGGGGCCGGGTCAGATCTGCCGCTTGTGAAGTGCGTTTGCTGCCGCTGTCGGAACGCGATTCGTCGAGTGTCGCGTTCGGATCTGAACCCAGGCCGGATCTACTTCAAGTGTCCAAATCACAGAGTTAGTTCGACGCTTCGACCAGTTTTGATTGATTCTATTCTATGTGTGATGCTGATTTGCCTCTGGATTCGATTTACCATTTGGCAGGGGAGGGGCGAAGAGTATTCTGGGAGCTGTGATTATTTTTTTTTGGATTGAAGATTATGTTGAGATGCTGCTTGCTAATGGCGTCGAAGTGGAAGCTGCAGAGCTGGAAAATGTAGCCTTGATAGTCAAGAAGGCGAACATGGAGATGAAGCCGCACACTGCAGCAGCTCTAGCTGGTTTGGCACGGAGCCCAACAAACACTTCGACTAAATCTGACCATGTTGTTGCTGTGCGCAAGGAGCGGCATAAAGGAACAGAAATAGCTCAGTTAAATGTTCTTGTGAGCATTGCTAGAATGATTTTGTGTGTTTGTGTGCTGCTGTTAGGTGTGAACTTGTATGCAGCAATGAAAATCAGTAGAATGTATTAGGTTCATATGCAGCTATGCAAATCCGTACAATGTATTAGGTTCGTATGCACTTTGAAAATCACTAGAATGTATTATGTTCGTATGCAGCTACGGAAATCAGTAGCACATAGTAGTTGTGAACTTGTATCCAATGGAAACGGTTATATAAAATGTCCGTTGCCAATTGGGTGCCTATAAATATACTGGCGAAGCAAGCCCCATCAGTCTCATTCTCAATCCCTCACTGTCCATCTTTCAACCCTAGCCGCCACACGTTGTAGGTTTTTACTCTCCTCACTCTCTCATGGCTTCCTCTGCCGGCGCTTCTAGATCTCGCCATCGCAGCCGCGGCTCTAGCGGCCGCACCGATCTAGCTGCATCTGTTCGTGATAGGGCAGATCTGGAGGCGGCTGTGATGCGGCAGGTGTGGGAGCGCGTCAGGCTCATCACCTTCGGTGATGCCCCGCGTCCTCTGGGCCACGCGGAGCTGGATCAGATCATTCATCGGGTGGTGATGCAGCAGTTGTGGCGGATCCGCCGTCAACGGAGGCCGATCTGGAGGCCGCCGTTGACGGAGGAGGAGGTGGCCGATCTGGAGGCGATGTCCCCGGTGGAGGAGGTGGCGTCCACGGTGGAGGAGGTGGCCGATGTGGAGGCGCCGTCCACAAAGGAGGAGGTGGCCGATCTGGAGGTGGCGTCCACGGTGGAGGAGGTGGCCGATGTGGAGGCGCCGTCCACGGAGGAGGAGGTGGCCGATCTGGAGGTGGCGTCCACGGTGGAGGAGGTGGCCGATGTGGAGGCGCCGTCCACGGAGGAGGAGGTGGCCGATCTGGAGGTTGTCGTCGACGGAGGAGGAGGTGGCCGATCTGGAGGTGACGTCCCGGTGGAGGAGGTGGCCGATCTGGAGGCGCCGTCCACGGTGGAGGAGGTGGCCGATCTGGGCGCCGTCCACGGAGGAGGTGGCCGATCTCGAGGCGCCGTCCACGGAGAAGAAAATGTGAGGTCTAAATCGCTCAGCTCATGAACTAGTTCATCAATTGGTTTTATATAGAACTTGTCTAGTATATAGAACTTGTCTAGTATATAGAAAACTCGTCTAGTATCTTGCACTTTATTGTTTCTGTCTAGTTTTCTAGTCTAGCATAGAAAACTTGTCTAGTATATAGAAAACTTGTGTAGTATCTTGCACTATTTTAAAGTCTAGTAGGGTGATTAATTTCAACTATTTGTAGTACTACCGATGATGAATATATCCAGTCACAACTTTTTATCAATGTGCTAATCCTCGTTATTGTTTTGTGTAGCTAGTGTATGAAGTAATAGTATTTTGGCGACACTGTATAAAAAATGGTGAGGCTCTTGAAGGAAACATCACCTTCAAGTTATGCCTCCAAATCGTTTGATCGGACTGCAAGCACAAGGATATAGGCGCTTAAAGGTGTGAACTGTTTTCACATTAAATTATATCTATGTCATGTAGCATCATATTTTGGCTCTTCTCTAACTATCAATCCATGTATTTTTTATCCAGAAGCACAAAGCTGATCCGAACAAACTTTAAATGTGGTACTTATAAAGTGGGATTATATTTCGGCGACACCGTCCAAGATGGAGCAAGCCTCAGTACGAAGAATTTGGCAATTTGGCTTGGTGTAGTTTCTGTTTTTTCAGTTTCTCCGGCTATTTTGTGGATGTGTGTTTAGGGAGCAAGCCTTAGCTGCAGTTTAGGGAGGCATGAGAATGATAGGATTAGCGAAGCATGTGTAACTCATCTTTTGATGCTATGTAATGGTGACAATTGTTATATAAGTTATGAACGGTTTTGCTAGCAACTTTGTGCTTCTGCTGTGATATTTTGAATGTCAATTGGCAATTGTATTGCTGCTGTAGGCTTATGAAAAAACCTCAATGCAAACGAGTAAAACAGAATCTCCGTTTCTGATGTCCAGATACATCGGCAACGGAGACTGGATGGCAACCGTAGCCAAAATCAAGCCTCATCGGTGATGGTTTTTCTTGTCCGTTGCCGATGAGAGCCTTCACATCAGTGGCAGGGTCGGGGACACGGACCCTTTTTCCGTTGCCGAAGGGGTTTTTGGCCCGTTTCCGATGTGTCGTTCTGTACTAGTGCCACCAACATGGAGATTGAAATACTGAAAGCACAATCGGTAAATTACCACACCCATCAGCATTGCTAGCGGTCACGACGTTGACATGCTTTGGCGCCTTCCCTTTCTTGTCTGCACGATCTGGGCAGTCCACAGAGAAGTGTCCGGGCTCTCCACAAGTGTTGCACTTTAGCTCAGATTTGTTCAGCATCTTCTTCATCTTCTTGAAAGAAGTAGTCTTGGTAGGCATGTTGAAGGAAGGCTTGCTCTTTGCCTTGCTCTTGCCATGGTGAAAGTTCTTCTGCACCATGTTGGCGCTAGACTGACCTTCACCACCTCTCTCAGTAGTGTCCTTAGCCCGAGCCTTCTCCTCAACATCAAGAGACGCTATCAGGTTTTCAACCGATATCTCCTGTCTCTTGTGTTTGAGAGTTGTGGCGAAGTTCCTCCATGAAGAGGGCAACTTTGCAATAATGCATCCAGCCACAAACTTGTCAGGTAAGGCACACTTAGCGTGCTCAAGCTCCTTAGCAATGCACTGTATCTCATGAGCCTGTTCGACTACAGAACGGTTGTTAGCCATCCTGAAGTCATGGAAGCTCTCCATGATGTGCAGTTCACTGCCAGCATCTGCTACACCGAACTTAGCGTTCAGTGCCTCCCAGAGCTCTTTGGCATCTGTAATGTGCATGTACACATCAAACAGCTTGTTGCTAAGAGCACTCAGAACGAGTCCCTGATGCATGTAAAATGCATACATGAACTTTGCTTTATATTACATGATATTTCAATCATATTTGCATCATATAAGGGTTATATCATTGTTTTATACTGATTTTGGGAATAATTCACAGTTTCTCCATTTATTTGGAATTAACCCTACAGAATCAGAAAACCCCTTTTTCCATGTTTTTGACTTTCAGGGACTCAAACGACGTCCAAATGACCTAAGATTTTACGGGGCCCAATATTTGGAAGTAAGAAGACGTACGAGCCAAGGATCCGCGAAAAAGGAAGTTCGAGGAGGGAATTAGGTGGTCCCACATGGCCAGATTCCCTGGCCGCGTGAGGCACCCTCTCTCCCCCTCGTGGCTCCGATGCCGTCCGTTTTCGTCTCCGTGGCTTTGTCTTGACCTAAAACCGACTATAAAAATAGTCCCCCGAGGAGTTTCGCGAGGAGGCGGCGGAGAAACACAAAACCACGAAACAGAGAGTCAGAAGGCTGCCGCCGGAGAAGATCGGAGGGGGGAAACACCGTCGGAATCACCTTCGGAGGGCTCCACCCCCTCCGGCGTGTTCATCATCAACATCTACAGCAAGATCATCTCCATCTCTCCACTGTAAACTCTTGGCAAACATGATATATGATGCAATATACTATTTCCTTGATCTATTGTGTCTCCCCATCTATGTTTGAGAAGTGATTTGTTCATGGCAATAGTGAAATAGTTCGTTGATTGGTTGCATACAAGTTTTGTTATCTTTTATGATTGTCTTTATGTACAATATATGAGTGCACACATATGTTGGGGAATGCATGTAAGGTGATCACCGGTAATGTAATGGAGTGAGGGAGACTTGGGAGGACATGTAAACCTGAGACCGAGTCATGAAGTTACTTTATTGGGGGATATATATAGGGGACCTTAGAACTTAAGGCTATGGTGGGACTTTTATGTCTTAATAATTCTTGTGTGCTCATTTACTTGGCCATGAGATCCATCATAAGGGGTTTTAGTTCATTTACTTGGCTACACCTATTTATGGCTCCTTCCTAGAAGAAACAATTAAGACTGAAACATGTGCTTCACTAATTGTGACAACCACACGAATGAAATAACAATTGCTAGAACATTTGCTCCCTTGAGATATTTGCTACTTGCTACTTTGAGAAACTTGCTCTAAGAAACTTGCGTTTGAAACTTGATTGAGAAACTTGTTACTAGATAAACCCATTCCACATCACTTGCTTTCATTAGTTAGTTCCTTTCATATTTAAACTTATTTTTTGCACAAACGGCCATATAAGAGGGTTATAGGGCTTTAGAGAATAGATAGTTTACCTTCAGCTCCTCGTGGGTTCGACACTCAAATACTTATCGAATTGTGCTACAGTGATTCCTTGCTCTTGGGGATTATCAAGCACTTTTCTGGCGCCGTTGCCGGGGAGCGTTGTGCTAAGCTTTTATTCTTGTTTGCATTGCATACTAACATATAAATCTAAAACATTAATATAAAATGGAAAACAACCAAACAATTATAGAACTGCATAATATCTATCTTGAGTTAGGACATGAAGTGTTTGAGGAGAAAATTAAATTTTATTTGCATAACAATCATGTTTGTGGTAGTACTAATTCGTTGAACACCTTTATTGCTAATGCTAAGGAAAACCTTAAGCTTGGGGAAGTTTGTTTTGATGAATATGATATTTTTAGTCCCCCAAGTTTGGAAGAGAAAATTTATTTTGATGATACTATGTCTCCCATTTATGATGATTACAATGATGTATATGATATTTTCAGTCCACCTACTATTGAGGATGAAAGAGATTTAATTGAGTTTGATGATCCATTATGCTCATTAGATGATAAGTCTTTATGTGGTGATTCTATTCAAAACTATGTGGTTATGTTTAACTTTAATGCTTGCAACTATTATGAGAGAGGAAGAGATAAGAATCCCCTTTATGTTTCTATGTTATTTAAAATGCAAGCTATTGATTATTATATGCATTGGTTACCTCAAATTTGTTGTTATTTATTCATATATAAAATTCCAATGCATAGGAAGAGAGTTAGACTTAAAAGTAAATTGTTTAATATTCTGTGGTGTGTTCCTTATGCTTTAATTTCCTATTCGGTTTGAGCACACCTTTATATCTTTACAACATGTAAAATATCTTTACCTACCATTTTGTGACAATTAGTTTAAGATTTTCATTTTATATAAAATTTGGGAAAGTAAATGAGAAGGATGAGTAATGGAGAAGTTGGGGTCGACCTTGAACATGTGTTGTTCATGCCAATGGAACCGTTGCAAAGTCTCTATCATTAAAACTTTTCCCAAAGCTAAAACCAAATAAAACGAGTGTTTATGTTGTATATATTTGCTTCTCCTTTTGCCTTTTTGCTAAATCAAAAACAACAAAAATATTTTCCTTCTTTTTTGATTGTTTCTCTTGATTCTTGCTTGGTTCTTTTTGTTTCTTTTTTATTTTTATCTTCAGCTTAAGTTTTGGGTTTTTGAGTCAAGGTGCTTGTTTACTACCGTAACATCACCTTTGTATCTTATTTTTCATCTTAATGGCAAGAATAACCTCTTTTGAGAGGTAGGATTAAACAATAGTGATTTGCTGTCCAGAAAACAGATGCCTGAGCTTCACTGCGAACAATGTATAAAATCACAAAAGAGGAATTTTGACCTGATATTTTACGACAGCAATATTCAGTTATTAATACACATTTCATTAGTTCAAAGTTTTCTGATTTGAGCAACGTAAGTGCCTCTGAAAATTCACTCTTTACGGGATGTCCATTTTTGACAGATTCTGTCTTTATTTTGCATTACTCTCATTACTTGTTTTTTGTGTGGTTCTATTGATCAAAGAGCAATACACAACCATAGTAATATTAGCTAATGTGTAGAATCAACTCATGATATGTCTTTGCTATACCTATGAGGATTTCATTTATGAAGACACTAACCCCTCTAATCAAGTTTTAAGATGAGTTTTGTGTGAAGAGAACTTTCAAGTGGAAGAGTTGAGGGTGATGAATAAAGATCACGAGGGACAAACACTCAAGCTTGGGGATGTTACCCCTAGGCTCACCCTACATCTGAAGATTACATTCTTGGGGAGGGGGGGGGGGGGGGTAGGAGGCTTCACAGCGATTAGCCATTCTGGGCCGTAGATAAGGAACTTTGGCCGATCTCAGCCGTCCGTTGCTAGCCATCCCTGGTTGGCCGGCGCATTTCTACCCGCCTGGACACGCTTCGTCTGGCTGCGACTGGGTCCGGCAGTGCGTGGTCCTACTTGGCGGTGTTATGGGTGACTCTGCAAACCGTGAGGTATGTTTGGGGTTCGTGCTGTGCTGGAGGGTGAGACCGAGACGTTCGGGGGTGTTTTGGTCATTTCGCGTTTGCCTCACTCGGGCCCCGACTGCCTTCCTCGGTCTCCGCCTCGCCGGCGCGCCGTGTCGGCCTGCGCTTCGTCGTCGGGTACGGGAGCAGCGCTGCTACAGCAATGGGGGTTTCGGCGGTCGCATATGCCCTTCACATGGCGCCCTTATCTTCCTCCCCGCACGGTCTCCTCTTCCCGCATCGTCTCTTCAGTTTGGATCTCACCACCGTCTTCGCTGTTTCCACCGCCGATTCGGAGCTTCCGTCTCGCCGGCCGTTCGCTGCTTCCATCGCAGAGGCAGAGCGTACTCTGCTCCGGCCGTTCGCTGCTCGACCGCCGCCGCGCGTGTGTCCGATGGCGCCGCAGGGATTTGACGCTGGTTGAGGTGGGTTGCATCTCGCTGTCTTTCTTCCTACGATTTCTTTTCTGTTGGATCTGCCTGATTGGAGGTCCTGGTTACCATCTTATGTTGGATCTGGCGCGCTAATCTTCCTGGTTTCCTTCTTTTCACCCCCGCAATGGACGCTGTGCATTGCTAGGAGGTTGGATCTGGTGCTCTTTTCGACGAAGCTGAGTTCAGGTGCAAGCTTTAAACATTCTTGGTTGTGTTTTCTAAGTAAAAGTGTTAGATGCAAGCTTTAAACATTCTTTGTGGTTTGTACAGAGGTAGCTTTTAGTTTGGAAATTGCATAAATCATTAGGTCCATAGGTAGCAGAACACATGGCATGGAAGATGGTTCATTTTCTGGTTTGTACAGAGGTAGCTTTTAGTTTGGAAATTGCATAAATTATTAGGTCAGAGGTAGCAGAACACATGACATGGGAGATGGTTCATTTTCTGTAGTTAGAGAGGTGGTACAACAATAGACTGAGAAATGATTCGTTTTAGGCATTTATTCAGTTTATGCTTTTGTTACTGGCCACTGTAATGTTTAAAGAGTTCCACATAACATGGGAGATGGTTCATTTTCTGTAGTTAGAGAGGTGGTACAACAATAGACTGAGAAATGATTCGTTTTAGGCATTTATTCAGTTTATGCTTTTGTTACTGTCCACTGTAATGTTTAAAGAGAAATAGTTCTTCAAATTCTAGCTCACGAGATGTAACTGAGATGGAAATTCATGATGTGTTTAGTTTTGGTTTTGTGCTTTATCTTTCATGGCTAACAGGCTCCTTACCTTTTCTGTAGGTTGCAAGATTGTCCGTTGATTTCTTGCTGTTCTGTCCTGTGTGGAATCTGCCGATTGCTCGACAGGTGAGTTCGCGTGCATGTGGTTTTTTATTGTGAACATGACTGCTACATGACTACTAGATGCCTGTTGTTTGTTTACATGCCTATTTGATTTCTATTGTCAGTGAAGGGGTTCAGGCGCTCATTGTCCTGGTTAGTTGCTGTTACAGGTCACCAGCTGCATTCCGTCAGGTACTGGCCTTTCTCTTTCATTGTTTTTTCTCTTACTTTATGCATGGATAAATCTATGTGTGTGCTCCTTGTTTGTACGCCTCTGGATTCCATGTTTTTATGTGGGAGTGTCTAATGAAGTTACTTGCCTTGGGTGATTTTCTTTTTCTTGTGTTGGGTAGTTATGGCTTTTGTTTGCGCCAGGATGTTCGTTGTTCATACATCTTACCTGCATTTGTTGGATGTCGTTGCGTCTCGATGTGGGATTCCCTTCTACTCGTGTGTGAGCGAGGTAGCTGATGATGGTGATGTCCTGGGAGGGGTTGAGCTTGAGGTCCCTGTTGCTAAGCATACCAGAGCATTGCAGCGTCGCTTTTTCTGGGCATGTGCCTCTGCTGGTTTTCCATGCCCACATGATCAGGCTGCTCTTCAGGCCCTTTTTTATCTTCAAGACTGTTATGGGTTTGTAATCTGCGATTTCAATTATCAGGGAATGTTGGCCTATAGGGAACTGGCTAGGTCGGCTGTTGTATTTGCTGCTTCCGTTCTTCGAACGGCTGGTTTTAACCATGTAGGTTCCACCGGTTCTGTTGTTGATGTAAATGTTGCTGCTCAATGGCAGGTTCTGTATTCACAGTTGGTTTCTTCGGCATGTAGGTTTTAGCATGGGTTTATGGTTCTGTGAGTTTCATGTTGTAAGTGTAAGACATATGGCCTTGCATGCCGATATATGAGAGTTAATGTTCTGTTCCCCTGCTATACGTTGGGAACCATGTGATAGTTCTCTGAAGATAATTTGGTACTGCTTTTTGGGCATGCTTAGTTGCTTCTTTCTTTTCACTGGTGCATTCTTTAACATGATAAGCTGCACCAATGGAGATATAAGATTTGCAACAGTTAGTTATGTGAGCTGTCGGTGTGTTTCTTTCAGCTCAGATGTTACTTTCCCTATGTGTTTTGTTGGGACTGGTTTTTTGTTGCTTGAAACTGCACCAATGGAGATATAAATTTTGTACCAGTTAGTTATGTGAGTTGTCAGTGTGTTTCTTTTAACTCAGATTTTCCTTTTCCCTATGTGTTTTGTTGGGACTTGGTCTTTGTTGTTTGCAATCTGGATGTTTATGTTACTGTTCTTTTCTATTATGTATTATATGCCTCTATGAGATTAATATGTAGGATTGTTTATAATTATACATGCCTACATATATTCATGCTGTGTAGTTGTAGGTTGCTATTCATACAGATCCTTTGTTAATGCTTAAATATTGTTTGCGTTGTTTGCTTTATTTAGTAAGGCATGGGGTGGGGTTTTGTGTGTGCTTTGCCTCGAATGCATTGTTGATGCTACGATGCCTCCTCGGCGTCGACGGCCACGTGGTCGTGTGGAAGGCACTACCAGCTCGGTTCCAGAAACAGTTGTGGTGGTGTCATCTGCGGGTGCTTCTTCCAGCTCGGTTCCACCACCGTCTACCTTGCTGTTATGTCGTAAAAGAAAAAGTATGGTCTACATACTTAGTGTATCTCCGTCTACCTTTCCTTTAGTGTGCCTCATTATGAGAGCTATATCGTACTGTTGTCGCTACAAAAAAAATAGGGGACAAGAAGTTGCCGCTGTTGAGTTCTACAGTCACCGCCTTCAACCGTAAGAAACGCAGATTCATGCTTGATCTGCTTCGTTCTGGTTACCCAGGTGCACCCGCGTTGCTCTGATTGTGTGCCTCACTTACGTCTGCCTTTTTTGTCTTGTGTGTTTACTCGGCGTCCCATGTTTGCTGTATAGATCCTGTTGTCGATACCCCTTTGCCTGATAATTGGACAGGTTTTCCAGCTGCCTTTGTCGAGACCTTAAAAGGTATTGTTAGGTTCTCCTTTTGTGACGTTTTTTAGGCGTCTTGCCCTTTTTATGACCCATCTTTTAAACTGGGTTTCACATCATGTCTGTATAGCTTCTTACCAAGGCCGTTCTTACCATGGCGCTCCTGAGTATCAGTGTTGTCACTGTACGTCCATCTTCTGGTACGAGGAGAGGGTCAAGAGTGCGACTGCCGCCAGGAAAGGGCGAGTTGTGTACAACAACTGTTGTAAGGGTGGCAAAGTTTGTATCCCTCCATTTCTTGTGCCTCCACCTGTATTGGTTGACCTCCTGCGTTTCGATGGTGACTGTCGTGCAAATTTTTTTTATCAAAGATCAGACTGTACAACTGTTTATTCGCCTTTACCTCAATCAGAGCCAATATAGATCGTTCTGCTACAAATTCACGCGGACCTCCAATCTTTAAAATTTGTGGGGCTGTCCACCACCGCTTGGGTTCTCTAGCACGCAAGGAGGGTAGCCCTAAATTTTGTGAGCTTTACATTTATGACACCACCAATGAAGTGATGAATAGAATCAATGCTTTGAACAAGGATGATAAGAATGGAAGTGATTTAGATCCTGAAATTATAGCTGCCTTGATAGACATGCTCAACGTTCATAACCCTTTGGTTCAGACATATAGAATGGCAAAGGAACGGTTAGAGGGTAATGAAGATGAGCATGTAGCTATCCGAATCATTGCTCCAGGTCCTGAGGATGGTCCTCAGTTTTGTCTGCCCACCACAAAAGAATTGGCTGCATTGATTGTAGGCGAGTTCACTGCTGACACACCATCTCGTGATATAATTGTTGATAATAAAACTGATGGATTGCAGCAAATATCTTTTTTACATCCTGCTTTTATGCCGCTGCAGTACCCTCTGTTATTTCCATATGCCGAGAGGGGTTTCCTGCTCGATGTTCCACACATTGATCCTTTGGGCGTGTCCCATAAAAAAATGACAATGCAAGAGTACTACTGTTATGTTTGTCATTATCGGCCTCATCAGCCAAATCCATATCTTTGTTATGGGTTGCTTTCTTCCCAGGCTGTTGTTGATTCTAGGGCATGCATTGATGAGAATCGATTATGGTACATTCTTAAGAATCAAGATGGTCTTAGGTCTGAACATCTTCAGGGTATTACTGATGCTATAGGACAAGGTTGTGTAGATGGTAGTGATATTGGAAAGAGGACTGATGTGGGCGTACCCTCCGGGCACCCGACCGTTGGCGTACCCGATGCAGCCCAGCACCTGGAGGCCCATGAAGCCCAACAAGTCACAACTTGGAGTACAAGACAAGAACTCATGTAAAACCCTACCTGGCTCGCTTTATAAAGCCAGGCAGGGGCACCCCATAGGGGGGAGATCCGCACGAGACCACGTCTCCCATCGCCCTCGCGGCCACCATGTAATATCATCATCATCTATACAGATCAGACAAGCAGGATGTAGGTCTTTACCTCACCATGAGGGGCCGAACCTGGGTAAATCCTTGCTTGTCAGCCGACGGAACTACCAGCGCGCACTCTCTCTCCCTCTCAATCAACCCGGGGTACACAACCCAGAGATTTGCCGAGTCCACGCCTCGTCAATTGGCGCCGTCTGTGGGAAGAACGCGCGCTGGATTCACGGTTTCGGCGGCTCCAATCTTCATCGACAACGGTGGCTAGATCGCATCTGGCCGGCTCATCTACTTCGACAAATTCGAGTTCGTCAACAACTACCGCGACGACGGCGTCTCGCGATCCAATCTGGCGGTTGTGTTACGTTCCTCCGATCGTGTGCGGCGGCGTTCCATGCGGAGCTACGCACGATCCGATCTCGTCGGCCAGCCGGTCTGGCCGACTTGCTACTGCTGATATTCAAGTCCGATCCGATCCAGCCAGGCACATGATCGCATGCATGCGCCTGCTTCACGCATGGATCGATCTCCCTTTTAATTTTTCTCCTTAAGTGCAATACTCCTTGATTATTTTATTGGTTAATATTCCTTCTACATGCATGCATGCTATGATCGGAGCGAGATCACTGTAGCGGCGCGACCTGGACCTGCGGCTCCCTGGCGTCGACCTCCTCGTTCCCGCGTGTATGTGTCCCACGGACTCGCCACGACCGTCGACGAGCACGGCCGCGCGGCGCCTCGCCGCATCGATCCACTGCTCTCTCGCGACAGTGACGCCGGGAAGACGGCCGCCGCGGCCGGGAGCGCCTACGCGCTCCTCACCACCCTGCAGATTGCAGTGCATGCACAGGGCATGGGCGTGGACTCAATCTTCGTTAATTGATCGATTTTGTTTTACTCTACATGATTAATCTGCTACTAATTATACTTTCTGCTCTAAACATGTGTGTGTGCATGTACACGAGTCCCGACGATCGATGACCAGATGCATCTGCACCACTGCATGCACGAGGCAACGACGAGGTGCGATCTGATCAGCTCTCATCAGATTGCTAGCTTGTCATCGCACTCGATAACCATCATGACCCGCGCCGTGGTCGACTTCGATCCTGCCGCGCCCGCGCGCGTCGACTTCGACTACACGCACCCGACGGACTGGCGACTCGGGGCGGCAACGGCGCCGCGCATATTCATTGACCGCTCGAGGAGAACTCGACACTCAGAGTTGGCGCTTCATCAACAACAACAAGTTAATCGCTACACTCGGCACGTGACTCGGGTGACTTCATCGGCTCCGCCTCCGACACTCGGGGGCTAGCGGCCTCGCCTTCGTCGACTTCGCCTTCATCGACTCCGCCTCCGACACCCGGGGGCTGGCGGCCACGCCTTCATCGACTCCGTCTTCGACACTCGGGGGCTGGCGGCCCCGCCTTCGTCGACTTTGCCGCCAACACTCGGGGCTGGCGGCCTCGCCTTCGTCGACTCCGCCTTCATCGGCTCCACCTCTGACACTCGGGGGCTAGCAGCCTCGTCTTCATCGGCTCCGTCTCCGACACTCGGGGGCTGGCGGCCTCGCCTTCGTCGACTTCGCCTTCGTCGACCCGCCTCCAACACTCGGGGGCTGGCGGCCTCGCCTTCGTCGACTCCGCTGCGTTGACTCCGGTCTGCCGCATCGACTACTTCCGCCGCGTCGACTCCGGTCCGTCGCGTCGACTACTTCCGCCGCGTCGACTCCGGTCCGCCGCATCGACTACTTCCGCCACATCGACTCCGGTCTGTCGTGTCGACTACTTCCGCCGCGTCGACTTCTTCTACCGCGTCGACTCCGGTCCGCTGCGTCGACTAGTTCCGCCGCGTCGACTCTGGTCAGTCGCATCGACTACTTCCGCCGCGTCGACTCAGGTTCGCCGCGTCGACTACTTCCGCCACGTCGACTGCGGTCCGTCGCGTCGACTACTTCCGCCGCGTCGACTCCGGTCCGCCGCGTCGACTACTTCCGCCACGCCGACTCTGGTCCGTCGTGTCGACTACTTCCGCCGCGTCGACTCCGGTCCGCCGCGTCGAAACATACTCGCCTTGGCCGTACCCGATGCTCTCCCGGGTGCTGCGCCGCACAGGCCACAACATATTCGCCTTGGCCGCACCCGATGCTCTCCCGGGTGCTGCGCCGCACAGGACACAACAAACTCGCCTTGGCCGCACTCGATGCTCTCCCGGGTGCTGCGCCGCACAGGCCATAACATACTCGCCTTGGCCGTACCCGATGCTCTCCCGGGTGCTGCGCCGCACAGGCCACAACATATTCGCCTTGGCCGCACCTGATGCTCTCCCGGGTGCTGCGCCGCACAGGCCACAACATATTCGCCTTGGCCGCACCCGATGCTCTCCCGGGTGCTGCGCCGCACAGGACACAACCAACTCGCCTTGGCCGCACTTGATGCTCTCCCGGGTGCTGCGCCGCACATGCCATAACATACTCGCCTTGGCCGTACCCGATGCTCTCCCGGGTGCTGCGCCGCACATGCCACAACAAACTCGCCTTGGCCGTACCCGATGCTCTCCCGGGTGCTGCGCCACACAGGACACAACAAAATTGCCTTGGCTGCACCCGATGCTCTCCCGGGTGTTGCGCCGCACAGGCCACAACAAACTCGCCTTGGCCGTACCCGATGCTCTCCCGGGTGCTGCGCCCCACAGGCCACAACAAAATTGTCTTGGCCGCACCCGATACTCTCCCGGGTGTTGCGCCGCACAGGCCACAACAAACTCGCCTTGGCCGTACCCGATGATCTCCCGGGTGCTGCGCCGCACAGGCCATAACAAATTCGTCTTGGCAATTCACAGTCATCGACAAAACAAATCATTCAGTAGGCCAACAGGCTGAACGAGCATTCGAACAACTTTCGAGTGCCCATAGAGAAGTAAGCCAACAGGCTGAATAAAATACACAGTAAGCCACCAGGCTGAATAAAAATACACAGTAAGCCACCAGGCTGAATGAAAATACACGGTAAGCCAACAGGCTGAACGAGACTTTACTCATTATCGAGTCCCTCATTCACTCCCATCGGGAGTATGGCAATAACCGGCTTTCGACTGAAGGCTAATTAAGATTAACCTCAATTACAAGCAATTCAGCTTAATCTCGGAGGCTACTCCCATCGGGAGCGCTGTCGCGCCCCCGATAGCATGAGATCAATATTCAGTCGAAACATTACCGACTAAACCATCCTCTGTATGCCCTCAACGGCCGGAATCGAATCATTTTTTACTTGTCCCTTTCAGGAACAAGACGGCGTGCCCATGAGGAAAGAGTACTTACCCGACGCATCGACTACGCCTACATGACATGCTGCTTTGAGTCCCTGACCGATTCTTCGTATCGACCAGACACTTGGGGGCTCCTGATGTGGGCGTACCCTCCGGGCACCCGACCGTTGGCGTACCCGATGCAGCCCAGCACCTGGAGGCCCATGAAGCCCAACAAGTCACAACTTGGAGTACAAGACAAGAACTCATGTAAAACCCTACCTGGCTCCCTTTATAAAGCCAGGCAGGGGCACCCCATAGGGGGGAGATCCGCACGAGACCACGTCTCCCATCGCCCTCGCGGCCACCATGTAATATCATCATCATCTATATAGATCAGACAAGCAGGATGTAGTCTTTACCTCACCATGAGGGGCCAAACCTGGGAAAATCCTTGCTTGTCAGCCGACGGAACTACCAGCGCGCACTCTCTCTCCCCCTCAATCAACCCGGGGTACTCAACCCTAGGATTTGTTGAGTCCACGCCTCGTCAAGGACTATTCTGGCTTCAAGCCATACAGGTGGTCGTCGTTATTTCATGGAGAACTTCCAAGATGGTCTTGCCATCTGTCGGGTCCATGGTGCTCCTGATATATTCTTGA
Source organism: Poa pratensis (assembly GCA_947311845.1). Classification (NCBI taxonomy): domain Eukaryota; kingdom Viridiplantae; phylum Streptophyta; class Magnoliopsida; order Poales; family Poaceae; genus Poa; species Poa pratensis. Next base: position 27,934,164 of record CAMZMU010000118.1, read on the forward strand.
CATTTACCTCCAATCCAAAGTGGCATGAGATTACTGAGGCATTACTACTAGAACCTGGCCAACAACCATGTGATAGGGCAGATATTGTTGTTAGGGTGTATGCGCTGAAGCTTGCCGAGTATATAGATGATATTAGATCTGGTCGTATCTTTGGCCCTGTAAAGGCTGGTACTATTTCTTTGCTCTGCACTGCATTTCATCATGTGCTCCTGTTGTTTATTCTCGCTTAGTTGTTATTAATATGTCTGTATTATTTGCTGCAGTTCTGTATACTATCGAGTTCCAGAAGCGAGGGTTGCCGCATGCTCATATCCTTATTTGGCAAGACGTAAACAAGAATTGTCAGGTTAGCGCCGCTTTGATCGATTCTTATATTTCTGCTGAAATTCCAGATCCTACTGTTGATCCTTTAGGCTATGCCTTGGTATCTGAATTCATGATGCATGGACCCTCTGGTGAATTGAATGACAAATGTGTTTGCATGAAGGACGGTGTGTGTTCAAAACATTTTCCTAAATTGTTCCAGCCCGAAACAGCTATTGATGAGAATGGGTTCGCCCTTTATAGACGTCCTAACAATGGTCGGTTTATTTACAAAAGTGGCAAAAAGCTTGATAATAGATGGGTTGTTCCATATAATAAGACTTTGCTTAAGAAATATCAGGCTCACCTTAATGTGGAGTGGTGTAATAAGACACAGGTCATGAAATATCTTTTTAAATATGTGACTAAAGGACCAGACTATTCTAAGATTCTGCTTGAGAGGATCAAGGGTAAAGGGGTTACTGGGGAAGGTCCTACCCGTGCTGTAGTAGATGAAATTGCTGAGCACATAGAGTGTAGATACATATGCGAATACGATGCACTTTGGCGTGTCTATGGATATAGTATTCACACAAAGTATCCTGTTGTCGATAGATTGCCAGTTCATTTACCTGATAAAAATACTATTAGGTTTCATGTTGGTGTCGTGCTGACAACTATTATCGACACTGCTTTCCTGAAAAAGACTATGCTCACAGAATGGTTTGTTGCAAATCAGACATTCCCAAATGCTCGGACCCTAATTTACTGTGACTTTCCACGGAATGGACATGGGACACCCAGCATAGATCTTGGCACGAGAGAGGAGGTGGTCAAAAAATAGGACGTATTTACTATGTGCAGCCTACGAGCGGTGAGTTGTACTATCTACGTACACTCCTGATGATAGTTAAGGGTGCAACATCTTATGCTGATCTAAGATCATTTGAAGGTCGTACTTACTTGTCTTTCAAAGAGGCGTGTGCTGCTCGGGGTTATTGGGTGATGATTCCGAATGGTACCGAGCCTTTGATGAAGCCTTGGTTTGGGGTTTTGCCCCACATTTGCGTCAGTTGTTTGTCATAATGCTTTTAAATTGTGGGGTTAAGAGTGAAAGAGAATTCTTTGATCGCTATTGGTTACACTTGCTGATGACTTGCAGTATGGAATTAGGAAGGCTCGGCGTGACAGAAACTATGTTGTTTCTGTAGACCAGCTTAAAAATATGCTGTTGGATTCACTTGCTGAAGTTTTCCTTCTAAATGGTTCCAAGATTAGTAATTTTAACTTGCCTCCTAAAACAACATTTGAAAGTTCATCTTATGATAATAGACTCCTTCAGGAAGAGATGTCATATGATTCTGCACAACTTGCAGAGCAAGCTATCCTCTTATTTGCCAAACTTAATGATGGTCAAGTCTTGGCCTACAAACAAATTGTTGCTGCTGTTGTAGACAAGAAACCTGGGTTTTTCTTTGTTTCTGGGTCTGGTGGAACTGGCAAAACCTTTTTATGGAATGCTATAGTTTCTTTCTCCGAGGTGAAAAGAGTGTTGTTCTTACTGTTGCCTCTTCTGGTGTTGCGTCCCTCCTACTTCCTGGTGGAAGAACCGCTCATTCGCGTTTTAAAATACCTATCCCAGTTGATGAGACATCATTTTGTGACATCAAAAGAGGTACCAATTTGAGTAGTCTAATCCAGAAAACTTCTCTTATAATTTGGGATGAAGCACTCATGGCAGACAGAAAGTGTCTAGAGTCCTTGGATAGGACATTGCGTGATATTATGTCTGTTAATGACCTTTCTCTTGCTGATATTCCATTTGGTGGCATAGTTATTGTTTTGGGTGTTGATCTTAGACAGATTTTGCTTGTCATCGAAGGTGGTACCCGTCAACAAATAGTGGCTGCAACTATTACAAACTCACCGTTGTGGGAGCAAGTCACATTTCTGGAATTAACAGAAAACATGAGGTTATCCATGCCAGGTGCCTGTGTGTTGATTCAACAAGAAGTCGCATTATTTAGTAATTGGTTGTTAGAACTTGGTGAGGGAAAGGTTCCAATGACTGTGAGGGAAGGTGAGGTGACTCCGACCTGGATTCAAATTCCAAAAGATTTGCTGATTCAAACTGATGGAAATAAGGTCGAAGCCATTCTTGTCCACTTATGTTGACTTTGTTGATAACTATTCTGACAGTACATACCTACAGGAGAGAGCCATTCTAGCCCCAACAAATGAAATTGCTGATCTTATTAATGACTTTGTGCTTTCCATGGTGCCTACTCGTGCTTTCCATGGTGCCTACTCGTGCTAGGGAGTATTTCAGTGCAGATTCCATTGCTGGTTCACCTGATGCTGTTCAGAGTCAGATACTTTCTACCCTACTGAGTACCTCAATGTGCAGTCAGTTATTAATTTTCCTGAGCATAAGTTAGTTTTGAAAAAAGGAGCCCCGATCATGCTTCTTAGGAACTTAAGTCAGTCCACTGGCATGTGCAATGGCACACACTTGATTATCACAGAGCTTGCAGATTGTGTTATCCAAGCTGTTATTATTACTGGTTCTCATGTAGGTCACGCTGTCTACATTCCTAGAATTGAACCGACAGCCAAAAAAACAAAATGGCCCTTTGTTCTTCAGCGGCGCCAATTTCCTATTCGGCTCTGTTATGCTATGACCATAAACAAAAGTCAAGGGCAGACTTTAGCTTATGTTGGCTTATATCTAAAGCAACCTGTTTTCTCGCACGGACAATTATATGTTGCTGTGTCCCGTGTAAAATCAAGGAAATCCCTGAAAATACTGATTGAGAATGCTAATGGCACGTGTGGTTCGGAGACTCAGAATATTGTCTATCCTGAAGTCTTCCGATCTCTAGAATCCGTTTGATGCTATGTCGGTGTAACCTTTTGGGTGCTGACTTTTGTTATCTTTTGTATTAGAATCATTTGTCATAGTTGGTCAGCTAAGCCTTTCACTTGGTTTGTACAGTTTAGCGTTTCGATCACACCCATCTTTTTAGTGGTTGTTTTCAGCTGGAGTTTAGTTTACTCCTTTTATCTAGACTTTTGTTTATGCCTCAAGAGTTCCCTCTGTCTGTTGGTTGATGTCTTGCTGCTTTACGGTATTTTTGTAAAGGCTACCTCTTTAGTGGTACTTTCCTTGCAACTGTGTGGTTTGTAATTGTCATTGATCCTCTAGGTTTTGCTTACTCGGTCATGTTGTTTTCTGTGTGCACCCAGATGCCGATCAGTACGCTTGCCGAGGTGAGCAAGAGCTCCAAGTACTGGACTGTCTGTGTGTATGTGTCTCGCTTGTGGCATCACCGTGGAGGCAGACAATGGACCTATTCAGCACACTGATATGGTGCTGATTGATCTACATGTATGGATCACCTTATCATGTCGATTTCATGCTTTTGTGGCATGCTTCTCCCTTGCTGTTCTGTATTCACATATTCTGCTGCCTTTGATCATGTGTAGGGCAATCACATGTATGGAGAGATCCCAACTGATTGTGTTCCAAAATTTATGAACATGATTGAAGAAGGAAAGGTCTATGAACTTGCTAGATTCATGGTTTATCCAAATAAGACTCAGTTCAGAGCGGTCGAGGGTGTCTGGATGATCAAATTTGGTCGGCACACGAGCATCCACGAAAAGTTAAATGTTCAGGACGAGTTCCCATTCTGTACCTATTCTTTGACTCCCATCACTGATCTTACAGCCCCTACTGACCGCCCTCCTTGGTTCACGAGTAATTTCTATATTTTCTTAGGTTTGTTGTAATTTCAGCCTGTTGCTTGCCGATACCATACAGTTCCATCTATTAGGTTCTGTCTCCTTTTTGTTTTCAACATTTGCTGCTCGCTTTTTCTAAAATCAGTAGCTAATAAGGCATTGCACTATTGTTAACTAGAAATGTCCTTTCCGTCTCTTGATTTGTTACTCCATGTACCTCTATTCCAGTCATGTTTGTTAGCCACTGCAATATCTTCAAATATATTTTTTCTTGCCAATTCTTTATTTGTTAGTCCATGCCCCTGCTCACTGTGTTCTTAAGGCATCGCAGTATCTACAAATAGTAGTTTGCTTACCGTTCCTTTATATGTTTGTCCATGTCACTCCTTTCTTACCTTTATCTTGCTTTTAATTGTTGTTTTGTAGATGTCGCTGGTATTATCACAGGTGTGTCCCAGGCTACTCAATACCATTCCATCAACCGTTCAGAACCTTCTACTAAAAGGATCATACATCTATCCGATGTTTCGTAAGTATTTTTCTCACATTTCTATTTAAATTGTACACTTATCCTGCCTGTGAATATTTTCTGTTATTTTCTTCTTGATGATTTCTGTCTCTGTTGCTACCAGTGGGCATCAGATTAGTATTGTTCTATGGGGTGAAAGAGCAATAGCCTTTGAAGGTGACTGGGTTCTTCAAACTAGCAAGGATAACCCTATAATAGCCATATTTGTTGGTACTTTGGTCAAAAGTTATGATGGTATGTATGCTGATTCATGCTCTTTCAGTGAAACATTTATCGCTTTATTGCTCCAAATCTAATATCATGTTGCTGCACCTCTTTGGTAGGTCGGAGGGGGTTAAGTGGTAGTGCACCATGCCGCTGGTACATTAACGAAGATCTGCCAGAGATAAATGTCACTAGTACAGAACGACACATCGGATACCCCTCTATGGAAACGGCAGGTGTTAGGCGACGGAGAATCGCGCTTTCCGCGTGGCCGGTGCGTACAAACCTGACCAGGCCCGCCTACATTGGCAACAGACCCTTTCCAATCTCCGTCACCTGTTATATTGGCAACGGTTAATAAAATTGTCCGTTTCCAATATTTGCCTCTATGGTAACGGATAGAATTTTCCAACAGTTGAAAATGTTGATACGTGGAGGCTAGCGAATGGGCAGAAGGGGAGGTGGGCGGAGCAGACCCGCGAGTATAAATGGCGAGAGGTACCAGCAGCGGTCTCTTTGAAGCCCCAGTCCATCGCCTATAGTTATTCAAACTTCGCCAGATCCCCTCCATCCAAATCCATGGCGAGAGGTACCAGCAGCGGTCGCAGCCATGGATGAGGGCGAGGCCGTGGTAGGGGGTGCAGCGACAATGCCATGCCGTCGGTGTCGCCCTCACCGTCCTCTGAAGACATGTCCCCGGCGAGAGGTACCATCAGCGGTCGCGGCCGTGGACGAGGGCGCGGCCGTGGTAGGGGGCGCAACCGCAATGCCACGCCGTCGGTGTCGCCTTCACTGTCCTCTGAAGACATGTCCCCGGAGCTACGCGGCTTCGAGTTCTTGGTTATCCTGTACAAGGGCATCGAGAGCCGCCTGAGGCTCCCGAGGGCGTTCGCAGAGAAGCTCCAAGGCATGGTGGCAGCTACCATGCATCTGAAGATGGAGGACTGCGAGAACGGCAGCTGGGCGGTGAAGACGGCCGTGAGTGCCGGGGGGAATTTGTACCTCGGCCAGGGATGGAAGTCATTCGCCCAAGCGTACAAGCTTGAGCAGGGGCACTTTTTGTGCTTCGAGTTCGACGGCGACAACGGGTTCTTCATCAAGATCTTCGACGGTACCTTATGCCGGAGGGACGCACTCGTGTACAGCGACGACGAGCCCGAGTCTTCATCAGCAGCTGCTAGTAGTAGCATTAGCTAGTAGTAGCATATATGTAATCGTTTACTTCATTATCAAGTCCATATGTCGTAGCACTAGCTGCTAAGTGGTCTCTGCGTTCATATGTAATTTAGAGTACCTGTTAGTAAGTTTACTCTCTCGCTGGTGTAAAATCAATGGAAACGGTTATATAAAATGTCCGTTGCCAATGTGGCGCTTATATATACTGCCGGCTCGGTCTCATTATCACTCTCTCACTTGTCTCTCTTCCAACCCTAGCCGCCGCACACCGTGGCTTTCAACTCTCCTCACTCTCTCTAATGGCTTCCTCTGTCGGCGCTTCTAGATCCGGCCATCGCGGCCGCGGCTCTAGCCGCCGCGGCAGCACCGTTCTAGCGGCATCCCTTCGTGAGGGGAAGGTCGATCTGGAGGCGGCCATCCGTCCACTAATGATGCGGCAGCGCCACCATCTGACGCCCTCCTCCTCCGGTGATGCCCGGCTTCTTCTGAGCCAGGCCGATGTGGAGGAAGTCATTCATGAGGTGGTGGTGCAGCACCTCCGGCGGATCTACCAGCAGAAACCCATCTGGAGGAGGAAGTGGCTGATCTGGAGGTGGTGGAGGATCTGTAGGTGGTGTCTGATCTGGAGAAGAAGGAGGAGGTGGATGTCGACGAAGGAGAAGGAGGAGGTGATTGCGTCGCAGCGCACTGGTAGCATCTCAGCGCATCTGGCAGAGGCCTGCACCTCCTCTCCCGTCAGGTGAAAGGTATAAATCTTTCTGTGACCGGCTGTGATGCCGATGAACTAGGTTCTACGTATGAGCATTTCATCACATAAACAAATTCCTAGTGCAAATTCACACATACATGTTCTGATAATTACAAACACTTATTGTTAAAGCACCAATTGTACAAACTAGTTAAACACCCGCATCCAAAGCCTATTCAATTCACCTAGGGCATTCTTGCACCTAGGGCAGAGCATTTCCTGCCATGTTGGACGTAGCCTGTCCTTCAAGGTTAGGATCTTGCGATACAACTCGTAGGTCACGTACCCATCTATTGCTGCGTAGTCGAGGTTAACTTTGTGCAGCGGCATCCACTCCCAAAAATCGTGCTGGTTGGATGGGAACTCCTTCTTCATGTTGGCGTATGATTTGTCGATGAGGTCTGCCGCTAGATCACCCATTCCGTCCCTCTCGTCTCCACCCTTGATTTTGTAAGCGAGTTGAATGTCCACGTAGTACTCCGGTGGAATGTTGAAGCCAGCAGAAGAAAGCACCTTGCCGTCGTTGGTGATGTCCACGCTTGCGAAGGTGATATTCTTGCGTTCAAAGAATTTGCCCAACTCTGGACAATTCTTCTTGGACTTGCACCAGTGGAACACGAGGACATGCTGGCGCATGGCGAGTTGCAGGACAGACATGTGCCGACGATTACGGGTGTACTCGATGTCAAGGCCGATGAACCGATGCTTCTCCTCTGCTAGCCATTCCTCGTACTTTTTGAGGATCCGCTCCACGGTATGCTCCTCGTTCGTGTACACCACCTCCAGAACGGTGCCGTGGGTACGGACGGTAGTTGTCTCTGTTATTCTGTTGCGGTCGTCCATGGCAGGTGGGGGATTGGGGTGGAACGAGGAAGAAGAGAAGGAAGGAATGCAAACTGTCTGCCACCAAACAGAGCAGTTCCTGGATATTTGCCGTCGATCTTAGCAGTTTCTCGAAAATGGCAACCGAACAAAGCAGTTGCTGGAAAATAGCCACTGATTTTTTTAATATCCAGATGTATTTTGTACATTTCGCTAATAGTTTTTTTTTTCACGCAGGAGTTTATTTCGGCAACACTGCATAAAAGTACCAATGTATCATTCCGAGAACCAGAAACCTTAAGGCAAGGAAATTTCATGGATACTGGTCTTGGAGTGGGTACAGCGACGACCGAGAGCTCATAGAAGGTGAGCTCCAAGTCAAAGATGGAACGCTGGCTTAATTAAGCCAGCCTTCCATCTTGTTAGGTTAGTTGCTTATAGGTTTAGAGTTCATGATTGTAGTCAAAGTGTAATAGGTGATATTACATTATGCCAATGTGTGATAGATATGATTGTAGTCAAATTGTAAAAAATGGTGATATTATTGTATACCAATGTAATGATGGCATTTGTTCTATGTTATGAATTGAATAACGTTTTAGTGCATTGTGCAATCAGCCTTTCATGTATTATGGCATATAACCGAAATATGAGAAATGCTCAGTGCAAACGGGTGGATGGCAAACTCCGTATCTGATGAAGGAAAACTAAGGAAACGGAGGTCTGCGCACAACCGTTGCCAAATGGAGACCTCATCGGAAACGGTTTTTGGCCTCCGTTACCAATGAAGGCCTTCACATCAGTGACAGAGGCGGGGACACGGACCCTTTCTCCGTTGCCGAAGGGGTTTTTGGCCCGTTTCCGATGTGTCGTTCTGTACTAGTGTGTAATACATGGAAGGTTAGTTTGCACTGCTTTGCATACTGCAGTATGGCTGCTGCCATTTTTTTGCTCTACACATTATACTTACGATATGACCTGATGTTTCTTTGTAGGTTGAAAGACAGGATATCTCAGGTGGAGGCTATCGAACTTCCAAACCAAACTGCTGCCGAGATAACTGCCCTGGTTGATCTTGATACAAAAACCGTGGGTGAACTTATAGATCTTGACATCTGGCGCCATGAGGTGTGCTTTGTAACACCTTTGTATTACATTTGTTGTTCTGGTTTATTTCGTTTGTTTTGAAATTTCAAATACCTTCTGATTGACCTCTTTTTTCAGCACACAAAGTTCTTCTGCACTGCGACGATCTTAAAGCTCAGTCCGTCACAGAGGTGGTGGTTCTTTTCTTGCAACACATGTCACAAATCAGCTGTTCCATATGGATCTGCATATAAGTGCTCTGATCCAGGGTGTAGCGCCGTTGAGGCATCGCCGAGGTAAATTCAGATGGACTAATTGTGACTGCTTTTTGGAAAATGATGAATTGTGGATGGTAGCTTATTTAAGCAACATCTGTTTCGTGTGCTACTGATTTAAGAAACATTCTGCTGGCCACATTATTCTGGTGCTGGTAGCTAACTAAGATAGATGTGCTACAAAAGGTACCTTTGTAAATAAGGATATATGTAAGAGTAAACACTCTACTACTTTCCATGATTCCCCATCAATACAACTGTTCTAGATGTACTAACTTGCATACGCTACAGCATTGCATATGCATGGAAATTGTAGTTGCAAATATGAAGAAATACCTACCCATAGTCTAAATAAGACGTTAGGTTCATCAGGAATGTTAATGCTTGCTATGTACTTAATAGGTATCGCCTTTGCTACATTGGTGGTGATGGCCAGGATCAGATTGAGTTTGTGTTCTTTGATCGAGTGGGCAAAGAGCTCATTGGTAAACCCCTCATTAGCGTTCTACGTGCTGGTCACTCAAGTAGTACCCCTCTCGAGGATATTGTGAACTCCACCAGGGGAGACGCATCCGTTCCAAGGGAACTAGCTACTATTGTTTCCACCAAGTATCGATTTGTTGTGCAAGTGACTTTTAAGAGCTTTGAATCTGAATCTGCTAGACCATCCTACCAAATCCAGAGGATTGATACAAACTTTGGGAAACATCCACATTCTTCTGCTCTGGGGACTAGGTCTCCACTAGGAGCTGAATCATCGAGCCAGTCACCTGCTGGCCAGTCTCTTTTGATGATTGGGTCACCGGGAGAACCACGCTCTCCCTCTAGCGCTGTTTCTGCACTAGAAGATTCATATGACACAAGTGTTAGTTACAGATTTCCTCTTGCGAACAGACATTATGCATTTACATGTTTCCTTAGTTAGCTTTTACTAACTTTTCATTCTTGCCATTGCACCAGTCTGGCTATATTCCATTAGCTGATAAAGCCCCTCCTTCCGTCAACAAGCTTCCAAGTCTTAGGTGCTTTTACCATCCCCTAAAGTTCTTCCCAATGGTTTAATGCATTTTGTCTTAATGATATGTACTGATTAACTGCCACAGGAAAAAAAATGCTTCACCTGTTTCAGCTGCACGAAAGGCTTTATTTATCAAAGATAGTGGACTTCAGACTAAACAGGTGCTTTAGCTTCACTTTATTTTAAAATGTGCTTTCTGGAGTACTGATGCCATGGTCTCACAGCCCAATGCTATGTCTGTATTCTATTTTGTGTTAGTCTTTAATATGACATTTAGCTATTACATCTACCTACTTGAGCCATGGCATATTCCTGAAGTCAAGTTGTGTTGCGCCTCATATGATCCTTTTGTATACTTCATTAGGTGACATCAACTTACTGTACAACAACCTTTATTTTAAAATGTGCTTTCTGGAGTACTGATGCCATGGTCTCACAGCCCAATGCTATGTCTGTATTTTATTTTGTGTTAGTCTTTAATATGCCATTTAGCTATTACATATACCTGCTTGAGCCATGGAATATTCCTGAAGTCAATTTGCGTTGCGCCTCATATGATCCTTTTGTATACTTTATTAGGTGACATCAACTTACTGTACAAAAACTTCTTTCGTTAGTTGTTGGGCATGGTTAACAATGTATATATCTATAACATTATCCAGGATGTGCCGGTTGGTCCGGAAGGGGTTCCAGACCTGCCAACTGATGGTACTGGTGTGACGGATCAATTCCCGGATAAGGTTCCAAGTGATCTCGATGCAGTTTCCGAGAGTACCAAAAAGTCTGAGGTAGCTGAAGGGAAGTTGAAACTTATAGATGTTCATGACGCAACGACTGAAGCGCTTGAAGAGACCTCATCCCAAGAAAATGTGCTTGTGCCTACAGCGACAACTCCTACCGAACCAGCAATTGATCACAAGTACCTACAAGATATCTGTTGGATAACCTTATTAATAGTATAGTTACCTTTGTCGTCGTCATTCACATATAGTTCTGACCTCTTTCTATCTTTCCACTATAGGCGCAAGCCGAGGAGTGGAGTTGGTTCTCACCCTAAGAAAAACAAACCCTAAGAAACCCTGCAGAGATGCCGCTCTGTAAGCTCCAACCAAGCCATATCTACTGTTAGCTTAGTCCATATAAGAAACCCTCTATTAATTATGAACTTTGTAATTGCAGGTGAGACTTATTTTGCCTGTACAAAGTTCAATTCCGTGACTGCTGAACAAGCCGTGCTTGGGGATATTTTGGTTTCACCACCCAGGTCTTCGGTTGCTGAGTGTCTCATTGTTAATCATGTTGAGGCCAGCTACATTTGCCTTTTCGAGTTGTTATCTGGTTACATGAATCTTATTAAGTGTTTGAGATCATGTTTCCCTATCCTCCTTAGACAGCGATATGATCGAGACTTATGTATTTCGTACCAATTCCATATGTCTATGTATTAAGTGCACCTAGATGGGACTTAAATAGAGCCATCTCATGTTAAGTTAGTGTGTATGAATCTCTATATATTGTCCTTCTGTGCTTCGGTACTACTCTGATTAGTAAGTTCATGTGTATGCTTGGCCTATCAGTCTCTTAGGTTATGGTTGTATGTTTTGATTGTTATTGCCTGTTCTGTGATAATGAATGCTGTGTTTGAACATTTACTGAATGTTCCAATGTTGTACCATTGAACATTAGATGGATGCCACTGCCTGTTATGTTTTAAGTTTGAGCGCTTCCTTCGTCTTCAATTTTACCGCCGTGGGAAAGACCTGCTGATTAGTGTGGGTGTGTGTGCTGGCCAGTTCTACATGATATTTGTAAAGATGCCTGAAATTTAATCATGGGCTACTATATTTTAGCTACTGCATGAGTTCATACCTATCCTAGAGGCTTACTCAAATAAAGGTGTCTGTGCTTGGCACCTCCTTCAGAAACTCGGTATCAGTTTGTATGAAACGAAAAAAAAGCTTCTAATAGAGCGCGCGAATTATAAAAACTTTAATAAAACTTGTCGTGTTTAATTTTTCCGTCCTCGATATCTTGGACAGGGATCTAAGCCAAAATATGTTGATTGGCAACATTCCAGTCTGTTTGTCAAACTTACGTTGCTAAAATTGAAAAAAACCATGTGGGCCAGTAAATGTCATCAAACATATTCATTATACTGCTCATTCACATATAGTTCTGACCTCTTTCTATTGTCTTAGGCTATATCTATATGCTAATTAATTGTGTTTTGAATGAAAATTCCAGATTGGTTCACAAAAAAAACCTCACAGTGCACATACTGACCCGATACACACGTTTAGCCAGTGTACATGGCCCATGAAATGCCCAGTTGTTAATCTTGGCCCATTAGGTGGTTCGACTGCTTGTGCTCAGCAGGGAAATAGGCCCATGTATGATCTTTAATATTTAGAAGGCTCCTTGACCTAGGATTCCCTTCTTCTTCCTCTGAACACCATTCAGCTAAATCGCGCCCGAATACTCTGCCCACTGCCATTTCCCACCTGAGCCGCCGCCGAGCCAACCGCCACCTCCCATGGCCACGGGGAGCTGATTTACCTCTGGTCAGGTCTACTCACCGGACGTGAGAGGGCATTGGTTCCCATTGCGTTTCCAGGTACCTGTTCTTTCTTAGATCTAATCTCATTCCTCTGAAATGTTTCGCTGTTCGTCCGTGCTAGGAACCTCTTACCAGCTTCCTTACTTGCTTTACTTGTAAACAAGTTTATCTATGTTTTTTGCCTAGATGGAAAAGTATAGTCCACTCCGCACTCTCGGCTCACGTGTTGAAAATGATATCATTTGTGTCCGAGTGACACGACTCTGGTACCATCGTGGTGGTGCTGATGAAGGACCTATAAAGGATATTCACATGGTGGTTGTCGACCGCCAGGTACATTCTTGAAGTACCATTTTGTGGCGCCCCGACCTGACTGCTATGCAGTGATGCTGTGTGTCACCGGTAAAGCGATACAACCGGAAGTTACGGGTTTACCAATCCCCGGCCAAAACCTTTGGCAGCCGTTGCTCGGAATGGATCATCAGCAACGCAACACCCCGATTGATGCCTTAACACAGGCACAACTATCAATGCATAATAGAGAGATCAAGACTTGTGGAACAACTAGCACATCATAGACTCTACGACACAAATCATTATAGTTCGACTCTTATCATAGAGAAAGATAGCAAATTACAACCAGAGGTCACAGACCCAACAGTACAACATGCGGAAGCGAATTAAGTTGTTCTAAACAACAAGATCCAAAATATGGCCTAAGAGGCCTACAGATAAACATTCAAGCGCCAGCTGCTCCGGGATGTCCCAAGCTGCCACCTGGGAACCCCAGACTACTCGGCGACGTCCACAAAGAACCCACCTTCGAGGTCGGTGAAGTCCTCCTCTGAAACAAAACAAACGACGTTGAGTTCGACGAACTCGCAAGATTATATATAGAGCTTTAGCTCGATGAGGCCTTCAAGGTTTTATGGCTGTTTTGCACAAAACTGATTTTATTTATGAAAACATAACTCAATGGCATCGACTATTCAGAGTATTTTCAAAAGAGGTAAGAAGTAACTCTTTTCTTTGACCGCCTTTCTCAACATCAACCACCATTTACCACTGTACCTGTTCTACTAAGGCACCTCCCCGAATCACCCTCGAGGAAGCTCACCTTGCATTCTTAAGTAGTACCTTTAGTACTCAGTTTTTAAGCATTCCGTTCAAGTTATTCTATGATCTTATCGTCCTTTCCCAAGTCGTCCGTAACCGTGGACACGGCTTTTCGAAAAGATTTAACCTGCAGGGGTGTACAATGTTTGCCACGCGTACCGTCCGGCCCATTGCCTGTACAATTAGCTCTCTTCCATGGAAAGCCGGCTGGGTGGGAGCGGTGACGACTTCTCCCTTGCTCGAGACTCTCCAGGATCATCAGTGGCGGCAGGACAGTCTTAGTGCCTCCAACACCCTGCCCCATGGCCACTTATTTTCCTAACACCATAATCCTCATCCCATTCTCAACCACCATCATCACGCACGCGCAAATGGAAGTTCGAACTAGAGGACCCTGGCTAGCCCCTCACAAGTTATTTAGTCGAATAAGGGTTCCTGCAATTGCATAGGCCTCACGCATGGTTGCACGCTCAGTCTTGGTTCAAGAGGTAAAGAACTCGCACCTAGGCGGCCAGAACGAGACAAAGCACCACAACCACAGTGGCCTCTCATCCCCACCTTTAAGCATTTTATTACCTGTCAACACAATTCCTCCACCATCATTCGAACATTTAAGCACATGTTTTCAACATGATATATCCACCGGACGAATAAACATTTAACTAAGCATGGCTAAGCATCAACATAGCATAGTTAAGTATCTCCGGCCAACAATACAAACCTATGGATAATAGGAGGGAAACAGGTAATGGCATCGGAAACTTAATGCAATTATAGGATACTCTAATCCAATAAAATTGACATTTGGAACCGCATGCAATATTATAGTAGAGAAAATATTTGCGGAAACATAGGATAAGATATGCTCAGAGGGGGGGATTACGCTTGCCTGGCTCAACGTGCTGGTAGTACGGACCGTCGGGGTATTGCGGTGTAACCCCAGCTGCTTGATCTATCGAAGCATAACAACGGAAGAGCAATCAATCACCACACACGCTTTAACAAATGCAATGCGCAAACACATGATGACATGACATTTTAATGTACTGAACTTATTATAAGCTAGCTAGCAATTTTGAAGGGGGTACGAGAATAATTACTTCAACCGGATAGAAAAACACCCCATATTTAACTTAATGATTCTCATCTTATTAAAAGTACATTATTGTAGTTGTGATCAAATATGCATGATGATGAATCTGGATAAATCACGTTTCTCTGAACATTTGGGTATATCGAACACATTTTTCCGATGTCCCGATAAAAAGTTATTACATTTATAAACTTTCCTCTTTTAAATATGTCCTTTTAATAAGTTATTTTAAACATCAATAACTTTAATCACTCGGATTCGAGAGAGAGGGATGGAACATGTGATTCATCGGGGTTCGATGTCCCTAAGGGCGCGAGGGAGTAGCGGAAGGCATGCGCTAGAGGGGGAAAAAAAAGGAAAAAGAGCAGCGCGGGAGAAAACTGCTAAACCGGCCTCCAGCCCGGTTGGGCCGGTTTCCTGGCCGACCTTGTAACAGAGCCATCCGGCTCTCAGCCCGGCTTGGGCCGGCTCCTGGACCGGCTACGCGGCAGAGAGGAACGGCCCACAGCCCGGTTAGGCCGGTTCCACGACCGGACAGCGCTACAGCGACGAGGAACTTCGGCGACGAACTACGGCGTACGGGCTTCGACGGCGCGTCCAACACAGAGCACGGGGAGGGGAGAAGAGAGGTACCGGAGGATGGCGTGCTCACCACGGTCACGTGCGAGGGAACGGTGAGGCCGGAGGTGGACGGAGGCGGCGGGGATCGTCCGGTGAAGCGGCGACGGTGCTCGGACGGCCGCGCGGGAAAACGGAGGTGGCGGCGTCGATTCATGACCTCCCGCATCGATTCCTCGGTCGGAGAAGGAGAAGGGGACGCGGCGGAGGTGCTGGTGCTCCTGGCTTGGCTCGGGGAGCTCCTGAATGACGGCGATGTGGCGGCGATGACCTCGGCTAGGTTTCCGCCATGGCAGGGCACGGGGGAGCTAGGGAACGGGGAAAGAAATCACGGGGGAGAGAGAGAGAGAGCAGAGCGTGGAGCTTGCTCTCCTTGCGGTGCGGCAGAGAGGGGGCTAGGCGAGGGGAGACGGTGGTGCGTTGCGAGAAGAGCGCCTCGGTCGCTACAGGGGAGAGGAAGAAGATGACTTCGCGAAAAGCCCCAGCAGATTTGCTTCATCATAGATTGGTCCTCTTCTGTTTATTCTAAAAAGTTCCAGCAGCATTTCAGTGATTTTCTGGAGGCACTTAAACATTTTATTAAAATCTGAGAAAAATCAAGTAGCCTCGTAACTGCATATGGAAACACCACAAAAATTGGCATGTTGAAATAAAAAGTTTGGAACAACAATTGTTCATAGGGTTCGTTTAAGGCATTTTTGCTAAATTCAATATGTTGCTCCTTTGGTATTTTTAGAGCAAGTGCAAAATATTACTCTTAGACTCTTGGAACTTCCTTGACAAATATAAGAGGTCAAAGTATTTTTTTTGCAAGTTTGGGTGCCTCCATTGTTTTGAGATTGGTTGGATCAAGTGTGGCATTTTGTTTTTAGGTGGTGCCAAACCACCACAATTCCCTAACCCAACAACAATTCCCTAGCAACAATTCCCTAACCAAGAGTTAAAGGTTCCAATTTGTACACATTGATGCAAGGATGCCATGATGCAATGAACCAAAAGTGGAAAAATTACACAGGTTTTTAGGTTCTCAACTTTGGGCTGTTACAATTCTACCCCCCTTACAGGAATCTCGTCCCGAGATTCTTAGAGTAGGAAAGAGGGAAAAAGGGGTTACAAGGTACTACACGATCTTCTTGCTTTAGGTGGCTTCTTTCTTGAAGAGTTGATCAAGGGCATCATGAAGATCTTCATCGGCTTCACTTCGAGGTCACTATCAAAGTACACCATAGGAAAAGAAGGAAACCTCACCGGGAGGATGGATCTTGGTGAGTATACCACGATCAAGTACCTCCTAGTAGAATCTTAGGATGAGACTTCAAGCATCCCTTTGATTGACAGTTAGGAGACACATGCGGGTGACGGGGGATTGATAAGAAGTTTCCGGTTGGCAAACAACTGTTTCTCAAAAGGTTGAGAATATGAACTTTGCACAAGGCCTGAATTTCTGAAGACGAATGTTAAACAAGATTCCCACAGATGAAGAGGCAACTTCTACCAAACAACTTGAGTAGAACTTTCCTCACGGATGAGCATTTCGGATCACAGGAGAAGGGTCGGAGAAATGGACATAGAGAACTTCAGAAACTCCGTGAACGTTAGTACTGGGAACACTTCTTGATTTTCCAGACATCGGGTCAAGCTTCTTGAGGATCACCAACTATCGTTTCTGATTGAGATTTAGATCTGGTCAGGTGTAGAGATACTTCAGACTCCACATGGATGAATAGGAAGTCCTTGCAAAGTATACCAACGGATTACAATTGACAGAACCCCAAGAGGTGGACTACACTGTCCAGCCTCAAAGGAGGAATGGTATTGCGGCATTCACGTGGCAGCAACTTGTTAGAGGGCATCTACGCCTACTTGAATTACTTGCGACAATACACCATTGAGTATCTGCTGGGGAAACACCAACGAAGACAAAAGAAGTTCTCAGAATTCCTCTCTTTCTGGAACAATTCACTCTGTGGCTTGGATGCATAGATGAAATTCTCAAGGAATGGAGGTAACAACATACCATTTCGAGAATATTCTACATATGCATGATTGACTTGAGATGATTCCGAGGAACCAGACAATTTACTCAGATCCACGGTGTCGTGTCTCGTTGCACGGACACCGGGAGTATAGGATACCCCCTTTTAGGTTCGGCACGGGGCGCGAAGGAGGCTGAGAATCGTCTTCTTGGGCGGAGTCTAGATCAAGCTCTCCTCTCCACGATCAAAGCATGCAACCAAAGGGACACAAGGAGCTACCCAGGTTCAGGCCGCCCGGAGGCTAAAAGCCCTACTCCTGCATGTCTGGATTGATGAGTTCTTCATAGTGTGGCTTACAATGGAACCTCCCGGACAGGGTACCCGGAAGGGTTTTGGCTCGAGGTAGAAGAAGGACAGATCCTGACCCGGAGGAGATCACCTTCCTCTCTACCTCGCAGCCCTAGTCTAGTCTTGCTCTGGTTCTAGCTTGTGTTCGTCCTTGCTCTATCCTCTCCCCTCCTCCGTGCCTTGGTCCTCCTTTTATAGGCTAAGGGGTTGCCACAGGGTCACGTGAGGGGCATGAGGGACCTTCGGGGTGAAGGACCCTCCTCATCTAGTTTAGGGGGAGACGTGGCCTCTCCTCAGCCTAGCGTCTCCTTGGGTTAGGTGGGAGCGTCCGCCTTGGGGTGGACAGGAGCTGACACCACCACGGGACGTGCTTCCCCCCGCGCTGCCTTCGCCTTGCTTCCCAAGTCTTCCGTGGTGAGGTGGAGTGCTTATCCACAGGACGTAGGAAGTACCCGAGAGGGAGCCTGGCCTCCTGCCGGGAACTCGGGCTCTCGGGTCCTTCCTGGCCTTCTTGCTTGATTCGGGGACCCGGAAGGTCCCCAGGACCGGAGCCCTTAGTCGTCGTAGGCCATGCGTGTCTTGACGGTGAACCCGCCAGCTTGACTTGAGTCTTGGTCTTGTCCATCTTCATCTTGGGCCCACATGGGGTGGACCCACTTTGGCAGTACTAGGGGAACCCCATGTTCCACTGTTGCGACAGTAGCCCCCGGGCATGGTCCCGGCGGCTCTTGCTCCAGCTGCCGGGGCCATGGCCTAAAGATAGGTCAAAGTGGGTCCCGGGCACCTGGTCTTCTCAGCTTCGCTTCACTGATGGCCTTGAAGGTCTTGGAGTTACTCCGCTCGGGGGAATAACTGCGAGGGCCCCCTCGATTCCCACTAACGGAAGAACCGAGGAGACGCTTGGCAGAGGCACTGCCGCGGCTATAAAAGCGAGGCGCACCCCTGGCCTTTTCGGTCATCTTCTTCCTTGGTCCAACTCCAGGCCTCCCCACAAGCTGCCAGCGCCAATGGCGAGAGCGAAGAGAGGAGTTGGGCGCCCTCGTACTTCTTCAGCTGCTGCGGAGAGTGGCCCCTCCACTCGTGGTCGAGCTGTTCCGCGAGGTCGTGGGATTCGCGGTCGCGGCGGCCGTGGAGGCCGCGGCACCGCTGCCCCTCTTCCTAGGAGCATGGTTCATACCAGCTTCGCGCCGTTCGAGTTCGCCGTGGATCTGAACCGCAGGCCTCGCAGCCGGCTTCTCCTGCCGGATTCCTTCGCGATGGCGACGGAGGACATCGGACCCTCCGGCTTCTGGCTGCAGGTGGAAGGCTGCCCCAATGGCCCCTCCTGGGCCATGGCGGAGCGCACCACTGAAGGCGCCATGCTTCTGGGTCCGGGGTGGAAGTCGTTCTCCCGTGCCCGCCGCCTGTCCAGGGGGCAGTGCTTGGTGTTCCGGTACGACGGAGATGCTACGCTCTCCGTGAAGATCTTCGGTGTCGATGGCGGACGCGTGGAGTGCTGCATGGAGAGCAGCAGCGGCAGCTCGAGCTCCTACGACGAGGATGAAGATGAGGAAAACTCATCTGACATCAAGGTCGAGGGGAGCTCGTCTTCCTGAAGGCGAGGAGCTTCGGACGGGCGCCATGGAGATCTCGTTGACCTCCTCCTTGGCGGCCTTGACGTCGTATTTCTGGAAGTAGCGTCTTCCATTGTACGGCGGTGCTCCTTGTTCGGCGGGAGCCAACCTTTTTGTTGTAAAAAAGATCGTCCCCTTGTAGTCCTTGTAAATGAAGAAGATCTTGTTTTCCTCCTTGTCTTCGTGTCGCGTCCGTGTGAATGAGAACGAGTTTTTTGCAAAACGCGCTCCCATTACTGCAGCAGCCGTAGCGTCAAGGGGTAGGTGGAGCAGGGAGGCCTATAAAAGACCATCCAGACTCCACCCCTTCGCCACATCTTCTCGCCTTGCTCCGCTCCTCTTCTTCCTTTGCCTCCCCTCGTCCCGCAGAACAATGTCCGGCGAAGCAGAGAGGGCCTTGTCCGATGTGTCGACGGCGGAGTCCGTCTTTCGAGGAGCGGCGGAGGCACCCAGCGAAGCTGGAGCCCGAGCCACTGACGGCGAGGTTGCGTCCCGTCTTCTGCTGCCCAGAATGTTGCTCGCCTGGCGGCCGTCTCTGGTCCTGTTGCCCAAGAAGAGGCAAGGATTAGGGCAGTAAGGAGGACGCACCTGTGGTCCATCCTGAAGGAAAGGACTGCCGGTATTCCGGAGCTGTCCTTGGTTGTGGCTGAACTCGAGGCCATTGAGCAGGTTCACTGCTTGCTCTTCTCCATGATTCCGCCTTTTCTTCTTGGATGACCTTGATCTTGATCTGGACTTTTGCAGGCCGAGAGTCAGTCCGTAGGCGAACTGGCGGACGGAATCTTCCGTCTCTTTGGCCCTGGAGCGCCCTGGTCGGCAGAAGGGGTCGAGCTCTTCGACGCGCCTGACAAGATTCTGCACGCGTGTCATCTTTTCACCCAGGCGTCCCCGGAGAAAAGAGTGCACCCGGCAGGCAATAAAACAGAAAGACAGAGCTGCACAGCCAGGAGCCCTGAGCTGGCCTTAGTAGCATAGGCTAGATATGTATCCAGGAAAAGCTTCGACTGAATGTAATCCAGAATTGTAAACTCAGAATGTAAGTTCAGATGAATGCAATCCTAGGGCTCAACTCCCGGGGTCATTTCCCAAACCTCCCTTTGCACTAACGCGCCGTCAAGTTTTCTGAGGAGATCTCTTAGGTGACAAGTGCTCTGACCGCCCGCACCGGTAGCAGCACCCCTAAGAGCACTATGCCTTCCGGGAGTCCACTCCACAGCCACGGGTACTAGGCCAGAAGGGAAATCTGACCGTTCGCCGGGGAGGACGCATTACCCCCGCAAAGGTTCTCATCAACTGTCAAGCATGCGCAGGTTGGTGGTATATTGACTCCGAGCGAGATATTATGCCTAGAATGCCAGATGCACATGCAAAGACTTAGCTGGTTTTTGCCGTGCCTTGATCTACTCTGTCCTTCCCGGGTATCCAGCTCCTGAGCCGCTCTTCAGCATCCATTCCTGTCCCGGGAGAGGCGCTACACACAACACACTTTCAGTAGGAAAAGAATGGACCCTCCCTTACATGTCGTGAAAGTGTTTCATCCGGAGCAACCCGCAAGCAAAGTTGAATGTGCATTTCTGTGTTTAGGTTCTTTAAAACACAGCACTGCCCGTTCCACTTCTTACCGCGGCAGTACGGCACGATCAGGTGGCAGCGCCTACTGATAGGCTGCTCGCGCTCGACCTGTCAGCCACCGGCACCATGTCAGCCCCCTGCTTGGGGGTTGTTACGGATAACACACTTCACGACAACAAGAGAGGCTCACGGAATTGAAAAACTTATCTTTTATTCCTTGGCGACGATTCTTACACCCTTATACAGAACACTAGCCCCTTGGGCGTGCTTAGTTGACTCGAACTATCTGCGATTCATGTTCGTATTCAGGGGTAGAATTTCCGGAGATTCTCGATGTTCCAGGCGTTGCCCTCCGGCCTGCCTTTCTCGTCCTCCAGATAAACAGCTCCGGGTCTCAGGGTATGCGTCACCCGATAAGGTCCTTCCCACTTGGAGGACAGCTTGTTCATGTTATCAAGCTTCTGCTTCTTGCGGAGAACCAGGTCTCCGGGTTCCAGTACCCGTGAACGGATATGGCGATCATGATAGCGGCGGAGCCCTTGCTGGTATCGAGCAGATCGTAAGGAAGCTCGGCACCGCACCTCTTCCAGGAAGTTGATGTCATCAATCCTCCTCTCAGCTTGTGCGTCTTCATCATAGGCAAGTACCCGGGGGGATCCATGCCTGAGCTCTGTTGGCAAGACGGCTTCTGCTCCATAGACAAGGAAGAATGGTGTTTCTTGAGTGGCTCTGCTTGGTGTGGTTCTGAGGGACCACAAGACACTTGGTAGATGCTCAATCCAGTTCTTGCCCTTGTCTTCTAACTTGTCAAAGGCCTTGGTCTTCAAACCCTTTAGGACCTCCGCATTGGCTCGCTCCACTTGCCCATTGCACCTTGGGTAGGACACCGAGGCAAAACACACCTTGATTCCCAGCTCTTCACAGAAGTTGAGGAAGGATCGGCTTGTGAACTGAGAGCCATTGTCCGTTATGATTCTGTTGGGTACTCCGAAGCGGTACACGATCCCTTCAATGAACTTGATGGCTGCTTGAGCTGTCTGTCTTGGTACTGGCATCACTTCCACCCACTTTGTGAACTTGTCGATGGCCACGAAAAGGTATTCATGGCCCCCGACAGACTTCGGTATCTTTCCCACGATGTCCAGCCCCCAGACCGCGAACGGCCAGGAGATTGGAATTGGCTGCAGAGCTTGCGCCGGCTGATGTATGTTCTTCGCATAGTATTGGCAGGCTTCACAGGTCTTGACTAGCTGCTCCGCATCACTGAGGACTGTTGGCCAGTAGAACCCGTGACGAAAACTTTACCCGCCAGTGATCTTGATGCCACATGACTTGAACATGTGCCTTCGTGGATGTCCCGTAGCAGTACTTGGCCTTGTTCTTGAGGGATGCAGCGGAGCTTGACTCCGTTGTCCCGTCGCCGGTAGAGCTCGCCGTCGATCATGACGTAGAGCTTGGCTTGACGAGCCACCCGCTCGGCGTCGTGATCGTCCTCCGGGAGGGCGTGCTCCATGATGTACTTGACGATGTCCCGGGCCCAGGGTGGGTGGGTCCTTCCACCGGTAGCACCATCCGACGGAAAGAAAGCATAGCTTCCTCCGCTGGAGGGGCTGCCGGGTCTTGAGCTTCTGGGCTGGCTACCCGTGTTGTCGAGGTAGAAGGGTCGCCAGCCCCCGGCGCAGATCTTGTCGCGAGCCTCTCGGGCGGGATCGAAGGTCGCCTGAGGACCTCGATGTAGATCCCGGGAGGCACTGGTTCTTGCTTGGACGCCACCTGCGATAGCTCATCCGCGGCCGTGTTTTCTCCCCGTGGGACGTACACAGCCCGGAAGTTGTCGAAGCGCCGCTGCAGCTTCCAGACCTCTTCAACGTATGGTGCCATCTGAGGGCACGCGTACTCCTTGTTCACTTGTTTGATGACTAGCTGAGAGTCACCCTTGACGACGATCTTGTTGATGCCGAGGCCGATGGCAGCACGAAGTCCTGCGAGCAGGCCCTCGTACTCCGCCGTGTTGTTGGAGATGTTCCCTTGGTAGTGCATCTGGACGACGTACTTCAGCCGGTCCCCGGTTGGTGAGGTTAGGACAACCCCAGCACCTCCTTTCCCCTTGGTGTAGGAGCCGTCGAAGTGCATGATCCAGGCGCTAGGATCTTCCTTCCCGGGGAGGCAGGTTTCCTCTTCCGGGTCGTCGAACGCCGTCTCGGTCCACTCGGCCGTGAAATCCGCCAGCGCCTGACTCTTGATGTTGTCCGTGTGCTCGAACTTGAGACCGAAACCTTGAAGCTCCATGGCCCACCATGATATGCGACCAGTGGCAAGTGGGTTCTCCAGGGGGCTTCTTAGGTTGTACTTGGACACCACCGTGATGGGATGGCTTTGGAAGTACGGCCTCATCTTGCGGGAGGCAATGAGGATTGCCAGCAGCAGCTTCTGCATCATGGGGTACCGCTCCCGGGCGTCGCGCAGCACTGCGCTGACGAAGTAGACCGGGTGCTGCACCTTGCGGGTCGCCGAGTCCTGAGAGGGCTCGGCTTCCCCTCGTCGATGTCTTGGGGTGGGGACGATGTAGCCCCCGGCGAAGTCTCGTCGGAGGGAGATTCTCCATTCCCGACGGGATCCGCGTCGCTGGTGAAGTTGCAGTGACGCCAGGATCATGAGACCCCTGGTCACCCGGCAGCCTTTTCTTGCACGGTTGCCCCGGAAGAGAGTTCCCGGGTCGCTTGCCCTTGATCTTGCTTGACTTCTTCGGAGGAGCGTCACGCTCTACCACGAGCACAGCGCTGATCACCTGGTTGGTGGCAGCAATGTACAGTAGTAGGGGCTCCTTCTCTTCTGGTGCCACGAGGATTGGTGGCGAGGCGAGGTAGCGCTTAAGGGACTGCAGGGCTTCCTCGGCCTCGGAGGTCCACTCCACGGGGCCTGACTTCTTGAGCAGCCTGAAGAACGGTAAGGCCCGCTCCCCAAGCCTTGAGATGAAGCGCCCGAGTGCAGTGATGCACCCGTTGAGGCGCTGTACGTCCTTGACCCGCCGGGGCGCCTCCATGCGCTCGATTGCCTTGATTTTGTCCGGATTCGCCTCGATCCCTCGGTGAGAGACCAGGAAACCCAGCAGCTTGCCGGAGGGGACCCCGAACACGCACTTGTCGGGGTTGAGCTTGAAGTTGACCCGGCGGAGGTTCTCGAAGGTCTCGTGCAGGTCTTGGATGAGGGAGTCCTTGTACCGGGTCTTGACCACGATGTCGTCGATGTACGCTTCGACGTTGCGGCCCAGCTGCGACCCAAGGCATGCTTGCATTGCGCGCTGGAAGGTAGCGCCGGCGTTTCGGAGGCCAAAAGGCATCCGGGTGTAGCAGTAGCAGCCCTTGGGAGTGATGAAGGCCGTCTTCTCTTGGTCCTCGAGTGACATCATGATCTGGTGGTACCCGGAAAAGGCATCCAGAAACACAGCAGCTCGCACCCGGCCGTGGAATCCACGATCATGTCGATCCGCGGCAGGGGGAAAGGGTCCTTGGGACAGGCCTTATTCAGGTCTGTGAAGTCGATGCAGAGTCTCCACTTGAAGGTCATGGGTTTCGGTACCACCACGGGGTTGGCCACCCAGCTTGGGTGGGGAACCGACCGGATGACACCAGCTTCTATCAACTTGTCCACCTCGGCGATGATGAATTCCAGCTTTTCCTTGCTTTGGTTCCGGAGAACCTGCTTCACGGGGCGAGCCCCCGGATTGACCGCCAATTTGTGCTCGATCACCTCCCTTGGTACGCCGGGTAAACCTGATGCCTCCCACGCGAAGACGTCAGAGTTTTCCCGAAGGAAGGCGACGAGCGCGCTTTCCTATTTGTCGGTGAGGCGGGCGCCGATGGTGATGGAGCGAACTCCGTCGCTGGTTAGCGCCACCTTCTTGGTCAGCTGCGGATCGCCATGGAATGGCGCCTTCTTGGGTGGAGTAGATGTGGAGCCCCCGGGGTGCCCTTCGCCCCCGGGGAGAGCCCCATCATCATCCTCCTGTACACCTTGAGGGATGTCCGCCGTGGTTGCCACCGTCTGGTTCAGCTGGTGAACGCAGTAGATAGCATCGTCGATGTCGGCCCTGACCTTGATCACGCCCCACGGCGCCGGAATCTTCAGCATGTTGTAGGCGAAGTGGGAGACGGCCATGAACTTGGCCAGAGCAGGTCTGCCAAGTATGCCGTTGTACGGTAGCGGAGTGTCGGCGATGTCGAAGACGATTTCCTCGGTGCGGAAGTTCTTGGAGTCGCCGAAGGTGACCGGAAGGGTGATCTTCCCGAGGGGTCGAGTAACACTTCCGTTCACGCCTTGGAACACCCCAGTGTCTTGTAGGCGAGACAGGGGGATTTGAAGGACAGCCAGGACCTTCGCCGTCAGCAGTTGAGGCTGGAGCCTCCGTCGACCAGCATCTTGGTGACCTTGTAGTTGTGGATGACGGGCGACACGATCAGCGGCAGGGTCCCGACCCCGGCAGTGTTTGCAGGGTGGTCTTCTGGGTCGAAGGTGATGACTTGGCTAGACCAGTCCAGGGGCTTGGACGGAGCAGAAGCAACCGCGTTCAGCTCCCGGACAAGTCTCTTGCAGGCGCCGTTGGAGGGAGGCAGAGAAGACCCTCCGTGGATGCACCCGACAACTCCCGTGACTTCTTGATACTTGCCGCCGTTGCCTCCTTGGGGAGCCGGAGCTTCCCCGTTGCCGACGTGGGCGGCCTCCGGAGTGTTGTACCCGCGACCACCTTGACCGCCGCGTCCTCCTCCGCGGCCCCCGCGGCCACCGCCTCGGTACCATCCACGGCCGCCTCCGCCTTGGCGACCCGTGGGACAGTCACGAGCGATGTGCCCGGCAGTGCCGCAGTTGTAGCAACCGTCTTGACTGACCCCATCAGCTCGGCGTTGCTCCCGGACGGCGAGGTTCTTGAGCATGCGGCAGTCCTTGAGCAAGTGGTTGCCTTCTGGATGGATGTGGCACCAGGGATCACCTTCACCTTCTTCCTCGGAAGTCGGCGCGGGCTTGGTCTTCTTCGGAAGAGGCTCGGTGACGAAGATCCGCTTGTCGGGTCCAGGGTCCCGCTTCTTGTTCTTAGCTGGAGCGACCTTGTCCTCGGGTTCATCCTCCCCGGGGAACTTGGCTCCTTCTTCAGCTCGAGCGCACCGGTCTGCAAGCTCCCAGAGCTTACGAGCAGACTCGACGCGATGGATGCTCAGCTTCTCGCGCATCTTGGGGTTGCGGACGTTGGCGTGGAAGGACTGGATCACCAACTCCTCCTTGATGCACGGGATGGTGTTCATCTTCTGGCTGGATGAACTTGCGGAGAGTTTCACCCGGCAACTGCTTGAAGTCGTGGAGATCACTGGGAGCCCCCGGGCGCTCGTACCCGCCTTGGAAAGCCCCCAGAAACTGCTCCTTCAGTGCCCGCCAGGAACGGATGGAGCACTTGGGAAGGTTGAGAAGCCAAGTCTGGGCATCTCCCTTCAGGGCCAACGGGAACCAGTTGGCCATCATGACCTCGTCGGCCCCGGCAACCATCGCAGCAAGAGAGTAGATCTGCAGAAAGTCCCGGGGGTTCGTGGTGCCGTCGTAGCGGAGAACGTCGATCTTGAATTTCTTGGGCCAGTTGAAGTGGCGGAACTCGGGAGCGAGGGCGAGGCAGCCTTCGGCGAGGTCGATGCCCCGATCTTCCCGGCGGTGACGTTCTCGGCGACGCTCGATGCGGGTGCGCATATCCTCGTTCTGACGGCTGTTGAGCTCGTCACGAAGATCTGGGTTGCGCGAGGTAGACGACCCGATGGAGATGGCCTCGCCGTGATCGCGGTTTAGCCGATCAGCCATCGGTGGCGCGGTGCGAGGAGGCGCCGTCTTGGCTTGACGTTCACCACGAGGCTGGCCTCGCGGATCACGTGTTTTGTCTTGTGCTGCTCCGGGTTGTCGACGGTGGGAGCTTGAGTGGGTTCGACCCACGGACCACCATCGGCGAAGTCGAGGAGCCTCTCGACGCGAGTCCTCCATTCTTGGTAGACCTTGGGGTCGCCGCTGCTTGGAGGGAACTGCATCAGTGCCTTGGCAGCGACTAGAGCATCATGGCGAGCTTGCACGTCCGAAGGCGAGTGCGCGGAGGTCTTGCTCTTGGATGCTCGTGGATCCCCGCTGGGGCGAACGCCGTGGTTCCCTCCTCCAGCGGTGGGCTCCTTGCCGGTGCCGTTGCAGACGCTCTTCTCCCCTGAGCGAGGAGGAGGCATGGTGGCGCCCTTTGGAGCCGCCGCTCCGCCAGGGCCGTTGTCCTTGTCGCGACCGTCCACTTCGTCCGGCGCCACCCTCTCCATGGGAGGCGGGGACGGAGAGGCGCTCCGCCGTGCGCCAGCAGCACGACGTTCAGCTGAAGCTTGGTGCGTGAGGGAGAGACCGGCTTGGACGCCGCAGGATCTCCCTTCTTCCTTGGAGGCATGCTTGACGAAGAACTTGCCGATGAACTTGATGAAGATGAATCCAGCACTTGCGCCCCCTACCTGGCGCGCCAGATGTCGTGTCTCGTTGCACGGACACCGGGAGTATAGGATACCCCCTTTTAGGTTCGGCACGGGGCGCGAAGGAGGCTGAGAATCGTCTTCTTGGGCGGAGTCTAGATCAAGCTCTCCTCTCCACGATCAAAGCATGCAACCAAAGGGACACAAGGAGCTACCCAGGTTCAGGCCGCCCGGAGGCTAAAAGCCCTACTCCTGCATGTCTGGATTGATGAGTTCTTCATAGTGTGGCTTACAATGGAACCTCCCGGACAGGGTACCCGGAAGGGTTTTGGCTGAGGTAGAAGAAGGACAGATCCTGACCCGGAGGAGATCACCTTCCTCTCTACCTTCGCAGCCCTAGTCTAGTCTTGCTCTGGTTCTAGCTTGTGTTCGTCCTTGCTCTTCTCTCCCCTCCTCCGTGCCTTGGTCCTCCTTTTATAGGCTAAGGGGTTGCCACAGGGTCACGTGAGGGGCATGAGGGACCTTCGGGGTGAAGGACCCTCCTCATCTAGTTTAGGGGGAGACGTGGCCTCTCCTCAGCCTAGCGTCTCCTTGGGTTAGGTGGGAGCGTCCGCCTTGGGGTGGACAGGAGCTGACACCACCACGGGCGTGCTTCCCGCCCGCGCTGCCTTCGCCTTGCTTCCCAAGTCTTCCGGTGAGGTGGAGTGCTTATCCACAGGACGTAGGAAGTACCCGAGAGGGAGCCTGGCCTCCTGCCGGGAACTCGGGCTCTCGGGTCCTTCCTGGCCTTCTTGCTTGATTCGGGGACCCGGAAGGTCCCCAGGACCGGAGCCCTTAGTCGTAGGCCATGCGTGTCTTGACGGTGAACCCGCCAGCTTGACTTGAGTCTTGGTCTTGTCCATCTTCATCTTGGGCCCACATGGGGTGGACCCACTTTGGCAGTACTAGGGGAACCCCATGTTCCACTGTTGCGACACACGGCAACATCTTTCAGCAATTGCACCTGAACCAGAGACAGTCACTTCTAACTTCAGAACACATACCTTGTGACGACACAAAGTTAGTTCTACAAATTTCCAATGCTAACGCCCAATATCCAATATGAATCTCCTCAAACATGGAGAAGATAAGAAGGTAGTTGATGGGCTCAACAACAAACTTATCCAGATACTCCAAGACGGTAGACTCATATGTCACATGAACGGGGCATAAGTATTGGTCAGACGAACACATTCCGATAGGTTGGTCTGAGTTTGATTTGATGATAGCCCAATTCAAATCAAAAGAGTTGGAGGTTAGCATTTCCACAAAGGAAATACCACCTCTCTTCGACACTTAAAATTAGACATCCCATTGAGAAGGAACTATCTCAGATAGAGCTTTTATCTTTTTAACTCTCCAAGTTGTTTAAGCTCAACCGAATAATTCAGGACATCCAGCACGATTTTCTTGGAGAGAGGAGGGGTTCAGAGAACCAGCTTACTCATAAGCTCAATATCACGGTCAGGTGACAACCTGGCGATACTTCTGGAAGACCTCCAGAATATCACGATCCACCGATATGTCTTGAGTTCGAGAGAGAATCACGCCTTTCAAGGCAAGACGAGGTGGTCTTGGGAGCTTCGGCACGAACCTAGCTCTTTGACCGAGGAAGGGCACCGGAGAAAACGAACTTGGGAACACAGTCAAACTCAACTTATTGATCGGCTAACCAATCATGATAAGAAGGACAAGGAATGTCCTTGGATTTCGGCGCAGTAAGAACTGCTGAGAATATCCGATAGTTACTTTATTGCTCATGTCTCATCATTCTTGAGTAACAAGTCACTCGGAGAGCGGAGAGTAACAACGTGTAAGAGCATCACTTCATCAAGAGGATCATGATACTTAGCACGATACCCTGATATCAAAGAGTGAGACACTCTAAGGTGGAGCAGAACAAAAGCTAATCAAGCCCCCTTATTCCGCAGATTAATTTACTTTGACCTGGTCCGAGAAGAGGACAAGGTACTAGAGTTTGTTTCTCCTAACAAGACGAAGTGGAACGTCTTGACGGATCAAGAGTGTGACTTGCATCGGAACATACCAACGCACGATAAAACTTTACTGTCAACTGACAGACAAAGGTCGGGAAGCAGATCAGAGTAAGAAACATGCTCAGGAGAATCCTAAGATGTTGAAGATGCACCAGTTATTACTCAATTCTAATAACCATGCCCAAGAAGGAGAGATGCATCAGAGTCATGAACATAGATGGGGGATTCGCTAAGAGAATTATGGTCGTAACCCCGATGGTTCCAAGACAGAATCTCCAGCTATGGCAGAGTTAAAGTTACATAGGCATCCGAGGTGTGGTAAGTGGTTGAACATTACCAATAACAAGGCATGGCTGGCGTCCTGAGCAATCTTCTCATGGGCATCCTTTACTGCGTCTACTATGAACTCCATAGAACACTTAGCCGGAACATGCTCATTTCCTTCGCATAGGTAGCAAGTGGCGCTAGCGGTTGGGCAGTTGCCGAGTGGATGCGCATTGAAACAGTGCGGGAAACTGCTGGGGCATTGACTCGCCTGATGTCCACCCCTTCCGCACTGACTACACGCCTTTTCTTGTGGTGGTCCTCTCTTTTCGGTGTACTTAAGGGGGCACTTCCGGCTCTGATGTCCGCGTTCCCTACAAGTGTAACACCTGCGTTTGTCTATAGCTTTCTTGGGCAAATCTTTAGACGTATGGGATTCCTCCTGATCAAAGGGTGTCGAGTGGGTTCCTAGGGTGGCTTCGATTTGATGGAGCGGAGGACTTTGTGCCATTATGTAGATTTGACAAGGACGCAGTTAGTATCCACGTCGGTATGGTTGAGACATTAGTATTAGCGTACTCAAGTACACAGACTAGGGACGATAATACTTTGGGCAACAACGAACAAGGAACCAACAAGATGGAACTTGGGTCAAAGATCAGCATCATGTACCAGTAGCGTGAGATTCAAATGGCTAAGAAACCACGTGATTCAACCCACACTATCCGGCACAATCCGGGACCTTCTGTTCAAGTCCTTGGGTTAAAACCCATCAATACTGAGGATGATCACTTATTTCTTAGTTGGGTAACAATGTTTCAACATCTGAGTTGATTTGGATTGTAGCGCAGCGGGAGCAACCGGACACATAACACTAAAGGTAGAACCCAACCCCGTTTCTCATCTTTTGCCTCAAAAACTTAGGATCACGAGGAGTAAAACTTTAAACTCAAATCGAGGTAAGATTGCTCCGAGATTAGAATGTAACCAGATAAGGAGTAAAAAGAATCCTAAGATAGTTTTCACAACTAATTTTTAGGTTCAAAATATTTTCACAAACACTAGACTCAACGTCGACCAGTAGAAGGGTTTCCTACAGGCAGTACTGCTCTGATACCAACTTGTGGCGCACCGACCTGACTACTATGCAGTGATGCTGTGTGTCACCGGTTAAGCGATACAACCGGAGGTTACGGGTTTACCAATCCCCGGCCAAAACCTTTGGCAAGCGTTGCTCGGAATGGATCATCGGCAATGCAACACCCCGATTGATGCCTTAACACAGGCACAACTATCAATGCATAATAGAGAGATCAAGACTTGTGGAACAACTAGCACATCATAGACTCTACGACACAAATCATTATAGTTCGACTCTTATCATAGAGAAAGATAGCAAATTACAACCAGAGGTCACAGACCCAACAGTACAACATGCGGAAGCGAATTAAGTTGTTCTAAACAACAAGATCCAAAATATGGCCTAAGAGGCCTACAGATAAACATTCAAGCGCCAGCTGCTCCGGGATGTCCCAAGCTGCCACCTGGGAACCCCAGACTACTCGGCGACGTCCACAAAGAACCCACCTTCGAGGTCGGTGAAGTCCTCCTCTGAAACAAAACAAACGACGTTGAGTTCGACGAACTCGCAAGATTATATATAGAGCTTTAGCTCGATGAGGCCTTCAAGGTTTTATGGCTGTTTTGCACAAAACTGATTTTATTTATGAAAACATAACTCAATGGCATCGACTATTCAGAGTATTTTCAAAAGAGGTAAGAAGTAACTCTTTTCTTTGACCGCCTTTCTCAACATCAACCACCATTTACCACTGTACCTGTTCTACTAAGGCACCTCCCCGAATCACCCTCGAGGAAGCTCACCTTGCATTCTTAAGTAGTACCTTTAGTACTCAGTTTTTAAGCATTCCGTTCAAGTTATTCTATGATCTTATCGTCCTTTCCCAAGTCGTCCGTAACCGTGGACACGGCTTTTCGAAAAGATTTAACCCTGCAGGGGTGTACAATGTTTGCCACGCGTACCGTCCGGCCCATTGCCTGTACAATTAGCTCTCTTCCATGGAAAGCCGGCTGGGTGGGAGCGGTGACGACTTCTCCCTTGCTCGAGACTCTCCAGGATCATCAGTGGCGGCAGGACAGTCTTAGTGCCTCCAACACCCTGCCCCATGGCCACTTATTTTCCTAACACCATAATCCTCATCCCATTCTCAACCACCATCATCACGCACGCGCAAATGGAAGTTCGAACTAGAGGACCCTGGCTAGCCCCTCACAAGTTATTTAGTCGAATAAGGGTTCCTGCAATTGCATAGGCCTCACGCATGGTTGCACGCTCAGTCTTGGTTCAAGAGGTAAAGAACTCGCACCTAGGCGGCCAGAACGAGACAAAGCACCACAACCACAGTGGCCTCTCATCCCCACCTTTAAGCATTTTATTACCTGTCAACACAATTCCTCCACCATCATTCGAACATTTAAGCACATGTTTTCAACATGATATATCCACCGGACGAATAAACATTTAACTAAGCATGGCTAAGCATCAACATAGCATAGTTAAGTATCTCCGGCCAACAATACAAACCTATGGATAATAGGAGGGAAACAGGTAATGGCATCGGAAACTTAATGCAATTATAGGATACTCTAATCCAATAAAATTGACATTTGGAACCACATGCAATATTATAGTGGAGAAAATATTTGCGGAAACATAGGATAAGATATGCTCAGAGGGGGGGATTACGCTTGCCTGGCTCAACGTGCTGGTAGTACGGACCGTCGGGGTATTGTGGTGTAACCCCGGCTGCTTGATCTATCGAAGCATAACAACGGAAGAGCAATCAATCACCACACATGCTTTAACAAAAGCAATGCGCAAACACATGATGACATGACATTTTAATGTACTGAACTTATTATAAGCTAGCTAGCAATTTTGAAGGGGGTACGAGAATAATTACTTCAACCGGATAGAAAAACACCCCATATTTACCTTAATGATTCTAATCTTATTAAAAGTACAGTATTGTAGTTGTGATCAAATATGCATGATGATGAATCTGGATAAATCACGTTTCTCTGAACATTTTGGTATATCGAACACATTTTTCTGATGTCCCGATAAAAAGTTATTACATTTATAAACTTTCCTCTTTTAAATATGTCCTTTTAATAAGTTATTTTAAACATCAATAACTTTAATCACTCGGATTCGAGAGAGGGATGGAACATGTGATTCATCGGGGTTCGATGTCCCTAAGGTCGCGAGGGAGTAGCGGAAGGCATGCGCTAGAGGGGAAAAAAAATGGAAAAAGAGCAGCGCGGGAGAAAACTGCTAAACCGGCCTCCAGCCCGGTTGGGCCGGTTTCCTGGCTGGCCTTGTAACAGAGTCATCCGGCTCTCAGCCCGGCTTGGGCCGGCTCCTGGACCGGCTACGCGGCAGAGAGGAACGGCCCACAGCCCGGTTAGGCCGGTTCCACGACCGGACAGCGCTACAGCGACGAGGAACTTCGGCGACGAACTACGGCGTACGGGCTTCGATGGCGCGTCCAACACAGAGCACGGGGAGGGGAGAAGAGAGGTCCCGGAGGACGGCGTGCTCACCACGGTCACGTGCGAGGGAACGGCGAGGCCGGAGGTGGACGGAGGCGGTGGGGATCGTCCGACGAAGCGGCGGCGGTGCTCGGACAGCCGCGCGGGAAAACGGAGGTGGCGGCGTCGATTCACGACCTCCCGCCTCGATTCCTCGGTCGGAGAAGGAGAAGGGGACGCGGCGGAGGTGCTGGTGCTCCTGGCTTGGCTCGGGGAGCTCCCGAACGACGGCGATGTGGCGGCGATGACCTCGGCTAGGTTTCCGCCATGGCAGGGCACGGGGAAGCTAGGGAACGGGGAAAGAAATCACGGGGGAGAGAGAGAGAGCAGAGCAGCTCGTGGAGCTTGCTTTCCTTGCGGTGCGGCAGAGAGGGGGCCAGGCGAGGGGAGACGGTGGTGCGGCGCGAGCAGAGCGCCTCGGTCGCTACAGGGGAGAGGAAGAAGATGACTTCGCGAAAAGCCTCCTAGCAGATTTGCTTCATCACAGATTGGTCCTCTTCTGTTTATTCTAAAAAATTCCAGCAGCATTTCAGTGATTTTCTGGAGGCACTTAAACATTTTATTAAAATCTGAGAAAAATCAAGTAGCCCCCTAACAGCATGTGGAAACACCAAAAAAATTGGCATGTTGAAATAAAAAGTTTGGAACAACAATTGTTCATAGGGTTCGTTTAAGTCATTTTTGCTAAATTCAATATGTTGCTCCTTTGGTATTTTTAGAGCAAGTGCAAAATATTACTCTTAGACTCTTGGAACTTCCTTGACAAATATAAGAGGTCAAAGTATTTTGTTTTGCAAGTTTGGGCGCCTCCATTGTTTTGAGATTGGTTGGATCAAGTGTGGCATTTTGTTTTTAGGTGGTGCCAAACCACCACAATTCCCTAACCCAACAACAATTCCCTAGCAACAATTCCCTAACCAAGAGTTAAAGGTTCCAATTTGTACACATTGATGCAAGGATGCCATGATGCAATGAACCAAAAGTGGAAAAATTACACAGGTTTTTAGGTTCTCAACTTTGGGCTGTTACACATTTCCCCACGTCATTTCACTACTTTGGAAAAAACAACTTCTCAGTGGCGGTTTGCTTTCCTGTAGGGTGATGCTTTGCATGCGTTTGTGCCACATGGTTTCCTTAAAAAGTTCATTGATGTTCTCCATGAAACAAATGTATATGAGATCAGCAAGTTTCTGTCGGTAAAAAAGCAGGAAGTTATGAGGCGGTTGATGCCCCATTTGCTATTAAGATTTCACATTCAACAGTTGTTCAGCTAAAAGAAGAGTTATCAGGTGTTTTACCAGAGTGGACGTACTCATTAACACCATTCTCAAACTTATCTATGCCCACCGTACAACCAGGATCATTAATTGGTATAGTGGTGTATAGTTACTACTATTTCCATTGGCTATACTCCATATCTACGATCTCGATACCACATGATAGCTAATAATTTGCTTATAATGTAGATGTCATTGGTACCATATGCAGTGTCTCGGATATTGAACACTTTGACCTTCCACGAAACAACGGTGTTTTGATCAAAAGGCACGTGCATCTCAGGGATCTTAGGTGTGTATTGTCAAATATGTTTTAGGTGCTTGGTTTGGGGATTTCAGATTAAAAGTTTCAACTCACTTAATTTTTCTTATGATTTCAGTGGCCATGAAATAAAAAATTGTTCTGTGGGGTAACTGTGCATTACGTTTCAACGGAATACTATTCGTGCTCTTGGTCAGACTGAATCGGCTGTTGCTATCTTTGTTGGAACTACCACCCAGGACTATGATGGTGCTTCTTCCTCTTTTAAATAGCTGTTTTTACTTACAACATGACTGTCTTCTTTTGACACTTGAACTTACTGTTTTACTTTATTATTATGTAGGCGAAAGAGGTTTGGCTGCCTGTTCATGGTACATTAATGAAGACATTGTCGATATAAACATATTCTTTGCAAGGTATTAGAATAATAAAACTTAAGATGTTCCACAAACCATGTGTTATTTACCTTTTCATATCCTCTGTTTATGATGGTACCTCTGCATACAGTTTGGAAGGAGTTATTCAACCCATTGCCCATGCTCCACTACCACACTCTTTGCCTCGCCGAACTCAAGTTGGCGATAACTGGCCAAAACAACATGTTATTCAGATGGCTGCATTTAATCATTTCGAGAACAAGGTATTGCTTAGTCTATAAAAGATATCACTTTCACATATTGTCTTCGTATGCGTATGGCTAATCAAGTCTATCCATTCACAGGATTTTAAGTTTTGATGCACCGTCACGTTGTCGAGAGTTCACTCCAATAAACGGTGGTGGTACAGTGCTTGTCACCGCTGCCATCGTTTGGTTAGGCCAACCTCTGCAATTGAACATACATACACCTGTAGTGATTCACGATGTCTATCAACCAATGCAGACATTAGGTGAGTGGCCAAATGGTCAGAACTCAAACTATACTGGCTGAGTGTTCATTTGATATGCTTGATTGCTGATTTCGATATACACGTAAAGTACACGTTAATACTTATACATGTAGGCTATCTCCCATTTAAGTTACCATTTATACGAAAATAAATATGCTAGACATTCAGGATCTTTGGTGCTGTAAGAGACATGCTATTGCTGAAGTTAAAAACCAACTACTACGTTTACAACAATAGGTTCTTTTTTTGTTTGTAAAGGGGTTATTCCATACCTTTTTATTCAGATGGTACAAGACGACAAAATCACCGAAATCATTTTTCTTTCTAGGTACTTTCTAACCATCGTTGGTTATGATCAAACGGATGAAGCTGAATTTACCTTCTTTGGAGATCTCGCTGAACAAGTGACTGGAAATAGTATTTACCAGCTGATACGGAACAATCAACCCTCTGGGCCTCCGATAGTTAATGACGCAGTTGCTGCAAGCCGAGTACGCTTTCCACCACCGGAGGTCTCTAGAATCCTTGGTAACAAATACAGGTTGGTTGTGTCGGTGACCCAGGCAAGTTTCTTTAAGCCACAGACAACATTCATGGTCTCTAGGATTGAAGCTGTTATCCCAAGGGCTCGATGTCTGTCTTCGGCTGACACCATTATTCCTGCCACATCATGGGACATCGACACGCCAATGGCTGAGCCTGGCCCTTCGGCCCAGAATTCGTCTGCTGACGAACCTGGTCCTTCTAATCACGTCAACAGTTTACCAACTGAGGCTGGTCCTTCTGCCCATAATTCATTTGCCGCTGAACCTGGTCCTTCTAATCAAGTCAACAATATACCAACTAAGCCTGTGGTCGTTATTCCAACCAACAACTATGTTATTGAGGCTTCAGAAAGCGAGTTTACTGCAGCGATTCAACGCGTTGATAATTATCGCCAGGTTAAAGAATAAATTCTGTCCATGTGTTTTACTTACGGAACAAAAACATATGTTCCTTGCTAACAGATGTAACCGTTTCTTAAAATTCTGATTTCCATGTTTCAGAGAGTTGTTAACAGGACACCTAAGGTCAAGGAGGAAACATCTGAAACATCTGCTGGGTAAATCACTTGACAATGCATGCTTATTCTAAATCTTCAGATAATTAAATCAATCCTCCTTTGGAAAGTGCTAACCCAGACTTGTCTGCTTTTTAAATTTACGATTGCAGGGGCGAGATAAAGACTGTGCTAGGTATGGTTCTAACTGCTTAACATATCATGTTCCTTTGTTTTTTTATGCTTCACCTCATTACAGTTGATGTGTCTACTATGACCATCACAAGAACAGGGAACAATTACAAGTCAGTGTTTACCTGGCATGTTCCTTTGTTTTCTTCATACTGCACCTCATTACAAGTGATGTGTATTACTATGATCATCACAAAAACAGGGAACAGTTATAAGCCAGTGTTTAACTCTGCTATGACGGCTTTGAATCGTAAAAAACGCAAACTGGTACTTGATGGTAAGTACTCCAGTTCAAGCACATGGATCTTACAATTTCTTCACTTTAATACTCCACGGCTAATAATACGTGACTGCTGCTCCTTTGTAGGTCGCAGGGGGATGAATGGTGATGCTACACACCAGTAGAACAGACTTAAGTTGCATGTACAAGTGACTATTTGTGACTATATCAGTAGCCTATGAAGTTATATTTTGGTTCTGTCGTCGTCTAGGTACTGGGTGCCAAATGTCTCATTGTTAATTATGCTGTTGAGACCAGCCGCTTCTTCCTTTTGTAGACTTAGTTTCGTACATGAAACTCAGAATGAGATCATATTTACCTATCCACCTTAGATCAGTGCAGTGATCTGAACCTATGTATTTAGTACTACTTAAATGTTGTATATATTATGGCTACCCATCTGCCTTGGGACTGACTAATCAAAATCTGAACAATTGCGTATGTCAGTATCAAAGGTGTATATGACTGTGCAAATGCTTGGCAGACAGTTCTTTAGTTTCCAATTGTGTGTTGTATTGTTTGGCTCTTTCCTGCCCAAACTAGATAGCCAAAATTATGAAACTTTACATGTGTTGTACCACTGATAAAAAGAGCATACCGTATATGTGCTTTGCAAATGAAACAGGGAATTAATTCGTATTATCAAAGATAGAAGGGAAGGAGGTCTTGCATCTGATCGAGAAGTCATGCCTATGATTCTTCCCTGTTTCATTTAGCCCTGTCCTGTTAATAACATACAGGTACATCGTTTGCGTTTGCAAGTTCAGTCCACACAGACGACGAGTAAATTGATGGGCCAAGCCCAGACACGTTGCAAGCCCATTTAAGAAAATTGTGATTTAGGAATTTAGGGTTTAGTCTACCTTACCCAGCTCTGGTTTTTTTTTTTTTTTTGAGCCTCTCCTGAGTGTACAAGTTGTAGTATCTGTTCAGACACACAGGACGCACACCGCACGCACACACACTACACACGCACACCCCACCTATGTGTCTAAACTAGACTACACCCTTATAACCCTTAATACGTCCTAAGAGACTTAGCCGAAGACCAGTGCTTCGGTGATCGACGGGCACGTCGATCTCGCCTGTGGCGCATAGACGTGGAGAGGAAACAGCGAAGCACTGTTCCTAATAATAAACAGTGCTGTGCTACAGTGAGCCACCCGAAAATTCGTCCCCTGCGGGGATCGAACCCGGGCGAGTGGGCAGGCCACTGCCTGCACCGACCACTGCGCTACGAGCGCGGCTCACCCAGCTCTGGTTCCCTTCGTTGTCGTCTCTACCTATCTGGCGGCGGCTCTACACAGAGGTATGGACTAGCTTCTCTGCTAGATTTAGTCTACCCGTACAAGCTTTTGCTCCTCGCTCTAATGCAATCTGCTGTCGCTGCTACAGGGACCATGTCCAGCCAAGAGATTTCTGGATCCGCATCGCCGAGTTCTGCATCTTCGACTACCTGCCAGCTGATGCCTTTTGTTCGAGTAAGTCAGCTAGCTAAATGATTGTTCGGTTCTTCTGTATATTGCTTTCGTACTGATCAAGTAGCACGGATAGAATAGGAGATGAATAAATGCAGTGAAATTAAAATGCAGTACGAGATGAAACTACATAACATGATTGCTCAGATAGGAGATGAAACTACTGATCAAGCTATTTCGAATTTGAGACATATACTTACTCTTCGCTGCTTATCTATGGATCCTGAATATATCAGTGGCTACATGATGCGATAATACTCTGGTGGTTCATATCCTTTTTTTAATCGGTAACTCCTGTTCTAGATCATGGGTAACATTTTATTTTTCATGAATCAGTAACTTGATTGGGGTAGGAATAAGTACTTTATGAATATGTACTTAGCTGTTTTCAATCACACTATGTTTATATATCAATGGAGTACTTACTGTATTTACATGTCCCGTTTCTTTTTTGAATGGAGGTAATTAGTACTGTTATTTCTTCTGTTATGAAGAACGGCCACGATTTTCATGTGTTTTTTGGTAATATAGATGGTAGATAAGTCATCCCAAATTGCGAAAATCATGGGGTTCACCCATGAGACTGAAGTCAAGTGCCATGGTTCCACGAAGATCAATGTGGTGTATACCAACATGGCTTCAAGCGTTGATGCATGGATTGACAAGGTTGAACCTATATTGGCGGCTTTGAAGACGAAGGTAGTTGGGGTTGATGCAGAATACACAACCAAGAGTTTCAATACCAGAAGGTTGCAGTCTTGCAACTGTGTGTTGAACAAGAGTGCTTGGTTTATCACGCATGCAAAGCTGATGAATATAGCAACAAGCTCTATCGGTTCATGATGAACTGGCGGTATACATTTGCTGGATTTGACATATGTCAAGACATGAAAATCATGGCGGCCTCAGATCTGTTCATCAACCCTAGTACATTCAAGGACATACAGCCTATTTGGGCAAACCCCAACATTGTAAAGTCGGGAAACGGCAAGCAAGGGCTGAAGGATGTCGTTGGTTCAGTCATTATTGACTACTACAAGGAGATGAAGGATGGTTTTGGGGAGAAGGAGCACCGCATGTGGGCAGAAGCACCCCTCCCGCTTAAGCATTTAGAATATGCTGCTAAGGATGCATATGTGGTGTATGAGCTTTACAAGCGTTTGGATTTGTATTATAGGGGTTTCCTCACACTTCACAACGGATGTGGGAAGAAGCGACCAAGGGATTGGTAAACAGTTCAGTTTAGTCAGTGTAAACCTTTTGGGAGCCCCTTTCCATGGACCCTTTTACAATGGGGCAGCTAATGTGAATTCCAGTGTGTTAATCTATTGGGGGTAGTTTTTGTAAAATATCTTTGTGTAGTCAGTGAGTGTGTAGCCTTTTTAGGTCGCTTGAGGACAGTTATGTATTATTAAGGATACACGTATCGGTTTCAAGAAGGAGAGGCCAAGAGGCCGATTACAACGCGTTTAGGCACATGCGCCAAAAATGCTACTCCACCGAAAAAGAAAAAAAGAGGGATCACTCGCCAACCCTCCACCTATCTACGGGTCCTAGGCTACCCCTAAACATCCTCACTGCCCGCCAAAGGTCAGCCTCGGCCTCCACCATACTAATGGCAGTCGCTGCTGAAGGTCTATGACCCTCGAAAACCACGTCGTTCCTGTGTCTCCACAAGCTCCAGCAGATCAAGTCAATCGCCGTCCACAAGTCCTTCTCCTCGTTACCACCCGGGGTTTTGGCCGGTAGCCAGTCCACTAGCCGATCATCATGGGCAGGGACCCAGTCCGCTCTACCCCACCTACTCAGGAAGGGGTGACAAACCTCTCTAGAGAGGACACAACCAAGGAGAAGGTGGTTTATGTCTTCTTCCACTTGGTTGTAGAACGGGCAGGAGGCTGGTCTCGGCAGCCCTCTCCGCCCCAGGCGATCCGCAGTCCAACATCTATTCTTCAAAGCCAGCCAGAGGAAGAACTTGCATTTGCTTGGAGCTCGGGAGCACCAAATCTGTTGGGCCCCATCCATCCCAATCTTGCCCTCAAAGAACGCTCTGTAAGCCGAGCGAGCTGAGTACTTGTGGTGGCCCTCCCAGCCCCACCTGAACTCATCCACGACCCCCTCGGTCAGGGCGAAATCAGCCACACTGTCAGCTAAGGACAGTAACTCGCGAATCTCTCGTGCGTCCAAGTCCGGCGGGACATCGTCCAACCATCCACCTGCAAGCCCGTCTCTGACTCTGCGAGAACAGCGCTCACCCTTGGGCACCTTCAGGAGGAGGTTTGGGGCCAACTCCTTCACACGCCCTCCTGGCAGCCACCTGTCTACCCAGAAGAAGGTGGAGGCTCCGTCACCCACAACTGAAGTGGTGGCTGCCTCAAACAGCTGTCTGACCACGCGGGGTACCTGGATGTTGAACTCACTCCAGGGCTTGGAGTTGTCTGTCCTGCTAAGCCAAAGCCATCTAGCCCTGAGAGCGTGGTTCATAAGTCACAGGTTAGGAATCCCAAGACCCCCCCAGGTGCTTGGGCATGCAAGCCCTCTCCCACGCCACCAGGCAGTGACCTCCATGAGCGTCCTTGCGTCCAGCCCAAAGGAAGCTATGAATGATCTTCTCAATCGCCACTAGGGTCTTCACTGACAGGTCGAGCGACATCATAGCGAAAATAGATACCGCTGAGAGGGTGGTCTTAACGAGTTCAAGACGCCCTCCATGGTTGAGCAGCCCGACACGCCACCTAGGGAGCTCGCTGGCCACACTATCCATAATATACTGTGAGCTGCGCGGGCGTCAACTTCCTGAGGGAGAGCGGGAGCCCCAGGTAGCGCAGCGGGAACGGCAGCAGCGGACAATGCAGCTCACGAGCCCCCAACGCCGCCTCAGGCTCTCCACAGCGGATTAGATGCGCCGAGCACTTCTCAAGGTTCGCCCTCAACCCAGACACCAAGCCAAAGTCATCTAGTAACTGAGCAAAAACCTTGAGGTCCCTCTCCAGGGGGCGGAGGAAGGTCACAACGTCATCAGCATAGATCGACGTGCGGTGCCTAAGCCTCGTGTCAGCCAAAGGCGTCAGTAATCCACAGGCCGTAGCCCTCTCAATTAACAGATGCAGGACCTCCATGATCAAAATGAACAATTGAGGCGAAAGCGGATCTCCCTGTCTCAGTCCACGCCTGTTGAAGATCTTACCACCGGGATGACCATTAAGTAGTACCCTAGTGGAAGCCGACGAAAGTAGGGCGCAGATGGTTGCGAGCAAAAGGTCTCCGAACCCCACCTTCCTCAACACCTCCAGGAGGAAGGCCCAACTGACTGTATCAAATGCCTTTGTAATGTCAAGCTTCAGTAGGACGGCCGGAATGTTTGAGCTATGAAGCTTGCGCGCCGTGCACTGGACCATCATGAAGTTATCGTGAAGACACTGTCCACGCACAAAGGCACTCTGGTGTGCACCCACCAACTGAGGAATGGAGGGGGCCACCCTGCAGGCCACCACCTTTGCCACCAGCTTGACGAACCCATGTATCAAGCTAATCGGACGGAAGTCACGAACCTCCTCCGCCCCCACTTTTTTGGGCAGCAAGGTGATCAGTGCCTGGTTGACCGAACTAAATCCACGGGCGTCACGCCTAGACAGCGAGTTGAAAGCCTCCATGACATCCACCTTTATGATTCCCCAACAAGCCACATAGAATCTGTTGGAAAAACCATCCGGCCCGGGGCATTTGTCAAGCGGCATGCTCCTAATGGCGTTCCACACCTCCTCTTCAGAGAAGGCCATCTCCAAGTGGGAGAGATCCGCCGTGGGCAGCTGCAGGTAGTCTAAGTCGAAGGAGAAAGGTCGGTCAACCTCCGTCCCAAGGAGGTCGTCAAAGAACGCATCCACAGCCTTCGCCTTATCCACATGCTCAGTCTTCCTGACCCCGTCGACAAGGAGGTGGCCAATGAAGTTCTGTCATCGTCTGTGACTCGCATGCATGTGAAAGAACCTCGTGCAGGCATCGCCCTCCCGCAACCACAGCACTCTCGCTCGTTGCCTCGCCATCGAGCGCTCGAGCGATGCCAGCCCAAGAAGCTTCCCTTTTAGGGCTTTCCTAAGCCCCTCTCTGCCGGTGAAAGGGGTCGGGTCTCCATGGCCACATCTAAACGTAGTATTAGCTCATTGACCAACAAGATCTGCATCTTAATGTTGCCAATGAACCTGCTGCTCCACCTTGCCAGGCTCTTGGTCGTGGCTCGAAGCTTGAGATCCAACCTCTTGAAAGGGTTGATCTCCTGTCCCACTGAAGACCAAGCCTCCTGCACTACGTCCAGAAAACTGTAACATCCCAAAAATATTAATCAGTATTATTATTCCAAAAATGAGAGCCAACAAAAACTTTTGCTTAATTATATGTGTTGATCTCATATTGTTGCTTGTGTTGTTTATTTCTTGCTAATTATGTGTTGCTTGCTCTAAATAAGACACGAAGAAAAGAAGAGAAATAAACTAAAAAGCAAAGCAAGAAAATAATGTGACAAGTGTCACATAAAAATTCTCCAAGTGAGAAATTGTTTTCCTTCACAATAAAATTCAGTGGAGTGGTAATGTAAACACTCCCATTTTATCCTTACTACTTTTCTCTCTCAAACAATATTTTGAATTAGTTTTAAAATTCAAAAGTAAAATTCAATTGGAAATAAAACAAAATTCCATAATTAAAACCCTATGAACAAAAATGATTCAAAACATTTTATTTTGTAAAGCCAATTTTTGTGAAGCTTCTGCATGCCATGGGAAGGCTTCACAAATTTTCTTGAATTTTTATAAATAGATTTAGTGCCCTAATTAAATTCGAGAAAAGCTTCTGGTTTGAAAAACAAATGAAAGAAATAGAAAGGAGAGAGCCAGG
Source organism: Poa pratensis (assembly GCA_947311845.1). NCBI lineage: Eukaryota > Viridiplantae > Streptophyta > Magnoliopsida > Poales > Poaceae > Poa > Poa pratensis. The sequence goes on from CAMZMU010000118.1 coordinate 27,977,653, forward strand.
GGGTTTTCTGCAAAACCTTCTTCGCCTACCTCTCCGTCGCCGTGTCGACGCTGCACGCCGCGCACCTCGCCGTTCCCCGGGCCCCCCAGGCCCCCCTGCTCGCGTTCACCCTTGCTCCCGTGCCTCTGCACCCTCTGCCTCGTAGAGGAGGGCACTTGAGCTCTCTCCCGCCCCAATACAGCTCCTGTCCCCTCTGCACCGCCGCGGCGGAGTTCGACGGCGCCGGCCAAATTGGCCCCCCTCACAGCTCCCCGACACGTGATCCGCTACGCCGTGAACCCTAGCTCCATCCCGGACCCCCCTGACAGCACGCACCGGCCCTCCCGCTCTCTGGACGCCGCTGGACCGCGACCACCGTACGCCGGTGTTGCGGCTATTTAAACCACCCGAGCCCCGCACTCTCTCCGCACCGCCCCACTGTCTCTCTCACTCACCACCCTCTCCCGTGCACCGCCAGGAGGGCGGAGCCTCTGCCGTGAAGCCGCTGCTGCCCGTGGCAGTGCGCTGCAACCTCGCCGTGCGAGGTAGGCGACGACCACGGCCTCGCCGTGCTGGCCTCCCATTCCCTTCCCTCTGGCCACTACCTGCATCCCTATGCTCACCGCACTCACCCACACCTTGTTCCCCTCTGTTTCGTGCACCAGAGCGTCGCCAGGAGATCGCCGGAGCCCGTGTCCGTGGCCGTGGAAGACGGAGACCTCGCCGCCGACGAACCAGACCACCCCAGCAAGTGCAACTCAGCCAGGAGCTTCCCCCACGCCGCCGCCGTCCATCTGCATCATCGCCGCACCTCCCGAGCCCTCTAGGTGAGAGATTCATCCACCACGCCGTCACCGGCGCGGCAGCGCCGCCGATATTAGGTCGCCGCCGTTGCCTTTGATCGTGGGCCGTTGGATCTCGATCCAACGGACGCGTACCGCTTCGGTTAAATGAAAGAGAGAGAGACTGACGGGCGGGCCCCGCTCATCAGGATTTTATTAATTTCCACCCGCGCACTGTGTCGCTGACATGTAGGCCCCACCTGTCATAGCTTTCAACATTATCCAGAGAAAAATTAAATTCGAATTTAAACTTCTCTGTTAAGTCAGTACTGGATCCAACTTTGAAATTCAATATCTCGAGATTTAGGAATCCAAATAAATCAAACTCAATTGTTCTGGAAAGCTTATGAAATTGTTTAACCAACCCAAGTGGTCTCATGTCATTTAATTAAATAGATAAAAAGTATTATTAAAAATACTACAGAAGGTTTAAATTCTAAACTTGTTTGTTTCTGATACTCTGTTAGTCCAAATAATTCCAAACCAATTTTGTAGCTTAGTACTGCCATGTATTAGCTTCCCTAATTTTGGTAGAATTATTTGTGCAGTAGTATTTGTTTAGTATTAAGTTGAAGTTTAAACACCCTTCTGCACTCAAACATTTAAATATGTTTAATGGTTAACCCAAATGAATTAGGACCAATTTTGTTAGTCACATTTGGTCATGTTTAGTTACCCCTAAAAGGATATAATTTTAGGATGAACAAACTTAATTGGTAGCTAAAACTTGATTATTAAGTTACTGGATTCAAACAAATGTGTAGGGAGTTTGGTAACTCCAATTATCCAAATCAAATTGTGTTGTCTTCTACACATCAGTAGCTTTCCATAGAATTTTAGTTTGTATTTTTGTGACCAACAGAACTCAAGTTGTGAATTAAACATGTTCACAAGTTTCTGCCATAATTAGAATAAATAAATAATGTTTAATTCAATTATTTTGAAACCAAATTGTATGGTTTGATGTGTGCAGTAGCTATTTGTGATGTTTATGATTGATATGTTGTGATGCTTGCTTGAGTAGTTTAGTAATTGTTTGCATTGCTTGTTTGACGTTTAGACGAGAACGTTGCCGGAATCTACGAGGAGGGGGAATTCTCTGATCGTCAAGCACAAGAACCCGAGAACTTTGCCGAGCAAGGCAAGCTACTCCCTGAGCTTGCACCTAAATACATATGCATCTACTTTGATCAAATGATTTACTCTTAAGGCATTGGTTTACAAAACCTTTTCAAAAAGTATATGGATATTATTTTGCCACCCTATGTAGAAATATAAGGTAGTTTATATAAAACTATAGGATGGGAAACAATGTTGTTTATTCAAAACTCCTTTGAAAAGACTTGTGTGGTTATGGAATACCGAGATGTCGGTGTGGAAGTAAAGAAGTGGAGAATGGTGATGTTTATGAAAAATGCACATTGTGTCCTAGTACTATGACAACCAATCTTACCCTGTGCGACCACATCTACCCACATATGGGAAAGGGCGTAGTCATATAATTTGCTCATATTAGTATGGGATGCCTCAACAACGAGGATGACCTCGTTCCATGAGGGGATGGTTTGGTGACCTACCCCTGACCTGGGTCCTAACACGTTGGTGGGAGGATTGAAGGGTTCGCTCGCCGGGCAGAACTACGAGTCCTCACACTTAGGTTTCCCGACGGGGAATCTGGACTGGGTGTGATGGAAAGGATGATAAATTCGTAGCGGTAGGGTCCTATACTAGCATGAGCAAAGGACAGGCTATGGTCGGCGGCTTACTTCGCATACACCTTGTATGGCGAGACGTGGCAGACACGATGAGTTGCCGGATGGATGTGGGAAAAGCGTGCTACCTCTGCAGAGTGTAAAACTATTCGAATAGCCGAGTCCTCGGATATGGACAGTTGGGAGGCTGTCCTAGACCATGTGCAAGTTTTTGGAAAAGCTTTTAAGTTTAAAAGAAACTGAAATGGTGATGGTGTTACACAGCTATACCAAATGGAGTGGTATGAGTTGTTGGAATAAATGGACCATGGTGAGCCATGGTCAGGAAAAGGAGGGTTTTGGAGAAACAAATGAGATGGTGACTTCTTTCAAAGATAGTTATAAAACTCTTCTTACCTTTTTCAATAAAGATATAGAGATGTTTTAAACAAATAAAAGTTGTAAGTTAAAATAAAACTAGTGCATACTCATGTTGGGGTAGTTTGCGAGTACATTCAAATGTACTCATATTGGTTTCGTCCCTGGCTATTGTCCTAGCCAGACTACGAGGAGGAGCACTACGCCGAGCAGGAGTATGGCGACTTCTACGCAACTAAGGATCTCCACAAGTCAGCTGCCTGTCGGGTCGTCATCGTTAGAATATGATGTCTACTACGCCGTAGCTTCCGCTGATATTTTGGTTTGGCCCATGAAGGCACCTATGTAAGACTTGGTCTAAATGACCATTTATGTAAGACTTTTATTCGGTATTGTAATGGATGTAAACTTTGGTATCCAATTCGGATTATGTGCAACGACAGACTGATCACGGGATCGTTGTGTTAAGCATAATCGGGTATTTCGGACAGCTAGTCCGGGGTCCCCACAGACTTGGTATCAGAGCCATCCTGACTTTAGGAAACCTTAGTTAGCATGGTCGTTAGACAAATGTTAAAAAGATAATTTCTAAAAGAAAGGAATGAAGTATTTTCGAAAACTGCTTATCTCCAATCCTCTTACTTATGCAAAATTTATTCTCATTAAAATTACATTTTCCTTGTATCCTTAAAATTTTGCAGACTTGTCATCTCATTAAACTTAAAATTTGCTATTGTTACCTCACTAAATTTAAAATTTTGTACACTTATCATCTCACTAACTTAAAATTTTGCTTAAAAATTGTAGATGGCACTCCATTGGACCGAGTTCGTTCAGCTTGAGAAGGACAGCAAGCTGACGTTTGAGAGGGACTTGTTCGAGTTGAGCAAGCTGTTAGGTCGCCCCGCTCCAGAGTTTGAGGGAGCTCAGATTGACGTTCACGGTGTCGGAAGGCTGAGCTGGCTCATCAAGTCGTCAGTTCGCAGGAACATCAAGTCTCCCAGTTCCAGGACGCTCGTCTTCACCACCAAGGAGGCCACCTGGGTTGACGGTCTCTGTACTGCTACACAGAGGATGCTAGCCCGACTTTGTGAGGAGCACAAGGCGGAGTTAGTAGATTCCCGTTTCCGGTTCTACGGGAGGCGCAACTGCGATGGACACCCTACTCCTTCCCTTGCCACCCGATGTTTGGGAGCTACATCATGGACATGGAGATCTTACTTCAGTGCACTCAGGATGATCTGTTGCGCACTAGGATTCAGCTTCACTTTGACCGCGAGTCGCTCGTTGAGCTTCGCGAGAACGAGAGAAGCTGATGGAGGAGAAGGTCGCTCTTCTCAGGAAGAGGGCCCAGCTGAGGAAGACTATCGTGAAGCTCCGCAAGAAGGTGGCGGAGCAGGACGAGCTGATTGAGGATCTAGAGCACCATACTGACGAGATGGAGGAGGAGGGCGAGGATCTCCGCAAGGAGAACAACGCTTTCCTCAGTGACGATGATGACTTCGTGGAGGAGATGGATTGTGAGGAGGACGATGATGAGGAGGAGTTAGTTGACGAGGAGGAGGAGCCACTCGAGGCAGTTCTCGAGGACGAGGAGGAGGATCCCGAGGAGCCACCCTACCAGTCAGATGCTGACGTGTTAGAGCTGGAGGTTCCACCTCAGTAGGCGAGTGACTTGATCACTACCGCAGGATTAGGTTGACCCCTATCGCTAGTCGAGTCGAAGTAGTGGTTCTTTTGGAAACCAGATGCTATGTATCTTAGATGTAAGGTGATGTTGTAAGCTTGATGTTGTTGTGAACTCCTTGATGTGATGTTTGTGAAATATAAGTATGTTTGTCTTGTTAGATCTGTGTGAAATATTTTCATATAATCCTTAAAATTAATTAACCACTTGAGAAATCGTCTTTTCCCTTAGTCGAACTTTTCTTGCCTTGCCTCTTATACCCGGTGTGCTTCAGGATGCCGCCCCGTCGCAGCAATGCGGAAGGATCAGGATCAGCACCACCACCACCGGACCCAACCCCCGCCCAACTTCTCGCGCTTATCATGGAGGAACGTGAAAATGCCCGGCAGGAGCGCCAGGCTCATCTCACTGCCCTGCAACAACTCGCAGCCGCTTATAACAACAACAATAACAACAACAACAATGGTGGTAATGGCAATGGCGATGGAACCAGCGATCTACCTTAGGTGATTTTCAGAAGACCAACCCACCCACCTATTCCAAGGGACTTCACCCACTGGAAGCCGATGATTGGCTTCGCACCATCGACAACAATCTGGAAGTTGCTGCTGTGGGAGAAAATGAGAAAGTGTTGTATGCAACCCACTATCTCGCTGGACCTGCAAGAGCTTGGTGGGAAACTACCAAGGCTCTCCAGCAAGCTGGTCATTATCAACTGGGCTGAGTTCCAGGAGAAGTTCCGCAAGAAGCATATTCCCACGGACTCATTGAGAGGAAGAAGGATGAATTCCGCAAGCTGAGGCAGGGAAGTAAAGATGTGGTCGGTTATCTGGATGAGTTTACCGACTTATCTCGGTATGCTCCTGATGACACCGACAAAGAAGAGAAGAAGATGGAGCGTTTCATGAGTGGACTTCATGATGAACTGCAGTGTGCTCTGGTTATCCATGACTTCCGTGATCTGGAGTCACTTGTGGACAAAGCCATCCAGCTGGAGACCAAGCGCAAGTCTATGTATGAAGGTCGCAAGAGGAGGATGAATGCTCAGGAAGGTTCGAGCAGCCAGAAACCTCGTATCTTTCAGCAGAACCCCAGGCCTGCTTATCGTCCACCCCAAGCTCCACGCCCCAATTTCCCTAACCGCCCAAACAACTTCAACCGCCCCAATGACAATAACCGTTCTGGAGGAAACTTCAATAACTTCAACCTCCGCCCCAAGGTTGTCTGCTTTGAATGCGGCGCCCCAGGACATTACTCCAGAGAATGCCCCAATCCCAAGAAGCCTGTCCAGCGCCCCAATGCACCGGCACCGAACAATGGTCAATGCCACAATGGAAATGGTAATGGCAAGAATGCCGCACCCCGCGGGAATGCTGCTGTTGTCAGAGGCCGTCTGCACCACATCAATGCTGAAGAGGCTGAATGTAACATCCCAAAAATATTAATCAATATTATATTCCAAAAATGAGAGCCAACAAAAAAAACTTTTGTTAATTATTCTGTGTTGATCTCTTGTTGTTGCTTGTGTGGTTTAATTCTTGCTAGTGGTATGTTGTTTGCTCTCAATAAAAACAAGAAGAAAAGAAAAGAAGTGAAATAGCAAAATAAAGCAAGAAAAATAAAAGTGACAATTGTGTCCCACAAATTCTCCATGTGAGAATTTCAAATGGTTTCAAACAAAATTCAGTGGAGTGGGTTTATAAACACTCCACATTTTGTTCCTACCACTTTCCCCTCTCAAAATATTATTTTGAACTAGTTTTAAAATTCTAAAATCAAAACAAATTGAAATAAATTAAAATGCCTTAATTAAAGCAATATAAAAGAAAATGTTTCAAAACATTTTATTATTTTATGCCAATTTTTGTGGAGCTTCTGCACATTATGGGAAGGCCCCACAAATTTTGGCAAATTTTTATAAATTGATTAAGTGCCCCAAATTAAATCAGGAAATGCTGCTGCATTTAACAGAAGGGCTAAAACGTAATTAGAAGAAAGAAGAAGGAAAAGGAGCAGAGCAAAGGAGCCAGGGAGGTTTTTGCAAAAATGTCTTCGGCTACCTCTCCGTCGCCGTGTCGTCGCCGTACGCCGCGCGCGTTGCCGTTTCCCCGGGTCCCCCAGGCCCCCCCCCCCCTTGCTCGCAGCCGTCCACGGTCGTCGCCTCTGCGCCCTCTGCACGAACTCGAGCACCCCGTTGCCGTAATCGCCGCCCTGTCCCCCTTTGCCGCCGCGGCAGCGCTTGGACGGCGCCGATGAAATTCGTCCCACCCTCTGCACCTCGACGCGTGCCGCTCCGCCCAGGCCTTCTAGAAGACACTAGAACCACGCTCGTCACCGCGTTGCCCTGCCCGTCGCCGTGCCTCATCAGCCTCGGGCGAAAAGATCCGCCGGTGCGCCGTGGACACTCCCGTGCACCTCGCCCATGAACGCCGGCATCCGCCGCTATATAACCACCCCCGACCCCCTCTGCTCACTCCACACCACCCCGTCCCCCTTTCCCTCGCTCCAATTTCACCGTGCTCTGCCCGGAGGGCAGACATTGCTGCGCCACGGCCGCCGTCAAGGTCGGACACGGCCGCCGCGCTGCTCTACCCTATTCTCCCCTCTTTGCCTCGTAGCATGGTGCCACAGCTTCACCACCCTCACTCGCCCCTTTTTCCCTCTGGATCGTGCACAGGAACGCCGTAGGGAGCTCGCCGGAGTAGCTGCCGTGGCCGTGGGAAGTCCGTCGACCCGCCGCCGGAGCTAGCCGCCGTCCCAGCAAGTAGGACTCAGCCAGGAGCTTCCACCTCACCACCACCGTCGATTCGCGTCATCGCCGTGCCTTCCCGTGCCCCCTAGGTGAGAGAATCATCCACCACCTCGCCGCCGGCGCGGCAGCGCCGCCAAATCTTGGTCGCCGTCGTCGCGTCGCACGTGGACCGTTGGATCTCGATCCAACGGTTGCGTACCGCTTCGTTTATTAGGCAGAAAGAGAGAGACTGACGTATGGACCCCACACGTCAGCGTTTTAATGTTTTCCCTCGCGCGCACTGTGACACTGCCACTGGGTCCCACCTGTCAGCCTTTTCAACATTATCCAGAGAGATTTAGTTTCGAATTTAAATTCCTCTCTGAGAAGTCAGTACTGGTCCTGAATTTGAAATTCAATATCTCGAGATTTAGGAATCCAAATAAATCAAACTCAAATGTTCTGGAAATCTTATGAAATTGTTTAACCAACCCAATTGGATTCAACTCATTTAATTAAATATTTAAAAAGTATTATTAGAAACAGTACAGAAGGTTTAAAATCTAAACTTGTTTGTTTCTGATGCTCGGTGAGTCCAAATAATTCCAAACTAATTTTATTAGCTTAGTACTGCCATGTATAAGCTTCCCAAATTTTGGTGGAATTATTTGTGCAGTAGATATTATTGGGTTTAAGATAGAAGTTTGAACACCCTTCTGGACCAAAATCTTTTAGATAATTATTGGTTGATCCAATTGACTTAGAACCAATTTTTTTAGCTCACATATAGCCATGTTTAGTTACCCCTAAAAGGGTTTAATTTTTGGAACAATATAATTTAATTGGTAGCTAAAACTTGATTATTAAGCTACTGGATTCAATCCAATGTGTAGGGAGTTTGGTAACTCCAAATGATCCAATTCAAATTGGGTTGTATTCTACACATCAGTGGCTTTCCATATAATTTTAGTTTGTATTTTTGTGACCAACAGAACTCAAGTTGTGGAATTAAACATGAATAACTAGTTCTGCCATAATTTAGAAGTAATTAAAAAGTGTTTAATTCAATTTTGTTTGAAAATCAAATCGTGTGGTTTGATGTGTGCAGTAGCTAATTGTGATGTTGATGAGGTTATGTTGAGTTGATTGCTTGTATAGCTTAGTGATTGTTGGCATTGTTTGTTTGTTAATTAGACGAGAACGTTGTCGGATATATCGAGGAAGGAGAGTTTGCTGCATTTGAAGGACAAGAGCAAGATCACTTTGCCAAGCAAGGCAAGCTATTCTCTGAGCTTGCACTACCAACATATGCATCTACTTTCATAACATGTTTTACTCTCAAAGCAAGATTTATAAAACCCATTTCAAAAGTATATGGATATTATTTTGCCACCCTATGTAGTAGTTTATATAAAACTTTAGGATGGGAAAACAATGTTGTTTATTCAAAACTCCTTTTGAAATTTCTTATGAGTTTATGAAATACCGAGATGTCGGTGTTGGAATGGAAAAGTGAAAAATGGTGATGTTTATGAAAAATGCACAGTGTCCTAGTACTATGGAAACCAATCCTACCCTGTGCGACCACATTTACCACATATGGGAAAAGGCGTAGTCATGTAGTTTTCTCTTATTAGTATGGGATACCTCATCGACGGAGATGACTCCGTTATGCATGAGGGGATGGTCCGAGGATCTACCCCCTGACCCGGGTCCTCACACCAAGTTGGTGGGGAGGATAGAAGGTTCCACCATAAACCGCCGGACAAAACTATGAGTCCTCACACTTAGGGTTTCTGACGGGAAACCGGACTGGGTGTCGATGGAAAGTGTCATATGGGAAGGATCCTATACTAGCATGAGCAAATAAGAGGCTATGGCCGGCGGCTTACTTCGCATACATCTGGTATGGCGAGACGTGGCAGACACGATGAGTTGCCGGATGAATGTGGGTTTAAAAGCGTGCTACCTCTGCAGAGTGTTTAAAACTATTCGAATAGCCGAGTCCTCGGATATGGACAATTGGGAGACTGTCCTAAGACCATGTGCAAGTTTTGAAAAGGCTTTGAGTTTTAAAAGAGATATGAAGTGGAGATTGTTTCCTACACCTATACCAACGGATCGGTATGAGGTGGTTGGATGAAAGTAGACCATGACGTGCTATGGTCGGAGAAAGGAGGAGTTTTGGAAAAACAGATGAAAACGGTGACTTCTTTAAAAATAGTGATAAAACTCTTCTTACCTTTTTCAATAAAGATATAGAGATGTTTAAATAAGAAAAGTTGTCAACTAAAATAAAACTGGTGCATACTCATGTTGGGGTAGTTTGCGAGTACATTCAAATGTACTCATATTGGTTTCGTCCCTGGCTATTGTCCTAGCCAGACTACGAGGAGGAGCATTACGCCGAGCAGGAGTATGGCGACTTCTATGCGAACTAAGGATCTCCACAAGTCAGCTGCCTGTCGGGTCGTCATCGTTAGAATATGATGTCGATTACGCCGTAGCTTCCGCTGATATATTTGGTTTGGCCCATGAAGGCACCTATGTAAGAACTTGGTCTAGATGACCATTTATGTAAGACTTTTATTCGGTACTGTAATGGATGTAAACTTTGGTATCCAATTCGGATTATGTGCAACGACAGACTGATCACGGGATCGTTGTGTTAAGCATAATCGGGTATTTCGGACAGCTAGTCCGGGGTCCCCACACTGAAGAAGCGCCAGATGTTGTGCTGGGTACGTTCCTTGTCAACTCAGTACCTGCAACTGTTCTGTTTGATTCTGGTGCCACCCATTCGTTTATTACCGAAGAGTTTGTTTCTAAGGGAGGTTTAGTCGGGAGTCTTTTACCCAAACCGATGTTGGTACAAACCCCAGGACTGTTAGCCAAAACCAACCAGATGTGTTCCAAAACCCCCATAGAAATTGGAGGAGAAAGGTTTGCAGCCGACCTAATTATCTTAGGAAACCAAGGCATAGACGTTATTCTTGGAATGGATTGGTTAGCCAAGTATCACGGTCGTATTGACTGTGCCCGAAGAGCTGTTTCTCTCACTTCTGATGATGGAGTTGAAGTGGAGTATGCATCTGAGACCAGCCAGACCAGACCCGGATGCCATGAGAGCATAGCTCGACCCGCCCTAGATGAGATCCGTGTTGTTCACCTGTTCAAGGATGTTTTCCCAGAAGAATTGCCTGGTATGCCGGACCGGGATATTGAGTTCATAATTGAGCTTATCCCAGGGACATCCCCCATATCCCAAAAGCCTTATCGGATGAATCCGGAAGAACTGGTTGAGTTGAAGAAGCAGTTGGCTGATATGCTAAGCAAAGGTCTTGTTCGTCCAAGCGCTTCACCATGGGGATCACCCATTATTTTTGTGGACAAGAGAGACGGTACCACACGCCTGTGTGTGGATTATCGCAAGCTGAATGACGTGACCATTAAAAACAAGTACCCTCTTCCCAAGATCGAGGATCTGTTCGATCAAATGAACGGAGCCCGAGTCTTTTCCAAGATCGATCTTCGGACAGGTTACCATCAGTTGAAGATCCGAGAGACAGACATTCCCAAGACCGCCTTCACCACCCGTTACGGTTTGTTTGAATACACCGTGATGTCCTTTGGTCTGACCAATGCCCCAGCCTATTTCATGAATCTCATGAACAAGATTTTCATGGAGTACCTCGACAAGTTCGTGGTAGTTTTCCTTGATGACATCCTTATTTATTCCAAGACCGAAGAAGAGCATGCTGAACACCTGCGTCTAGTTTTGGAGACCCTCCGAGAGCACCAGCTGTATGCCAAGCTTAGCAAGTGTGAGTTTTGGCTCAGTGAAGTGGCATTTCTCGGACATATTGTATCTGCTGGAGGAATTTCTGTTGACCCTGAGAAGATACAAGCCATTGTTGACTGGTTATCCCCAACCAGTGTGACGAAATCCGAAGCTTTCTCGGACTCGCTGGTTATTACCGCAAGTTCGTTGAAGGATTTTCCAGTATAGCCAAACCCATGACCCAACTGTTGAAGAAGGACAAGAAGTTTGAATGGACTCAGAAATGTGAAGATAGTTTCCAAGAACTGAAGAAGAGACTAACCTCGGCCCCAATTTTGATTATGCCAGACGTCACCAAGAGTTTCGACGTGTATTGCGATGCATCACGCCTCGGACTTGGTTGCGTTCTGATGCAAGAAGGCAAAGTTGTGTCGTATCTGTCCCGGCAGTTGCGACCGCATGAAGAGAATTACCCAACTCATGACTTGGAGTTAGCTGCTGTAGTCTTTGCTCTTAAGAAGTGGCGTCCCTATCTTGCGGGACATCGCTGTGAGATCTATACGGATCATAAGAGCTTGAAGTATATTTTCACCCAGAAGGAGTTGAACCTGCGACAGAGGAGATGGATGGAATTAATCAAGGATTATGATATTGGAATCCATTATCACCCTGGAAAGGCTAATGTAGTTGCCGATGCCCTTAGTCGCAAACCTTGCACCCTGAATGCCCTGATCCAAGCCGAACAGCCAGCCTTGTTCAAAGAGTTCGAAGACTTTGGACTAGAACTTGTTAGCCATGGTTATCTCGCCAATTTAGAGTTAACCCCAACCCTGATGGATCAAATCAAAGAAGCCCAAAAGGATCATGAAAGCATTGAAGGAATTAGGAAGAAGATTTCCCTCGGCAAAGCACCCGGTTTTACCGAAGATGCTGAAGGAGTGCTGAAATTCAATGATCGTATCTGTGTGCCCAATGTCACGGAACTTAAGGAGTTAATCCTAAAGGAGGCCCATGAGACCCCTTATTCAATCCACCCCGGCGGAACCAAAATGTACCAAGACCTTCGAGAAAGATTTTGGTGGCATGGAATGAAACGAGAGATTGGTTCTTTCGTAGCCAAGTGTGATATCTGTCAGCGAGTCAAGGCTGAACATCAGCGGCCCGCTGGATTGCTTCAACCTTTGAAAATTCCCGAGTGGAAGTGGGATGAGATTGGAATGGATTTTATTACCGGACTTCCAAGATCCAACCGAGGCCATGATTCAATCTGGGTCATCGTTGATCGATTGACCAAGGTTGCTCATTTTATACCCGTCAAGACCACTCACAATGGAGCCCAGTTAGCAGACTGTATATTTCCAGAATAGTGAGCCTGCATGGTGTGCCTAAGAAGATTGTATCTGATAGAGGCACGCAATTCACCTCAAGATTCTGGAAATCCCTTCATGAAGCCCTCGGAACCAAGTTAGCATTTAGCACAGCTTATCATCCCCAGACCGATGGCCAAACTGAGCGAGTGAACCAGATATTGGAGGACATGCTTCGCGCATGTGTTCTATCCTATGGTTCCAAGTGGGAAGATTGTCTTCCGTTTGCAGAGTTCTCGTACAACAACAGTTATCAGTCCAGTCTGCAAATGGCCCCTTTTGAAGCCCTTTACGGCAAGAAGTGTCGTACACCCCTGAATTGGTCCGATACCGGAGAAGGCAAATTGTTTGGACCAGATACCCTCCGTGAAGCTGAAGAGCAAGTTCAGCTTATTCGTGAACGCCTCAAAACTGCCCAATCCCGTCAGAAGAGTTACGCTGACACCAAGCGCCGTGATCTCACTTTCAGTGTCGGAGATTATGTTTATCTCCGAGTGACACCCCTCAAAGGAATGCAGCGTTTCCATGTCAAAGGAAAATTAGCGCCAAGGTATATTGGACCCTTCAAGATCATCGCTCGTCGAGGAGAAGTATCCTATCAGCTGGAATTGCCACCGGAGTTAGGAGATTATCATGATGTCTTCCACATTTCCTTGCTCCGGAAGTGTCTTGAAGTTCCTGACCAGCCTGATGTTTTCAAAAACATCGACCACCGCTCCATCGACCTGAACCAAGACCTGACTTATCGTGAGAGACCCCTCAAAATTCTCGAAGAAGATGTTCGTGTTACCCGAAGACGTGCGATCAAGTTTTACAAAGTCCAGTGGACTAACCACTCTGAAGAAGAAGCAACTTGGGAACGCGAAGATTATCTTCGAAGCGAATTTCCAGACCTCTTTAGTACCCAGGCCTAGCAAATCTCGGGACGAGATTTATTCTAAGGGGGGAAGGATTGTAACATCCCAAAAATATTAATCAGTATTATTATTCCAAAAATGAGAGCCAACAAAAACTTTTGCTTAATTATATGTGTTGATCTCATATTGTTGCTTGTGTTGTTTATTTCTTGCTAATTATGTGTTGCTTGCTCTAAATAAAGACATGAAGAAAAGAAGAGAAATAAATAAAAAGCAAAGCAAGAAAATAATGTGACAAGTGTCACATAAAATTCTCCAAGTGAGAAATTGTTTTCCTTCACAATAAAATTCAGTGGAGTGGTAATGTAAACACTCCCATTTTATCCTTACTACTTTTCTCTCTCAAACAATATTTTGAATTAGTTTTAAAATTCAAAAGTAAAATTCAATTGGAAATAAAACAAAATTCCATAATTAAAACCCTATGAACAAAAATGATTCAAAACATTTTATTTTGTAAAGCCAATTTTTGTGAAGCTTCTGCATGCCATGGGAAGGCTTCACAAATTTTCTTGAATTTTTATAAATAGATTTAGTGCCCTAATTAAATTCGAGAAAAGCTTCTGGTTTGAAAAACAAATGAAAGAAATAGAAAGGAGAGAGCCAGGGGGTTTTCTGCAAAACCTTCTTCGCCTACCTCTCCGTCGCCGTGTCGACGCTGCACGCCGCGCACCTCGCCGTTCCCCGGGCCCCCCTGCCGCGTTCACCCTCGCTCCCGTGCCTCTGCACCCTCTGCCTCGCAGAGGAGGGCACTTGAGCTCTCTCCCGCCCCAATGCCGCCCTGTCCCCTCTGCACCGCCGCGGAGGAGTTCGACGGCGCCGGCCAAATTGGCCCCCCCTCACAGCTCCCCGACACGCGATCCGCTACGCCGTGAACCCTAGCTCCATCCCGGACCCCCAGACAGCACGCACCGGCCTCTCCCGCTCTCTGGACGCCGCTGGACCGCGACCACCGTACGCCGGCGTTGCGGCTATTTAAACCACCCGAGCCCCGCACTCTCTCCCACCACCCCACTGTCTCTCTCACTCACCACCCTCTCCCGTGCACCGCCAGGAGGGCGGAGCCTCTGCCGTGAAGCCGCTGCTGCCCGTGGCAGTGCGCTGCAACCTCGCCGTGCCGAGGTAGGCGACGACCACGGCCTCGCCGTGCTGGCCTCCCATTCCCTTCCCTCTGGCCACTACCTGCATCCCTATGATCACCGCACTCACCCACACCTTGTTCCCCTCTGTTTCGTGCACCAGAGCGTCGCCAGGAGATCGCCGGAGCCCGTGTCCGTGGCCGTGGAAGACGGAGACCTCGCCGCCGACGAACCAGACCACCCCAGCAAGTGCAACTCAGCCAGGAGCTTCCCCCACGCCAGCCGCCGTCCATCTGCATCATCGCCGCGACCTCCCGAGCCCTCTAGGTGAGAGATTCATCCACCTCGCCGTCGCCGGCGCGGCAGCGCCGCCGATATTAGGTCGCCGCCGTTGCCTTTGATCGTGGGCCGTTGGATCTCGATCCAACGGACGCGTACCGCTTCGGTTAAATGAAAAGAGAGAGAGAGACTGACGGGCGGGCCCCGCTCGTCAGGATTTTATTAATTTCCACCCGCACACTGTGTCGCTGACATGTAGGCCCCACCTGTCATAGCTTTCAACATTATCCAGAGAACAATTAAATTCGAATTTAAACTTCTCTGTTAAGTCAGTACTGGATCCAACTTTGAAATTCAATATCTCGAGATTTAGGAATCCAAATAAATCAAACTCAATTGTTCTGGAAAGCTTATGAAATTGTTTAACCAACCCAAGTGGTCTCATGTCATTTAAAAATAGTTAAAAAGTATTATTAAAAATACTACAGAAGGTTTAAATTCTAAACTTGTTTGTTTCTGATACTCTGTTAGTCCAAATAATTCCAAACCAATTTTCTAGCTTAGTACTGCCATGTATTAGCTTCCCTAATTTTGGTAGAATTATTTGTGCAGTAGTATTTGTTTAGTATTAAGTTGAAGTTTAAACACCCTTCTGCACTCAAACATTTAAATATGTTTAATGGTTAACCCAAATGAATTAGGACCAATTTTTTAGGTCACATTTGGTCATGTTTAGTTACCCCTAAAAGGATATAATTTTAGGATCAACAGAACTTAATTGGTAGCTAAAACTTGATTATAAGTTACTGGATTCAAACAAGTGTAGGGAGTTTGGTAACTCCAATTGATCCAAATCAAATTGTGTTGTCTTCTACACATCAGTAGCTTTCCATAGAATTTAGTTTGTATTTTTGTGACCAACAGAACTCAAGTTGTGAATTAAACATGTTCAACAAGTTTCTGCCATAATTAGAAGTAAATAAATAATGTTTAATTCAATTATTTTGAAACCAAATTGTATGGTTTGATGTGTGCAGTAGCTATTTGTGATGTTTATGATTGATATGTGGTGATGCTTGCTTGAGTAGTTTAGTGATTGTTTGTATTGCTTGTTGACGTTTAGACGAGAACGTTGCCGGAATCTACGAGGAGGGGGAATTCTCTGATCGCAAGCACAAGAACCCGAGAACTTTGCCGAGCAAGGCAAGCTACTCCCTGAGCTTGCACCTAAATACATATGCATCTATTTGATCAAATGATTTACTCTTAAGGCATTGGTTTACAAAACCTTTTCAAAAAGTATATGGATATTATTTTGCCACCCTATGTAGAAATATAAGGTAGTTTATATAAAACTATAGGATGGGAAACAATGTTGTTTATTCAAAACTCCTTTGAAAAGACTTGTGTGGTTATGGAATACCGAGATGTCGGTGTGGAAGTAAAGAAGTGGAGAATGGTGATGTTTATGAAAAATGCACATTGTGTCCTAGTACTATGACAACCAATCTTACCCTGTGCGACCACATCTACCCACATATGGGAAAGGGCGTAGTAATATAATTTGCTCATATTAGTATGGGATGCCTCAACAACGAGGATGACCTCGTTCCATGAGGGGATGGTTTGGTGACCTACCCCTGACCTGGGTCCTAACACGTTGGTGGGAGGATTGAAGGGTTCGCTCGCCGGGCAGAACTACGAGTCCTCACACTTAGGTTTCCCGACGGGGAATCTGGACTGGGTGTAGATGGAAAGGATGATAAATTCGTAGCGGTAGGGTCCTATACTAGCATGAGCAAAGGACAGGCTATGGTCGGCGGCTTACTTCGCATACACCTTGTATGGCGAGACGTGGCAGACACGATGAGTTGCCGGATGATGTGGGAAAAGCGTGCTACCTCTGCAGAGTGTAAAACTATTCGAATAGCCGAGTCCTCGGATATGGACAGTTGGGAGGCTGTCCTAGACCATGTGCAAGTTTTTGGAAAAGCTTTTAAGTTAAAAGAAACTGAAATGGTGATGGTGTGACACAACTATACCAAATGGAGTGGTATGAGTTGTTGGAATAAATGGACCATGGTGAGCCATGGTCAGGAAAAGGAGGGGTTTTGGAGAAACAAATGAGATGGTGACTTCTTTCAAAGATAGTTATAAAACTCTTCTTACCTTTTTCAATAAAGATATAGAGATGTTTTAAACAAATAAAAGTTGTAAGTTAAAATAAAACTAGTGCATACTCATGTTGGGGTAGTTTGCGAGTACATTCAAATGTACTCATATTGGTTTCATCCCTGGCTATTGTCCTAGCCAGACTACGAGGAGGAGCACTACGCCGAGCAGGAGTATGGCGACTTTTACGCGAACTAAGGATCTCCACAAGTCTGCTGCCTGTCGGGTCGTCATCGTTAGAATATGATGTCTACTACGTCGTAGCTTCCGTTGATATTTTGGTTTGGCCCATGAAGGCACCTATGTAAGACTTGGTCTAAATGACCATTTATGTAAGACTTTTTATTCGGTATTGTAATGGATGTAAACTTTGGTATCCAATTCGGATTATGTGCAACGACAGACTGATCACGGGATCGTTGTGTTAAGCATAATCGGGTATTTCGGACAGCTAGTCCGGGGTCCCCACAAAAACCCTCTGCCTTTGTCCAGAAGGACTGAAATTGGAATCTACGCCCCATCTGCAAGTCTGGGTTTAGGCTCAACACCAATGGGCAGTGGTCAGAAGGGCCGAAGGAGTTTGCCGTGAGAAAGGTGTCTGGGAACCGCTCCTCCCAGTCCACGGTCGAGAAGACCCTATCCAGCTTCTCCATAGTTGGTTGTTGCCGCTCGTTGGACCATGTGAATCTCCGACCGTTTAGGTAGATCTCGGACAGTTATGTATAGTAAGTCTGTCCTTTTGGGTCTCTTTTGTATGCAAATACGTGTTTAATAAAGCTCTAGTTTCATAAGCTTTTTGTGTCCTTTATGGTTGCTACTTTTTGAATTTTCACTGTTTGGTTCATGACCAGTAACGTTTTTTCTATATATATTTTTTTTTGCTCATTGTTTTTTATGTCGCTCACATGATTTGTTGTCTTTTTTCGCAAGGTCATGGACGCTGCTGTGTGTGAGATTTGCTAGCAGCCAGTTGGCAACTGCGGCAGGTCTGATCGGCGACTTTTATTTTGCTATCATCTCAACTTAACAAATGAAGATTTTGCAGAAGAATCCACCTATTAACATTAAGTTATGAAGAACCGCCATTAATATTCAACCATGATACTGAACTTTAGTACACAATTTGGAAATCTATCATGCAAATAGCCAAACTTTGCTGCTATTTTTATGTTTGGTCTTGCTAATTGGCATATGACAACTCTTTATAATTCATTGTATAAGAGTCTGGCTTCTTATTTTATTCTATAGTGACATCCATAAAATGTTAGAATAATCCTTTTTGCTTAGTCCCGGTGTTTTTTGTTCAAAAAGGAAGATAAACTCCGGACACTGCGCTTAGTCCTGGTGCTGACTACATGTCTATGCTTTTTATTATCACTCATGGCATTGATAATTGTACCCAAAACAATCCATATCAGTATATAAAAACATCTAATTATACATAGTTGAGTGAATACAATTCAACTTTATAAAGCTCAGTCAGTTATATAGATAATATAACCTTAATTTATGGTGTAGAATAGTTCAATCATCACAGGAAACAATTCTGCAAAATTGAGATTGACAATGCTTTCTTCAGAAGCCGTGAGGCTAGCTTACCTACCAAAGGTTGTTTAGATTAAATCGACGGTACTGCCATGCTCATACAGCTTATGTTAACTTTCCACTATAAAATGTGTTACTTACTTCGGCGTGCAATATTTTCAAATTGTTTGTTAGATAACTTATACAATACAGATAAAAATGACATTTCCACTTATTGTTTTCATTGAACAAGTGGTATCAGCAAGCCTTTCATGTAAAAAGAAAACTACAGAAGGCTATTACAACACAAGTTTAGTTTTCCATGCCAAACACTCTACACTTACTATTTATCTCACTAATGTGCTCATTTACACTGGTTTAGGATGAACCAAAGATCGTTTCGGTACACTGCAGAATTCTACTTGATCTTATCTTGGAAGATCTTCACCTTCCTAAAGCTGAGTATCGTCTGGAGTTTGGTGAAGATGGCAGTATTCACATGAACATACTTTTGAAGACTTCTGAGTTTCAAACCCAAGATTCTCCTCTGAATATGTGGATACATGGAATTTGGTCTACAGAATATAGGGAAGCAGAGGACTCAGCTTCTATGCAAGTGATTTGGTATCTCGAAAAACATGCCACCGTGCTCATAAGAGATGTTAACTATGCTCGGGTCCAATACTTGGAAAATCAAAAAAAGGATATGGAGTATCAGCTCAAATCAGCACAACAGTGCAAGGAAAAATTTGCTAGGGGGTTCCTTGTCGTCAGAAATATGCATTCCTTTTCTCAGCAGATGCGTAGCATCGTTCTTCTTAACTACTCTCTTGAAGAAAACCCTGTCGATGAACTTTGGAATACTCTTTTGTGCAACATTGCCGACATGGGATTTAGGTTACAGCGTATAGGCCTTAGGTTGGAGGAAAAATTGGAGAGGATGTTAAACCGTTCCTAGATTAGTCACTGTGTTTTAAAATGAGTAAGTACCATGTACATGTTAGCTATGCAGTACTAATGGATGCTTTTGTGAACTACTCTGTAAGATTTATCTGGATGTTTCAATGGACACCAAATATGTGATGTTGCTATCTTTCTTCAGTTTATACATGCATGGTTGTTGGAGATGGGTTCCAAATTACAGGCAAGTGGATTACCACCCACTCGCCTTATCAATATGTGACTGAACAATCCTGCATATGTAGAATGAGATCTTGGGTTGTTTTTTAGCACAGCAGTTCTTCACAAATGTCTTCTGCCTGTCATCCAGGCTTCTTCACAAATGTCTTCTGCCTGCCATCCAGGCTTACACCCTTTGGACTTTGATTGTATGATGTTCCGAATACTCACTTCATGTTGCTTAAGGGTTTCACTGTATTATGTTCTACCCTCTCATTCTACATACGTTTTCAAATGTGATAAAATTCAAATGATTCGAATTGTCCTTTAAATGATCTGTATTAACGGTTGTAACCACGGGCAAGAAATTCAAAGAAGAAACAAGCGTTGCGAGGCGAGCCGCGCCGTTCGAATCTAGTATATTAAATAAGTACAAGAATTTAAGCTTGGGGATGCCAAGCCACCTCACTCCAACCATCTTGATACCAAGTAAGTAAGCCTAACTATATGGCTATAAAAAAGCGTTTTACGGGAGGCAACCCGGTTGTTTTTACTTTTGATTTTCTTTGTGTCCTCTTGCTGTAACAAGAGACTTAGTTTTTAGTTTAGTTTCTGGAATTCTTAATAAAGTGCCAAGTTTTACCTATTTTGGCTTGAAAAAGTTGCTTTTTGTATTCGGAGATTTTATTTCAGCACGAATCTGTGCACGGTATGATTTTTAGTTCCTATTCTGTAACTCCGAATGAGCTGAAATTTGAAATGTGGTTGCAAATTTTCATCCTCTGTGACCGTGAATTTTTTCAGATTTTTTCGACATATTTAAGTAGGGTAGAAAAATACGTTTTGCTGCTGCTGTTTTTCTGGACGGATTCTGTCCCATTTTGTTTGATGCATTCTTTAAACTTTTAACTTGAATCTTTTTGATCCAATTGAGTTTATAAGTAGGAATACAACATTATACACTTTCTGAACATTCATATGAATTTTTGTTTAAGGATTTTATGCAGCAAGCAATTCATTTGTCTATCACTACTAATGTCACCCCATAGAAAAGAAATGGGAGAAACGGTGTTTTGAAGTTTTTTCACAGGGATTAGAGGAGATGCACCAAGAGCTATCCAAGGATGGTGAAGACCATAAGCTTGGGGATGTGAAGACAACCCCACTGGACCAACACACTCTCGGTTTGCACACGTCTAACTTCTGTTTTTCGATCAATGCACCTATCACATAAACTTGGAGCGTCTTTTATTTGCTTTTTATTTTGATTTATGTTTGTCTTGAGACCACCACTATCATTTATATATGAGAAAGCTACTGGAAATTTGGGTTGAATTAAGTTGGATGCTATTAAAAAGATTGGGAAAGGGATGTTTGAGTTGATTCAAAAAGATACATATAGTTGTATGATTCATGTGCTTTTTAATGAGTATTAATTTGCAAGTGTTTTATCAAGAACTATCTTTTATTCATGTTTTGATGTTGAATGTCACTTTACTTTGTTTAACATGGATTGGTTAGTTCTATGGACACTTATGCATGCATTTAGACGGTCAACTTTCTCCCTTTTGCTAGCCCAAAAAATTCCAACAAGTACAAACTTGTTTTCCAACACCTTCAACCAAAGTTCCAGTGAGTCCACCATATCTACCTGTTAGCTTTATGCTATTCCAAGTATGTTTATCATGTTATATTGTATTATCTTTGCTTCCAAATTAAAATGCTTATGTTATTGATTGTTATGGGAAAAGTTGGTTAAAAAGCTCTCACGAACTTGATGCACACTTTACTTTCATTGCACTTAATAAACATGAACCATTGTGATTAAAATTATGAAGTTGTGTGCTTGACAAGAGTCTTGGTTGGGAGTTAGCTCATATGTGCTGTCACATGGCAAGCTTTCAACAGTGCTCTTAATTATATTTAGTTGATATCATGTACTTTTGTTTATGGATGCCTAACATTGTGTGAAATAAAAGTGGAAACTTGGTAAGTTTGAGGAGTAAGTATAAATGGCTAGAGACTCACCGGGCGGCTAACCCAAGCCATGCATCATTCATGGTGGAAATTTACTTACATATCACGGTGGACCTTCAGTGAGGCACTTCACAATAAAAAGCTATAACAATAGTAAATAAAAGAGTGCTGAGATTGTCCATTTTGTATGTTTGTCTTGTCATTTTGACATGGGCTTGTTCCATGTCCTGGGACAAGAGGTACCCCGGGAGCAACTCTTAATGATGCTATTATTACTTGCAATGACTTTAACTTGAACTTGCTTTGTGACCCGAGTTGAGTAGCCAGTTGGAGAGGTACTTGTATTCACGGGCATGAGGCATTCAACCCATACTTTGTCAAGCACATTACTCATATTTGCTTTCACTTTAAACTTTAACCATTCAAGATGCTATGAGAGGGGTAATGAGAGCTCCACACCAATGGATACCACATTGCAAACATTAACTTAAGTAGAAGCATTTGGAAGCTAGATGAAACTTATTCATGTTTTACCTCTACTTATTTATCTATCTTTCCAAAGTGTCCACCTTTTATATTCAGATTTACAAGAGTACTCTATAACCATTATAGGATGTTTTTACTTTTCATTATGCATACATTTGGTCCGTAGTACTTTCTTCTATGTTACACTTTGTGAATTATCATTGAACATCCTTTCATTGAATATTTGATATCACTTCATAATCTATCTTGTATATTGCTACTCCTTTGAGAATGAATCATTTGACTTTATGTAGCAATAGTAATCATCTTTGATATCCATTGATAATATTAAAATGCAAAGTCCATGTTAGTTTTATCACCTTCATATTCAAGGACGAGTATAGGTTAAGCTTGGGGATGTCGATGCATGTAAAATGCATACATGAACTTTGCATTATATTACATGATATTTCAATCATATTTGCATCATATAAGGGTTATATCATTGTTTTATATTGATTTTGGGAATAATTCACAGTTTCCCCATTTATTTGGAATTAACCCTGCAGAACCAGAAAACCCTTTTTCCATGTTTTTGACTTTCAGGGACTCAAACGACGTCCAAATGACCTAAGATTTTACGGGGCCCAATATTTGGAAGGAAGAAGACGTACGAGCATAGGATCCGTGAAAAAGGAAGTCCGAGGAGGTAATTAGGTGGTCCCACGCGGCCAGATTCCCTGGCCGCGTGAGGCACCCTATCTCCCCCCTCGTGGCTCCGATGCCGTCCGTTTTCGTCTCCGTGGCTTTGTCTTGAGCTAAAACCGACTATAAAAATAGTCCCCCGAGGAGTTTCACGAGGAGGCGGCGGAGAAACACAAAACCACGAAACAGAGAGTTAGAAGGCTGCCGCCGGAGAAGATCGGAGGGGGGAAACGCCGCCGGAATCACCTCCGGAGGGCTCCACCCCCCTCCGGCGTGTTCATCATCAACATCTACAGCAAGATCATCTCCATCTCTCCACTGTAAACTCTTGGCAAACATGATATATGATGCAATATACTATTCCCTTGATCTATTGTGTCTCCCCATCTATGTTTGAGAAGTGATTTATTCATGGCAATAGTGAAATAGTTCGTTGATTAGTTGCATAGAAGTTTTGTTATCTTTTATGATTGTCTTTATGTACAATATATGAGTGCACACATATGTTGGGGAATGCATGTAAGGTGATCACCGGTAATGTAATGGAGTGAGGGAGACTTGGGAGGACATGTAAACCTGAGACCGAGTCATGAAGTTACTTTATTGGGGGATATATAGGGGACCTTAGAACTTAAGGCTATGGTGGGACTTTTATGTCTTAATAATTCTTGTGTGCTCATTTACTTGGTCATGAGATCCATCATAAGGGGTTTTAGTTCATTTACTTGGCTACACCTATTTATGGCTCCTTCCTAGAAGAAACAATTAAGACTGAAACATGTGCTTCACTAATTGTGACAACCACACGAATAAAATAACAATTGCTAGAACATTTGCTCCCTTGAGATATTTGCTACTTGCTACTTTGAGAAACTTGCTCTAAGAAACTTGCGTTTGAAACTTGATTGAGAAACTTGTTACTAGATAAACTCATTCCACATCACTTGCTTTCATTAGTTAGTTCCTTTCATATTTAAACTTATTGCTTTGCACAAACGGCCATATAAGAGGGTTATAGGGCTTTAGAGAATAGATAGTTTACCTTCAGCTCCTCGTGGGTTCAACACTCAAATACTTATCGAATTGTGCTACAGTGATTCCTTGCTCTTGGGGATTATCAGTCCCACAAAGGCAGTATTGGTTTCCTTGAACTCGTTCTGATCCTCGTCAGATATAGTTCCTTCAGGTAAACCCTCACTAGCCTCGAACACTTTCAGAGATCGCAACCACAGTGTGGTCTTGTACTGCCATCTCTTAAAGTCCAGACTGGTAAACTTGTCCGGCCTCAGCGCATCAGATAGATGTCCCATGTTTAACTCAGCAAATTGCCTATAACAAATATAATGTTTTTGGATTGTTGGATTATTAGGCATAATTTCCATGATTAATTTCAGGATATAAAGCATGATCGCAAGAGCTACTAACATGTTAATCTCGAAAATACTAGACGTATTAATTAACATGAACAGCAGCAAGACAACTACAAACACAGCCATCGGAATGTGACCAACGTACCGAACAATTGAAGATGAAGTAGTCGTTGGAGTAGCGACGGCAGCAGCTTGAGCGGCGACGGTAGCAGCTCGAAGAAGACGACGTTGGAGACGAGTCGCCCGCGGACCCGGAGATCGTCCAGGAAGTCGAGCCGTGATGAAGAACTTGAAAGCAGTCGCGCGGGGCGCTTCCCAAAAACCTTATTCGCCCTCTCCCGTACAGGATCACAAGGACAAGTGGTTCCGGAGACCTGCTGTCCCGTTCGCCGGTGCACGCCGGCGCACGAGATGGAGTAGAGTACGGTGGCGGCGCAAGGCACGAGATTGGCAAAACCTAGATTGGTTCGGGTTTTGCAGCGCACGCAGTGCACGACTTTATATAGTGCGGCTCGGGAAAACCCTAACGGGTACAACGTGGGCCAAGTCCACGTCGCGCACGTTTTAGGTCGGTTACAGTAGCCCACGATCCGGGAGCGACCCGAACCGACTAACTGTGACGCGTCCGTCCAAACCGTTTTTCCCGGACTGCAAAAATAAAGCTCGGCTCGGCGAGATTCCCGCAACCCGCGGCGCGACGCGTCGTGACGGACGGGTGGGCGGGTGAGCGGCGGCGGAGGAGGAACGCGTGAGAGAGCCTCTTGTTCTCACAAGCTTACCAAGTAGCACAACACTCCGCTATATAAGGTGGTGCCACTCCTCTCAAACTAGCGGTGTGGGACTAAACTTTAGCTCCCACTCCACTCCCATGTGTGCTGCCATAAATGTGGGCTTTTGAGATTTCTGAAATTGCTATTGGGCTGCCCACTAATGGGCCCAATTCTAACAAGACCTGCTTCCCTACGCCCGCCGGCGGACCTCCGACATCTTCCGCCCCTGCTCCCTACCCCCGCCGACGCACCTTCGATCTCTGCCGAAACAGAGTTCACTATCCTTCTTTTGATTTGGACTGGCTGTTCAAAGTTGTACTCCGATTTGATATGGGGAGAGCTAACGTACGAGACCACGTGACATTGTTTTGACTGGGCAAGACGTACCAAGCAAAACGTACTAACGGCACGGTTATTTTTTTGAGGTCAAGGCAGTCGTTTGCCGCTCGATTAGGCAGAATAGAAGTTATATGCAACAGTTTTGCAGCCAAGAATTAAGACATTAAGTAACTACTCTATACAGCGTTTTGAACATCTCCGGGGTCCTGCGAATGAGCATATGCTCGTTGCGCCATCTCTTCGCGAACCAGGCCAGCCACTGCCAATGGCAACAAATCCGTGTTGCGGAAAACCCTCCTATTGTACTCTCTCCGTTTTCTAATACTCTCTCCGTCCAAAAATAAGTGTCTCAAGTTTGGCAAAAAGTGGATGTATCTAGTGTTTTAACTTTTGTTCACATTCACATGCGCACAAATGTATGTAGACACATTTTACTTTATATGTTCACTCATTTTAATATGTATGTAGACAACATGTGTAACATCTAAAACATCTTATATTAAAAACGGAGAGAATATTATATAGTAGAGACTTATATTTTTTCAGAGTATTTTGAGATCTAAAAATAAACTTTTCATTGAAAAAATGAGATCACTACAGTTAAGTGATTTCCGGCCAACATGGTTTGTCCATGTTCTTGCGGTCGGGACAATAGTCACGGATCCGCCTGTCAGCCACGCACATCCCACAAACGAACTTGGCTTGTGAAACAGCGGGGGAAAACGGTGTCCCCGCCGCCTCCCTCCGTTTCTCCCGCGCCGCCGCCGCCGCCGCCGTGCCCGCAGGGACGCCCTCTTCCCAGCGCCTCCTCGTACCGTAGGCCGTCACCGAGAGCGGAGGATATTAGAGCCCCTACCTATATCCGTTCCCATCCGGAGGGGTCCAACTCCAACAGCCAAAAGACCATGTGGCGCCGAGCCGGACCGATCCGCCTCCGCCTCGCCCTGATCACCGGCCGCCGCGTCCGACGACCACTGGGACCTCCTGCTCCCGCCGCCACCTTCTCTGCCTCCGCGCACGCCTCGTCCTCTCTCCACCACAATCTCGGTACCTTCCGGGATTCCATCGGGGCTCCTCCCTCCCGAAGTCTCTCGACCAAGACAGAGGGCGGCGGCGGCCGCGAGTGCTGGAGCTGCGGCGCCAAGGGGCCGTTCCTCTCCTGTGGGTCCTGCAGGAGCGTGCAGCCCGTCGATCCCGCCGTCGACTACTTCCGAATCTTTGGCCTGTGAGTAGCAGCCTTCCCCTAAAAGAGAAGAAAAATATCCCTTATGAACTCCACTTCATGTTGCTGCAATCATGATGTTAGCCTAGTTGAGATAAAGAAAAAGACGGCTATGCCTACAAGTAGCAGACTAGAGTTTTCGGTGTGGTATTCCATGGAACTTTCTTGTTCCTGATATATCTGCAAGCAAAATAATGGATGTCCGTTGAGTGAATTCGTGTGTGCTGCACAGCTTTGTACCTTTGATTAACTGGATGAACTGTTCTGTTCCTGTAGTGCTTGCAATTTTGTACCGTTTGCTTCATGTTAAACATCACTTGCTCACATCATGGTAATCACATGATTGATTTGTCTCCCTTCAAAAGACTTCTTAAAAGTCTCCAACATTGCAAACGTTGTTATCGTGCTGGTAGATTAACACTCTGCAGCTTAAACATACAGAACAGTGATGAAGCTTTTCATTGGTTTCTGTAGGGACCGAGGATATAATATAAAGGACAACAGCTTAGAAGGGAAGTACAAGGACTGGCAGAAGAAGTTACATCCTGACCTTGTTCATACTAAATCTGAGGTAGAGACTGGCATTCCTAGCAAAAGTTCCATTTTACTTTGAGCCTTCAAACTTCTGATATGGCTTATGCCTCGTGCAGAAAGAGAGAGCTTTTGCGGCTGAGCAGTCAGCACTTGTGATTGATGCATATCGCACGCTGAGCAAACCTTTACCAAGGGCATTATACCTGGTAAGTTCCTCTAGTAGTATTTCAAGTTTCAACTGCTGCACAAGTGTCCAATCATCGCCATATTTGTTTGCAATCGACCTTGATATAATGATGTGTGGTCGACTGATTGGGCCATCCCAGCGAAGTCTGGAAAGAAAGAATAAAAGCATCATATGCTCCAAGCCAGCTTTTGTGGTTATAGGGTTTTTTCTCCGTCGGCTTGCATAAT
The DNA here is from genome assembly GCA_947311845.1 of Poa pratensis. Lineage (NCBI taxonomy): Eukaryota > Viridiplantae > Streptophyta > Magnoliopsida > Poales > Poaceae > Poa > Poa pratensis. The sequence goes on from CAMZMU010000118.1 coordinate 28,004,995, forward strand.
ATTTAATCACTTACTAAACCATTTGGCAGCTGCAACTTGAGGGGATACACGTTGATGAGGAGAAGACTATCAATGATCCAGAACTTCTTATGGAGGTAAAGTGTTGGATCTCCCCTTTTATGCTTTGCATGCAGCTAATAAAAGTACCAAATTCTGTTTACATGTTGCTATTCACATAACTGGCAGATGATGGAGATACGTGAAGCGGTCAGTGAAGCCAGTGATTCCCAAACTCTGGAAAAGATCCAATCTCAGGTTCTTCTGAACACAGTTACACCGTTTCATTACTGGGAAGCATAATTATGCTTCAGTATTTGTGGGCTCACATTGTTCGCAACCTTTCTCAGATGAAAAGGAAGCTGGAAACCTGGTCCAAATCCTTCCAGGAAGCATTCGACAAGAGGGACTTTGACCGTGCAGTGGAAGCTACACAGAGAATGAGATACTATGAGCGTGCGATGGAAGAAACTGTGAAGAAGCTCTAATCTAAGTTCAACAGGTCTCATTGTGCCTTGTACGTTTACCTAGCAAAAAAGGTACACTAAATTTTAAGTTTATTTTTCCTCGCTAAATTCACCAGGCAATAAATAAATAAATGTAAGCTCCTCCTACGACTTTGCAGCAAAAATAAATAAGCCAGCCTAGTTCAACATTATTTCATACCCTTACAAATCCCAATTTACTAATTTCCCATTTCATATTCATATTGTCATAAACGGTCCACGTTCATCCTTGCAGAATCACTGGAGCAGATCGTTGGGCAGGAAACATGCATTCTTGTTGGAGCTGGATGATCTATCCTTCGTGCAACCACGGGCGAGAGCTGAAGGAACCAGCAACAAACAAGGATAATTTTCTGAATGCATAGGACCGTTTTCCTGTTTTCCTAGCTAAAGTTCTTCCAAATGCAAACAGATAAAGTTTCGAGAGACACCGCGACGAGAGGAGTTGTGTAATATAATATTGTAAGCTGCAACATACCGAACATGGATGTTGGTAATGATAACATAATGCCCGGAAATGTTGGCTACTTCTTTGATTGTTGATTCTTCGAGAATAACACTACAACTTCTCATAGGGGAAGTTGAAAAAACTGAGCTTGCGTGTATGCGCGCCACTCTCGCAGCCATCATTCTCGTATTGTGATAAAATGGTTTATATATCGTCCTGACAAGCTGCTCCTACTATATACACTTCTCTAAAACAAATTGAATATGGAGCACTACTGTGACTGTGAAGGTCAATTTTGAGTCGACACAGTGTGCACATCTGCAAGATTAAACAAATGAATCTTCTGAGAAGGAGATTAAATAAATCAATCTTCTGAGAAGGACCGTTGCCTCCGCAGATTCCACTTTGACTGGAGGACAGAGTCGGCTAGCTTGTGCTTGCCCTCCATATTCAGACCATGAACAACAGTCCTGAAGTTTACTGTGCTGGGGATGATGCCACCATCCAGCATATCATGGATAAGCTGCAACCCATCCTCCGATCTTCCAGCTTTACAGAGGTATGTTATGAACATCGAGTAGGTCTTAAAGTCTGGCAACGGTCCTTTCAGTTTCATGCGTCGTAACACATCCCATGCCTCTGAAATCCTACCCACTCCCATGAGACCACGTATTAACACGGAGTAAGTGACGACAGTAGGCTCACATCCATTCTTTGTCATCTCCTTGAACATGTCCACTGCCTTGGCAACATCTCTCTTCTGAAAGAAGTAGACGATGAAATCGGTATATAAATGGGTGCTTTGACATATACCCGCAGTCTTCATCTCTGCAAGCTTGGCTACAGCGTCTTCGAAGCGATCCCACCTCAATAATGCGTGAATGAGGCTCCCATACGTGTACTCATTTCTGGAGCAACCACATTTCTCAATGTCATCAAACAAGCTGACAGCTTCCTCCTTTCTATCCGACCTGCACAGCGATCTAAGGAGTATGGAGTAGCCAATCTGTACAGGAAATCCTTGTTTACATAAGGATAGTATTGAGGTTCTTGCATCAACCAACATGCCGCATTCACATAGCGCCAAAATATACCCGCAGAGCACCTGATTATCAAGCATATAACCTGCATGAATCATCTCCTTGAAGATCTTGATTGCAGCATCTAACTTTTGGCCTTTTCTGCGGCTGACATACATTATCAGGTGACTGTAAGTACTTCTGTCAGGCTGAAAGCCTTCTTGCTTCATCTGACAGAATGTCTCAAGGGCCATTTCAGTGAGACCAGCATTACCGTACTGACAAATCATGATATTCCATGTATCCACTGTTGGGGAGCATTCTGCCCATGCCATTTCTCTGTACAGGTGCCTCATGTGCTTGAAATCTTTTGCAGAGCCTGCAAGTTTCATAGCCAGGTTGTATGTATCTGTTGTCTGCATGTAATAGGATCGTCTCCCGACCCAATAGAAGAACTTCAAAGCAGCATGACCTTTTCTGTTGCAGCGCTTCATGATGGCAGTAACAAGTTCTGGAGTAAAATGCAGCGACCTCATCTCTAGAGCCTGTTGCATTGAGCTCCAGTTGTCCGAAGATGATAGGATCTGACATATTTCTTCAACATCTTCATCGCTGTAGCGCTTTGCTTGTTCTGTGTGATGCATGTCATCATAAATTGAGCACCTTGGGACCATGCAGTCTGTATCTGAATCAGATTTGGATAATTTCTTCACTTCTGGATCAGACTTGGATAATTTCTGAAACTCATCAATTATGTTAACTTTTTCTGATGGTCCACATCCCATTTCTTCTCTAGGCCTTCTAAGACCAAAAGAGGCCCGCATCCTCTCAACATGGCTAGCTTCCTCTAGATAGTTATTGTGACGCAAAGCAGAAATAATACGGCAGAAAGTTTCTTCAGAAGGCCTGAAATCACATTCCAGCATTTCCTTCAGAAGTTCTAATGACTCGAGGGGCCTGGAGGCCTTACAGAGCTCTTGGATAAACACTGTATAAGCTTTAATAGTGGGTCTCTGGCCGTTCTGGTTGATTTTTCGGAGCAGATTCCATGCTTCAGAAATATTTCCACTGTGAATATGCCCAGCTATGAGTGCTGTGATCGTTACAATATCTGGTTGAACACCAATTTCCTGCATCTCCTCATAGAGTTCACATGCTGCTTCATATTGATCAAATTTAAAGAGGTGCTGCATGATCTGAGTATAAGACGAGGCCAAGGGAACACAACCATACTCTCTCATGCCATGAAGCAACTCAAGTGCCTTTGTACGTTTTCCTTCCCTCAAGTAGCCATCAATGAGGAAACCAAATGCTGTGCTGCTAATAGATGATCTGTTCTTCATGTGCTCCATTACCTGCAGAGCTTCATCCATCCTACCACTTCTGCACAACCCCCTTAAGAAGATTTCAAAAGCAGATGAGCTAGCCATGGACTTGTTAATCATCTGCTGAAAGACTTTCTGGGCCTCTACTATTTTTTCTGAGACACAGAAGCTTCGTAGAACTTCCGAATAACAGTACTCCTCTGAATACCTCATGCTCTTAATCATGTCATCTCTGATAAGAAAGACAGCTTCAGCATTATTTGATCTTGCCAGCAAACACAATAGAAGTCGCAAAATGTAAGTTCCGATATCCATGTTAGCGGGCATATCTTTGTAGAACTCAAGAGCAAGCTCATGCCTTTCATCATTGCACAAAGCACGAAGAATCGTCTTGTAGACTTTAGCGTCTACAGCCACGGACCCTGATTTCTTCACAGCGTAAAACGTCGACAGCATCTTGGGAGTCTGCCTTGCCTTCCCATAACTGTCTATGATGACTGTCCATGTCTTGATGTCCTTTAGGCACATCTCAGTGTCCATCTCTCCCATCAGCACCTCCATCGAGTCAAAACTCCTCGCCTCACCTGCAATGTACAGCATCGTGTTGTACGTCTCCGTGGTGTGGCGGAAGCCCGGAAGTTGCTTAACCCAGTAGAAGAACCTGAACCCCAAGTGTCGCTTCTTGAAGCACCTCTTGAGTACCATGTTGACAAGCCTCGGTGTATACGTAACTCCCAGGTGCCCCAACCTCTGCTCCACGGACAATCCAGGCACCTCTGACCGCAAAACCTGTATGATCCTCTGTACATCGGCGCTAACAATGTCAATATCAGAATCTTGGGCGTTTCCATCACCTACCTCTACCTCCTGGCAAGATCCTTCCCAGCTCGGCGCAGGAACTCTGCCAGCGAAAGAGGCGGAAGTCGACGCGGCGTTATCTGGGGCTTTTGGCCGAGCACCTTCCGGGCTCTGTACGAGGGCCGCGTCGCCACTGCACGACGGCCCACTCACTCGAGGCTGAAATGGGGGGTCACTGACCGTGCCGGCGGAAGAGGTGATGACGCCGGAGATTTCTTGGAAGAGAGAGGAGCGTGACACGGAGGAGGGTGCAGCTGGCTTGCCGGCGGGGCCGGTGCGAGGAGATGGACGAGGAGGCTTGGTGGAGGAGGTCTTGGAGCGCGATGTGGGGAGAAGGAGCGGACGGCGCCACGGGAGGCGGTGGCTGGAACGGAAGGGAGATAGGGAGGAGGCGAGCAGCCTGGCGGCGGCGGCGTTCCTCGCCATACCAATTTGTTGCAGCAGTTCGCGCGGACGGAACAGACTTCAAAATTACTCCTCACTATATGAAAGTTGGCCCGAATCGCGGCACGTGGGAGCTCGAGTCACTGCTCATGATACTTGTCATCTATAGTGTTGAACAGTGACTCGACCCCAGACGTCCGTCGACAATCGCGCGGCTCTCCCGTCGTGGCCGTGACGGTTATACACTACATGAAAGTTGGCCCGAATCGCGGCATGTGGGAGCTCGAGTCACTGTTCATGATACTGCTCATCTACAGTGTTGAACAGTGACTTGACCCCAGACTTTCGTTGACGATCGCGCGGCTCTCCCGTCGTGGCCGTGACGGTTATACAGAAACGACCCTCCAGAAAGCCGATATTAACCCGCAGTCCACATTTTCTCGCTGATTCGTCCTTATTTGCAATTACGGGAAATATGAGGGTCGTTTTCGTAAAACGACCTCGAAGCCTCCCTCTTCCTTCCTCTCTCGCGCGACGGCGGAAAAACGCCGGCGGCGCCGACGCGCCACCCTGCCGCCACGGCCCTCCCCGCCCGCATCGGCGGCCACGGGAGGCACCGCCGCGCCGCCCTCCACCTCCTCGCTAGGCGGCGCGTCCCGGGACGCCGCGGCCGCGCCGGATTCGCCGCCGTCGTGCGCCATGGCTGCCGCCGCTTCCGCGCGCCACCACCGCCGCTCCGGCGACCCAAAGACGGCGGCACCGCCGCTGGCGGGTCGCCCGCGTCGTCCGCCTGCACAAGAGCGTCCCATATCGCGCGGACGCGCGCGGATGCGCCGCGCTGCCGCCGCCGTCGCCATGGCCGATGTGGCCACTGCTGACGTCAGCACGACGTCGCAGTGGCCCACATGTCATATTTTTAAAAAAAAAAGAAAATTGAACTATTGCTACAAATACCCGAAAAATAGGAAAAAATATGTCAAAATGGTCAGAAAAAAATGCTAATTATGTACGAAAAAAATCAAACATGTTTACATATTTTGAATTGGTGCACATTTGGACAAAAAAAATATTGAATTATTTCCATAAATACGCACAAAATATGAAAAATAGGTCAACATGTTCTGAAAAAAAAATTCTAGCTATTTAAGGCAAAAAAAACATGTTTACACTTCGAGAAAATCCAATTGCTCCTCCTCTAATTATGTGTAGCTGAAATTTATTAAATGCTCACGCAATGCATTTCCTCTAACTATGTACTTCAATATAAACATTTCGATTTGCAAATATTTGGAAACTACCTAAAAATTTAATAAATGCTCACGCAATGCATTTCCTCTAACTATGGACTTAAATATAAACATTTTCATTTGAAAGTATTTGGAAACAATCCAAATTACCTTACTCTAGATATGGAATTCAACATTTTTAATTACACCGAGTGCGAAATATGCAATTCAACATTTTTAGTTACAGCGGGCGTGGTCGCGCCTTCCGCCGCCACGGATTGGTCGCCGTCGGCGAGTCCGGCGACTATATGGCTCGACGCGCCGCCCGCCCTGCTCGCCTCCACCAAATTATTTACACCTAACACTTTTCCATACATGATTAAACAACTCTAAATAATTTACATTACAAATGCTAATACATAAACTGCAAAATTCATGATTCAATGAATATTTCGACATATTTGCAAGCAATGTAACTTAAATTCCTCTAATTGTGTACTCCCATGTAAAAAAAACTTGATTCAATGCATATTTCAACAAAATTTAAACTCAGTTACTCCAATTATGGATTGCTTTCAAATTGAATTTCAGCTAACCACATTACCCGATTTAGAACTACCGCTTTCCTTTACAATATATATAACTCAACAAAAAAAACACATCATATTTTCAGAAAGAGTGCGGCGTGTGATCCATTTGTCGTTGCTTCCTCCTGTGGGCTCCCTTGCTTCCGCTTCCTCATATTTAGGCATGTGTTTTCTCTCATTTCCTTCTCTCTGTGTAGCATGCAGTGACGACCAGGACGACAGCCAAATGGGCGAGTCGGAGGTCTGCATAATCTTCATATGCCCTGTTGCAAAACATTGTACGTGTCTTGAGTATTTGTTGTGTGTCTCTTATTCAGTTTTGACATAAGCTTTCCTTATTGAGATATATTGTTCCTGTTATGATTTCCAAAGTATATCTCAGTTTAAGTCCGCAGGGAGCAGAGCATATCCGTGCTGAGTAAGGAGCAATGTGGTCAGTAATGCTACATGCAAGCCATTTATTTGACACAGAAGAGCAAACTTAAATAAATTTTCTAATGTAGGACAACATGAGGTAAACACTAGTTGAATTTGGCGTGGCAGCACGCCACGCCCTTGGTGTGAAATTTTGTTGTCGGGTTGTTTTAACAGATCATGTTAAAATGAAATCTTTGCAAATAAATCTAAGTCCAATCAAATTCAACTAAAGTTTATCAATAAATCTAAACTGGATAGTTAAATACAAAATGTGGCTGCATGTTTCATTTATTAGAGAGAAAAATATGGCAGGAGAGCAATTTCATGATGCCAACAGAGCACTTATAGCAGAAGAAGTCACACTGAAGAATTGTTGCAAGAATATTAGCCATTGCAGGGAAAGTTGGACTGGGATCCTACACACTCAACTATAAATTTATATTCTTGCACACATCAATTCTTAAATACTAAAAGCAAAAGTAGAACATAAATTTTTTGCACTTTTTATATTCAGCAAGAGCTTAAAATTGTATATAGTGGCTTATGACATCACTAACCATCATAGATTTAGGCGATGCAGATTCAAATCTAGGCCAAGGTTCGTGAAAAATAATTGTGGTCCATTCAAACGTCTACAAAGTTATTATCGCTGCATCACTTATGAGGATGGACGGGAGTAACACCTCTAAAGGGTATGTAAAAGTATGATCAAACATACCGTCTTTTCTCATCTCTGGAAGCCATCCAGAAGCATGATTCCTGAAGCCTGATCATATCAAGATAGTGCTCAGCTTCATGATCAGCAATATTGAAAAGCACTGCAGATCCATATTGGAAGACAACCACATAGCGATAGCAAAATTTGTTGTCTTCCACTCCAATTTCCTACAGAAAACGATGGGTAAAGGAGATTGTCTTATGTACATTACAACAGCAAGTTCCTTCAAAGAAAAATCCTGCACTATTCCATGTCTATTGTATTAAGCCTATACATAAGTAAAAGCTAGCAAAAATTATGAGTGAATTTACTGCATGATTTCCATAAGAAATAAAACCTTATAGTAATAGGGATGACATAGTGTACAATGTGAACTTTATATATACCTTAGAGTTGCTAGAACCGGAAATTTAAAAACCAAGTGTAGGTAGGATTTTTGGACATGATATAATCATCTTTACATAATCATCTTCAGTTGTTTTAGTTGTATAACTGAAAAATATAAGCATCTTTACATGCATAAAATACAAAAAAGAAATGTAGAAGGATGTTACACATGTATTTGATATCGAATACAATCATTAGAACAATATAACCACAATTCTGCATATCTAACCATCAGAGCTAGTGGTTAATTTCACTTAATCTTGTAACCTAAATCTGTTAAATGAATGCAAAGAACAGTGAAACAGATGAGAGGGACGTGTGTAGTGGCGGAGGTGCTCTCTGCCTTGCCGGCGGGAGCTGGAGGAGGCGAGGTGCAGAGGCAACTCTGCTTGGATTTAGGGAGAAGGTCATGGATGGTGGGTTGTTGCACAGATGTCTTGCTATTCTGCTTGTATAGTATTGCTACAAAATAAAGAAATTTGATGGTGAAGGCTCACATTCAATTAAAAAATATTGAATAAGGTATCCTATTTTTGGCGATGTGGTCGCAAATACCTGAAAGTATACATCTGGCTTACAGTATGGTTACTGAATTCTATGAAACATGCATTTCAAAATGGAACTATTTCTTTTGAGGTCAATTTGATCTTTACATCAGAAGAAAACTAAATACATAGGTATAAGCTACAGAATAATAATCATGGCAGCCTATTGTCCATAGATGATGTGTAGTTGCAAATACCTGAAAGTATACATCTGGCTTACAGTATGCTTATCTGAATTCTATGAAACATGCATTTCAAAATGGAACTATCTCTTTTGAGGGCGAATTGATCTTTACATGAGAAGAAAACTAAATACATAGGGTATGAGCTACAGAACAATAATCATGGTACAGCAAAAAACTGGAACCTGTAGATAATCAGCTGAATTAAATTAATTCATATTAGCCCATCATCCTTTAAAAAATCTTCACAATGCTAGGAATTCGAAAAAAATACAGTGGAAGAGGTTGTCCACGTATATAGTAATGGTTCTGAAGTAGATTTGGCAAAAACTCCTCTAATAGAAAAACTGTGTCAGTGTAAAGATCATCATCAGAAATCGTGAGGTGGATAGTTGTTTCCTTGATAACTCAAGAACCAAATGGAGCAGTATGGATATCTCTGTATGCTTAATTTTTGCATGTAGAGAGTAAATAGCACAATGTCTCGGCTTCTTATGACACTATCTGACACTAACTGGCAGGAGATCAATTGACAAAAAAGAGCAGGGTCAATTAATTGAAAAAAAGAACTGAAGGACCTGAAACAATATACCTCTTGTCTTTATTTTTGTACACGAAATGTTAATCATGTGAGATAAAGAAGTAAGCACGTGCATATATGTCAAAGTCCCAAAATGGATGGGCAAACCTGTTGTATAGATTAAGAAGCAGTTACATACATAATCAACAATGCTCGTATATACAAATAGAATTCTTTGTAGTATGCACACTACTACAGAAATTTAAGTCACAGTTGATTTTTTGTGTTGATAAGACCATAAGTAAAGTGCAAATGAAGAATTAACCTGCAGTGCTGAATCCTCATATGACAACTAAGAACTTATCTCATTTAACATGTTTTTTGCTGTTTAAAAGGTAAAAAACACTCTGGCCAACACAAATCATTCTCTAAGATCTAGAGTGGTGCACACTAACTCGTGAAACAATATTATCCTCCTGGTGTTTGTGCTGTATTACCTGCATCTTTGTTCTCCTTGATCAAAAGCCTGGAAGGCCAATCATCTTCAGAAGCGAATGTATCCATGTACACATAGGACTCCACACCTGCAACACGCGCACACGCAAGGACACATATGAACAGACCTGGGCAAGAGCAGAAGCACATACCAAGAGACCAACGAAATAGGACTACCTGGAGTGGTCCAACGGCGATGATCTTGGACAGGGGAGAGGTCGTCCTCGTCCTCTCCAGGCTCCAGCGACAGGGCCGAGTCCGACCATGACCTGCGCTGCCCCGCCGCGGACACTCGCCGGCTCTCGGGCATGCCGCTGACCCTCTGCGCGGCGCGACCCGAGCCGCTCTGGCTCGCGCTCATCATCTTGGTCTGAGGACATGGGACGGCGGCGAGCGGGATGGAGGAGTGGAAGGGGAGTGGAAGGTGGGCGTGGCCAGCGCGGAGGGGCTGCCGTGGCCGACGCGGAGGGGCGGCCGTGTCCGGCGGCGGTGCTGGACATGGGGGCGTGCACGGGGAGGGGGAGGGGTTGGACATGGGGGCGGCGGCGAGCGGGAGGGAGGGGGAGTGGAAGGCGGTCGTGGCCGGTGCGGAGTGGCGGCCGTGGCCGGCGGCGTGGCTGCCAGCGTTGGCGTCGGGCCGCGCAGGCACCCGTAAACCTAGCCTAGGGATGGGTCGCGCACGGCCGCGCACGAGTAGTTAGAGATTTGGTCAACCATCTGCTTTATTGTAGACCATGTTCTCTTAGCACCATATCCTTTCTTACATTCCAGATGTTCCAACAGGATGGATGCCCTATAGCAGTTTAGAAGTGCCAGTCATTGATTACATGCTAAGTCCATATGCTTCAGTCAAAACACACCCTATAACTGATGATCAACGTTCTGCTGTTGGTAGACATATTTCCAATTACAAGTGTTCTGTTTGATGTACTGCTGTTGATACTATACCTGCAACGCTGAGAATAAAAATGATACCATTGGAACTTACATAGTCATTGCAGCTTTCTTCAGATGCCAGATGCAAAATGTCCCATACTAAATGTATCTATATATGCCAGAGTTATATTTGATGATTCTTTTGTTATTTAGACCAATTAATAGTAAGTTGTTGGGAGCTCTGAATTCATGATGTGCTCTATTGCTATTGTTTGAAAGCTTGCTCAGCTTGAGCCAGTATATGTCTGATATGCTTTCATTTTAATTTGACTGTTGTCGCTGTATATATTAATGAAAATTCCAACATATCTGAGTAGCATGGTGTTCCAGTTGGCTCTGTAGACGCATATCTACATATATATGTCAATATTGATCTACTTAGATTAGTCTAGCACTCTCGGCCTATTCAGGTACATTTGCCATGTTTATATTAGCTACTTATTATTTCTGTTGTAAGTGCGCGCTTTGCCATAAGTAATCTATGGTATCATTGTTGTAAGCACAAGCTTACCTACAAGTAATCTATAGTGCTGCCACCTCATGCGGTGGACTTTATTTTCTGTATATGGTAATTTAACTTCAGCTTTAGAGAAGCCTACAACGGCTTATTAAAACGCCATACTTCCTGTCAGACATGATATTTTGCATCACTGATACCTTGCTACTCAAAAAGTTATTTCATTTACATTCTATGACAAATAACATCAACTATGTAGTTAACTACACTATAAAAATCAAAAAACCCACGCTTACTTGCAAAGCATATTGTGTAGAAACAAGAAAGAAACAAAATGTCACCAAAAAAATTTCACCAAGGGCGCGGCGTGTAATTTGGTCTACATTTGGGCAAATATTCCAACATTCAATAAAATATATCGAAAATGCTAAAAGAAAAACTCTAGGCACATATAGCAAAATACAAATATTTTTTTACATTACAATTTGCCCAATATTTCGACACCATACAAACAAACTTTCCCTAAATTATGAATGAAATTCAAAAGAATATTTCTAATTTCAATTAAACAACGACGCCAACATACAAACATGTTTTAACATTTCACACCACCAAACACTAGAATATTCCACACAACATTTAAAAAATGCCCACACTAAAAATACTAACTATTCGTAACAAAAATAAAAACATGTTTGCACATTCCAATTTAGCAAACATTTGGCCGAATAAAAAAAATGCACATAAAAATCTCATCAAGCGTGGCGTGACGCCACGCAAAATTCAACTAGTCGTTCGGAATAGGCAGAGCATTTCTGTGAGCTGCCATACAACATATGCAGTTATGCACGTACTAGTAGATTAGATCACAAATTCAACACAAATTTACCACAAAGTCATCATAATTTTGCGAATGAGTCAATCACCGCTTTTGTTGGCTATCCATTTGCCCTTCCCCTTGTCATTTTCTAGGACGAGTACCTCCTTCAGTATGTTGGAACAATAGGCCAATCTAAATGGACTTCTCTCAAGTTGATGATACAAAATAGTGGCCGACTCCAGGTAGCAAATAAAGAATCACACAACACATGCAATAAAAGGAAGCAAACATCAAAACTGAAGCAAACAGAACCAAGATTTTGCACTTCGTCATAGCACCCAGCAAACATGTTCACGTAGTTTTGGATGTATGCCCATCTATGGCCGACACTGGCGGAGCTACAGCAACCCCCCCCCCCCCCCCCCCCCCCACCCCATGGGCTTTCAACAAAGAAAATGTGCTAAATGGGCCATTTGCCCCCTCCCCCCCACCCCATGGGCTTTCAACAAAGAAAAGGTGCTAAATGGGCCATTTGCCCCCCCCCCCCCCAGATTTGGAAAAAAATAAGCCTACGTAGGCTATTTTAGCCTGTTTGCCCCCTCATACAAATGGGCCAAGCTCCGCCACTGATGGCCGAGAGAGTTCTTGGTGCGTGTTGTGTGGATTGTATGCGGATGTTCACTGTAAACTCATGATAGATTTTTGTCCGAAAATCCGAGGTCTTTGTTACATCAACGGGATCCATGCCGGTGGTCAGCCAAGATTTGCACAACAACTCATCCTCATGGATTGAGTTGAAATTCCTTTTGGGAGGCTTTGGATCTAGACTTGAGCTAACAAGTATCACAATAAAACTACTGCACTACATAGATCCGATGATGATAAAGAAGATGTAGAGGAACAAACCTGCGGAGGTCGAACACTTGGATAGCTTCAGCATCGGAGTTGCCCGACCTGCGACTGCATTCACCCTGGCAAGCCGACGGCGCTGATCTCTTGTTCTCTAGCGAGTGGCGTAGGGCGAGCTCCTCGTCGTCCGACGTTGGTCTAGAAACTTCCAACCCAAAGTGCATCCCAGTAGAGGCCAGCCTGGAACCCAAATTTAGTGCCGGGAGCCGACCATGGGGGAGGAGAGGGAAGGGAGTGGACTGGACCGGAGCGAACCGGTCAAGAATGAGGCTAGGGTTTGTTATGGGGTTAGGATGGAGTAGGATATGTGTGGGGTCGGACTGGGCCATCCTTGGCCGGATCTGACGTGGCAGATGTCTTCGAGAAGCCCCATTTCGGCCCACATATGAGATGGATATGAGGGGTGCTGGACAGCCATGACGTATGGGCTAGGTATTGGAAGGGGGCATTTGGGTAGCATTATTAGGTTCGGGTCGCATATAGGGAATAAGTGGGGGTCATGTTGAAGATGCTCTTACTCGGCAACCTCGGCCTACAAGGTGTAATGCCCTACATGTTCCATTATGAACATGTAAGACTTGGTCTTCCCTCAACTGTCGTTTCTTCGCATGGTTTGTGGTACATAATGTGTGATAAGGGGTTGCCCGATCTTCTCAGTGAGCCGGTGATGGATGGATGATGAATATGTAGATAACTCGCGAGATGCTCTCGAACTCTTCGGCTGCTCCCCTATTGCCAATGCAACAGCTCTTCAACCCAATGGATATTCGCAACACCACACGCTTGCGCAACGTAGCCGCCGACCACGAGCGGTTCTGCAATCTCCCAATTCCCAGTGGAACGACAGATCACACTCAAACTTCGGTAACAATAATCTCCAGAGCGCAACACAGTGGAGAGGTTGAATTCCTGAGCGCAACACAGAGGAACTCGAAGATAGATGAAAGCTTCAAGCAATTCAATCTAGGGTTTATCTTTAAACGTGGTCTAGGGTTTACATAGAGGTTCCCAAGTATATATGGAGGCTGGGGGATCAATCCCACGCCCAAAAACACGACCTAGTTCGACTCAAACCGGATACAAACCGACCTAAAACGGTTTGGTCTCGAAAAAGGCACGCAGGCCCGTTTTCACTCCAATCGGATAATCCGAGTGTCGGGCAAATCGGATAATCCGATTAACAACAGAACCTCCGGACGTAATTCATGACTTAAATGGGATAATCCGAGTTGGGCAAAAATTGGATATTCCGACTGACTCCAGTACCTCCGTGCGTAGTCCACGACTCAAATCGGATATTCCGAATCGGGGTGAATCGGATATTCCGATGGAGTCCAGAACTGATTTTCTCCATCTTCCCCTCTTGCGCATGCCTCCCGCTCCTCCTCGCGCCATTGGGGACGTCGTGCTCCAATCCTTGCTGCTCCTCTAGCCCTCCGTCAACGCTTGTGTTATCAATAACCCTGATCATACACAAGTGCATAGATTTAGGCAGTATAAAGTTCTCATTATCACAAACATCGAATTCAACTAAGAGTGAGTTCACCTGTTGTCCAAGTAGCTTGGCACGAGCTCTTGTCATTGGTCCAATCCTCACTTCATTGGGCTTGTCTTGAACATCAACATCATCAATGGAAGAAAATGGTAAAGGACTAGGGATGTCCTCATCAATGTGTTTTGGACCTTAGACCGACTAGCCATTTGTGGTTTGGCCTCATCAACAAACATGCCAGGTTTGAAAATGCTAACCGGAGACGGCTAGACACATTATTTTTGAATGTCGCTACTCAAAGCGGATTTGGTCATCCGCTGCCTCCTGGCATTCGTGTCTGTATCGCCTTCAAAAGCTTGGACTAGCCGACTAGTTGTTTTATGATATTGGCGGTCCATAGCTGGGACTCTGTCCTCCTCTCTGAAGGGGCTAATAACCGCCATCGTGCTGATATCTTGGGAAATTTTAAAAGAATGGAAGGCCAAATATTTCATCAACTAATAATCAATGACGTATGTGTTCACTTATGAAATCAATAATGAGAGCACAAGTGGATCTTAGCAAGGACGAAAAAACTTATGGTGCTTTTATAGGTTTTTTTAAGTTGGGGCTTTTGCCTTTATGTGTTTGCTCCTCCTATATATTTTTTGAAACTTTATGACACTAGGAAGGCTCCTACCGTTTCTATATTAAAACACCCAACAAAAGGGCCCAGAATATTTACATGGCGTGGGGGCAGTAAGAGTGTTCAGATTACATTGCTGAAAATTAAAGACTAACAACTAGGGTTTTTATGAAAGAATGTGTATCCTCCTTGGTCCTATGAACCAGGAGGGAGAAGTCCTCCTTAAATCTGGCCAGCCAAGAATTAGTAGCAGGTGCAACCCCATTGAAGTGTAGGTTGTTTCTCTCATTCCATATACTCCAAGCAGCTACTGCAAAAACATCCATGAACATGGCTTTCCTCCAACTATTCCAGGAATGTGTTAACAGATCCAGTCTGTTTCCTGACACATCATCCGATAGAGGGAAGCTCAATATGGCCCAGCAGGTCCTGCTAAAATCACAATGAAAGAAAAGATGATCCACAGTCTCTTCCACTCTAGCATTGCACATCGAACATTCAAAATTATTGCCAATATTGACATGTCTTCTCTTCAGCTTATTTCTAGTGTTTAATATGTCGGAGAGCAACAACCAACAAAAGAATTTGATCTTTGGTATGCTCTTGGCTTTCCAAAGCCATTTGAATGATTCATGCGGCATTATGTCCCTGAAGCAAAATTCGTAATATTGATTTGCTGAATACTTTTCATCCCCCATATGTAAGACCATTGATCATTTGCCTTTGAATGAAAGGATATAAGTGCAGTAGCTTCCTGTACCTGCCTCTGTTCTTGAATTGCTTGTGGGGACAGGGGCAACACAAAGTTGGCAGCAAGAGAATTTGCTGTCAAGAAGTCCCTGACTGAAACATCCCCATTCAAAGAATATGAGAAAGCTCTAAGGTACATTTCTGAGGCAATGCCATCTCCCCAAGGGTCTTTCCAAAGCAGAATGGAATTCTCAGAAAGAATTCTGTAGGTCGAAATACCTCAATAAATTGGGGAAAGCTTGCAAACATCTTTCCACCAGAAAGAACCACATGATTCAACAGCATGAGGAACCCTCTTTCTGTAATGAGCTTGCCAAATCAGAGTGACCCAAGGCGTGTCAGCTTTATTGTAAAATTTGTCTAGATATTTCAACAATAGGGCTTCATTTTGGATTTTTAGGTTCAGGATTCCCATACCTCCTTTATCTTTTGGTCGGCACACCTTATCGTCGCAATATCACAACCAAGAATAGATGCAATGTCTGAAGCTCTCTGACTAGAGATGTTGATTGGGATCATTACTGGTTTGTGGTAGTTAATGCGCAGACCAGTGGATTGAGCATAAGTGTCAAGAATTTCCTTCATTTTGATCACTTGGGTAGGGCGGGCAGGTATAATGATAATTGTATCATCAACATATTGAACTACTGAGTAATCCATACCATAGTCCATGAGAAAGGGGCCTGCAAGAGATTGTCTTGGAAAGCTTTATTAATTGCTCACTGTAGCAAATCAGCTGCAAGGACAAAAGTTAGAGGTGAGAGGGGATGCCCCTTCCTGACGCCTCTTTTATAACGAAATTGTATCCCAGGTACCCCATTGAGCAACACAGATGACATGCCTGAACCAAAACTTAACTGAATCCACTTTAACATTTGGCGTCAAAAACCATCTGTTTCATGATTTTAAGCATAACAGCATGGTCAATAGTGTCAAATGCCTTGGCAAAATCCAACTTGAGCAAAATTATTTCTTTCTTTGAAGCCTCACACTGATATATGAATTCAAAAGCCCAGGCAATACAATCTTGAATAGTTCTCCCTTTCAAAAACCCATACTGGTTCTTGTGTACAATCTTAAGAATAACTTTTTGAAGTCTGTTGGCCAAAACCTTTGTGATGAGCTTAAGACATCAATTAAGGAGAGTAATAGGTCTAAAGTCATTGATTGTTTCAGGAGAACCAACTTTCGGAATCAGACTGATGTAACATGTATTAATGCTTTCCAAGTTGAGGTTACCATCATAAAAATCATGACATAGCTGATAAATATCCTCCTTGATTATATGCCAACAGGTTTTGAGAAATTGACCATTAAATCCATCTGGACCGGGTGCTTTGTCATTGGGCATTTGCCTAACCATGCATCAATCTCTTCATGAGTAAAATGATGTGGGTTGGTCCCGATTTTCACGGATTTGTGCGGAGGGAACGACGAACACGAAGAACACGCGAAGAACGAGGAACACAAAGAGGGGAAATCAAACACACAAGGGTAAATAGCAAGTAGCAACCCGGCAAGATTCGATTGGTAACAAGTCCCCGTGGGCAGCCCCCAATCCTCCTCTCCCAAGCACACCTTACTCTTAGGATTGTTTGTCCAATTGGTCAATCCAACCAATCCAACCTAGCCACCTAAAGATGGAAGATTAGCAAGTAATCGCAACTACAAGCGGAGCCTTGGTATCCACGCAGGGATCTTCTCCTCAAGAGGAGGCCTTGGTTCATCTCCACATGTGGAGGCCTTGATTCATCTCCAAAGCAGGAAAGAGACACTTTGAGAAGAAGGAGCAAGGCTCTACTTTCGTTCTCAAATCATAGTCTAACCCTAGATCTGAAGGGGAAAGGTCTATTTATAGTCGTAGTACAAAACGGAGTGGACGCAGGTAGCCGGTCTGGGAGCCAGCTGAGCCGGGCTGGGGGCCGGGCTGGAGTCCGGGCTGGGGACCGGCCGCCTCTGCTGGGTAGCCGGGCTGGGGGCCGGCCAGGCAGATTTTGCCCACTTCTTCTTCTTCGTCATCTTGACGCTTTCTCCTCCTCTTCCATGCGTACGCCTTGGACGATCTTGAGTCTTGGGCTTCCTCGGCATCTCCCTTGATGTCCGTACTCGTCGTGTGATACCTAGCATAACAAAGGGGTAGATGCTCAAGTAGTATACCATCCAAAGGAGCACGAAATGGGTTCTCGTAGAGGAAAGAGTTCACTTTTGATGTCCATGGTGACTTGTGGAGTGTTGGAGTGCTTGACATGGTGATGGGCGTGACTTGGGCTACATCATCTCCCCTCCCTTTAAAAAGAGTCGTCCTCGACTCTTGCACTTCATCACCATGCAAAGGGGGTAGATGTGTTGTCGAATAATGGGAATTCACCATGCCTACAAACATCAAAGACCAAGCAAACCATGTGTGTGCAAGAAATAGGAGCATATCAATAATGACATGTCCATTCTTTATCATAGCACCGTTAGCACAACACAAGAATATGAAAAGGTAGTGCACGTGCAAGGTCAAAGTGCAAGCAATCCAATGTAACATCTGCAAAAAGTGGGAACACCAAAACTCCATAAGAATATGAGAAGACCATCTAGGTACCTCATTTTGAACCATATGATCATTATTGCACACAAGGCATTGGACGGGACAATTTGTCATCATCCTTGATGCAATAAGCGACGAGTTTGGCAAAAACACACAATGAAGAATGTCCAAAACATCATTATGGGTGCAAACAAAGCACATGAAAGAGGAAGTTTTCAACATATTTGTTGCAACACCAAATTGGTAGAAACCAATGAACTCATGACATGACATGCTCAAAATGTCATTATGGTTGCACACAAGCCAAGTAAAAGAACAATTGTTCATCATATTTGTGGCAACGCATAAATCATTCATATGAAAGATGGGAAAATTTGTCTTGCCATAGGAGAAACCAACATCACAAACATGTTTGCAAACAAACCAAATGCAAGATAAATTGGTCAACTTGTTTGATGCAAAACATGGGAAAGGTATTAGAGCCGGGTTCGATCCACGACTCAAGTGTATGCTCTCAAGAGCTCGCATTGTCAACTCATGCTCAATGGCGGTTGACATTATTATGCGCTTACCGGCACACACAAGACACCATGTGAAGAAATGATGTGCACGGTATATGAATACATCATCCATCATGACGCGTCTCTTCATTTGCACAACACCAACCACACCAAAATCAAATGGAAAATATGATATATGTGGATGGTCACTATGCGAAGTGAAGGATGGACCAAAGTCCATAGGAGTAAACGAAAGATCTCCAACATGTGAGAAAGCTATGGGGGCAATCTCATAAGCCAATATGTCAACATTATTGCAAACCAAGCATTTAAAAGAACAATTGTTCAATATTTTGGATGCAACAATGAGAAACTAGCGCAAACATCGATTGCAAAACATGGGTATTTCAAAGTCATCACAAATAGAAGAATCGACATGGTCATCATTGCGGAAAGCGTGAACATTGTTGTCAACAAACATTGGAAAAGAGCAATTGTTAGTCATGTTTGAATTGACAACGGGCGAGAATTGGAAACACTCGTAACTAGGCATGTCAATGGAAAAATCATCACAAATAGGTGATTCCACATGATCAACATTGGAAGTATCACATGGGAATAAAAATGTATCATATGATGGGGCAAGGAAATCATCCATAGCATGCGAGCAATCAAAATTTGTCATGTCCACTAGCGGGATCATGGTCACATCAACACCCATACCTTTGTTGTTCTTCTCATGTGAAGTAGGTGTTGAAGTAGGGGCCTCTATGTGGCCGACTCGTTCATCTTGATGTAGGCATGTGGTGGCATCATCATCATCCATGAAACCTAGCACACTATGAGAGAACACACTAGAGGAAGATGGTAAGTTGTTAGAAAGCAAAGTGGCCTCACTTTCCCTATCAACTACCTCTCTCAACTCAAATGGTGTATCACTCATTCCCTCAAAGTGAAAACACTCAAACTCGCATATGGTGGAGGCACTCAACTCACTCTCGCTCTCACTCAAGTGGGCTAAGTGGCTCTCATTCTCACATGGGATTGGTGCTATCTCATCATTGAAGCACATGAGGGTAGGCTCGGTTTCCTCATCTCGACATGCCTCCAAGGTTGAAGGGCAACTCCCATGCTCAACCTTCTTGAGCTCATCGCCTCCAAAGATGCATGCCATAGTTTGGCCATCCTCATTCAACGCATCCACCAATGTGATAGCATTGCTCATGCTCGCCTCCATGGTCGAAGGGAGAATCCCATTCTCGACCATCTTCTTGTCACCCTCATCTCCATTTGGGCACTCCCACATCATGTGACCATTGCCATCGCATATTGGACACGAGAGATTGGGACATTCTCGTGGACCATGGTCTTGGCCTTGGCAATTGTCGCATATGCGTTCTTCCTCATGCCATATGGGAATCCAAGTGTCTCGGCGATCTCTAGGGTGAGGTGGTGGCGAAGGAGTGCGTTCATGGCGTCCACCATTTGAGCGATGAAGCTCTTGATGTTCATTCTTTTGGTACGCTCGAGGTGAGTGTTGACGGTGCACTTTATGGCGATGCCGGTCATAAGCGTCGTGCCTTGGGTTATGTTGACGTTCTTGTAGATGTTCATGACGTCCATGACGATCGCGTTGTTGTGGTGGTGGTGATGGTAGGCGGTCATGATGTTCCCCATTTGGGCGTTGATGCTCTTGATGCGCGTTGGCATTGTTCACGCTAGGAGAACTTGGATGTTCCACGTGAAGACGATGTCGTTCCTGACCATCGCGCCTTGGGTTATCGTGAAGATCTTGTTGTGGTTCACCTTGACGAGGACCATGACGCGTATGCCTTGATTGTGACGACCTTGTAGTGTGCCTTGG
This sequence comes from Poa pratensis, assembly GCA_947311845.1. Taxonomy (NCBI): domain Eukaryota; kingdom Viridiplantae; phylum Streptophyta; class Magnoliopsida; order Poales; family Poaceae; genus Poa; species Poa pratensis. The sequence continues at coordinate 28,025,498 of CAMZMU010000118.1, forward strand.
GCGGCGCGAGCTTGAAGACGAGCGATGATGCACAAGGTTGTTGATAGCTTCGGTCACGCGCTCCATAGACGCTTCTTGCGCATGCATGCGGTCATTGAAGTTGGCTTCTAGAGCTTGACGACGTCGTTCATAGTGGCATAAGCCATCACGAAGAAGGTGTCCAACACCAACGAACTCGTCAAGTGTAACATAGTCATGATCACCGCGAACTCCACCATGGATTTCCTCATCCGAGTTTGAGCTTCCGTTTGTACTTCCCCTAAACATTTTCTCAAGATCAAGTGAGATATGTGGTAAGGAAAAACCAAGACAAACTATATCCCAAGTATAATGTGGCTTGAGAGGAGAGTATCCGGTTCTAACACCCAACACACACACTTATGAGGATAGGAAGGTATGAAGTGCCAACAGAAATCAAGCAAACTCGGCGAAAAGCGTATTATCAAAGGTAGAGAAAATCCACAATGACCCAATTACCAAAGAAACTCCAACCACAAAGTATCAAGGAAACACACACAAAGGCGAATGATGGGGTTGGGCGACCAAAGGGCGAGCACTCGAAGGTAGACGACCTAACGAAGACTACGTGCTCAAATGTCACCCAACACAAGAGGGACGCTAGCTCAATTGCTTTTGTGGGCAACGAATTTGCACAAGAGTTACACACTCACTCACTTTGGCGGTTCAGGCTTTGTCGCAACCTACAAGAGATGATACTTGGCACCACTTGATTCTTTTCTTTTCTCGTCTTTTATTTTTTATTTTTGACGATGATTCCTTCTCTTTTGCTAGTGCCAAGTTCTCTAACGATACACACTCGTCAATACTTGAAGACAAACACTCAACACGTGCAATGCCTCGCAATATCACCGAGCTAGTCCAATAGGTTAAGTTGCGCGAAAGGAAGAAGGGTTCACAACGGAATACAATGGTGGGGGAATGTCGAGTCCTTGGTGGCGTCGTCGCATGGCGTTGATGACGCGTTGTAGTGGAAGCTTGGCGATGTTGTAGACGTTGCACACACCGGAAAAGGACTCAAACAACAATGGAAAAATGCCAAAACGAACCGAGGAAACAAGGGAGGAAAACTGCTTTTTCTGCCTAGCCGGTCTGGGAGCCGGTTTTGTCCGGGCTGGGAGCCGTCTGCCTCTGCAGGGTGGCCGGTTTCTGGGCCGGTTGGTCCGGGCTGTGTGCCGGCCAGACAGTTTCTCGAGATTTGCTCGATTTTGGGCGGAAAAAGTGACTAGAAATCCTCGATTTCGTGGGGAAATTGGCAAAATTAAGGCTAGGGAACGCAAACAAAAGTGGAGGGGGTCCTAAAGCAACAGATCCATGGATCAAAACTACCGAAAACTCATCAAATCGAACGAATCGGCCGAATCGCAAAATGGCTATTTTTGGTGGAAATTTTCGAATTTCTCAAAAACGAAGAAAATTTTGGTGGATTTTGGTCGAAACACAAAACAAATCCGTGTCAACCTAGAGCTCTGATACGATATGATGTGGGTTGGTCCCGATTTTCACGGATTTGTGCGGAGGGAACGACAAACACGAAGAACACGCGAAGAACGAGGAACACAAAGAGGGGAAATCAAACACACAAGGGTAAATAGCAAGTAGCAACCCGGCAAGATTCGATTGGTAACAAGTCCCCGTGGGCAGCCCCCAATCCTCCTCTCCCAAGCACACCTTACTCTTAGGATTGTTTGTCCAATTGGTCAATCCAACCAATCCAACCTAGCCACCTAAAGATGGAAGATTAGCAAGTAATCGCAACTACAAGCGGAGCCTTGGTATCCACGCAGGGATCTTCTCCTCAAGAGGAGGCCTTGGTTCATCTCCACATGTGGAGGCCTTGATTCATCTCCATAGGAGGAAAGAGACACTTTGAGAAGAAGGAGCAAGGCTCTACTTTAGTTCTCAAATCATAGTCTAACCCTAGATCTGGAGGGGAAAGGTCTATTTATAGTCGTAGTACAAAACGGAGTGGACGCAGGGTAGCCGATCTGGGAGCCGGCTGAGCCGGGCTGGAGTCCGGGCTGGGGGACGGCCGCCTCTGCTGGGTAGCCGGGTTGGGGGCCGGCCAGGCAGATTTTGCCCACTTCTTCTTCTTCGTCATCTTGACGCTTTCTCCTCCTCTTCCATGCGTACGCCTTGGACGATCTTGAGTCTTGGGCTTCCTCGACATCTCCCTTGACGTCCGTACTCATCGTGTGATACCTAGCATAACAAAGGGGTAGATGCTCAAGTAGTATACCATCCAAAGGAGCACGAAATGGGTTCTCGTAGAGGAAAGAGTTCACCTTTGATGTCCATGGTGACTTGTGGAGTGTTGGAGTGCTTGACATGGTGATGGGCGTGACTTGGGCTACATCATAAAAGGTGTAGACAAACAGTCAAGATTTTCACACGTGTTATCAAGGATGCAAGATCAAATCCCATGACAGGACTATGACAAGTTCCTAGTCTGTCCTTGAAGGCTTCAAAAATCACCTTTTCTTTAGCAGCATGTGAGGAAACCCTGGGAACCATCTGATAGGGTGAGCTGAGCAATGGAGTTCCTTCTATATCTATCAGTTGCAAAAATTTAGTATTTTCATCTCCAAACTTTGTCCATCGAATAGTGCACCTTCCAATATTGCCTCTGATAGTCTAGCAGTTTCAGCAAGTGCTCTCTAATGATTTTTCTGAAGTTTTCTTCAGGAATGGTGAGCCCTCTTTTATCTTCCAAGTTGTCCAATTCTAATAAAGCTTTATTACAATTTTCAATGGAGATGGATAACTTTGAAATGTTCTTACTCCAGAATTTCAAGTCATATATGAGGTGCTTAAATTTAGCATTTAGATTTGCAGCACTATTACTCTTATGTGTAGGCTTAGCCCAACTGGATGAAACAATCTCCAAAAAACCTGAATGCGTTGTCCAAAAATTCTCAAACCTAATAAGTTTGCAACCAGGGATGCTTGTTTGAATAGACACTACACATGGAGTGTGATCAGAAGTTGGTTTTTCATGGGGATTACCATAGTAGCTGGATATGATGTGGAACAGTGCAAGGATGTGAAGAACGAGTCGAGCTGTTCTAATAAAGGATCCTATTGCATATTGCTCCAGGTAAAATTCCTGCCCCTGATAGGAATTTCAGTGTGGTTTTGAGATCTAATGATGTCATTAAACAACAACATATCATCAACATTACCCCCTGGTTTATTTCGATTGCTAGGAGATCTTATAAAATTGAAGTCCCCCACAATAAGCCAATCTTCTCCATCGGGAATATTTATATTATAAAGCCAATCAACAAACTCATCTCTCAAATCACTAGTACATGGACCATATATATTCATTAATGTCCAAGAAAAAGCATCATGTTTTGAGGTGAAATGAACTGAAAGGGCAAATGATTGACAATGCATAACTAGTCCAGAAACACTGAGCTTTTCCATATAATAATTAACCCTCCAGAAGCTCCATGAGAAGGCACATACACAAACTCATCCAAGGAACTAGGACAACAAGATTTAATAAAATCCATATCAAAATGTGACTTCTTTGTCTCTTGCAAACAGACAATAGCACAACCACTTAACTTAATAGCATTCATTAAAGCCAACTGTCTGGTTCTAGCATTAAGCCCCCTAACGTTCCAGCACAAATAAACCACTTTCTTAAATAATTCATTAAATAATAGAAAAAGGCCTAGACCTTGTTGTCTTCCTTGTCCTGAAGGCTAGTCATCGTCTTTTTAGGGAACATCTCTTCTGGAGGAACACCACACAGCTGAATTTTTATGAAAGCGTTTCATTTGCTTCTCTTCAATGGAAGTTTCATTTTCTCCAATGCGCCGGAGAAGAGGAATAGGAGTTGTTGGTGGAACATCTGCATCAGTAGCAACATTTCCTGGAACCCGGCCATTAGAAATGTGGTCAACATCAACCATCCGAGGAGTCTTGATAGCCTTCACTCTTGACTTCTTCACCCTGGCATCAGTGATCAGTGTCACCTTAAACCCATCAAATTTATTAGCCCTAGGGCTCCTCCTCACTTGCATAGTGACAAAGGGGGTGGCAGAACTGCTAGTGTTGGAACCCGCAGCAACTGCCTAGTCAGCCTCCAACAGAGCTAGTTCAAGACCAGTCACATTCTTCACACATCATCATCATCTGGTAGTTCCACAATTGGAGCAACTTTCTTAGGTCGCTGAGAGAAGAAACTCAGAGCACTAGCAACCCCTTTTCCAGCTATCACAGAGACAAAAGACAAATTCTGAACATCAATCGGAGCATTCAAATTTAGGTTCAGGTTGACATCATTGTTCTGTTGCTGCAGTGGCACGTTCATGTTCTGCTGGTGACCATGATTATTGTACTGAGCATTGTGTGCCACATTTTGCTGCAACCACGCTGCAAGTTGGTTTTGATAGATCTGTTCTGCAGTGAGATCTGTCCCATACAAAGGGTGAGGATTCCCATCCTCTGGCTCAGGATCCTCCTGTGGTGCTGGCACATCATGGAAATGTGCATTCCAAACTGCACTCCTTCCCATAAAAACAGGCACATACCAGCTCTGTCTAGCACCACCTAGTTGAGTCACAACCAGACTTCTTGGAACAAATTTAGGATGCACAATCCACACTTTAGCTAGGGCATACTTGAGGTTTCCTCTAGGATGATGCCACACAGAGAGCAGCTCCTCCTATATAGTTTATAAAAGCCAAAGTTATCCTCTCAATGCACAAAAATAGTAAAAATTAAAAGTAAATCATCGTACAATGGGAGAACATTTTTCTCAACGCTTCAACGTCATACGTGAATTATTTGTACACCTAATACCTCGTTGACATTCTTGCTTATAAATTTCCACTAGTATTTCTAAATTTCTGACAAATTGGGAGAAAAAACTTTAGAAGTTTGAGATGAAGAGCTTAATACAAGAGCGACAAAATGAAAGGTTACCGAAAAAATAGTAAAATGAAAAAAAAACTTTTTATGTCAGAAATCAATTTTTTCTCAAAAAATGCTACCACATATATACAGCTACATAGCAATCCGAATAGCATTTTCAAAATTCAGCACAAACAATGTTAGAACTTCTGTCTCGCTTCCTCCATGATTCTTTTCTCTCAGAGAGAAAAAAATGCTACAATGACTACAACTAGATCCTCTTTATGCCTCCCTTAGGGCAAGGTGGTTAGGCATATCGTTTGATGATACAATTGTAGTGCACAAGAACAAAAGACATTTCTCGGACACAGGCGTGATGGTGAGATAGAATGTTTGATGACATGTTCGAGGTGCAAGTTGACAAATAAGTGCGATAAGTTAAGGCGTAGCAACAAACACGGTCAGAACATAACCATGTATAAGCACATAACCAAAGATAAGAAACAAGAGTACATTTAGGCATTTAGCACATCTTTTAATATGCAATGCAAATAGTGCCTAATAAAGTCCAAAGGTTCGAACATCAAGAGTACATAGCGGAGGAACATAGTAATACTAATAAAATTGGACAATTTATGCAATAAAAGGACATGTGGATTCACATTTGTGAGACAGACATGGCAGATCGCACCGGCGGTCTAGAAAAACTTGAAAGCACAGACGTTGTGGGAAGCATCCTTGCATCCCAAAAGATCTACCACCATGTTGTCTGCCTCTACCATCGGGCCCATGTCGTGCACATCCCGAGTCTATCGATTAAGAGAAGCATGTTTCGTCGAGTAAGAGCACGACAAGCATAACAAAATAAGCATGCTTGATTTCTCTGGATGAAAGGGAGCATACACCATGTTCTATAAGTTCCGTTCCAAGGATAATGATGAGCACCAAGAAGAAGAACATATAGCACAACAAGTTTTATTGACAAAGAGGTAAGAACATTTTTTTTCAGTTATGACACAACATGTCGAGGTTTGGTCTAAACAGGACAATAAAATACAACTTTTAGATGACGTGACATGTTAACATCTTACTTGAAACCAACATCTTATACCTAGCACCTTCGCCGATTTGCTTGCTTATAAATGTTCACCTCCCCGCATGATTTGGAACTCATCATTCTTCTGAATATATGGGATGCACCAATCGACTAAAGTGTTCAGATGCATTGACCAACGCCGAACATTTGTCAGGACCTTACTCTCTGGTCTCGCCGTTCAGAACAACGGATAAACAAATGGCTACCAATCAGTGGCGAGACCACTTCATTCTCTGTAACTTCTAAGGGTCTCTTTGATTCACATGATTCTAAAATCGCAGAAATAGGAACAACATAGTACACATGATTGCAATGTCATCCACAATTCAATCCTACATGAATTTATATAAACCAAAATTCATTTGATTGTGCCACAGGAAAAGCAAAGGATTTTGAAAAGGAGTTATGAGTGGGTTAGACTTCCTATAGGATATAGTGCAAAGAATTTCTTAGAAAAATCATTATAGGATTTAATCCTACAATTCAAACAACCACCATAGGGAAAATACTAAGTATTTCAATCTTTTAAAAAATGCAAATCATTTAATTCAAAGAGGCCCTGAACTGCTTTGTTTTGAATAAAATTAACCTACAAATTGGAAGAAGAAACATTAGAAACTTCACACGAACTATACAATTTTGCAACAATTTAACGGCAGAGCAGCAAAATGAGGAAAAATGAAAAAACAAATCATACTGCGTCGCTGGAGGAGGAGAGAGTGGAGAGGTCTGCTGCGGGAGTGCTGGGTGGGGTTCAAAATTTTGTCTCAAACAAAGGGTTGTCCAAAATTTTGTCTCCCGCGTTTGGACCCAAAATTTTGCCTCCGAAATCAAATATGCGTGGCGGGGCCGTCTTCCCAAATTTCGTTTTAGCGGAGCACGATGGCAGAATCTATTTTCTCTAGGAAAGAAAGTGTCCTGACGGAAATACAGCTACATAGAATTTCGAATAACATTTCCAAAATCCAGCATTTTTAGATAAAGGGAGCCTTTATTACTTAAAGTGTTTAAGCATTACACCCAGCCTCTGCATAACCAAGATGCACACAGCCGAACCAAGTCTGAAGTACGAAAAATAAAATAGGCGAATCACATATCAAAATGAGAAATTGTTGAAACGCCTAAGGTGGTGGAGGGCCGATCCGCAAATTATGCTGCCATCCATGTAGGGATAAAAAGTCTCTCGCCGTATCCTCCAGTTTTATACACACCTCCATAAACAGGCCTCGATGCCCACACGTTGCAACTGAGACCACGAACGGAGTGTAGCAGTAGTCCTGTAGATAAGCTGCATAAGAGAATAATTTTTATCAGTAAAAATCTTGTCATTTCTACATAGCCACAGCGACCATATTACGGCAAGCGCTGCCACCCTAATAAGTTGTTTGAACCTCTTATCCACACCATTCAGCCAATTGCCAAAAATATTAGCAATGCTTGTAGGTGGGTAAATAGTAGAACCTATCTGGATGATGGACCATATAGAACTAGCAAATTTGCACTCGAAGAACAGATGTTTGATTGTCTCATCTTTATGACAAAAAACACACTGTTTACTCCCATGCCAATTTCGTTTTGTAAGATTGTCTTTTGTAAGAATTACTCCTCGACGAAGATACCACGCAAAAACTTTGTTTTTAAGTGGAATTTTTATCTTCCAGATTTTCTTATTATTATCTACTGGCACCTCCGGCTGGATGAGTGCTGTATACATGGAGTCCACGGAGAATTTACCGCAAGTGCGTAAATTCCACCGAAACTCATCAGACCCTTGAGTCAAATTGACAGAAGCGAGTCGCTGGAGCAACTCATGCCAAGATGCTAGCCTGGGACCAACAAGATCTCTCCGGAACGTCACAGTGGGATGGTTATCAACCAATACCTGAGCAAGCGTATCGCTCTTGTGACGTCCTTGGACTATACCATATAGCGCTGGATATTGTTCTCGGAGTGGGGTAGTACCCAACCATGTATCCTCCCAGAACCTTATCTCAGACCCATCCTTAATGGAGAAAGAGCCATATGGGAAGAAGAATTTCTTCGTCGCCATTAGACCCGCCCAAAAATGGGAATCACCTGATTTCCAAGAAACCTGTGATAACGCGCTTGAGCCTATGTATTTCTTCCTAAGGAGGGTTTGCCACACCCCCTCTTCCGTCAGTAGCTTAAACAGCCACTTACCAAGAAGAGCTCGATTCTTGACCAGAAGATCATGAATCCCAAGACCACCATGGTCCTTAGGGCGGCACACTACATCCCATTTAGCCAACCGGTACTTCTTTTTTTCACTATCCCATTGCCAAAAGAATCTAGAACGAAAGTAATCCAATCGATGCAAGACTCCTTTTGGTAATTGGAAGAAAGATATCATATACAGTACCATATTGGTTAGGACTGAATTTATGAGTACCAATCTTCCCCCTAGGGATAATAATTTTCCTTTCCAGCTACTTAGCCTCTTTTGTAATCTTTCTTCAACTTGTTTCCATTGAGCTATCGTTAGCCTCCTAAAGTGAATCGGGATGCCGAGATAGTTAATTGGAAACTGGCCAGACCCACAACCGAATAATTCGGCATATTGGGCCGCCTCCTCTTGGGCGCCGCCAAAACAAAACACTTCGCTTTTATGGAAATTGATTTTTAGACCGGAAAGTTGCTCGAACGCTGATAATATTAATTTCAGGTTTCTTGCCTTCTCCATATCATGTTCCATAAAAAGAATTGTATCGTCAGCGTATTGTAGGATGGATAATCCGCCATCCACTAGATGCGGTACCACGCCGACAATTTGCCCATCAGATTTTGCCCGCTCAATGATTATGGCTAACATATCAGTAACTATATTAAACAATATAGGAGATAATGGGTCGCCTTGTCGTAATCCCTTTTTCGTCTGGAAGTTTCTACCAACATCGTCATTGACTTTGATGGCGACACTTCCTCCGGAAACGAAATTATGAATCATTGCGCACCACTCAGCTGAAAAACCTTTCATTCTGAGTGTTTGTTGCAAGAAAGACCACTTGACTTTATCATACGCCTTTTCGAAGTCTATTTTTAGGATGACTCCGTTAAGCTTTTTCCGATGCATCTCATGAACTGTTTCATGTAAAATCACAACTCCATCAAGAATATCACAACTCCATCAAGAATATTTTCCAAAATCCAGCATAAACAACCCTATAAATCCTGCCTCACTGACAGCGTGACCCTATTCGCTCAGAGATCAACCAAAAATGCTACAATAACTGCAATAGCAACCCCCAAGAAACGACTGCTCGCACCAACCGCTCCTCTACAGCCAGCGTTCTTGCTATCCGTGTCGTCACTGGCGCCGGCGCCGGCGCCGTCCGAGCCCTGCGAGAAGGCCGACCCAGCGGGAGGCGGCGCGAGGACACGTCCCATGGGCGGCGGCGGCGGGTGCGCGAGGTTGGGCGGCAAGCCGCGGCCGTAGGCGACCTTGATCTCGAAACGCATGCCCTGCTGGCACTGCGCGCCGCCGTCGGCTTCGGAAAGAAGTAGTTCGTGCCTTCGTAGAGGAGAGCGACAGCGATGGATTCGGCCTCCTCGGTGCCGCCCCCGCCGCCTCCGCCGCCGCCGTAGATGTAGGTCTTCAGGCCGTCGTCCTCGCTGGCGTCGCACAGGGAGTAGGTGGTGGAGTTGTCGGTGAGCACCACCGACGAGTTGTCGTTCGTCTTGAATACTGGTTGGTAGGAAGAAAAAGGGAGACGGTTAGCTTGAATTTGGTTCACGGCTGAGCTGTTTGATGCAAATCATTAGTCGATCACCGCATTAGATTGTGAGCACAGATCGGTGATTCAGCTACATGATACTGGAAGTTGATGATCAGTCAATTGCTCTAACATTACAAGTTGAGAAGTATATGAGTAAAAAAATCACATCACTACCATGCCTTCCGAAGTAGTACAATCAAGGTAATTAAACCTGAGTTTCCTGATCATATTGGACACTAGAATCAAGGTAATAAATTACTCCATCCAGAGTGTTGACCTGTCATCTTGGAGATCAAACGGCACATGCTGTCCACTACAGACAGATTCTACTAATTTGCCTTGGTTTCTGGGCGCATGAATCTCGGAAGTTTACTGCATAGCTAGATCTGGATCTAAGTTCAGAATTCTTAGTTTCTCTGGTTCATTTTCTGGAAAAATTGCCTTTGCTTGCCTCCACTTTTATCAAGTAGAGCTGTACATGTAGATAGTAATACTTCTCCTCCCTACCATTTCATGGCATCTAGAATTACAGCTCCCATTTTTCTTCTCATGATGCACCGGAACACTAGCTCAATTACTTTCTTTTCTCAAAGCACATTGCAAGCCACAAAAAGAAATTGTACACGGAAAGCAAGCTAAACTGAACTGGAGTAGCTGTTGGTTTAATCAGCATGAACGTACTGAGGAAGTCGCCGAGGTAGAACGTTTCGGTGGCAGCCCAAGCGGAGTAGTTGCCCGAGGTGGTGTTGCTGGTCGCGTTGAAGAACCAGCCGTCGGCGCCCCCAACCGTGTGGTTCTTGTACGCCGGAGCCGGCGACGCGGAAGGTACGCCCTGCGCCGCCGCCGGGCTTGCCAGCATGCCCATCACGGCGACAGCGGTGGCTACCGCGGCCGCTCGTAGAAGGAGCGTCATGGAGCCTGAGCTGCTATGGCTTGTGGCAGGCCAGTGGAGTGGAGCTGTCTAGTGTTCTGCTGTTTTTCGGAGACAAATCTGAACTGGAGTGGCTTGGCTTCGAATTCCGAGTGATGGATATGCCTTTCAACGTGGGCTGAACAACTGTCGGTGTGTGCATAGTTGATTTATTTTAGCTATTTATTTAGAAGCTTCCAAATCGAACGAGCCATTTAACTTTGTATGTATAGTATTAATTACCCGTGCATTGCAACAGGGCATAAACATACTATATGGTAATTATTGTGAATATGATGATTAATAAATACTTTACACTGTGTTTGGATGTAGGAATTGGGGCTTGGAATCTGGGAATCTAGAATTGGACAGCAATTTTCGCCGTTTGGACTGGTCACGAAATTCGGGCTCGGAAACGCAGACCAATTCCCAGCGCACCCCCGCAGGTGTCCGCTCGGCCAAAATCTTTCTGAGCTAGGAGCCTCGGAAACGCACGGAAATGGTGTGAGCGAGCTCCTTCGTGAAACGTTCCCCTCCTCGTGAAACAGAACGAGCGAGCTCGACCTTGCTCCTCCTCCTCCTCGATCTGCCCTGAGACTACCACCGCCGCCGACAACCCTGCCTCGCCGCTCACCCCACGACGCCGGCCACCCGTTCCCTCGACGCCGTCCACCCCACTCACCCAATTCCCTCTGTAGCTGCCCTAGGTCACCCATCTCCGTCGCCGTCTGGATCCCAGTCCCGCCGCAGGTCACCACCCACCCGACGCCATGGTCCGCCTCCCTCCCTCTCTGGATCGCCGCCGCCCGCACGTATCCGCCGCCTCCTCCCCCCATCCATCTGCCCACCCAGACGGGCTCCTCTGCCTCCCTGGTCGCGCGGCTCCTTCACCTTCCAGCATCGACACACCGGTCTACGACGGTCATCCGGATCCTCTGCTCCGGCGTCTTTGATTGTTTGTTACTTGATTTTGAATTTTTAATGCTATTATGTGTGCAAAATAATATATCAATATTTAAATATATACATACAATTGTTTACATACATGTAACAAGTTATATATTGTCCAAACTCAACAAAACATTCAATTCCAAGATTCATACATCCAAACAGGAATTGGAATCGTGTTCTACCCTCCGATTCCAGCCATAAATTCCAGTCACAACCAAACAACGGAATTGGAAGTGGAGTCCATTTCCTTTCCATCTGGGAAATCGAATTGCTAGTCCAATTCAATTCCAACAAACTTTGCTACATCCAAACACAGTATCTAAACACAGTGTTACAATAATTATTCTGGTTGGATGGAAAAGGTAGTTAAATTCATGATAGCGTGAAGGGATGATGATTGATAAATTATGGTAATTGATTCTGTTAGGATGAAAAGGGTAGGTAAATTATGGTGATTGAATTGGTGACGTGGTGGGATAGACGGACGGATCGGAATAATATCAGCCCTCCATTTCTACAAATACCAAAAATGACCATGTGACAATTGACGAAGGCACATGAAGATGATCCCCACAGAGCTAAGGTTAGTGCCTAGAAAGCACATTTTGGTTGCAAACCACCTCGCTATTGGTAGCACAAGCTCTACATTTTGCAATCCCATTCCATCTATTGGATATACATTCAACAGCTTATCCCATGGTTAAAATGTGAATATCCACCAAGACATAAGTTTTTTTTTTTGAGAAAACGCAAAGCTTGCCTTTCGTTGCATTGATGGAAAGAATAATCTTACAAGCCTAAGACAAGGCCTAAACACCCGACCACTCAAGACAAGACCCCACCCAACAGCCGCAAGACAAACATTACAACACACCAGATAGAGAATGCTAACTCCTGGTACAGATAGAGAATGCTAACTCCTTATACTGCCATCTTCATTTCTATTTTCTGGTGAGGATCATAGCAAACCAGTTCAAAATCTGATGCAACGAATGAATCTATATCCTTCTTCAGAGGATTTATTTTCAAAATCTGCAAATGATATCGAATGCAAAAACATAATCAGATAAATAAATTACTTAAAGGTACAGCCGGAGTTAGTATATGTCTGGTTGCTTTTTTATACAATGTTATGTTATGTTCACGAAATGCTTACAGGAAATGGCTTAGGCTGCTTTTTCATTTGTTCCTCCAAAGCTTTAACATGTGTGATGTAGACATGAGCATCACCTATAACATGGACAAAATGTCCTGGACAAAGATCTGCAATCGTAGGAAAACAAGGGATGAACAAAGAGCTTCAAGGCCCGAGAAGAGTCCAGTTGCACTAGGAAGGTAAAGTTATGGTTCGGCCTTGAGTTCGAATTGAGATCCAACTTGCAGATCAAGTTAGCGTGTACCACATAGAATCAAGCAATAACAAGATATGTTATTAATCTCCTCGTTCGTCATCAACCTATGTTCTACTCCCCAATCCCCTACTTTGTGCCGTCCAGCCATCTTCATGGTGGTAGTTACCTAAGTTGTTCAATAATATATGTTACCCAAGCTGAGCACCTATTGGTGAGCAGCAACTCAATGCAAAACATACAACGGACTAGATAAAATGGACAATCAATGGAATGCTCCTGGCACAAAGCCACAAAGTACAATCTCCGCTCTAAAAATGGGTGGCAAGAAGCAAGCTATATGTACCAGTATGATTAAGAATATTTCTAATGGAATTTTCTGCAAATAAGGTCCATGTCCTTGCTAAAGATTAATTTGCAAATTAATGAGCAGCAAGAGCACAATCCATAAAGGGTCTGGGCATAAATGGATGAGTTGAATGTAGCCATTCTTTTTTCTAGCAAAAGAAGCCTTCGATCCATGGAGGTGCCACGGAAGAATGAAGTAGGGATAGGAGAATTGGCTTCTTCAAGCGGCGTGGGCACCTGATCTAGTTCTCCCAGCGAAAGAGTGTGATGGAGCGCTTCCAGCGGCAAGATGGGTGTCGTCCATGGCGGAGCTGTCCGTGGTCCACGCCAGGATCTCGTCTTCCTCACTGGCCCAGCATCGAAGCTGCTGCTCATCTGATGCTGTTGCTTCCCTGTGGTGGTGAACGGCGAGTGGCCACGCAGCGGCAGTTTGAGCGAGTGTTTGGGAGGTGGGGGAAGGGATTACAAAACGCAAATCACTTGTTCCGGCCCTTGGCAGGTGGATTGGTCCAGCATCTTTAGTTAATATTCCTCTTGTGGATGGTTTCACCTGGGTATTCTAAAACCAAACGCATGTTTAAAAGAGACGGTCTTATCCCATCCACGGTTTGGTCAGCAACCAAACAGATCCATATAGCGGCCTGGAGCATTTAGACTACTTGGGAATCAGAATGTTTCATTTAAAAGGAAGACTTATAAACTTCGGAATTATTAAACAAACTTTTAAGATGCGGTGCTTAGCTCCTAAGGATGTGGTTGTATTGGGTTGTTCATCCATTCTTGGGTATGTAAATAACATTTTATACATATCAATGCATCAGCGTACGTTTTTCTTGGAAAAAGATGGTTATCCATATAGCAAAATGGGAACATTATTGTAAGCTTCAATCATGGCGACATAGCTTGTTGTAGGTCATGTAAACCTTTTAGTTTCACATAATTATACACTAGGATCATGTCCTGCTGTTTTTCTAAACAAACGAAATGACTTCGCACAAGAAAACATTTTTGTGTTTCAACTATTCCAGTGACAACAGTATGAGATAACTGACGAACATATTAGAACAACCAAAACGTCATATGTGCTCATCAACACACCAAGTTGTGACGGAAAAATGAGCAGGTGCCTTAATGTGATGTCGCTGTCTTTACATAAATAAGTGAGATTGATAATAATATGTCAAGTGAAACTTACCACAAACTTGCGCAATCATACATGTTAGAAGAGCATATGATGCAATGTTGAATGGTACACCAAGCCCCATGTCAGCTGACCGTTGATACATCTGACAGGATAACTCCCCATTCTCAACATAAAACTGTGGATTTTCAGCAATAAATAGGGAATGTTCATAAGCTGATATAAGAAGAAAATAGCATATTAGCTGTTCATAAGAGTAATAAAGAGGGAATGATTTATGAACCCAACTATTTTCAACAAAATATCCACATAAGGAAGCACCATACTAGTCGACTTACAAGCATATATATAGTTTTGGAGATTTTTCTTTTGCGGAAAACAACAAGTGTATGCGCAAACAGGGCAAACAAAATAATCTACAATCCTCAGAGTGGAGGCTTACAGCCTATAGGAAGCTACCACGAGAAACTCAGGGGTGATTCCATAGAGATAAATTAGTTATCATTTTTGGCATAGGCTAGGGTCAGGTACAGAATTGCAGCTATAAAGATTTACACAACCCAGTTTCATACACAAAACTAAGGATTTTTTTCCGATAACGGAAACAAAGAAAAAATTATCCATGGACTATACTAACCTGTGCAAACATGTGGCAAGGTGGAAGTGCCATCTTCTTGAGATCTGTTGGATTCCATGCAGACATAATGATTCTCCTATCATCAGGGTTATTCTTGATCTTGTTGATGACATCAAGTAACTGATCATAACCTTTCCCCGTGTAGTCAGCATGCATGTCAGTATATCTGTAAAATGTGTCCCGACGGTTCTAAGTTGACACAGTGAAGGAACAAGAGGGAAGGATCCTAAATCAATGTAAGCTTACTCAGCACCGAAGTGTCTCCACTGAAATCCATAAACTGGTCCCAAGTCACCCTCCTCTCGTTGTGATAAACCAATACTACAAAATATCGCAGGGAGATAAAGTTTAGGGATGTTATATTGTTTTACTCTAAGCAGTAATATCCAAGACATGTACCTGTCAAGATACTCCCTTGAAGCATTGCCATCCCATATACGGACGTTTTTTTCCTGTAAAACCTGTAAATAAAAATTTATGCACACTGTCAAGAAAAAAGGAAACTATATTTTCCTCCTACCCCAAACAGCAATGTAATAACTTCATGACGATATGAACAATTGATACATTACAACAATATGACCAGTACTATCCAGTCCTGAAATGCAGCCAACAGAATAAAAACTCAAATAGTTAAGTAGGATATCATACTTGCATGTAGTCAGTGGCGGAGCTAGCGATTTCTCGAAGCCGGGGCACACAACAAGCAGAGAACAAAGTCTAAAAAAAATTCAACACTTGAAGCACAAATTTGAGTTTCGTGAGGGAACTGCTCGTACAGAGGACGGGATGGGGAATTGATCGATCGATTGTCTGGAATATTAACTGGACAGAAAAAAATAACTAATGGGCCGCTACTAAGGCCCAGCCGCCCAGGGAAGTGGCCCAACTACGGAAATAAGCGTCTTTCTCGTCACCGTCGCGAATTCTGTCAGTTCCAGCGTGTTCGGCCGCCATAAAACCTCACCGGCGATCAGCCATCCGGCGGCGGCGAGCCCGGGCACGTGCCCAGGGCGGAGGTATGGTAAAATCGCCACTGCATGTAGTAGCTATATAGAGTTGACCCAAACAGCTTAAACACATAGGCTGCCTTTAAATATAAAAAATAAGATGAATCTCAAGTAAATTAACATGCATGTGATCACCTATTTGTATTGGGTCGGAAAAATACTTGAAGAGCGCCTGAAGGTCTAAATTTGAAGTAAAAAGTTTATTCAGAAAAGGCTAGTTCAAAAAAGTAATCATTGCACTTGATTAAACATGGGCGTAATTGCCAAAATGCTTTGTGAACCATATTTTAAGGTGCACAACACAGTACATTACGAAGGAACAATCTTAATCAGAAGCATTACATGTGTTCTTACCATCATAGAGCCTAAGACATCAACACCAAAAGTCTCCATTCAACATTTAAATTTTAGAACTGCACAAAAAAAAAGTTTAACTACCTTTGCATTTGTTGAACCACTGATGAACCACAGCAGCTCCTCAAGAACCCCACGCCAAAACACTCTCTGGTAAAAACAACATAAAAACTAACACGTTACATAAACAAGATCACAGGGGAATGCGCCAAAATTTACTGTTAATGTTTCAAAGTTTTTATACGGGTGTATAAGCTAATATTCCCAAAATGAGTGATGTATTAAATTGACAGAAAAATACATTTATATAGCTGGTCACAAGTAAACCAATTGATAACGAATGAGCTTAAAGTCTAATTGGCCCCCGGTATTTGCAATTTATTGGACCATGGATTTAAGTGCTAGGATGTAAGGATACATTAGTAAGAATTTAAAAGGAAAAACTTGAGAACGGACCGACCTAATAATGGAAGAATCAAATATTGAACTGGTCCTTCCAAATTATGAAAAATTATTTTGAAACACGTGTACTGTGGTAAGAATTGTTAGTGCATTCAAGTTTCATGGTCTAAATTATAAGCATGAAGAACATACGATATACATTAAACAAAATCAACAAGGTACTGCAAATCCCTAAGGGTATGCACAATTATTGATGCATTCCACATCATCAAGAGAAGAGGAAAAAACATGTTATACATTGGATTGCTGCTTAGTGTTATCTCTATCAATTAATGTTTGCATGCTCCTAAAACTATGGGATGATTAAAATTGACAAGAAGACGTGTGGCGTAAGAAAAGACATCTCGTACAATGGTGAGATATCATATCTTTCCTACCAAGATATCATCTCTTAGCTAGCTAAGAGAAGACAATCCTCCTTATTCATTTCTCTCTTTTCCAACACGAATCATCCTACGTGGCATTGCTAAGATAGCACCATTGTACATTTCCTAGGCAAAATCGTGCTTGGTATGCATTTGAATTAAATTAATTAGGCTGACGCAGCTGGCATTTCCTAAGTAGAAAAGGCTGGTATTATTTATCATTTGACAGTTTATCCGTGTTTTCTTTCCTTCAAGTCTAAACTTACTAAAATTATAGTTCAAAGAGCATTGCTTTCCAGACTTCTAACAGCGTGCACAGACTTCAATAATGTTATGCTAAAAAGTTAGAAGTACATATATTCAACACAGACCACATGTAGTACCTTCGTCGTGAGTAATGGAAAATTCCTCCTCAAGTTAAACCGCATCTGGTAATAAATAAATAACCACTAAGTTTATTTCCATCAAATAAAAATATAAATACTGAAAAAATAGTGAGGAAAAAGCACCTGGCAACCAAATTTTGACAATGTTCCGGTTCCTGTTCTGTCATTTTTCCGAGCACCACTTTGTATTATATCTTGAACAAGATTGAGATACTGATACTCATCATGCTTTTCAAAGATACTCTTAGGTAGAAATGAAAAATTCTGGATTTCAAACTTGTCGTTCTTAGTATCATTGCCAGTTAATTCATTGACATTTGAATCATTAACTTCTGCTACTGATTTTCTAACACGAACAAAGCTCACGAAAGAATGCCTAATATTGTTCTCCACAACTGGTGAAGATGAATACCACAGGCAGAAGACTGATAGATCAATAGGAGGAATGAAAGTATCACACTCAATGGTTGACTCTATGTCAGTAAGATGGATGGCCTCACAAGCAGATGCATTTAGAGATTCCCTACAGCAAAATTTTGTGGTTAAAGCAAACACCGAATATGATACCAGAATACATAGAAACGATGTTCATCAAATAAATAACTCACCTCAGTACCTGCCCACCCCCTATTAGAAAGGCTTTCTCAATGATTAAGCTGTAGGGAGTTGATGCTAATAGTTTTAAGGAAGCATCCAAGCTTCCACAGATAACAACATTCTCGACTGTCGCATAATCAGAGCTGCCAGAACGAGTCAGTATAACATTCAATCGACCTGGCAATGGTCTAAACTTAGGGGGTATGCTTTCCCACGTTTTCCTTCCCATTATAACAGCATTCTTCTTTGAGGGATCTGATGTAGCCGTTGTAAGCTCCTTAAAATATTTAAGGTCACTAGGCAGCTTCCATGGCAATGCCCCATCCTTCCCAATGCCCATCTCATGGGTAGCAGCAACCACGACTTGATAGTTTCTCCGAATCTCAGTATGTGAATTGCCATTTGTTTCATTGGCCATCATCTGAGGTTGGTGAAAGCAGGAAGACATCAGCTTGTTATTGGCTTCAAAAGATATAAGCCTTCTCAAACGAAATGTTTTGGTGGTACACGTGCTGAAAAATTGTGTAACCTGGATATGAGGAAGCAACAAATAAGAGCCACTCGGTCAGCAGGGAAAGCAGAGGGCTGACACAATTATAGTTAAACAACATCCTAGAAGATTAAAAAAGTATATATTAAGAGCCTTTGGAAATGTTTCAGAGCATTAATGCAGACAGGTGCAAGAATCTATAACTAGCTCAATCCTCAGAGAACAAGGGGAATGATCAAACTATTTCAGCTTGAAGAAAGTTTGGTGCCAGGGCATGTAATTCATGATTTCATATTTACGGCAAAATGAGGGGGGAAACAAGGACCGTCCAATAGAAATCAAGGAAGCAACTGAAGGCAACAACTATAACTATTCCCCACAGTTCAATTGTCAGAGTACATTCCACAAAACTCTGTTGAGGCAAGAAATATGAGACTTGAAAAGAGGAGAAAACCGCATGTCAAAAGTAAAGGTGCTGGTAGGTACTATAGGTGGTGTACTTAACATGCAATCGCGCATACAGTGGAGGGGCTCCTGTGCTGAGTACCTTTGATGATAACATCTGGATTCTGGAGCAGGAACTATCAATAATAAAAAATGGCACAACAAATCGTTTCTGTTACTGCTAGGCCAGTAAAGTAATTCACATAAATCTAACAAATGGGATAGAGGGGGGGGGGGGGGGAAGAGAACTACTAGCATGCTCAACGGCGCGCCTGAATCTATCAAAGGGAGGAACAGACCGCGACTGAAACAAAGACAGTTCGTCAAGCAGAGGCGTACCGAGACCGTGCCGGCTGCTTGCTTCGCCGCCGCCGTCGATGAGGAGGAGGAATTAGGCGGGGCCGTGTTCGTGTTTGGGCGGAGGCGGCGGGAAATCAGCGCGCGCAACCCTAACAGTGAAAAAAAGAAGAAAGAGAACTCTAGCTGACGTAGTGACCCCACGGCCGGAAGAGCGGCCCCACTTGTCAGTTGCGTTTGCTTGCCCGGAGAATTAAACCGACCCGAGCGATTACTTATTCTGAAATTAATACTCGAAGCGGATTCTCTCCTCTCATATCCTCTTCTCTTCTTCTCTTTGGGGATTTCGACCAAGGAGGATTCGAGGGGATCGGGATCGCCCGGGCTGTGCCGATCGGCTGCGATGAACTGCGAGACCTGCCATCTGAATGAACTGGTCAGATCCAATCCGATCCTCCCCCGCCCCCTTCTCCCCGTACCCTAATTTGTTCGTACACGTTGCTGAATATGGTCTTGTTGGTTGCGTGGTGCTAGGAGCTGGAGCCTCCGGAGATCAAAGATGTGCTGCGATGTAAGTTTTGTTTTCCCCTCCTGTTTCGATTTCCTTCTTCACGATTTTGCTTTCAAAGTTCCATCTTTTTTGTTCCCCTCCCTGTTCAGTTAATCAATTTGGTAGCATGTTAGTAAAATCCACAGTTTGTTAATGCTCGGTTAGTCAGCCCACTGGTGTCGGGGATTGATTTCATATGCCCTTTGTTTCGTGTTGACACTCTTTTTAAGCAATTGCGTTTATATGTGTCTTTTCTTCACACGGACCAATCATCAAGCATGGCTGCTATTTTTTTTGTTTGTGGTTCTCCTTACTATGAATATCCTTGATGAATTTGCTGCAGGCATTCTGCATACGATATTCTTTCATCGAACTCTTACTCTTGTTCGGCCCAAGGATGTTGACTGTGACCTCTTTGAGATCACCTATGTGAGTATTACTTGCCCTGGAAAAGAAACTATGTGACTATTACTTTCTTATTACAGAAATAGCTGTAATATAGCTCTATTTCCTCCATATATTTGTTGTTGCAGACAATATTACTTAGTTCTAGGTTATATGCTGGTGTGCCGATATTTGTGACCTGCTCCAGCTAAAATAGCAGTCTTTGATTTTCTTTGTGTGTGTGTGGCCAGGTGCAATGTGGACTTGCAGAACTAGAAAAGGAGGTCGATGAAAAGATCAACCAGTTCATTGCTTGGGCAGAAAAACATCCAAATCGGAGAAGCCAGGTAGTTTGTTATGGTCGAACGGGAAGATGTGCTATTTATGTGATTTTCATTTTGATACATGGTAGCTGAATGCATCAGGTGTGCCTCTCGTTCTTCGATGAAAAGAATAAGCACCCAGGCTGGTTCAGCAACAAGACTGAGAGGATTTACTGGGAACAATGGTTCATCAATCTACATGTCATAAGCCCTAAAGGGCACAGCAAATCGCGTGGCTCCAAAGCACCAACAAATAGCAAAGGTATTTCCGGTTTTACGGTCATTTTCGTTGCTCCTTGCTAGGGCTCAAACCCAGGTCGAGGGTGTGCGTCTCCTCCACTCAGGACTTGTAGGAGTAGTTTTCCTAATTCTGTCATGTTCAGGAAATCAGGTATAACTTGTTAATTGTGACGCTATGTGCCTTCAGGACAAGCATTAGAAGAGGCCAGCTCAAGCTCAAGACGTGATGCGCTGGCCCTGCTGATCCAAGAAGTCCTGTTCCAGATCATAAACTACGCCAATGAGAAAAAAGACCATATTCCTCCAATCTCTGACAGGATATTCAATCACGAGATTTTAATCCCCAGGTGCGTATAGTTTCATACATGAAAATATGCGGGCAGCCTCCTTCGATAGATAGCATGTGGTCTCTGCAAGTTGGTTGAGGATGATTCATCAGTATCTGAATCTCCAGGTGACACCTTTTCCTTGGACGTGTGTTGACAGCTCTTCTGATTCTGTATTCGGGTGGAACGCCGACGTTCTTCGGAGAGCATTGAGCAGTGGACATTCGTACTCACTGAACTGAAGGTCCTTGTGCACTAAACGGACGGAGATGTGGATGTTGCTGTGCTTGGTTGTGTTGAAGAGGCCATCCGTCAGAGATGATTCATGGAAGCCACTGTTGTGTACAGAATAATAGTGTAGACTAGCAGGGCTGACTCTATTGCCGATGTAAGCACCGTGTGGTTCCTAGTACTTGTTTAGCTGTAAATATTACTCTTAGACAATCTGTGATCAATAATATTATGTTCCTTGTGCTGATGTATGTGTATTACTG
The DNA here is from genome assembly GCA_947311845.1 of Poa pratensis. Classification (NCBI taxonomy): domain Eukaryota; kingdom Viridiplantae; phylum Streptophyta; class Magnoliopsida; order Poales; family Poaceae; genus Poa; species Poa pratensis. The sequence continues at coordinate 28,047,270 of CAMZMU010000118.1, forward strand.
ATGTTACTAGCCTTTATTAACGGGAGCAGGAGGCTGTTTCGGTTGTATCAATTTTCTCTTTTTGGCTTCGAGATGGGGAAATGCAGTTATCATCATCTTTTTTTTTCTTTTCTGTGTGAGAGATCATCATCCTATTTTGGTTGCGTATGACTCAGGAGCCAGATTACTAGTTTAAACACGTCTACAATCGAGATACAACAATACAGGAATAGCTCACACGTAGCGAAGGGTCAACAACAAACATTATCCATCTCCAGTCTTCCGGCGCTAAATTGGGCAGCCGGCATCGGCGCTATTTGCCGCCTGGGGCCGACGATTCCCGGTCGCGCCCCCAGCCCGCCCCAAGCCGGCGATTTCCGCCCCAAATTCACACCACAAATCACACAAACATGATTTTCTCCACATAGTTCAACATAGAAATTCATACACAAATATTTCAACATAGAAATCCATACAAATAGTTCAATAATGCAAACAAATAGAAAACTAGCCGTTGGTGTTGCCTTTACGTCTCCACAAGTGCTCCACCAAATCATTCTGCAGTTGTATGCATTTGTGGGTCTCGAATCTCTGGCGCATAGCGCGGAAGGCTGCCCATGTTGCCGACACCTGGTGCAAATCTGCAAGAGGACCTGTCGGTAATATGACTCAGTGTCAATCACCGATCATCCCGCTCGCTCTCAATGATCATGTTGTGCAAGATCACACAACAGTTGATCACCTCCCACATCTGAGCTTTCGACCAAGTCAGAGTCGGGTACCGGACAACAGCAAATCGAGACTGTAGTGCACCAAATGCCCGCTTGACATCCTTCATGCAAGCCTCCTAGCACTGAGAAAACCAAGCTTTCGCGCTTCCTGGCACAGGGTTGGAGATAGTCTTCACAAATGTTGACCAATTTGGATAGATGTCATCTGCAAGGTAGTCGCCCTTTGTGTATTGGTGCCCATTGATCTCATAGTTAACCGGGGGAGCATGACCTTCAACAAGCTCGCCCAAGACATTCGAGCACTGTAGAATATTGATATCATTTGTTAGATCCTGGCATGCCAAAGAAGGTATGCCAAATCCAGAAATCCTGTGTAGCCACTACTCAAGTACCACACTTCAAGCTCCATTGTGGCCTTTGTACATCTCTGCCAACTAAATGGAGAGTTCTTCCGTGACCAATGCATGCAGTCGATGATTCCAAGCATCCCAGGGAAGCATCTTGCTTCATTCGTTGCTAGGATCTGAGCAGTGTCTTCCGCATTAGGTGATCGCAAATACTTTGGCCCAAACATTACAACCACTGCCAACAGAACTTGTTCAAGCAATCAATGGCAGTGTAACAGCCCAAGTTGTGAACCTCAAAAACCCGTGTAAAATTTTCACTTTTGCTTCATACATTGCCTCATTGCATCATAGCATCCTTGTTAAAGTGCTAAACAACACATATGAAATGGGTTGGGCATCATTGAGGAACACAAAGTTGAACCCGTTTCAACAAAATCTCCAAACAAAGAAGACACTCAAAGTTGCAAAACAAAAATATTTGGACATCCATATTTGTCAAGGAAGTTCCAAGAGTTTACAATATTATTTTTTTCACTTGCACCAACTTGTTAAATAGCAACATTTGGAAAATTAGCAAAATTGCCTAAACAAAACACTATGAACAAATGTTGTCCAAACTAATTTATTTTGCAACGCCAATTTTTGTGGTGCCTCTACATGCAGTTGGGAGGCTACCCAAATTTTTGCAGATTTTTATAAAATGTTTTGGTGCCTAAATAAATCAGGGTATGTGCTGGTTTTAAATTTAAAAGGAGAAAGGACCAAACGGTGATGAACTCAGAACTTCCAAGGGGCTTTTTGTAAAAGTGTCATCTCCCTCTGTAGCGACCGTGGTCGTCGCGCTCCGCCGGACCGCCTCGCCGCACCAGCGCGTCGCCGGGCCCCCGCGCCCTCCTGCCGCGACGAGGGGAGAAGTAGCCCCCACCGCGCGCTGTTCCCCATCCCCCACCTGCTCCCGTGCTTCCTCTCGCTCTCATCCCCTCTCCATGGCCGCCATGGCCACCGAGGCCGCCGAGCTCGTCGCCGTCGCCTGAAGCTCCCCCGAGCGAATCGAGCGCCATCATCAGGACCGCAGCGTCGCCAGCTCCACCTCTGCCATAGGAATCGACGCGGGAGACCGAGGATCGACGCCGCGGTCATCTTCTTCCTCACAGCCGTGCGAGCACCACCGCCGCACCCCGAGCTTGATCCCCGCCATCTCCGTTCACCTCCGGCCACGCCGTCGCCGTGCACGAGTTCGTGGTGAGCATTCCGTGCGGAAGCACCCCTCCCCATTTCCCCTCTCACGCCGTAGCCTCGCCGGAGTCGCGCCGCGCTCCACGCCGTAGCCTCTCCATCGCGTTGGGAGAACTCGGTCTCGAACCCGGAATATTCCGGATGCTATTCCGGGTTAGCAAATATGCTACTGGACACCGATGGTTTTATCCGGTCCATACCCGGAAATAAACCGGAAATAATTCCGGGAATTACAAAACCCAGAATATTCCGGGCTGGCATCCGGTTTGTAAATACTGGTTTTGGAATTGCCTTTTCTTTTCACCCATCCATCTCCAATTGTATAAACTGTATATTGTTGTTAATAAATCATCAAAAGATCATATCCAAAAAGGGAAATGTATAAAAATAATAACTTTTATCGGTGTATCCCAAAAATGCGTGTAATATACTAAAATACCCAGAAAATTGTGATTAAACCGTTAAATTAAATATTATGCATATTTGGTCACAATTGAATTACGGTGCTTTCAGTAATATTATATTCATAAATTTAAAAAGGAGGAAATCTAGAAAAGTAATAACTTTTTATCGGGACCTCCGAAAAATGTGTTCCTTATATCAAAATGTTCAGAAAAACAGGAGTAATCCCGAATCTTCATCATTATGCATAATTGATCACAATTACAGTAATGTGCTCTGGAAGTAATTATAATCATTAAGTTTTAATATGGGGTTATACCAAATACTGCAAATAAAATAATGGGGACCCCATTTAACTTGTTGATCATGTTCGAAGCTATTAGGGTGCATTTAAAAATGTCATGGCATCATGTGTTTGCGCATTGCACTTGTTGAAACATGTGTGGTGATTGATTGCTCCTCCGTTGTTATGTCTCGATAGATCAAGCAGCCGGGGTTACTCCACAATACCCCGAGGATCAGTACTACCAGCACATTGATCAAGGCAAGCGTAATCCCCCATCTGAGCATGTCTTATCCTATTTTCCGCAAATATTTCCTCCACTATAATATTGCATGCGGTTCCAAATGTCAATTTTATTGGATTAGAGTATCCTATAGTTGCATTAAGATTCCGATGCCAATTACCTGTTTCCCCTCCTATTATCCATAGGATTGTACTGTTGGCCTGAAATAATTAACTATGCAGTGTTGATGCTTAGCCATGCTTAGTTGAAATGCTTAGCGGTGCGATGGTTACTTCATGTTGGAAACAGGTGTTGAGATGAGAATGATGGTGGAGAATTGTGGTGACGGATAATAAAATGCTTAAAGGTGGGGATGAGAGGCCACATGGGATGTGGTGGGTTGTCTCGTTCTCGCCGCCTAAGTGCGAGTTCTCGCCTACGAGCCAAGTTGAGCGTGCAACCATGCGTGGGCATATGGAACCTCGTCAACCGACTAACTTGTGGCGGACTAGCCGAGGGTCCTCTAGTTTGACTTTCCATTTGCGCGTGCGTTGAAGATGGTGGCCAAGACTGAGATGAGGATGGTTGTGTCAGGAAAATAAGTGGCCACGGGACAGGGTGCGAGAAGGTACCTCTTGTCCTACCGCCACTGATGATCCTGGGTTAGTCTTAAGCGAGGTAAAGGTCGTAGCCGCTCCCACCCAGCCGGCTTTTCCCGGAAGAGAGCTAAGAGCTAGGCAATGGGCCGGACGGTACGCATGGATAAGGAGCTGGGAGGTCCCCCGGGAACCTGGCGACTTTCACATTGTACACCCCTGCAGGGATAAATCTTTTCGAAAAGCCGTGTCCGCGGTTATGGACGACTTGGTGACGGATTCAAAGATCATAGAATAACTTTAACGAAATGATTAAAAACTGGGTACTAGAGGTGCCACTCAAGATTGAAAGGTGAGCTTCCTCGAGGGTGATTTGGGGAGGTGCCTTGATGAACAGGTACAATGTTGATGATGGTGATGAATGGTGAGAAATGTGATTCAAAGAGAAAAGAGTCACTTCTTACCTCTTTTCGAAAATACTCTGAATAGTCGATGCCTTCGAGTTATGTTTTTCATAAATAAAATCAGCTTTATGCAAAACAGTCATATAACTTTGAAGCCTCATCGAGCTAAAGCTCTATATATAATCTTGCGAGTTCGTCGAACTCAACGTCGTTTGTTTTGTTTCAGAGGAGGACTTCACCGACCTCGAAGGTGGGTTCTTTGTGGACGTCGACGAGTAGTCTGGGGTTCCAGGTGGCATCTTGGGACATCCCGGAATAGCTGGCGCTGTGATGGTTATCTGTAGGCCTCTTAGGCCATATTTGGATCTTGTTGTTTAGAACAACTTAATTTGCTTCCGCTTGATGTAATGTTGGGTCAGTGACCTCTGGTTGTCATTTGCTATATTTCTCTATTATAAGAGTTGAACTATAATGCTTTGTGTCGTAGAGTCTGTGATGTGCCAGTTGTTCCACAAGTCTTGATCTTTCTATATACATTGAGGGTTGTGCCTGTGTTAAGGCATCAATCGGGGTGTTGCGTTGCCGATGATCCATTCCGAGCAACGCCTGCCAAAGGTTTTGGCCGGGGATTGGTAAACCCGTAACCTCCGGTTGTATCGCTTAACCGGTGACATACAGCATCACTGTATAACAGTCGGGTCGGGGCGCCACAGGCAGTGGACTCGGACATGCGCAGATAATCATCCTGCGAATCACCGGGAGCACCATATGCAAGCATTCTCATCGCCACCATGCACTTCTGAAGTGAGGCAAAGCCTACCGTGCCGACAAAATCTTTCTTGCATTTGAAGTAGGTGTCGAACTCCCGGATGGCATGCACAATGTGATGAAGAGATTCTGTTTCATCCTGAAACAGCGTCGAAACACCGCCTCATTGTGCACTGGACCATCGACAAAGTAGTCGGAGTAGAGGATGCAGTAGCCTTCCATCCGCTGCCTCGGCTTGCTCTTGCGACGACCAGGCGCCGAGCCACCACGCCGCGGCATCGGCTTCCTCTTCCAGCAGATCGGCGAGCAACTCCTCGTCGTCGGAGTCCATGGCGGCGGACAAAACACCGAACAACTCGCGGGCGAGGTGGGCGCGATTCTTCCCGAGAGTCGAGACTCGAGAGTCTTCCTTGTGGCTAGATCACGGCGGAGGGGAGGGGGCGGTGCCGGCGGCTTGGAGGGGTGGGGTGGTAGCCTTCGTAGCTGCTTGTGTGCGGCAGAGAGGGGAGGGGTGGTGCCGGCGGCGACGGGAATGGATAGAGGAAGGGCGAGTCTGGGTAGGAAAAATGCGCTGTCTTGCCGACTGTGCTGGCCCACTTCGACAGTCCCTGAAGCCCTGCTCGCCTTACCTGAAGAAGAGAGCATAGCCTGGTGCCTGGCCACGCCCACTTCGACCCTAAGATCAGACTTTTTTTTTACAAGATAAGGACCCCGAAGGGCCCGCTGCTGCATTAATCGGCGGTCAACATTACAAAGAGGCCCTCAAAAAGTAAACAAATTACAGATAAGGCCACAAATTTAGTAGAAAGCACCCTCAGACGTCCCGAAGAAACGCCATCAGGTCCTCGACCACCGCCGGCAAAGCAGAGCTCGAACTCGCAGCCGTCAACGTCCTCGCCGGCGACGAAACCACTTGACGAAGACGCGCCGTAGTATGCCGCGACAGAGCTCTCGAAGATCCTCCCGAAGTGGAAGAAGAACCAGAAGCACCACTTGTGCTCCGGCATGGAGTGACTCCGGATGTCGAAGATAACAGCGACACCATCTCGTCGCCGTTGATGAACTCCATAGAATGCAGCAAGCCGGCCATCCGCACCTCCCCAACCTCCTCCAAACCGTCGAGCCGAGGCGCTGAACTGCACCATCCCCTCGCCACCACGGCAGGCCAGAGCAACACAGCAGCTGTTTAGAGGAGGAGGCCCATCAGCGCTTATTCAAGCCAGAGCCAGCTCCAGACGCCTCTCCGTCACCCTCCCACCTCGAGAGCACGATAGAGAAGCCCAGAGACAGTCGCCCGACGCAGCGCCACAGCGCCGACGCGACACAGCTCGAGACGACCTTATTCTTGGAGATCTCCGGGACCTGCACCTCCACCTGCCGCTCCTCCGCCCACCAGAGCAACCACACAAAGAGGAAGACCCACAACACGCTCTGGATCTGGCCGTGAGAAACCAGAGCTCTACTCCTATTCGCCACATGGGACGAAGCACAAACCCTAAGCCTACTAAAACTGTACAGAGAGGGGCGGCCACCACATCCCCATCGCCACCGGACGGCAGAGCCGCCGGGGCAGAGGGGAGGAGCCGAGCGGCACACACGCGGAGTCAAAGAAGAGAGGAGGAGGAGAGAGAAAGCGAGGGGAGAATGCCCCCGGTGGTCAGACTTGGAGCTTTTGTGCCACTCTGCTTCCGCGTTGGCGTCATGTAAAACCTTAACCTGCTGGTCAGGTCACGTTGATTTATCGATGCAACCAGGGATGGTTGATCCCTGTTGCTTTAAAAATATTTATCTTTATTACACAATCAACAAATTTAAAGAATAGAAGGACAAATATCTATTCTGACATTGTGATGCATGCATATGAATTTTACTCTGATGCCAGAATAATGCGACAAACGATCAGAAAAAAAGGAAACAGAAAGTATACATTAACTCCAGCGAGTAGTCGATGTGAATATCTGATGCCAGAATAATGCTACAAACGACATTTGAATCACGAGTGCATATCTATAAATTTAGTTTTCGAGATACCCAAAACAGCTACAAGAAAATAACAGCAAGTCAACACAAAGCATGAGTTTAAACTCGCAATGTTCTCACACGATATCACAACTTCTACTGCTAAGACGAACTCAACTATAGCCTTCAGTTCGCACGCTGCCTCTTCAGGGGAGCGCCCTTCGAGGGCTGGAGATTCAAATGTCGTTTTGCTTTCTCCCTCCGCCGCTGCCTCTCGTCTTCACTGTCAGATTCACTGGCCATCTCCATGTCAGCATCCCTTGCCTTGCGCTCCATCTCGTCCCATGACTCGGCGCCATCATCATCTGAGCCAGCCAAGGGAACCTCATCCTCACCAGAATCCACCACTGATTCTCTGTCGCTGTCTTCGTCATCCGATTCTGAGCCTGACTCTGAATCAGATGGCTCGTACTTCTCATCCTCTGACTCGGTATTCTCCAAATCTGAGTCACTAGCATCTGGATTCAAGAATTCCCACCTGTCATTCTTGTCAGAATCTGGATGGTCTAGACTCTTGAGGACCTGGCGCCAGTTAAGGTTCAGTTTCGATTCATAGTACTTTATGTTGATATCATTAAGCCAATCTTTGATCTTGTCAAGAGATGCCATTGGAATGACCTCTATGCGCACAACATCTCGCTTTAAATCTTGAAATACAAATACCATGTCGAAGGATTTCTGACCCAGGGCCACCCTTTCCAAGCAAACAATCTCGACCTCCCTCAACGAAGTTACAAGAAACGGTGATTCAACAAGCTGTACTAGGCAACTTGGAGTAGGAACAATAAAACATGTTGTTCTGCCATGAACTCCATTGAAGCCAAGCTCCTGTGATGGGCTTTCAAAATGTAAGCCGAGCTGGTCAAATCTTGGCTGGGACCAGACGGAAACAACCCTTTTCACAAACAGCTCAAACTGTCCATTTATTTCCTTCCTCTTTGCCCTTTCACGCTGCTCTTCCTCAATCTCATCAGGATCCCATGCTGATCGGCGTTTAAGACCAACCGAATCCACAACATCCATCACTTCATTGTAGAACTGCACGTCCCTAGTCTTCTTACCATGATCTCATCGTACAGATGGAAGTGGAGCAGCGTTATCATGTCTCTCTCTGCTGGCTGGAAGAAGGCATGCTTTATGTTGCTGAACATAATATCCACCTTTTCAGATTTAGATGCAGAATATTGAAAACCATTGACATGGGCCACCAAAGTTCCAGGGACCTTCCGCCCACGGCCAGCAAACGAAGGCCGTATCCACAGATCAGGAAACTGAATCCTATCCCTCCTCATCCCATCACATAGTTGAAGCCTTTCCTGACTAACCAAGCTCGCTCTTCTAGCTCTTTCAGCGACTCCTTTTTGAAGAATCTTCACCGATTTAATAATATCATCAGCATGACTTCTGTCTTTGGAAAGGAAGGTGACTGCTTTCAAGAAAATAAAGTTCTGCAAGTGAGGGGCATGGAGACTGGAAGCAGTACCAGGGACATTAAATGTAATGCTGACATAAACTCCTCGGTTGCAATCCCCACGGATTTCCACCTTTTTTATGTACAAACATGAAAGGGAACAGTAACTCCATATATCGGTAACAGGATAGCCTCATTCTGTTTGTCCACCTGAATCTCCAGTCGATTGGAACCAGGCATGTCACTTGCACTCCTGTATGCAACCAGTTCCTCCATAGCTCTGGAACGGCTATGTCCCTCCAACAACTTATGATCGACAGCACCACTTCTCATTGCTGCTTCACTAATTTTGTTCTTTAAGATTTCTGACTGAAGCTGTTTCCTAAGGTCCTCCTTAGGTGTCCTGCTACGGGATCGCAAATTTTCTCTCAGTGGGAGACTCAACTCTGGTTTTAGCACAGGTTTAACTGGGACCATAACCTCTGCTTTAGGAGCTGGTTTCATAGAAGGTAATTCCGCATTTTCCTCATCAAATGAATAGAATGCATCCCCATCAGCCTTGGAGACAAAAGCTGTCAAGACTTCAGGATTTTCCTTGCAGATCAGAACAGTGTCAGCCAGCCATAGAGAGAATTCTTTGGCCTTGTCATTGTTTGTCTTGTCACAGTTGGTTTTGTCTACAAGGTTTTGGAAACCAAGTGAGACATTAAAGATCATCCCCTCCTTTAGTGTCCGGTCATTTTTCTCACTCAAGGACAGCCATGTTTCCCGGAACTCAATACCAATTCCTGCTCCAGCTGACTTGGTAAGGAAAGGAAGAAGTCCGGGAGCTTTGTCCCTGACCACAGCAACTGCAGCCTGGTAACTGGAACTAACCTTGCTACCTGGTGTCAAAGCAGCAATAGCGGCATCATGCGCTTGACGGAGAACCTTATATGCATTACATTTGTCTGCAGTACAATCAATCAGTAAGGTTCTTGCGACATTTGAGCAGTAACCACTGTACTTAGCACCCAAAGCACAGATAATGACGCTTCCAGAATCATAGTACAGATCATCATCATTGCTAAAAGCAGCAGGCCTAAGGTCATACTTGCCTCCACTTTGAAAAATAGGAGGGTAGCATATGTCAACATTTTCTGCCTTTAGTTTAACATCTATATTTATTGGGGAAAGTAGTATCTTCTCTGCCAGAACCATCAGCTTTGAATGTGTTACTTTCCTTTCATCCACTATGATCTTCTCCACCTTTGGAACTACATACTTCCGCATAACTGATGCAGCTAAATATGCAGCCTTTTTCACATATGTAATCTCGGTATCATCTTTCACAGCAAGAAGCTCAGAGATGCCACTTGACACATCAAAAAGCTTTAACCTTGATCCATGCAGCTTTTCAGACCATGCTTCAAGAACCTTGCCATCAGGCTTCTCTCTTGCTAAGTGCCCAACAACAGCATGGTTAGAATGTGCACATACAGCACATATGATCTCATCCATTAAGGCAGACCATCATCACCCTTCCTCAGTATATGCAATATGATATCAACACCAACCGCTTTAGAAACAGACATCAAGGATTTAAGCTGATCACTATCTTTCTGCCTGCACAGGAAATGGATCTGCCTGCTGAGAAAGACCATTATAGTTTCTGGGAACTGATGGCCAAAAAACCACATGCTCAAGGCTAATGATTTCTGATATCGAATGTCTTCAGAGGGTGGAGGGGTAGCAACAGCAATTGCACATGAAGATCCCCAAATATCAGTCGCATGCTCCGTCCAGTGGTGATAAAACTTCTTCAAACATTTGATGAATTTTTCTGGACTGACTACAGGAGAAGATCCAGTAACAGAGGCCGGTGCTCTATCCAATTCTTCAATAATAGCCATATGTAAAATATAACCACAGTACCTAAAAACAAAATGTATGTTGCAACCATAGATGTGAGTACAGTATGAACATAACAAATCATTAAGAACAAGCAGAACAAACAGGTTTGTTAAGCTACAAACAAGTAACACAAACTACGGAAAATTGCCAGCATATAAGGTTTGCTTCACTTCAATCTCATCGAGCATAAATCTTTTCAATGATAACCAATTCAAAAAAAAACTACAACAGCATTTAACTAGAAATCAAAAAGTTGATACTTCACATTATATTTTTCATGATTTCGCATGATTAATCTCATAGTATATTCGATAAACCTTTATAATATCCAACTAAGCAGTGGCGTACACTGATGATATAGATTTTCTATTGCTGATTGCCAGTTCTTAATCTAATTCAGATATTCAATCTCTTTCTCATAGCAATCTTCATAGATAAAACCACCCAGTACTCAAGTATAATTTATGAACAGTCTAATCGAGAAAATATTGAATTGAGAAAAATGTCAGGAGTAGCTCATGGTTGCAAGGAAAATGATGTCGTGCACCCATATTCTTTCCTTTGCAGAAAAAAATTATGTACATCAAACACTATGATCAACCAAGTCTGACAAGTCACGTCCATGTTTCAATCAAATTTGCAGTTCACTTCTTCCCAAAATTTATGTTGTTAATCAGACGGGTAAGAAATAATTGGGTGGTTGCAAAAATATTTTCAACACTTCATGATAAACAATAACAAATTTGATGCAGATTATACATTATTTCTTCTTCAAACCTAACCAATTGATTTGCAACAAGAAAGTGAATGAGTTGATCATAAATTAAAGCACCAAGTAGGATGCGAAAAAAAATAGATGGAACCAATTTTCGTTATTTTACCTATCTTAATCATAGGTTTTCACAAACGTTTTAGGTTTGTTAATGTACAACAGGTACCATAAATTGATGCCACAAATTTGTTGTGATTGTTTTACAGATCTCAACTCAAATTGCTTCCTTGGATTAATTTTGGCAAAGAATTGATCAATCAAGTGCAAGATATAAAAGTCTTTCACCGTTTTTCTAAACCTAGATTGATGACTGTATTTCCAGATTTTGTTGGTTTAGATATTTGCAGATTCGTTCAAGCTCTGGCCAAATCCAATCTCTTGTTATATAAATTCGATATAAAAAAGTTGCAATTACTGAGGCACTAATTTAATATGAACAGCCGACCCCGATCAACCACAAGAAACGCAGAAAGAACAGGCTCAAGTGGAAATTTTACCTGCAAGAATTCCCGAGTTGTTGGCAGATTCAGGGACCTCCGGCAACCAATTGCTTACTTGGATTGATTCTGGCAAAGAATTGATCAATCAGGTGCAAGAGATAAAAGTGTTTCACGGTTTCCTAATTCAAGATTGATGACTACACGTGCAGGTATTTACAGATTTGTCTAGTTCAGGTACTTGCAGGTTCGTAAAGGCTCGGGGAAAATCCAATCTCTTGTTATATAACTTTGATATAAAAAGTTGTGAGGCACTAATTTAGCAGAGAAAATCCCAAATTCAATATGAACAGTCGACCCCGATCACCCACAAGAAAAGCTGGAAATTTTACCTACAAGAATTCCCGAGTTGTTCGCAGAATCAGGGACCTCCGGCAACCAATGCTACCAGGGGAAACTGCCAACGAAGAGCTTCAATCTCGGCGTCGAAAGCGCACCACCTCTTCGCAGAACCGCAGCAACAATCTCGATCACAATGGAAGAGGCATCTGGGCGTGGGCGCTTATATAGGCCCCGCCCGCGCACCGACCTGGATACGTACGCACGCGCCTGAGGCGGCGCGTGGTGGACCCGAGGCGTCACGGCGGACGACGAAGGCGACTCCAGCGGAGGCGCGTAAGCCGGCGGCGTGGACGACCCGTGGCGGAGATTGTGTTGGCGGGGTGCGTACCAGCGGCCGGTGTCGGCATGGTGGCCGGCGGGGCTAGGGTTTCCGGAGCGGAGGCGCCGCGGCGGAGGGCGAGGGAGGAGAACCGTGGGAGAGGAGGAGATGGTAGTCCTGAATTAGCGGGTGTTTTTACTTACTTTATGGCGAAAACAATTATCGGGTGTTTTGTTTCGGTTTTGGTTTGGGTTGTTCGGTCCGCATCGGGGCCAGTGGGTCTGCTTAAAGCTGCTATATGGGTCGTGCCTAGCGGCCGACTCGTGGGCGCGCTTTTGCGGCCCGGCATGGGCACAGCACGGCACGGGGATAAATGGGCCAGACCGGCATTTGGCCCGGCAGGAACTAAGACCAATTGCCAAAACGAGGAATATGCAGTGGATATTTCGATTTTCTTCAAAAAACGGGCTCATGTAGCTTCCGAGCCGTTTGAAGTTTCCGGTGCTTAGCACCTCCTAAATGGTATGCTCCCGTGCTACCATAAAAAACAATTTTAAATATTTTTAAAAAAAGTATGAAAAGGTGCAATTGTTCATAAGATATACTGTACATGTCTACAAGCTCCAAAACTTTTAGGTCCAAATTCTAATTGAGCATTGTAATCTTTTTTGTTTCTCAATGCTCCTTTCAAGTTATCCTGAAAATTTTAGAGGTTGTACACACATATCTTTTTAACACTCACACTTTTTCGTAGAATTTTTAAAAATGTTTCAATTTTTTTAAATAGCACAGGGAGTACCTAAAGGTGGTAGCCCTAGATATTCTCTTTCGCCAAAACGATACAAAACCATTCCACCTTGTATTCTCGGGTCATGTGTGTAACCACTACCCATCCCACCTTCTGCTTGGCACACCATCAGTTTGGACTTCACCAAAGTCATGTTGACACAATGTCATCCTTGTTGCCAACGATCAGTTGACAAAATTTGGACATGTCATCCCTATCAAGCACCACGGCAGCATCCATCTCTCAGGTTTTCTAGAAAATATACAAGATTGTCATCAGCAGCTTCTGGCGGAATATATTCAAGTTAGCGGATGCAACTCTCTATCTCGGTTCTTTGTATCATCCCCACATCGATGGACAAACTAAACGACTAAATCAATTACTCAAGACCTATTTGCGTTGTATGTTCATACTAAACCCGCGAAATGGCCAATTGGTTGCCCCAAGCAGAGTGTCGGTACAATACGACCTTCCATTCTGGTATGGTCCATCTCCATTTCAAGTTTTGTTGCGAGAGGACACATAGATGTGATAGAATGGCTTTGAGAGTGCGCTGCATTGATAACATTGATCCAACAACACTTGCAGCATGCTCCAGAGCGGATGAAATCATGGGCGGGTGAAAAACGCAGTAAAAGACATCTTTTGGTGAATGATTGGCTTACTTACGTTTATGGTTGTATCTCCAAGCTTCAGTTGCACTAAGAACTCGTGGAAGCTGAGTTTCAAGTTCTTGGTCTATATCTGATTATGTAAAAAGTGGGTAATGTGGCGTATAAATTGCAACTTTCTAGAAACCTCTCGCATCCATCATGCCCCGCGGGTGTCTCAGCCGAAGAAAGCATCCCAAGACTTTGACACGCTCAGTGCATAATTGCCCTTAACTCTTTTGCAAGTGCAGGATCAGATTCAATCCCCGCACATCCTTGGTTCATGCTTGGTGCGGTGTGGCGGCAAGATGGTGCCCCAAATCCAGTTGACATGGGATGGACTACCACTTGCTTGCACTTCTTTGGGAGCCGATGTTCGTCGTTGTCAATGCATATCCAAATACAAAGGCTTGAGGACAAGCCGGTTCAGTAGGGGAGGGTAATGTCACGACACGATAGTTGAGTGAAGCTCTGATGGTGACAAAGAGAACACGCGGCGATAACGGATTCATGTAGCCATATGGATAAGAAGGCTAAGACCACACGTGGACCATTACGGCCCATCGGCGTCGAGAGTGCTACTTAAGGCTTGGCTTGATCATCGGAGAGTTAGCACACTGTAAACTGAATCATAAACCCAATCTGGGATCTCTCCTCTTCCTCCTTGATTGATGGTGAATCTCATTCAAATCCCTTGTACCCAAGGCATAGAATTGTGAGTGACATAGATGCCTGTGTGAACATAGTTTCATACAACCGGTTCAAAAGAAGAAAAAAAAGTGTCCCATACAGCATAAATTTCCAAATTCAACTCAACTTCCCATCTCATATGCTACTGACCGGGCAGGAAATTCATAATAAATAGTAAAGCAATTTTAAAATATCTAAAAAATGGTAACAAATAGATTCAAGTGGTACCTGCAAAGTTTCGTTAAAAAATGACATTTATATTAGCACGTGGGAAAAATATATTTAGTGGTCAATATGGGATTTAAAAATGTCCAAACTCTACAACCCTGCTCCCTTTCCTTCCTCCTCCAGAGCCCTGCTCTCCCCCCTGCGCCTCCGTTACCCGCCCCCTTTCCTTCCGCGTCCCATCTCAGACCGCCGCGCGCCCCTCCTGCAACCTTTCTCCCTGTACTCCGCCAGCGCGCGAGCGCTCAGAGGCACCAAACCCACCAAGCCGCAGCAAGATTCGGGGGCGGCAGTGGCGGATTGACCCGAGATTCCCGGCAAGATGAAGTACGTGCCGGCCACCGTCGGCGCTGTGAGCGGGCTCGGCAAGGGCGTCAGAGTCAGAAGCATTGACGTCCTTCTCAAGGCGTGCGGCCTCCGCACTACGTCCATCAATACCGGTACCGGTACGTGCTCGCCGCCGGCCGTTTGATGTGGTGTAGAAGCGGATATGTTGTTTGATTACTTGGCTTGTGCGCGCGTGAGAGGCAGATTTCATTTATACTGTTTTTCATTTGAGGAGATTGCTTCGTTAGTGACCTAGTGGAAAAGAGGTTTTTAGACTCTCCAAAGGGAAATCCTTCCGCTGCTTTCTACTTCAGTATAGGACCATTTTGGGGTGTACTAGCATCTACTAGTATCTTTTGCTGCTCGAGGAGTAAAGGTTTGAGATGTGAATAATGGTGGCCTATCCATGATTGGCCAGTGTTCTAGAAGACTGGCTAGCATTTATGCGTGTATGGGATTAAGATTTGTGATGCATGGATACGTTCTCAGATATCTGAACAAAATATCCTCTACTATCCGTTGTAATCCTTGACTTGATTCCTTGTTTTAAGCTTGTAGCCGTGTGGCCTCCTGAACCATTGCGGCACTTTGGGCTTGATTTTACCTTTAGCCTAGTACTAGTATAGAAATAAATGCTCAGTTGCTTGCTCTGGCTTCATGAGGTTGACATCTTCTCTTTGTGTTATCTGAATATGCAGATCCTTACCTTAGCACCAATGCTGGGACTATGCCCCCGCTCAAACATGGTGAAGCGTTTATGTTAGATGATGATGGTAGTGAGGTACTGACACAGGGCCAAGTGAAATTCTATAACGGCTAAAATGTTTGGTCACCTCGTTAAGTGGTGTTTGTCCATCTTGCAGGTGGACTTAGAACTTGGGAACTGCGAGCGGTTTCTCGATACTAAAATCACCCGGGACAACAATGGAAAGATCTTTCAGGTAAGCTAATTATTTTTCCTTTCTAAATTTTATTTATATCACTTTAAGGTCTGAGAACTGGCACAGAAATGTATTTAACGTCCCAACATCACATTCACAACAGCTTTGAGATGTTTCTGTTGATGCTTACATTAATATACTTGCACTTCATAGGAAGGAAAATGCTTTCTTCTTGTGTACTAGATTGTCGAGCAGATTAAGAATGCCGGGGAATTATTAGTATGATTTAACCACATAGATATACAAGAGTAATAGGTTGTCAAATATTTGACATTGTAAATACAGTTGCTGACTTGATGTTCCCTGCATAACAAGCTGTTCTGACTTTCTTATTTTTACCTTACCTTGTGTTGATGACAGTCTTTAATTGACAAGGAGAGGAAAGGGGAATACTTGGGAAAGAATGTGCAGGTGAGGATCACCTCATGCGTACTTATCTTTGTCGTTTTTTCTGTTCCGGTAACTAGTGTATGTATGTTTCTTCGAGTGCTGATCATTAACTGAATTTTACTTAAAGATTCTGCCACACATCACAAATTCCTTACAGGACTGGATTGAGCCTGTTGCGATGATACTGGCGGATGACATGGATGGACCAGCTGATGTATGCGTGATAAAACTGGGCAGAACAATTGGTGGGCATGAGTTCAACACTGAGGATTTATCTACCCCCTTGCTCAATGGGAGGCATCGATCATTGATCCGGCAACACTCGAGGAATGAGAAGGGAAGCTATTTCCACCTATCCAAGAGCTCTCTCCCGGCCCCACCCCCACAAGCCCGAAATGTTCTTCCTTGCTTACCGCCTCGTCTCCTTTCGCCACACGCCGGTGCAACCGTCCTCCACCACGCCCTTCGTGGCCTCTGCACGAGGGAAGCACCCTTCAAAGCCCCTCCCGAACCCATCTCCCCGTCTGAGCTCGACACCATCTCCATGCTCATCCCACGCCTCATCTCTGATGGACATGTCCCTGCCGCTGGCCGCCTCCTCTCCGCGGCGCTCCTCCTGCCCGGTTCTCCGGAACGCCTTCCATTCTCCCCACTCGCCGAGCACCTCGCCTCCCTGCCCACCCTCACACCGGCCTTTGCCCTCCTCACCACCCTCCGCCACCACCCAGTCCGTCCCTCGGCTTTGCCCCTTGCCACCCCGCTCCTTAGCAACCTCCTCTCGATGCGCCGTGCCCGTGACGCTGCCTCCATTCTCCGCTGGCTTTGCCGCCCTGACTCCTCATGCAGACCAGACCACACCACCTACGATATCGCCGTCGCGGGATTCTGTAGGATCGAGGACACCAAGAGTGCGCTTGTTGCCCTCCAGGAGATGGCCGCGGACGGGGTTCGGCCCTCACAGAAGCTGCAGGGGGCGGTGCGGGATGCGATGCTGCAGGACGCGAGGATCGAGGAGGCTTGGGCTCTGGAAGAGACCATGAAGCTGCCAGAGTCTAGGAAGACGGTGGAGTTGGTCGACAAGTTTCTTGGAGCGTGGGAGGACTGACTTACTGTCTACAATGGTTTGGTGCTTTCCTGCTTTGGATCATGCAAAAGGTCAGAAATTTTCCAGACATAGTAGTAGGATTGTTTTTCTGTGCAGTATCGATGTAGTTAAAAATCTGGCCTGGATGTGTTAATCTGGCACAAACTATATGCTTGATGATTGAGTGTAGCGTTCCTGAAGTGGGGATTTGTATTGCGATTATTATGGATGCAAACATAGATCTCAAGACTGATGGGAAGATGAGCGTCTTGAATATTCGAGTTGTACTGAAGAATCACAATAATGATCAAAAGAGGGAGAAACATAAAAAAATCTTTGAGGCATTAGTCTGTTAATGTTTAAATTAGGTTTGTATTTGTATAATATGAAACGGGCTTGACATTCAGTAAATACCATATTGTCCAAAGTTCACAACGGATTTTAAACAGTGAACATAACTACACATCTACACATGACAAATAGAGTCACTGAAAAATTGTGTAACTATCATCAACTAAGTACGTGTTTTGGAAATAGCTAAATACTAATCCCTCCGTTTTTATTTACTTCGTGTTCTAGGTATTTTCAAAGATATACGAAAAAATATTAACATTAATATTAAATATATAATATGAAAGTATATCTTATGAAGATTCTAATAATGTTAAAATTTTGTTGTAAATGTTTGTATTTTTTCTTTTTTTATTTTGTCAAATTTTTTTAAAAATTAACTTCGACTAAACCCAGAATGCAAAGTAATTGTAAACGAAGGGAGTACTAGGCATCCCATCTAGTCCTATGCGGGACAATCAACGATCAAAACAAATCGGTGTAAGTCTAAGCACATATCGTGGTTAACAAATCATAGGAGAAGAAGGAACAAAAGAAAAGGTCAAGCCAAACGTTACCCTTATACTTCTACTTTTTCTCTCCCTGCCCCATTGGTCATGTAACCATTAATAAAAGGGAGAGGCTCTCAAGGGACCCTGAAGGGCTTAAAAAATAGTTGGATCCGAGAGATCTTGCAAGGCTCAGAACAACTACGGTGGACAAGGAATTTTGATGTGGCATTACCTTTAGTCCTAACTCCTAACCACTAGTCAAAAGTCAAAACACTTCACATAACCTATTAAAAAACATAGCCGAGTCAACGTAGTGACGTGTACAACAACCTTCGCTATAATGACCCCCCCCCCCCCCCCCCCCCCACACACACACACACATTCTCATAAAACCACATTGCTCGAGATCCCCCTACTCTCTCGTTGTTCGATTACAACGCTATTCCTGCATGTTCTCGATCCCATTGGAGTAAAGTTTGCCTGAGAAGGTGACAGACGAATCATGGCATAGATGCCACCTTGAACTGTTGGAGGAAATGAATAACACCAAATGGCGGCAGCAAGCTCATGTGCGGTGGTTGCGGTATGGAGATCGTAATACACGTTACTTTCACCCCGGCAGCGGTGACAAGGAAGAAAAATAACATGGCGAAGGAGCTCATGCGGGAGGATAGGTTAGCAGTGGCGGGCTGGCGACGGGAGAAAACTATTCTTTCTTATTTTGAGGATTTGTTTAGCTCGAGCGTCGTCGATCGGATAGTCGAATTAAATGAGAAGGTAGTGCCCCTTGCTACCGATGGTATGAACAACCATCTCATGGCAGAATTCACCCATAATTGAAGTCAAGGCTGCACTAGATTGTGTTGGCAACTTGAAGGTGCGCTAGGTCAGACGGCATGCAGTCCATTATATATAAGAGATGATGGCATTTGACGAGGATCAGATTGTGGAAGGTGCTTCATGTTCTCAATGTGGGCCGATCCTTGGAATGAAACTTTTGTTGTCTTGATTCCTAAGGTGAAGAAACCCAGTCGCATCAAGGATCTTAGGCCCATCAGCTTATGTAATTGCTCTACAAGATAGTCTAAAAAATCCTTGCAAGCCGACTAAAGTTTATCCTTATGTCATTTTAGGGAACCAAAGGGCATTTTTACTAGGGCGTTTAATTATAGATTATGTCTTGGTCGCGTACGAGCTCTTGAACCATCTCATGAATACAAGAAACGGCAAGGAGGGTTTGGTGGCGGTGAAGGCTGATATGAGCAAAGCATATCATAGGGTGGAATGGAGTTTTTTAGAAGCAATGATGACAACGATGGTATTTCGTAGAAGGTGGGTGAAGCTGAAGTAAACAGTGTGACCACTGTCAACTACCAAATCAAGTGAAAGGACATAGTCCGTTAATCTTGTTTTGATGTTTGGTCACAACACGTGGAAGTATTTAACATACCGCTAAGTGTCCATAGGAATTATGATTGTCTAAATCAAAAGGATGCTAGTGTACCTCTCTATGCAAAAAGGAAAAAAAGCGAGTTGTCGGATATTAGAAGGTGAAGGGAGAAGGCGCGCTGTAGGGCGGCCGGCCCCCAAGCCGGCCCAGGCTGGCCCCGAGGCCGGTTGCGTCGGCCACCCCGCCGGCCCCAGGCCGGCCCTCCTTCCTGCGCGACGACTCTTACCCCTTCAACGGCCATATTTTGAAGGGGACTATAAATGCCTCTTCACCTACCTTTGGACAAGAGGCTTGACCACATTGAAGAACACCATTATTGCAAGCTCAAGATTCTCTAGATCTCCCAATCCCTCCACCTAAACTCGTTGATCTTTGGAGGATTGAAGAAGGTCCGGATCTACTACTTCACCAAAGCGTTCTTCATTTGCCCCTCATTCACTTGAGGGATTCGAGCCTAGGATTTCCACTAGGAAAACCTAGGCATCTTGTTGTACTTACGTGCTTGTTACTTTTGTGTAGCAGGTGTTGTGGTGCTTGGGAGCCCCCAATCCTTTTGTGGGTTGAGCCCCAAGTTCGTTGTAAGGGCTCCGGATTCCGCCTTGAAGGATTCCGATAGTGGAAGGTGAACCGAGATTTTGGGCAAGGTTCATCAGAGAATAGGGTGAGGCCATTTGTGGCGCTTGAGTTTGAAACTCACACCCCTCCAACGAGACGTACTCCCCTAAAAAGGAGGAACTCGGGAATACATCCTTGTCTCCGCGTGCTTCCCGTTCGGTTATTCCTAACTCGCTAGTTCTTACTTGTATCGTGCCTAGTCTAGTGTTAACTTGTCATATACGTAAATTCACCGTAGTTGCATATCTAGAGAATTTACCTTTGTGTCAAGCCTAAACTTGAAAAAGAGCTAAAAATTGAGTAGCACCTATTCACCCCCCCCCCCTCTAGGTGGCCATACGAATCCTTTCAATTGGTATCAGAGCCAGGTTCTCTTATTCGGGCTTAACCGCCTAAGAGTAGTATGGCCCTTGATGAGTTTGGAGTTGAGATTCCCGAGCTTCCCACCGCGCCCACTTCGGATTCCGTGGAGGACTTCAAGGTATTGAAGTCCACTATGGAAACTAAGATGGACAAGTTGCAAGAGTTGATCTTAAAACTCATGGAAGCTAAGGATATCTCACCTCCACCCACCGCTCCTTCTTCGGTGGTTGAAAAACCCGAGAAAGAAGAAATTGGTGGGAAAGAGAAGGGGGTCGATCAAGATAAAATTGACAACCCAATTAAAGCAACGAATGGTTCGGGAGTATATGGTGTCGTTCCGTTTCCATATTCTCCCGACCCTCTTATCCCTCATCCTCCTATACACCTAAGGGGAAACCCACCTAAGCTAAATGCATCTTTGTTTACTAAATGGCAATCTTCTATGAGATCTTATGTGAACAGTGCATCTATTGAGCTTTGGAGGATCATTGAGCAAGGATATCAAGCCGTCGATGAATCCAATAAGACAAGAAGAGAAGTAGTTGATTGTCAACTAAATGCCACCGCCCTTGACGTGATCCGTGATGCCGTGGGAGATGATGATTTGTCTCACATCGAGCGTTGCACCACCGCCAAAGAAGCTTGGGCTTGTCTTATGGAGGTGTTCATTGGAAATGAAAGCATGAAGAGAAACGGTTTGAGGAAATGAGAAACAAGGCCGAAGGGTTCTTCATGGAAGATGGAGAAAACCATGTGCAAATGTATCGAAGACTCAAGACCCTTGCCAATGCCTATAAAGCTCTTGGGGGCACTCATGTGAATGATGATTAGATCAAGAGGAAGTATGTGAATGCCCTCTTGCCTTTTGAAGCGGCCGATTTGAAGAGTCTCCAAGGAAGGCACAACTATCCTCAATTGACCTCCAATGAAGTCATACAAGAGATGCAATCTTTCAAAGTCCAAGCCAAGATTGCACAAGACTCTCATGCCCGAGCTATTGGAATGCAACAAGGGGCCTCACTTGCTTTGAATGCCAAGGTTGTTGAACCCAATGAAGATCAAGATTGTGAAGATGTATCCTCCATGGATCCCGAAGAACTCAAGATTGCTCATAGGGACTATGTGGCTCTTGCGGCAAGGACCTTTTGGAAGAATCCATCCAAGGCTAAAGCTCAAGTGGAACAAAAGTTCAAATCTAGTGGTTACAAGGAGGGCAACCCAAAAATGAAGACTTGCTTCAATTGCCAAGATAGATATCACTATGTTGCCGAATGTCCCTATGAGAGCCGTGAAGAACATGGAGGAAGACTTGTTCTCAAGAAGGCATCAACGTCAACATCCCCTAGCAAGAAACCTTTCTTCAAGAAGAACCTTCCCAACAAGAAGCCTCCTTCAAGAATGGTATTGGTGACTAGAGAGGAGTACATGTCCGAAGGTGAGAGTGATGAAGAAGAAACCACAAGTGAAGTGGCCGCTATTGCCATTACTTCATCAACACCATCATCCCTCTTCGAATCTCCAAATGAGAATGTCCCAATCCAATCCACCACGTGTCTCATGGCCAACGCCACCGAGGTATCATCTCCTTCCCCCTTCAAGACTATAAATGAAATGGATGAACTTATGAGTCTTAGAGTAAAGGAAGAAAATGTTGCTTTGGATCGTTTCATGACTAACTTGCGAGGTGAAGCCAAGACACGCTTTGAAGCTCTTATGAGTGAATATGGGCGGATTCAAGAGGAGCTTGATGAGAAGGAAAGACTTGAAAGAGAGTATGCTAACACTACTAGGAAACTGCCTTTCTATGGATAACTTTTTGTGGCGCACCAAGTAGCCATGCGCCACAAAAACAAATTCTGTGGCGCACCTGGCCATGTGAGCCACAGAAAGTCACATTTCTGTGGCGCACCTGTCCATGTGCGCCA
Organism: Poa pratensis; assembly: GCA_947311845.1. Taxonomy (NCBI): domain Eukaryota; kingdom Viridiplantae; phylum Streptophyta; class Magnoliopsida; order Poales; family Poaceae; genus Poa; species Poa pratensis. The sequence goes on from CAMZMU010000118.1 coordinate 28,069,721, forward strand.
CAGAATGTGACTTTCTGTGGCGCACCTGGCCATGTGCGCCACAGAAATGTGACTTTCTGTGGCGCACCTTCTGTGGCGCATGGGGAGTGTGCGCCACAGAAATGTGACTTTCTCTGCCGCACATGGCTAGGTGCGCCACCGAATTTTTTTTCCAGATCACACCCCCCCCCCCCCCGTGGATCGCCTTTTCAGTTTTGCAAACAAGAAAAGAAAATGATAAAATCTTCAATAAATAAAATCCTTTGAGATATAGTTAGGTTTTAGTGTCTACTTGGTATAGAAATTTTGAAATATGAATTTTGACCTCTTTTGCAAAAAACAGAAAAAAAAAGTTTGAACGGCCATAACTTTTGCATACGATGTCGAAAAAATGCGTTTAATATACCAAAAAAATCGTGAGAAAAAAGGAGCTCGATTTCACCGGGGTTTACCCGGTGAACTTTTCTCAGATTCGGCAAATACCAAAAGAGTAAAAAGTTATTTCGAAAAGAAGATTTTTTTCTACAAAATCGAAAAAAATCAAAAAAAATGGAAATTGTTTTTTGTGGCGCACGGTGGCCTGGTGGTGGCGGGTGCGCCACAGAATTGTTGGGCGGGATTCGAAATTTGAATCCCGCCCAAGCCCTTCTCTCCTTTCTTTTCTCCTTCTGTCCTCCACTTCTCCACTTCTCCTCTCCTCCACTTCTCCTCTCCCCATTCTCCTCCACTTCTCTTCTCCCCTTCTCCTCCCTCCTCCTTCTCCTCTCCTCTCCTCTCCTCCACTTCTTCTCTCCTCCTCCTCCTCCTCCTCCTCCACCACCCCGGCGATCTCCTCCTCCACCTCCGGCGACACCCTCCTCCACTCCGGCGACCCCCTCCTCCACCCCGGCGACCTCTCCTCCGGCGACACCCTCCTCCACTCCGGCGACCCCCTCCTCCACCCCAGCAACCTCTCCTCCGGTGACCTCCACCTCCGGCGACCTCCGGCGACATCCTTCTCCTCCTCCACCATCTCCGGTGACCCCCATCCTCCACTCACCCACCTCCGGCCAAGCCACCTATGGCCATGGCCACGGGCAACACGGCCTCCGACGAGCTCCGATGAAATTTCGGCGAAATTCCGGCGACCAGATCTAGATCCAGATCTGGATCTAGATCAGGCCGCCATTTTTTTTTGAAATTCAAAAAAAAAATTGTGGCGCATGGTGCTGGGTGCGCCACAGAAATATTTCCGTGGCGCACCCAGCACACCATGCGCCACAAAATCTGGGCATTTCTGTGGCGCACGGTGGGGTGCGCCACAGAATTAATATTTTTGTGGCGAGGATTCTGTGGCGCACCCACCATGTGCCACAGAAAGCTCAAACTGGTGCGCCACTAAATGTCTGTTTCCTAGTAGTGTAATGATATTGCTTCTCTCAACATGGCTCTTGAGGAGGAGCATGAGCTTCGTGTTTCTCTTGAAGAGAGACTTGAAAATCTTGATGAGTCACAAAATGCAATTTTCTCAAATCATTAAAGAACGTGACCATGCTATTGCAAAATATAAGCTTTACAAGAAAGAAAAGGTTGAATTTGGTGTTGGTCATGATAGACTAACCGAGGAGCTAGAGAAGCTCACCAAGGCTCACAAGGCCTTGGAGAGTGAACACTCTATTCTCACCAAGTCTTTTGAACAACTTCAAATTCAATCATCTAAAACTAATGTTCCTAGTTCCTCTACTACTTCTTGTGATCATGCAAATGTCATTGAGGAAAATGCTAGGTTGAAGAGTGAACTTGCCAAGGCCTCTAGTTCCCAAAGTAAGCCTCTTGTTGATCTTTTGCTTCGCAAAAGCCACACATTGGGAAAGAGGGCCTTGGTTATGTTGCCAAGAAGAAGAAGAAGAAGGCCAAGCCCGCACAAGCAAAGAAGACTACCATTGCGAGTGGTGATGCCACAAGGGGCAACACTCCTCGTAGTGACTTTGCGGGACATGCTAACCCCAACTATATTCTTTATGTTGATTATTATGGGGATGTTATGCTAAATATGTTGGTCCTTATGATGGTTTCATTGCTTACTCTATTTGGGTTCCTAAGACCCTTGTTGCTAACAAAAGAGGACCCATTGCAAGATGGGTACCTAAAACCAAGCAATGATTTCTTGTAGGACTATGCTTCCGGTGGGTCGAAATGGGTGATTGATAGTGGATGTACAAGTCATATGACCGGAAGCAAGGAGCTTATGACGGAGATGAGACCAAATGATAATCATGCAACCGTCACATATGGAGACAAGTCTAAAGCTAAGGTATCGGGCCTCGGCAAGGTGGTAGTAGCAAGGGATATCACCCTTGTGAACGTCATGCTTGTCGAGTCCCTTGGTTACAATTTAATGTCCGTTCGTGCACTTAACAAGATGGGCTTTGCCGTCCATTTTGATCTTGATATTGTGGTACTCATGTGGAGCAAGACTCTAAAGGTCGCTTTCGTTGGGTATGTTGAACATGAGTTGTTTGTGGTGGACTTTTCGGAGTCTACCAACACTCAAGCAATGTGCCTATTCGGAAAGGCCGACGTGGGGTGGTTGTGGCATCGCCGCTTGTCCCATGTCAATATGAGAACTTTGCAAAGTCTTCACAAGGGTGGCCACATTCTTGGACTAAAAGAGAATGTTTCTTTTTCTAGAGATCGTCTTTGTAGGGCTTGTGTTGAAGGAAAGATGCATGATTCTCCCCACCCACAAGACCATCATTTCATCAACAAGGATATTGGAACTTCTTCATGTTGATCTCTTTGGTGCCGTGCCTCAACCAAGTCTTGGTGGGAAGAAGTATTGCTTGGTGATTGTCGATGACTATTCAAGATTTACATGGGTTTATTTCTTCAAGTCGAAGAGTGAGACCCAACAAGCCGTCATTGACTTCTCCAATGAAGTGCAACGTCAACACAATGTTCCTATATTGGCCATTAGAAGTGACAATGGCTCCGAGTTCAAGAACTACACCCTAAATGAGTTTCTTAGTGAAGAGGGAATTCGTCATCAATATTCCGCTGCGTATACCCCTCAACAAAATGGTGTAGCCGAGAGGAAGAACCGGACCCTTATGGATGGCGGAGTTCAAGACCCCACTTTTCTTGTGGGCCGAGGCCATCTCCACGGCATGTCATTCATCTAACCGCCTCTACTTCCGCACGGGCAAGAAATTCACTCCATATGAAATGCTTACCGGCAACAAGCCCAATATTTCCTACTACCGGGTGTTCGGTTGTAAGTGTTTCTATAAGATCAAAGGTTATCGTTATCTAAATTTGAGTCTAAGGCTTTAGAGGGTACTTTTGTTGGTTACGGTGCCGAATCCCACACTTATAGAATCTACGACAAGACCTTCGGGACCGTTGTAGAATCTTGTAGTGTGGAGTTCGATGAGAATGACGGCTCCCAAGTGGCGCAATTTCATGTTCGTGATGTAGATGATGAGGAACCTCAAGATGCAATAAGGCGAATGGGCGTGGGATTCTTTCGCCCAATCGAGATTCACCATGAGGCGCCTCAAGAAGGACCAAGCTCCACCCATGTGGAGCATTCATCATCACAAGTGGAACCGCACCATCCGATGGAGCAAATGATGCACCAAGCCAACAACAAGTTCAAGACCCTCCTCAAGTTGATCAAGTTGCTACGCAAGAACCAAGTTCTCCAATTATTGATGCTAGCCATGATCAAGACCAAGGTCCATCTTCTCCTTCTAGTGATGAAGGTGTGCACATTGAAGACCAAGGTCATCATTCCGGTCAAGACGGGGACACAAATGATCAAGATGATCAAGAATTCCTCCAAGCTCTCGTGAGGAGATCAACACCCGTCGTCATGCAAGAAATGTCAAGACCTTGTTAAGAAGACAACACTTGTTGGAAATATTATTGGTGATTTGAAGGGCAAGGTTGTGACTAGAAGACAATGTGCAAACTTTAGTGAACATCAAGCACATATCCATGGTGGAACCAAAGAAAGTCTTTGAAGCTATTGAAGATCCGGATTGGTTGAATGCATGCATGAAGAGCTCAATAACTTCAAGCGCAACAAGGTGTGGAAGCTAGTTGAGAAGCCAAAGGAGTGCCGCAATGTTATAGGCACTAAATGGATATTCAAGAACAAGCAAGATGAACATGGCATGGTGGTGAGGAACAAGGCAAGATTGGTGGCTCAAGGGTTCTCTCAAGTTGAAGGCATTGATTTTGGAGAGACCTATGCTCCCGTGGCTCGCCTTGAGTCCATCCGTATCCTCCTTGCATATGCATCTCATCATAATTTTATCTTGCAACAAATGGATGTGAAAAGTGCTTTTCTAAATGGTCCACTTAAAGAATTAGTATATGTTAAGCAACCACCGGGTTTTGAGGATCCCAAACTCCCTAACCATGTCTACAAGCTCGATAAGGCGCTCTATGGACTTAAACAAGCTCCACGTGCGTGGTATGAGCACCTTAGAGAGCTTCTAGTAGACCGTGGATTTGAGGTTGGGCAAATCGATCCCACTCTCTTTACCAAGAGAGTAAAAGGGGAGCTTTTCATATGCCAAGTCTATGTGGACGATATTATCTTTGGCTCAACTAACAAAGCTTTCAATGATGAATTTTCAAAGCTTATGACCGATAGGTTTGAGATGTCCATGATGGGAGAGTTGAAGTTCTTCCTTGGTTTTGAGATCAAGCAATTGAGGGGAGGGACTTTCATCTCTCAAACTAAATATATCCAAGACATGCTCAAGAAGTTTGATATGATTGGTGTTAAGGAGAAGCGCACACCAATGGACACAAAGGTTCATCTACAACTTAACCCAAAGGGTTAGATGTCGATCAAAAGGTATACCGTTCCATGATTGGTTCTTTGCTCTATCTTTGTGCATCTAGACCCGATATTGTGTTGAGTGTAGGGTGTGTGCAAGGTACCAAGCCGCTCCTAAAGAAAGCCACATGGTGGCGGTCAAAAGAATCCTACGATATTTGGTTCATACCCCAAAGTTTGGTTTGTGGTACACGGACTCGGATTGGGTCGGTGATCAAGATGATAGGAAGTCAACTTCCGGGGCTTGCCAATTTCTTGGTGGTTCCTTGGTGAGTTGGTCTTCCAAAAGCAAAATTGTATATCTCTCTCCACCGCCGAAGCCGAGTATGTGGCCGCCGCAAGTGCATGCACCCAATTGTTATGGATGAGGCAAACTTTAAAGGAATACGGTGTCAATTGTGACAAAGTGCCTCTTTTATGTGACAATACAAGTGCTATTGAGATTACCCACAACCCGGTGCAACATTCAAGAACCAAGCATATTGAGATTCGTCATCATTTTATTCGAGATCATGTTGCCCGTGGTGATATTGAGCTAAGCCATGTTCCCACTCAAGACCAACTTGCCGATATATTCACGAAGCCTCTTGATGAAGCAAGATTCACTTTTTGAGGAATGAGCTAAATATCGTGGATTCAAGGAGCTTGGCTTGACTATTTTGCATACACACCTATGTCTTGACTATCTATTGTGTTTAGGTGTAGGCATGGACATAGGGGGAGTGCGGTCCTAATACATTGGACTATCCCTCCCCCCATTATGCCGACATTAAGAAATTATTTGCTTATCTATATTCGTTTCTATGAATTGTGAGCTTCAATGATGAGTAGTGGCCGTGAACCCAAGATATAGCTTCGCGGTGTCACACCACACACTCATATATGGTGGCTTAGGCCACTGCCCTCTTCTCCTTAAAGAGTTGGGTTTTCCGTGAGTTTTGATGCATATTCGCTATTTGTCATCTTTTTTTTTGCATCACATCCAATGTTGCTTATTTGGAGGTTTTCATCTTTTCCCATTGGATGTGTGAAGTTTTTTTTATGTTTCGCATCTCCCCGGATCACTCAAAGGTTGCTCAATGGATATTCTTGAAGACGGATTTTTCAGCATGTGTTCGAAGCTCTGTTCGTCGATCGAAGTGGAGGTGGACGGAGAAGGCAGAAGAGAACCGGCCCCCGGACCGGCCCAGGCCGGCTCCCAGGCCGGCAGGCTCGGGTCGGCGCCCGGCCCCCTAGCCGGCCCAGGCCGGCTGACGAGGAGTTAACTCATCAAATCCCATGGTTAAGACCTAGGGTTGAGATTATGGGGAGAGAACGTGGTAGTACTGGTAGTTTCATCGGCTGACAAGCAGAGGCAAAGATTTACCCAGGTTCAGGCCCCTCGGGTGGAGGTAAAGACCCTACTTCCTGCTTGTCTGTTATTGATCGTGTGGGATTATGCGGTTACAAGGAGGCTCCGGCGAGATGTCGATCTTGCTAGAGCTTTGGTGGTTTGAGTATGGCTTGTCCAGGATCGACGGCCCTCCTAGCCTTTATAAGAGGCTGGGTCTCGGGAGTCCGTAACCGACCCTGTTTACATGTAAGGAAAGTATAAACCGACTATGCCTATGTCTAATCTTGGAGGGTACTCCATCTTGCTGGGCCTTCCGTCATGGGTTTCATGTAGGCTCTTGATAGTTGGGCCTTAGTCGACACGTGCACCAGGTACCCTTATGGTAGGGTACCCGAGATGTATATCCTTGTCACCGACTCTCTCGGGTCCTAGCCCGGCCTTCCGCCCGGCATAGGCCGGCTCCAGGGCCGTCTCTCACGGGTCCTCACCCGGCCTTCAGCTCGGCCGAGGCCGGCTCCAGGGCCGGCGCGCCTATTCATTATGTCACGCGTGGGAGGCCGACCCGAACAGTTATTCTTCTTCCTCCCCGTGCTGCCCCCCTCCATGGCCGCCTCCCTCCCCACCTCGAGCTCCTCCACCTCCCCCACCATTTGAGCCCCTCCCCACTTCTTCCACTCCACAGATCTGAAGCAGTTTCTCCCGATCTCCCTTCCTATCCAAGCAGTTTCTTCTTTGGTGCTGGATTTGGGGAGATCTCCTCCATTGTTGGTGGTTCTTGAAGATCCACTCAAGGTGGGAAGATGGACCACTGGGATGATGAGTGGGAGGAGGAGGTTCCTCAGTCCAGCAGGGCTGACAAGTCCAGCAAGACCTTCGATGGCCTAGATGACATAGTTGATGATCTCAATGCTGACTCCTCCTCCATGCCCAAGGCCAAAAAGCTCAAGAAATATGTTGGGGTCAAGGTTACTACAAGCAAGAAAGTTGCCAAGCCTCGTGTCAATCCCGATGAACCGGTTCGTGCATCCTGGGTCAAGGTAAAACCTAGTGAATTCAAGAAAGATCGCTTGCTTTTCAACCCTTATGCATTTGGAGAGCCCACTTGCCTAGATGATAGCAGATTCTATTGCAAGATGCACCAGCAAATCTTTCATCAACGCATTGTAGTAAAAAAGAATGCTCATGTTCACGCGGATTATTTCAACCTTGTCCAAGCTAGAGAAACTTGGCCTGATGTGATGGCAATTATGGATTTTCATCAAATCTCTAAGCTCATGACTGTTAGCACTGCATATTCTCCTGATTTGCTTCAGCAATTCTATGCTACTGTTCATTTCTCCACTGAGCATGGTAAGAGGACTTTGACCTGGATGAGTGCATATACTGTATGTTCAGCTTCTATGGCTGAGTTTGGGGCACTCTTTGCTCTTGAGGAATTTCCCATTGCACCATGTTATGTTCGTCTCCATCTCCAGAAGCTTATTCCAGCTGAGACGGGGATACGTCATTGTTATCCATCAGGGATAGGGCTTCGTGGGAAGATTCCTAATACAATTTATATGTATCCTTTCTGGAGAATTGTTCACAACATTTTGAGAAACTGCCTTGCCTGCAAGTTTGGAGAAAATGGGTTTAGTTCGTGACAGGATGGTCAATTGTCTTCATCATATTGTTGAGCTTAAAGAAAGAACAAGCAAATCGATATTCTTGATTACTTATGGCAAGAGATGCAACTGGTTGTTGTCAAAGACAAGATCCCCATTTATGGTCCGCTCCTGCAGACTATCATCAACACCAAGTTGCCTGAAGATGTGGTCAATCAGTTTCAGCTGTTTTATCCTGCCCTTGTTGGTCTCCGTGCTATGCCTGAGGGTGGCCCTGTTTGGCCGCCTCCTCGTGATGCTCCTGAGGAAGAAACTGATGAAGAAGATGATGAGGAAGAGGCTCCTCCGAAGAAAGGTGGTCTAGTTCAAGCACTCAAGAGGATGAACTGCTTCTTTGCGATCCAACGCAAATCCGAGTACAAGGCTTATTCCAAGCAGAAAGCCTACAACCGCAATCAACGTGCCATCATGACCAAGCTTAATTTTTCCTATCCAGACAGCTCAGCTGAAGTCTCAGAGAACACCTTCTTGGCCCGCAACAAGTACACTTATTGGTTCGGCGATGACGCCTCCTCTCTTGCCCCATATTGGCAAGGCGACCCCGGTCAGTCTAGCTCTGGTCCAGCTGCTCATGATGCTGAGGATGACGAGGAGTATGATGAGGATGAAGATGAGTGATCATGGGCTTTCACTTCACTTTCTCCCTTTTTGGTGTCTTGATGCCAAAGGGGGAGAGAGTTCTCCGGGGATTTGCATTGCATTGCATCCATTTGCGTTTTCATATTTCACTTCTTATTTGCATCGAACTTGTTTTCAAGTGAACTCGATTTGCTATGTATTGTGGAACTTATATATGTCATGAATTATTGTACGGATATTATGGATCTTCATTATGTTATTGTAAGGACTTCCCCGGTTTATTTCCTATTCTTTGGAGTCCATTACAAGGTGATAATTTTCTGAGATGTTTTCTATATGAAGCCCTTGGTGAGAAAATTGCTCTACTCATATAAGAACTATGGTGAGAATATCACATATCTTTTGCTCACATAGTACATATATCATGCTTGCCTCTTGTTCTCGTTTGAGCATATTGTACTTGTATACTTTGTTGGCTTATAAGTTTTAGGGGGTTCTCTCAAAAACTTTGTCATGCTTAAATGAGATATCTTTTTGCAAATCCTTTTGTTGTCATCAAACATCAAAAAGGGGGAGATTGAAAGGACATAGTCCATAAATCTTGTTTTGATGTTTGATCACAACACGTGGAAGTATTTAACATACCGCTAAGTGTCCATATGAATTATGATTGTCTAAATCAAAAGGATGCTAGTGTACCTCTCTATGCAAAAATGAAGAAAAGCGAGTTGTAGGATATTAGAAGGTGAAGGGAGAAGGCGCGCTGCAGGGCGGCCGGCCCCCAGGCCGGCCCAGGCTGGCCCCGAGGCCGGTTGCGTCGGCCACCCCGCCGGCCCCCAAGCCGGCCCTGGCCGATCGCTTCGGCCACCCTGCCGGCCCCCAGGCCGGCCCCCAGACCGGTTGCCTCTGCCGGCCCTCCTTCCTGCGCGACGACTCTTACCCCTTCAACGGCCATATTTTTAAGGGGACTATAAATGCCTCTTCACCTACCTTTGGACAAGAGGCTTGACCACATTGAAGAACACCATTATTGCAAGCTCAAGATTCTCTAGATCTCCCAATCCCTCCACCCAAACTCATTGATCTTTGGAGGATTGAAGGAGAAGGCCCGAATCTACTACTTCACCAAAGCGTTCTTCATTTCCCCTCATTCACTTGAGGGATTCGAGCCTAGGATTTCCACTAGGAAAACCTAGGCATCTTGTTGTACTTACGTGCTTGTTACTTTTGTGTAGCAGGTGTTGTGGTGCTTGGGAGCCCCCAATCCTTTTGTGGGTTGAGCCCCAAGTTCGTTGTAAGGGCTCCGGATTCCGCCTTGAAGGATTCCGATAGTGGCAGGTGAACCGAGCTTTTGGGCAAGGTTCATCGGAGAATAGGGTGAGGCCATTTGTGGCGCTTGAGTTTGAAACTCACACCCCTCCAACGAGACGTACTCCCCTAAAAAGGAGGAACTCGGGAATACATCCTTGTCTCCGCGTGCTTCCCGTTCGGTTACTCCTAACTCGCTAGTTCTTACTTGTATCGTACCTAGTCTAGTGTTAACTTGCCATATAGGTAAATTCACCGTAGTTACATATCTAGACAATTTACCTTTGTGTCAAGCCTAAACTTGAAAAAGAGCTAAAAATTGAGTAACACCTATTCACCCCCCCCCCCCCTCTAGGTGGCCATACGAATCCTTTCATCAAGGTTAATAGTGACTTCTCTGAAGAATTCACACCTACAAGGGGTTTAAGGCAAGGACCCCCCCCCCCCCTACATGTTTGTGATTTGTGCTGACTGCTGAGGGACTGTCTGATCTATTGCAAGATGTAGAAAGTAATGGGTGAATCAGTGCTGTGAAGATCTGCCCAGCGACACCAGCTGTGACACACTTGTTTTTCACTGGCGACTCGGTACAAATGACGAGGAGGTTGTGGCTATGGCTCTTCGTGAGACTCTTGAGTTGTATGATAATTGTTTTGGACAGTGTATAAACGCGAGAAATCAGCAAGAATTCAAATCAGTACAGATGGATTCTGTGAAAGCGTCTCTTGCAATTCATGGGGATGCTTGGAATGAGAAATACCTCAGATTGCCGATGTATGTGGGAGAGTCAAAAAAATGTTTTGAATACTTGAAGGACAAAATTTTGGCTTGTATCCAAGGATGGATAGAGAATTTATTGTCAAACCCGGGGAAAGAAGTATTGATTAAAGCCGTTACTCGGGCGATCCTGACGCACGCCATGTCATACTTCGTTGACAAGGAGTTTTTGTTATGAGATTGCATGATTGGAAGGTTTTAGTGGAGTCTGCAGGAGAAAACTAGAGAAGCCAAGGAGAGACGCAACGTTTACTTTGATTGACTCCTTCTTGAAGAGAACAAGATGAGGCAAGAGATGATCACCCTGAGGAGAACAAGATTATGATGATGGATCCAAATGAAATGGATGAGAAGACGATGGCCTATTGTGATGAGATCTTGCGTTCGAGGATGGCTTTGGCTAGTGGTGGAGGCAATGGTAAAGTTGGCATCGGCGGAGGAGGCAATGGGGGCAATGGCATCGACGGAGGAGGCAATGGGGGCAATGGCATCGGCGGAGAAAGCAATGGAGGAGATGAACGGTAATGTTGCTTGATTCATCACTCGCAGTTGATCCGAAGGGAGGAGATCATACTTTTGGTTGTGAAATTAATTGCTACTTGTTTTTATGTGAAGTTAGAGATAAATTTGAGTATGCATGCATATTTGTAACTAATGATAAACTTTAGTAGGGGATATGCAGGATCTAGTCTTTGCGAAAACTCGTGCCATACCGAAAAATTGGTTTAAGTAAACTCATGATATTTTCTTACGGCAACTTAGTTCAAGTAAACTCATGATATTTTCTTGGATCCGCTGGGCCGTCTCTATTCTCGAAAGCCCAACAACGGGCCCATGTCTCGTGACTCACAGCAAGCTCGTACCACACTACCGCACAGCCGCACACAGAGTCATCGGGTGCAAAACATTAGTCCCACCTCGCCAGCTGAGTAACGGCCCGACCTTTTTTTTTTTTGAACAGGGATAGACCCCGAAGGGTCTGGATACTGCATTAATAAGTCAACAGTGCATTACAAATTACAGAGAGGACCTCACAAGAAATCAGAATAACAAAAGAGTCCTCTACATTTTCACAAAGAACCCTGAACGAAGAACAGCAAGCTCGAGCGACAGCCCCCCACGCGAGAGCCGGGGACGAGACCACTTGACGCAAGATGGGAGTGAAGCGCCATCGCACGAACTCGAAAGGGCCTCCGAAGGAGGTCTATGTTCTTTTAATATTTGTCCTGTATTATGTTGGTCAAGGGAGTAGAACTGTATTATGGGTACTACTCTAGCAAACTGCCCGTATTTGCAATGGCTCTAGAATAAATACCCTTCTCAGCATAGTTCTTACGAAAATTAAAAAAATCAATACAATTTTACTAGCCAGCTAGCCATGAAGAAAGAACTATATAATACTTGTTAGATGGAAACACTCGTGTACTAAGCTGGCTATGAGCTCGAATATAAACTTGGAAGTTGTTAATGTTATGCACATACACTATTTTTACCTGATCCCTTTCACTGGAAGATGCACATGCTTCAGAGTTTAGCATGCAGTGTTCAGAGGTAGAGCAAGTGGTCAAGTAGAAAACAATTTAATCCCGCTCCAAAATATTGATTTGAAATATGATTAAAAAATTAGAACACTGGGTAGATTCTTTTAATCAATGCATACATTCAAATCCCGTGTTCAAGCAATCAACCACGTCAGGTTTCATGCATGCAAATATAAGAGAAAATCTGATGGACAATACTTCAGAAAAGTTATGAGGCCTATAGCCTATAGGTACATAATACTTTCATCCATCAACTTCATAGATGCTAATGTACATGAGGAGCGACTTAAAGTAAGAATATTGTCAGCCACATTGTAGACAGTGATGTGGTGGCTCCCTATCATCGTCAGACTACTCTATATTTGTCAGACAAAACAATGGTGGTTATCAGCACTGTTGTTGCTATTTTTTTGCAGAGAAAGACAGAATCAATTCTAGATGGAATACCAAGCTTTAGCTTGACCATCAGTGAATCCATTCAGAGCTTGAGACCGCCATGCCCGATTGCCCGGAATAGGACCTCATGGAGACGAACCACCATTCTCACTCAAAATTTGTTCTCATAGTCAGCACACTAAGCACACTTTTTAAATTTCCAAATGGTTGAAGTGGACAATGCAATGACATGATTGGATCTTCATAACAATTGAATGCAGAAAACGACCAACGTCAGATTAATCAAGCTTCTAACTTCTGAGATGCACATATCAGACCATCTCGATTAACCACAACTAATGACCCATTCCTACAAAATACTACTCCATAGTATTAATTTTTTTTTTTTGAAACGAGAGGCAAAAGCTTTGCCCCGTATATTAATTAAGCAGAAGGTGCCCGGTTTATTAGTGGAAGAAACCGGGCGAAAACCAAACAACAAACACCAACACCGACAACAACGAACGCCACGGGGCAAAGCCCACACAAACTCCATAGTATTAATCAGTGCATCATAGTGCATCTGTGTATATATCTACTTAATGAGTATACCTACTAATGGTAGTGCTACTACTAATCACAAGCAATAAGGGATAATGAGTAGGTGATTACAATCAAGGACATTTGTGTTGTATTAATCAGTGCATCATAATCTATACCTCTTATAAAGCAAAACCCCACTATGTGGCATTATGATTTTTCTATCTCTACATGCAGCATAGCCACATCATTAAGTAAACCACAACCATGTGATCCTCACATTTGCTCATATCTGTCCGTCCATTTTGCTTCCCACTCAACAGATCATCCAACTCAGCAAAACAATAAAGTGTCGTTTCCATCCAACGACTGCTGTATTCTCTGTCATATTCTTCAATTGTGTCATTCTCAATTAATTCTAGACGTGAGACACAACTTCTCTGCTTAATCAGTTAGCCGATGGGGCACTCGCTGTTAATAAGTTTTGTCCGCGACGTTGTGCCTCCCATGTCCCCTCACTTTCCATCCCTTCTGAACCTTCATATTTCCTCACACCTTTCTCATGAGAGCACTACCACACACACACATGTATGCTACAAACATCGGCCAGTCCCATCATCCTATATACACATGAGATGCCCTGGCTGAATCAAATCATGGCTGCGGCAACAAATGATCAGAGCAAGCGCCGCCAGCAACGCCTTCCTGCAGAGCTACACCACAGGAAGCTCCCCCTGCACCACGAGAATAACAAAACATCATTAGAGTAGGGTCTACCGGAATCACCATTCCAGTTTCTTTTGTTTTTCCGGTCCTCATACCGATTCGTGCACCTTCGTTTTTCTATGTTCTGCTTATATAATTCAGTTTTCAGCTTTAGATGCTTTCAGTTCAATCCATGTAATATAACAGGAGAAATCTTGATGTTTCTGACGTATTTTTTCAAAGCTAGGTTGGCAAGACTAGCGCTTGAATCCTCTGACTGCTCTCTCATGCCTTCGGTAATGGACTAGACGAAGAGTCTCCTTTATTATACATATTTTGGTAATACTTTCACTCGCACCAAAAGTTTCTTATACTAAGTTGAAACAGAATTAATTACGAAATAGTATCCCAAAACCATTTGGGTTCCTTTTTCTCCGTACAGCTATGTATATAAATTCTGCATGTTAATTTCTATTTACCTTATCTGAACGACACAGAAATTCTTTGTACGCCTCTATTCAGGCGCACTTGGAATGCATATTGCATATCAAAGGGGAAGATAAAATTGAGCACTTCATTCCCGCAGCTACTTCGATTCAGAGCTGTAGTATTTTGCAAATAAAAAGAGAGCCAGCTTCCTACAAACCTGCATATATACAGGCTTAATATCAGACTAGAAAAGTTATATACTAGATAAACTAAAGTCGGGGCTTCCGATATTGGATGATACAACCTGCATTAAAAATTATATGTCACATCTTTGCACTCCGCCAATCCTATCAATGCCGATTCAGTATACATGTACCGTTTTTTCACGTTTAGTTTGTTGTTCTCAGTTGGGTTAGTCTGCAAATATGTCCACATAGTTTCAGTTTTCAGGATTAATTTCTAAATATATTCTTTCTATATGACTGACAGATAATGTATACCCAACTTTACATATTTTTCCAGTATTTTGTGCATGTTGAGAAAACTTTGGGCAGCCATTTATGTGTGAAAACGCAGGCAATTTTGTACTAGCAACACTTGCACTATTATCACTTCCTAGCATAAATCTCTTTCATTTGCGTTGATCAGTTTTTGTATACCCATCACTTTCTTTAATTATTATTGTCACAAATTATATTCATTGTTGTAAAGTCCAATATAATTGTTGCAACTTAAACAAGTTTCTGCCAACGATCTGATCTGTTCTATCTCTTCATATTGTATACACATGCAATTCCTATTTTTGTACACATAATGTACATTTTGTGTGCAATCATCAATAGATCAATCTCATTTTTAATCTTCTATTGTTGGTGGTTGTGGTCAATTAGCAAGAATATACTGGTTATTTCAGTTTATTCTGTCTAATACATTTCACTTTTTTCTCGAGAATTCCTGCCGCAACGCGCGGGTATCATCTAGTTCAAAGAGGATGCCAACCCATTCTGTAGCACTTGCACGCTACCAGATTTCACTGCAGTGCAGCGGCAGCAACCACTTGTTACAATCTTCAAATGCATCAGAATTTCAGTGATGCAGCGGCAGCATCACTGGTCAGCCCACACCACTGAAGCACTCAAGCACATAACAATGCCATCGGCTATCCTGTCAGGCTATCACCATGGCTGTAGAGGAAGCAGAAAGCATGCACGCAGTCCTATTCCCCTTACTCGCGAGTAGCCACATCCCTGCCTTTGTCCGCCTCGCCGGCCTCCTCCGGATACTCCGCAAGGGCATGACCGTCACCCTCGTGTCCACCCCGCGCCTCCTCACTTCCTCTCCCTCCCGTGCCACCACGTGGCCGGGTCAGCATAGGCGGCACGGTCGAGGCGGGGATGGGGAAGCAGGCCGGCTCCTCTAAGTGGAACGAGATGAGAACGGAGGGTGGCAGACAAGTACCACAGACGAGGATGTGCAACATATTAAGACAGATCATATAGTACTGTACTAGAGAAGAGATGAGAGATACCCCTGGGGCGTTTCTTTTTTTCCGTGGGTGTAATGAGTGAGAGATGCCCTTGGAAATTAAGCAAAGCGCAGCCGCTATCTGGCTCAAATTGCCAAAAACTGTTTAAAAACCCACAGAATATCTTAATTTTACAGGTTTTTTCCTGTATGTGTTTGCAAAGTTTTATCAAAGAAAACAGTGTTAACAGAACAAAAAAAAATCCAGAAATTTTATACATTGATATCATACTCCCTCAGGTCCGATTTAATTGTCGCGCCTTTAGGCAAAACTTTTCATAAACCTGCAACAGTTAAATCCGATCAGACGTAGTATTATTTTTTACCGGGCAACACATGCTTCTTGGTGCCACTTTGAATTACAGTATGCATAGATGCTAACATAATAATCAGAAAAAAGTTACTTCGATCAATGCATTGCATCGTCACAAGATTTTGACACACAATTGTATTCACATTGCAATACAGTTGTACGGGAAAAAAAGTATGGTGCAGCCTGCAATAACAGTACTACAAAATCATCAAATATGAGGTGTGCGACATAAACGGCTTTGCAAGGACAACGGATGAAGAAAAGAGTAATGCGACAGGTCACGGATATCAATAGCTGCGACCCCAGAACGACCACTTTTGAGCAGGCTTTCCGGAAGCAAAGCACACGGTTCCTGTATGTTTTGTGCAGAACATCATTCAGTGGTTAGTGTATAGAACCCAGTTCAAGTGAGCTAAAGAGAAACCCCAAATGTAATAAAAGAAGCACTGTTAGTTGTCTGCATAACATACCGGAAGGAAGATCTGGCTGATCAAATGGAGTACACAATGTTTTTGCAGCTCCGAGCTCACCTTTTGTCCGAGCTTTCACGTCCTTCTCGACTTCCTGTAGAAGGGAACAAATTGTATGGTAGTTTGAGAGACCTTTTTTTGGCAAAGAAGTCTGAAACATCTAGCACACAGGCTAATGAAGCCAAGTACAGCAATGTTGAATATGTCCTCGACTCAAATAAGTCACCCTAGGTTAAAATTTGTTCTTACATACTCCCTCCGTTCCTAAATATAAGCCTTTCACATTTTTCTTTATTTACATATGCATTATTTTGGTGTGTAGATTCACTCATTTTGCTCCGTAGCACGTATTGGAATCTCTAAAACATCTTATATTATGGAACGGAGGGAAGTAGTTATGATTTGAAAACAACATTTCGCTCATATAATCTCTCAACACCGTTTACTAATATGAACTAGATTAACACAAATTATCCAAGAGCACCACGTGACCTTAACAAATGGGGTTGATCTGGTCTGATGTGTGCCTGCCAGAGATGTTGACTAGTTGCGCAAAATAACTATAACTTCTCATTTTCTCACATGCTATCAAAAAAATACAATCAATAAATGGGGCGCTACCCTTGGTGGAAACATGATAGTGAGCTTTTCTCTATCAAAATCCACAAGTTTCTTCTTACTTCCATCCATGGATTAGCTTCAGTATTTTTTTTGCAAAGTGCTTTAGAATATGAAGGTTTATCATTAGTTAATCGAATGGCTATGATACAGTGTTTTAGTTATATACAAGTCTCAGAAACAATTAGCCAAATTTGTGCACATCCTATCACTCCCACCAGTTTTGTAATACAGTGAAGTATACAGAAAATGCACTAGAAACAAACATGTGTGCCACACTACCAAGTTATTCCCGACTGAAAAAAATTAGGGTTGAGGAGGTATGGGAAAAATGTAGGTCAGTGCATATCAAATACCTCTTCATCACACCATGGAGCCAAGATCAACTTTTTTTCATTGAGAGCTGCTGTGAATTCATCCCAAGTGCTGATTCTTACAATGCAGGCGTCCCTCTTTTGTTTTGCTGTTTCCAACAAGTTTACTTGAATCCCATCCAGCAACACTCTAACCTGCTCTACCAAGTCGGTCGAAGGAATATCAACCTTTGTACCATTGTCTCGCCGGACAATGCGCACCTGAAAAGACATATGGTTCAGGAAATGTTAAATAAATTAACGACTACGAGGTCTTCGTTACAACTCTGTAGAAATTTATAAGGACCATCTAATCCCGGGAAAGATGAACCAGTCTGTGGGTGCCATCATATGGTTAATGAGGTAAGCCAAAATAATATCTAAATCAGCATGTGCAACTAATCCCTGTAATCATGCAACAGTGCCTCTGACTAGTTATAAATATCCAGTAGCTACTTGCTTTCACCACACAGAAGAACAACGACAGCCTGTTAATTTTAATCAGATTTTGATAGGAACAAATACACATCTTAGGATTCAGGAACACGTTAAAGAAGACAAATATCCAGTATCTTCCGAGTCGATAGGAATAACAGAAGGGAGCATATTATATGAGGGTGGAGAGCAACATGTCTACTAATAAGGCTGCAAGTAATTGTACGATGGATATGAACTATTGCGAATGTTCCTAGAGCGCAAAAGTAAACAGGAGTAGTTTAAGAAGCACACTATCTGCATCATCAAGACTAAATGACCTAAGTACTTTTCAATCACTGGCGGAATAATCCATAAACTGAAAGTGACACTACCTGCTTGTTTGCCAGATCTTTTGGACCTATCTCGATTCTCAAAGGAACACCTTTCATTTCCCATTGAGAATATTTCCAGCCTGGAGAATAGTTCTCCCGAGCATCTAAGTCTGCTCGAATCCCTGCTTGGTTCAAGGTGTAAACGGCCGACTCGCATGCTCCTTTAATAGCCGTTGTGTCGGCATCTTTAAATGGCACAGGAATTACGATGACCTGGATAGGAGCCACCTTGGGTGGCAGCACTAAGCCCTTGTCATCACCATGTGTCATTACCATGACCCCGATCTGTAACAAGAGCAAAAATGCTAGATATTAGAAACGCAAACATAACTAGAAAGAACATTTAGCAACTGAAAGCCCCACTGAATTTTATAAAATGCAATTAGCTATCCGCGAAAGAAAAACACGTGATTTAATAAAAACTTGCAACACATGGCTATTGCCAACCCTTTCGTATAGCACTAAAAGCTAGCTCTGAAATGCTTGGGATTAGGGCACATTAAGGTCTCAGCAACAATGTATAAAATAACACAGAACATCAATTGTTGTGTTTGCATTACAAAAATAGGGTTAGGAAATGTTTAGGCAACGCTAGAAGTGCCATTACATAGAATTACAGAACTGTCAAAATCAGGTCAAGTGCAATATTGCAATCAATATAATCGCTGTTGGGAGTAGAACTCATTCTACTGGTTATCCCCTTGTTTCCCCTAATTAATTAGGCAAGTTGATTTCTAGTATAGTAAATTGCAGAGCTCCTGCCTTGTAGTTCTTCTTAAAAAACCTATGTATCCTGTCAGGAAAAATACATCCAGGTGTAAAAGCCTTAAGCCTTGACAAAGTTAACATCATACTTCCTTATAAAATAGCTTTTCGTCTTGGAAACCAAATACAGAGTATTATAAATACCATGAATCTATTCTGCCAACATTTGTTCTTTTAAGGTCAAACTTATAAGGTTATTATTACATTAACATTATCCAGCAAGATGTCTAAGCAGTAACTACAAGAATATGAGTCAAAAACTTATAACGCAAGCGTGACACTGCCAAGTCTAAAACTCCAGTAAAATCCATTCCAACTAAAAGAAAAATAAGAATTACCGAGCGGGTCGTGTATGCCCAAGAGTTCTGCCACACCATGGACCTTTCACCCTTTTCATTCTCAAAAGTGATATCAAACATTTTTGCAAAATTTTGACCAAGGCAATGTGAAGTTGCACCCTGTATACCACGGCCAGTGTTTGGGATGAAGGCCTGAAGAAAACGAAACAATAGACTTTAATCTTGCAGCAACGAAAAATACAGATATCACTTGTATTCTTACCAGTAACTGGACAATTTTGAGAAAGCTACATGCAGCAAACAGTTTCATATCAATACCTCAACACTGGTTGTATAAAGTCCACCAGCAAACTTTTCCATCTCACTTTTCCTCCCTTTGGACACTGGAACTGCTAAAAATTCTTCATATATTCTCCGGTAGAGTTCCAATATTTGGAGGACCTGATGACATTGCCATAAGCGACTGATCAACACTTAATTTTAACATGCAAATTCATTAAACTATTTTATCAAAGACAGCATAGAACAAACACCACAGCACAGCATTTATTTAGGTGTTCCTCCGATACATAACGACTGATTGAAATAGTTTTGGGCAGAACAATAACTTAAATACATGAACTCCTATATCCAAACATCATAGTGAGGTTATGTGTGTATAGTATTCTACTATTTACGCAAGAGGTTAAAATGTTGATCCGTGGCACAAGATTCGTAGCTTACAACTCGATGCATCATTGTTTCAGACTAGCCATCAGTAGTCCATAATGAATAAAACGAACCAAAAACTACTAATTAGCAATAGAAACTCCAAAGCAATTTAATATGACAACTTCATTCGCCTACTAATGGTAACAAGTGGACTAGTAAATACGGGGTAGTGTGGTCTTTTTGGAAGTAATACCTCTTCATCTGCTTCCTCTTTAGTAGCAAAAACTGTATGCCCTTCTTGCCAGAGAAATTCACGGCTCCTGAGGAGAACCATTGCAGACAATGTCAAAAAACAATCAGCAGTTGCAGAGTGTTTAGTCCAGACAGCTGATTAAAATTTATTTTATTTTATTGGGGAGATGGGGGGAAGGTCAAGCAGATACAGAATCATGATGCAGCTTTGCAGAAACAAGGTGCATGAAATTTGAAGTTTCTTTTGTTTAAATCCATTGCGAAAATAGAATGTGAAAAAATCAAAATTTGAACACAAAATCCAAGCAAAAAATGAATAACGCTAATTGTTGGTGTAATTGATAACATACACAAATACAACGTTGGGATTGTAGTAGCCAGAATGAAATATTTAGTAAAAATCAAAGATGCAAAAACTCTCCAATATTCCTGGTTCTTTTTTTCAAATGGTCTAGCAATATTGGCATGATTTTTTTATAAAGATATTCACGATTTTGATGGGACGAATGATTGTGTCCCTGACCCTTGGAATACTTGTTAAGCTTAATACTTGACAGCCATCTTGCCATTGTATTTATTTCCCTCAGATAAACGAATATGCTGATTTTGCAAACATACTATTAACCATGTGATTAGGCACTATCGCACATCAGAACATGATGGTGGATTCATGCCCGCATTATAAGAAACAAGGTAGACTCGGAGAAGTGCCTAGACAAATGTAATGTGCCACTAAGCAATGAGCTACCTTATGAAAGGAGTTGGATTGCTGAACTCCCATCTAACAACATTGCACCACTGGTTACACTTCAAAGGTAAGTCCCGGTGGCTTCTTATCCATTTAGAGAAGTATGGATACATGACAGTCTCGCTTGTTGGTCTGATAGCAATAGGAGCTTCCAAGTCAGATTTTCCTGATTTAGTAACCCATGCAACCTGGAGACAAATGAAAAGGCTAGTACGTAAAGAAAACAACATAAAAATTAATAAACTAAATATGGCACAAGATTATTAGGGCCATAGCACAGAGACACTTAATTAAAATAATATTCGCAAATCTGCATCATGATGGGCTAGCACCTCTCAGATATGGTGAAAAAACGCCAGCTGACAATGATCGTGACACACAATTATCCAATTTTATTGGTCAGATTGTACAGATAGGTTGACAAATCTGTATCATGATGGGCTTGCATAAAAACGCAGTTGCGAACGCCAAAAAATCAACTGGCTGGAACAAAACTCGTTTAATGTATTGTACAGATAGGTTGACAAATCCTATTATTCATTCTATTATTTTCTTTTAAGAAGGAGATAGTATCTATCAGTAACAGTTGCTTGAACTGGATATATAACTATGCAATACCAGATTTTCACCGTTCGCTAAGTACAATGGCTCCATAAATCATAAGAATTCAGGGGCAAATTTTTTTTCTTCAAGCGAACTAAGTACGGAATTTTCACAGATGAGAAGAGTTATTCACATTATATTACATTCAATTCAATAGTGCAATACTTCAAATAATGGCTATATCTTTGACTCTCTTTGCTATCTCATGAACTCATATAGAAACCATTCCACAGGTCAGCCAATATATTGACTTGCAAAATACTAGAGAAATGGACGAAAAGGCACACCTCAGGTGCAAAGCCCTCAATATGGTCTTTCTCCTTCTGCAGAACATTCTCAGTAACAAACAAAGGGAAATAATATGGTTTCAGCTTCAACTTTTTTATTTCTGAATCAAAGAATTCCTGCACCAAATCAAATACCGGTTACTGGAACAGGGAAAATAATAATGCCGGTGTTACATGGTAAATAAAAATAAAAACTAACAGTAAGGGTTCACGATGTTTAAAACCAGAGATAACCGCATATTAACCACTGAACTTAGGGCCAAGTTTAAGGTTCAACACTTAGGTATAAAACCTATTAGAACCCATCCCTCACCTCTTTTGACCAAACCAGGGCAGAAGAGGGGAAGAGGGGGACTTAGCTTTACAGCAAAATTTGCAGCCACGTGTACGAGTACAACACATCAGAGCAAATACCACCCTGGTTTTGTCAAGGGGGAAGGGGATAAATTAAATGGATTTTAAGTTGAGAGTTGTGTTCTAACATGTTCTACATTTAAGGTTGAACTTCCAACTCATCACTAAGTTCCGGGTGTGTGGAGGGGGAGGGTAACATGATCTCACATTACAAGAAGTTGCCCGCCGAGAAAATAGGAACACATTAATGATGGAAAAAATGCAACTTACATGCATAACACAGAAAAAGGGGCATTAATAACCGGACCATAAGTTCATAACTCATTATATCACATGTTGATTGGATACAGAAGTTAAGAATTAATTGCAAAAAGAAAAGGAAAAAAAAAAGCAAGATAGACATAAGCAAAAGATATGTTTCAAATGACAAACAAAATCCACCTCCAAAAATAGAGACGGTTTTCTTACAACCGCAAATACTGTCATCTACATTAGTAGAGAACTCGCAAGAAAGGACACATACATTTCATAGTAAGAAGGGATACTAATAAATAGTAAAAATATACATTATTAGTTAGTTAAATTTCAGATTGTGGATGGTATTGAGAAAACTTACTTTCATCAATTCCCATATTTCCATCGCCCATGGCCTCAGGATATAGCAACCAGAGATGTCGTAGTACTCAATCATTTCACTGTTAACAACGACCTGGATGAACGAAAACAGAGCTTCAAATAAGCGCCTAACAAGAACGGGATTAAGTTGAAGTTTGAAGGGAATCTAATCATCTAGCACACAGTATAACCTTGGGGCCTTTGCTGTTTTGGTTTTTACAAAAATGCAACAAAGGAGCATACTAGCATTAAGAGAAGTACAACTAAAAAACATTGAGTACTAAGAGCACAGGTGAACTATCAAATAGTGGAAGTTTGCTACTTTTTCTTCATAGAAACAGTACAAACAGAACAACTGACGTAACAACTGAAAAATGCAACAACTAACAAGAAGGTCAATATTGCTTAGTACTCCTAATAACATCTCCCTAAGCCATCACACGAAACTTGCCCGGGGCAGAAACTATGAGCACCTGAATAATTGTTTCCACATCGCACCATCCACGCGCACAGAATCATGCGGTAAACCTCACCAGGACGGCAATACAAAAATAAGAGATGCAAGAAAACGCACCTCGGAGTACCACTCCCCGAAGTTATCGTCCTTCTTGTACGCCATACCAAGCTTCGTCTCCTTCTTCACCTCCTTCTTCTTCTTCCCTGCAACCCACGCATCAATGAAACCAGCTCATCAGAGAACGCAAGGATCGAAGATCCAAAACTCAAATCCAGCACAGCCAACAGCGTTAGAAGAAGACGAACAGCAACGTACCTCCGCCTCCGGCGCCGCCTCCGGCACTGCCTCCGCCCTTTTTGGTCGACATGGCTGGATCCCGACCCGCCGCTGCAGCACGAGGAGACGAAACGCATAAATCTCAAACAAAATAACCTCGGGAAAACCGTGAAGGGTATGCAGGGGAGCGATCTGGGGCTTGCTTGCCTTGGTCTTATCCGCCGGGATTTGAGCTTCGGGGGACGATGCGATTGCGAGCGGCGCGCTAGGGTTTAAGTGGAGGCAGCGGCGGCGGCTGCGGAAGGATGGGGGAGACTAGGCAGAGTAGGGCGCAAGGAGCCAATTGGACAGCACGGCGGATGTTCTCATGAGGCCGTGGACGCGGTTCACGAGTTGGGGGTGAGCCGCATTTTTTTTCTTAGAACTTTTTTTTTTACACTAATTTTTTTTTCTTAGAACTTCCGCACCTCTTTATTGAAAAGTGTCATGAGGCCGTGGACGCGGTTCAGGAGTTGGGGGTGAGCCGCCTTTTTTTTTCTTAGAACTCTTCAGATTGTAGATTTTTTTTTGAAAGGATCCACACTGTGTATTCAACACAGATTACACAACAAAGAACAGAAATACGCAGACGAAACAAGCCGAAGAACTCAGCACAACAGCAGCAACTGCTGAACCACCACAAACGCCTGAAGAAGAACTCCATCGCCGAGCACCGCCGGAGAAGAAGACACCAGGCCGCCACGCACCCCGGGAAGGAAGCACCCCACTCATGTAGAAGACCGCAGGAGCCGTCCGCCGCAAGCGACGGAACCGAAGATCGCTGAACGCGCACGGCCATGGCGCCTCCATCCCGCAGCCACCCCTCTTCCAACCAACCCTGCACTGAGCTCGAACACGGCTTGCCGGAGCCGCCGCCGAGAGCACACCTTGACCACACCTTCTCCCCTCGCCACCACAGCCGGCCGGAGAAAGACGGAGCAAGGCGAAGATGAAGCAGATCACGAAGACAGAGCTACTCGAACCCACGCCACCATGGCCGGTCAGAGAAGCCAGGCCGCCGCACCAGAAGCCAGCGACGAACACCGAGATCCCAAAAGTACCTCCTACACACCAGCACCTCACAAGCCCTGCAACACCGCTGGAGGAGGCGACGCCGCGACGACGACAGGGCCGGAGGACGGGATCTCCAACGCGTGCGGTCGACGCCGCCGACTCGTCGGCCGCCCGTATTGAACAGGAGCCCACAAGATCCGCAGATCTTGGAGCACAAAAACCTAAATCCTCCACCCCGAAGGAGCAGAGGAACACCAGATCTGCCGGACCCCAGGACCAGCAGAAGACACCATCCGCGAGCTCCTCAACGCCGAGGAAGCCGCCGTCGAGGTGGGGCTGGAGCTCCGGAAGATTTATTCTCTGCAGCAGCACCACCGCCACCCGAGCGCCGCCACCAGAAACACTACTCCTACCGCTATGTACAGGCCCGACACGAGGACCCGAGGTTCTCCCCACCTCCCGCCGCCCGAGCGGCGGACGGAGGCGAGGAGAACCCCAGGATTCGCCGGCCGACGAAGATTGTAGAAAATTTCATAATATTTAGTAGAATTTCAATTCTTAGAAGTTTTTCCTATGTAATGCTTTTGGATCAAAAGAATGATGCTATCCAAATTTCTATGGCTCAATCACATAGCAATCTGAACATTCATTCCAAACTCTTTTTTTAATCAAGTGTGTAGGATCGAGATATTTTTCCTATGTTTTTCCTGCGTTTCATCAAAACAAAAAATTCTTATATTTTCCATTTTCACGATCCAAAGAGGCTCTTAATGTTTACAGGAAAATTAAGTCCATCAAGCGGATTAGAGAACCATACATGGCAACCTGCTGAAAGATCATGGTGCCCCATTGAATGGTGCCCCATGTATTGGATTCAAAATTTGATGCCATGAAGATATAGATTGAGTATTTGGCATCAAGATAATTGATTATAATGGATATTTTTGATATAATCAAGAAGAAAAGTGTGTGATGACCAAGATAATCAAGTGGTGATCCGAAGAATGGTCATCATAGTGTTGAACATACTGCAAGTATGTCTTGAAGAAGAAGATTGTGTGGACATTCTTGTTTACCTTCGAGACATCATCATAATGGAGAGAGAAGATAAGATAAAAGGTTGATCAAAACCGTTTCTTACCTATAAATCTGCAACCACAACACCGTTTATCTTTTGCATATTTTACGTGACTTTTGGGGCTTTTGCAAAAGAACCGTTTCTTAGCTACGAACCTGCAACCATAACACCGCCATTGAAAATGCCAAGGCCATCTATTGAGAGAGAGAGAGAGAGAGACACCCGCCAACCGCATATATGGTACAAGCCATATGTCAGTTGCGGAACCAGTCTCGCGTAAGCGTACACGTAAGGTTGATCCGGGCCGCTTCATCAACTCAATGCCGATGGCAAAAGCAAGTGCACGCGAGAGGATAACAATTATAAGAACAATGCCTCATGCTACATGAGTTCTAACCGTACTACTATATCTACGCATAGATCGGCTCTGATACCACTGTTGGGTTAGGGTGCAGAAAACAAAAAATCCTAACAACGATAACCGATAAAGCCAAGATCTAATACTATGTAGATATAAAGTAACGGAGGGAACGGTATTCGTACCTTTGAAGACCGTAAGCGTCAACGATCAGAAGATCTGTTTCGATGACGATGCATGATGAAGACAACGACGATCCTCGTGACAAGTGCCCCAAGTGTCGCACCTCGTAGCACTTGCACACATACGGTGCTTCACAACGACTCCCGAGCCTCCGGTCCAGCTGAGGTTGCGGAAGTAGATCTTCTGAACCGGAATTCCCGTAGCACGACGGCGTGCTGCAGCAAAGATACCTCTCACGAGCACAGCCCTAACTTGGGGCCGCGCAAGAGAGAAAGAGAGTGGAGGTGGCGCAGGAGGTGGGAGACACCTCCCAATTATATGGAATTGATCTTATATTAAAATCCCTCCTACGCCTCTTCTTATATAGGGGAAATAGGTGGACCATGCCAATTAACTAGGCAATGTGGGACTAAAGGGAGGGAGCGGCCATGGGGTGGCCGGCTGGGCCCTATGGGGTGCGGCCAAGCAGCCCACCTGCCCCCTTTGGCCCTCCTTGGTGCGGCTAGCCCATATGGGCATTTTTCCTCCGGGAAAAGGCCCATTTAGGTGGGCTGCACCAAAAATCCGAATTTAATCATTATTAAATCAATAAATTAATATATTAATTCATATAATTAACATATTAACATATTTTTAATTCCCTGGTACTCCGGAACTTCTTACGGATCATTCCCGTGACTCTGGAACTCCTTCCGGATCACTCCGAACACCTTCGGACATTCCTGGAACCCTTCCGGTTTTCTCTTCTCTATTCTTCGGTGATTCTGACAAATCCAAAACGATCTCCGAGCGTCGTCAACACCTTAAGTGTGTTACCCTATGGTTTGGGAACACTCCAGACATGATCGAGACTCCTCTCCGACCAATGATCATCAGCGGGACCTGGATGCCCATAATGATCCCTATGTGTTCCACGAATAAATATCGCTTGAACCATCAACAACATATCCTATCACTTTGCACCACGATACAGAGTGTCCGAGACATGATCGTCGGTCCCGATACCTTAGTTCTATCTCGTTACCGACAAACACTTGTTACCTCGTTCACATGATCACACATCCCGTGACCTAGTCACATGTTTGCAAATTTTGATGTGATCTCACCGGGTGGGCCCTAACTAGTATCTATCCGACCTTCGGATGCACAAATCCCGCTCTTGATCCATACGACTCAACCTATTCCTTCGGAAACCTGATAGAGACACCTTTATGATCACCTTGTTACGTGTGACGTTTGATGCAGTCAAGGTAGCCTCTAGAGATAGTGATTAAATATGATCTCACGGTCTAAGGATTAGGTTACTATGTTTCTAATTATCACGATGTTGAACATCGATCACGTCATGATACTTAAGTTGGGTATGTCCACCACATCATTCACCCAATGATATGACTCCATTGTCAACTGACATAAATGTCACATGATCGTGAAACCTCGATCATCCATCGACCAATGGACTAGCTAAATAGAGGCTACTAGGGACCTGGTTTTTTACATACCACACGTGTATTAATGTTTCCGCTTAATACAGATATAGCATGGTATAAAACTATTTATGAACATATATGAGATACCATAATAATACATTTGTTATTTGCCTCTAGGGCATATCTCCTTCAAGATAACTATACTATCAAGAGTGGATCTCGAATGAGTAGCTTGATTGTATCATTCGTAGAGAGTTCAAACTTTTGGATCCTTGGCACCACCTTTTGTTGGGGATATACCTGACATGGTTCAATCCGACTAGTCCAGGGTGGCCCGTAGTGGTGGTAAAGGCTTTGCCTACCGGGCGGCCTAGATAGCTGACGACCAAGGCAGGCGGATGCCGGCAAGGAGGAGGCCCAAGACCGAAGCCCATGAAGCCACCAGGACCAAGACGGAAGGCAGCAGACTTGCCGGCTAGGTTTCGGACTCTGTATGCTTGCCGGATACGTAATCACCTTGTAACCCTAGGTCCGGCCGCCTATATAAGCTGGACCTCGGGACGCCTTTAGGGCATACTTTCATACACCATCAACTCATTGTAACCCGATCAAGGCTATTGCCATTATAGTGAGTTATAGCAGCACGTAGGATCTCGCCACCGTCGTGAGATCCAAGCTGGGTAAACTGCCTTGTTCGATCCCGACCTCGACGACGTCCACCTTCTTACCCTATGTTCACCCTCGGCTAGAAGGACCCCGTCTCCTATCTCAGATGCCGGTACGACGACAGTTGGCGCCCACCGTGGGGCCTAAGGCGTCAGGTGTCACGTTCCAGGCGGGAGTACTTGGCGGCATCGGCGACACCATCGCAGTTGGCCGCGCCACGCGATTCGGCAACATCGGCTACGTTCAAGACGACGGAAACTACGTCCCGGCAAGGGACGGGCTCATTGCCTAGGCGACATCGAGCTCTTCATCGGCTTCACTCCTGAGGCCATGGGTTTCCTGAAAAAACACACTGTTTTCGGGCCCACTCGCCACCCGGAGCAAGATTGTTCGACAGACGGATCTGAGTCCGCCTTCTCCGAGGAGTCGGCAGATACTGATCTGCAGTTTGTCGGCATGACAGGACTGGGATCTGACTCCCAGCCTGATCACAACGATCTCGAATCAATCCTCCCTGCGTTGCAGGACGAGGCAATGTCGGATGCCGGATCCAGATCTACTGTTCATGTCAACGTAGACTCTGATTCCGAAGAAGACTCTGTGAGCATGTTCGAGCAACAGGTCAAAAGGTGTTTTAAGGCACCCGAGCCTCCGTCTTCTGAGGCGGCTACAGGCTCGTCCGCCAACATGCAGCAAGTCTTTGTGGCGGATGTCACCAACACAGACCCAGCTAAGGCAGCGGCAGCAGATGCCGCCAATGCTGGGGCTGCGGCAACCGAGCCACTGATAGAAAAGCCCCCGCCGGCTCCGAAGAAAAAGAGGATGCTGGAGAAAGGCGAGCCCGACAAAACAGGCAACATGGCGGCTCTAGCAGAAGTCCTTCACACGCCGGTAAACGATAAGACCAATCCGGATGATCTGGAGAAGCTCCGCAACACTTTGTTGGAGCAAACAGAGTACCTGAAAAGCAAGCAAGCCGAGGTGGAAGGACTGATCAAAGAGGCCAAGGGAGAAAACGACAAGATAACCGACAAGCTAGCCTCTAAGCGTGACCTTTTCAATGCCAAACCGGCAGGACGCGCAGCAGGCAAGCATCGCCGCCACCCGCCTAACGATGACTTCAAGTCCCCAACACCGCGGCCGCCTTGGACATCCTCAACAACGACGACTACGACAAGGACGAGAAGATCTACTACGCCTCGATCCTTGCCCACAAAGCTTTAGAGCAACAGGCCCGTGCTGATTCTCGTGCTGACATGGCGGACGCAAGGGGAGGAAAGCTGGAGTCTAAATCCAACGCTTGCAAGGCGGCAGCCGACGGTCATCCTGAGGATCCATTCGGCTCTAGTAGCCATGGGAAGGGAAAGGACCAGGGCAAGGATAAGGACCCGCGTAAGTCACCACCTCCCAGGAGGCACCGTGACGAAGCATCTCGAACTGGCAGGCGGGAAGCCTCGCCTCCTCCGCCGCCTAAAAGGGATGAAGGCGGAAGCCGGGGAAGCAAGCATCCGCCAAGGAGTGGCGGAAACCGCGACAATGCCCCGCCACCAAGAAGAAGCAGGGACCGCACACCATCCCCACCGCCAGTGCCCAGGCACGAAGGCGGCAGCAGGGGACAAAACAACGAGCCTCGGCATAGCCGGGCAGCGCAGGACGAGCCTCATGTTGATAGATCCAACCGGAAGCTCGCTCTAGGTGACGCGCGTCACCGCCTCAATGACATCAAAGCAGGAAAGGAGGACGCCTACCTCGGCCCTGTGTGCTTTGGCTCCGCCATCCGCAACGTTCAGATACCTCGAGAGATGACATCTGTGTCAAAAACTCATCAAAGGTACAACGGCGCGGACAAGCCAAACTCATGGTTGTCAGACTACGCGCTGTCTGTCGAAATTGCCGGGGGCAATGGCCTAGTCGCCGCACGCTTCCTTCCCCTCATGCTAGAGGGGACAGCCCGAAGCTGGATCGAAAACTTGCCAGAGAAGACAATTCATAGCTGGCTTGACATGGAAAAGGTATTCACGCAACACTTCCAGGGCACATACAAGCGACCAGGAACATATACAGATTTGGTTCGCTGTGTGCAGAAGTCGGATGAAACTGCAACAAGCTTCTTGGCAAGATGGATCCAAACAAAGGCAAGCTGCGGAAACGTGGACGACAATCAGGCAATCCACGCTTTCACAACTGGCCTCTTGAAAGGCTCAAGTCTCAGACACAAGCTAGTACGCATGCAAGTCAAAGATCTCGGGGTCATGCTGGAAATAGCATCCATGTACGCTCAGGCAGATGACGACGCACGTGATGCTGAAGGTGCTCATGACATGGCGCCAAGCAGGCGAGCAAGCCACAAACGCAAGGCTCCCCAGGACGACAAACCAGGACCATCAAACGAGGTCGCCGCCGCCTTCGAAGGCAAAGGAGGCAATCGCAAGTGGAAAGGAAAGGGTAAAAAAGGCGGCTCCAGCAAGCAATGCCTAACTTACGACCAGGCTAAATCCTTACCCTGCCCAATCCACGCATCCCTGGGGAAGGTTAATCATACACTGGGGGAATGCCGGTTCATGGATGATTTCAAAAAGGATCCCGAGGTTGGCTGGAAGCCGAAAAAGAGCAAGAAAGCTGAGAAGACAAAGAAGGAAGACGATGATGAGGTAGTCTCCATGTCGGAGGATGAGGACCCTAAGCCGCCACGCAAGGAGAAAAAGTATCCCAAAGTTCATGGCCAACTGGTATGCTTTTTGGGCACTCCTTCGGCAAAGGAAGAGAAGGCGGAGCTGCGTGAGCTCAATGCTATAGTGCCTGACGTTCCTCAGTACTTAGACTGGTCCGAAAAGGCAATCACATCGGAAAGGAACGACCACCCGGACCGTGTGCCGCATCCCGGCAAGTATGCCCTCGTCGTCGACCCAATTGTCGACAACTTCATATTAACGAAGGTGTTGATGGATGGCGGCAGCAGCCTCTACATCATGTATGAGGACACATTGAAGCGCATGAACTTAACGGAAGGCCAGCTTGATTACAGCAAAGTCAAGTTCTATGGCATTGTTCCGGGAAAGCAAGCCAAGTCAATGGGAAGCATCAAGCTTCAGGTTACTTTTGGAGATGTGTCAAACTACCGTTCGGAATATCTCAGGTTTGAAGTAGTCCCCATCAAAAGTGCTTACCATGCCATCTTTGGGCGGCCAGCTTTCGCCAAGTTCATGGCTCGGCCGTGTTACATCTATAGCAAGTTGAAGATGCCTGGACCCAACGGTACCATCACCGTCAATGGCAACTTCAAAAAAGCAAAAGAGTTCGAACGTGGCAACGCCGCCTTGATAATCCCGAAGAGCAAGGAATCACTATAGCACAATTCGATAAGTATTTGAGTGTCGAACCCACGAGGAGCTGAAGGTAAACTATCTATTCTCTAAAGCCCTATAACCCTCTTATATGGCCTTTTATGCAAAGCAATAAATTTAAATATGAAAGGAACTAACTAATGGAAGCAAGTGATGTGGAATGGGTTTATCTAGTAACAAGTTTCTCAATCAAGTTTCAAACGCAAGTTTCTTAGAGCAAGTTTCTCTCAGCAGTTTTCTCAAGCAAGTTTCTCAAAGTAGCAAGTATCAAATATCTCAAGTAGCAAATATCTCAAGGGAGCAAATGTTCTAGCAATTGTTATTTCATTCGTGTGGTTGTCACAATTAGTGAAGCACATGTTTCAGTCTTAATTGTTTCTTCTAGGAAGGAGCCATAAATAGGTGTAGCCAAGTAAATGAGCAAATTACACAACTCTTATGATGGATCTCATGGCCAAGTAAATGTGCAGCACAAGAATTATTAAGACATAATTGTCCCACCATAGCCTTAAGTTCTAGGGTCCCCCATATATATCCCCCATAATGTAACTTCAAGTCTCAGACCACGGTTTCTGTCTTAGTACTCCGACCCGTCCTACTCAATCCATTACACTACGGTGATCACCTTACATGCATTCCCCAATATATGCGTGCACTCATACATTGTACATCAAGACAATCATAAAAGATAACAAAACTTGTATGCAACCAATCAACGAACTATTTCACTATTGCCATGAACAAATCACTTCTCAAACATAGATGGGGAGACACAATAGATCAAGGGAATAGTATATTGCATCATATATCATGTTTGCCAAGAGTTTACAGTGGAGAGATGGAGATGATCTTGCTGTAGATGTTGATGATGAACACGCCGGAGGGGGGTGGAGCCCTCCGGAGGTGATTCCGGCGGCGTTTCCCCCTCCGATCTTCTCCGGCGGCAGCCTTCTGACTCTCTGTTTCGTGGTTTTGTGTTTCTCCGCCGCCTCCTCGCGAAACTCCTCGGGGGACTATTTTTATAGACGTTTTTAGGTCAAGACGAAGCCACGGAGACGAAAACGGACGGCATCGGAGCCACGAGGAATAAAAGAGGTGGTCCCACACGGCCAAGGAATCTGGCCGCGTGGGACCATCTATTTTCTTCCTCGGACTTCCTTTTTCGCGGATCCTTGGCTCGTACGTCTTCTTATTTCCAAATATTGGGCCCCGTAAAATATTAGGTCATTTGGACGTCGTTTGGTCCCTGAAAGTCAAAAACATGGAAAAAGGGGTTTTCTGGTTCTGCAGGGTTAATTCCAAATAAATGGGGAAACTGTGAATTATCCCCTAAAATCATTATAAAACATAAATATAACCCATATATGATGCAAATAAGTTGGAATATCAAGTAATAAAATGTAAAGTTCATGTATGCATTTTACATGCATCAACATCCCCAAGCTTAACCAATACTCGTCCTCGAGTATGAAGGTGATAAAACTAACATGGACTTTGCATTTTAATACCATCAATGGATATCAAAGATGATTACTATTGCTACATAGAGTCAAATGATTCATTCTTCAAAGGAGTAGCAATATGCAAGATAGATTATGAAGTGATATCAAGTATTTAATGCAACGATGTTCAATGATAATTCACAAAGTGTAACATGAAAGAAAGTACTATGGACCACATGTATGCATAATGAAAAGTAAGAACATCCTATAATGGTCATAGAGTATTCATGAAAATCTGAATATAAAAGGTGGACACTTTGGAAAGATATATAAATGAGTAGGGGTAAAGCATGAATAAGTTTCATCTAACTTCCAAACTCTTCTACTTAAGTTAATGATTGCAAGGTGGTAATCCTTGGTGTCAAGCTCTCATTACCCCTATCATAGCATCTTGAATGATTAAAGTTTAAAGTGAAAGCAAATATGAGTAGTGTGCTTGACAAAGTATAGGTTGAATGTCTCATGCCCCTTGAATACAAGTACCTACACCATGGTGTTACTCAACTTGGGAAACAAAGTAAGTTCAAGTTAAATATCATTGTAAGTAATAATAGCATCATTAAGAGCGTCAACTGGGGTACCTCTTGTCCCAGGATATGGAACAAGCCCATATCAAAATGACAAGACAAACAAACAAAATGAACAATCTCAACACCCTTTTTATTTACCATTGGGATAGCTTTTTATTATAAGGTGTATCACTGACGGTTCACCATAGTATGTAAGTAAATTTCCACCATGAATGATGCATGGCTTAGATTAGCGGCCCAGGCGTCTCTCTAACCATTTATACAAACTCATTTAAACTTGCTTTGTCTCCACATTTATTTCACCCATGATAAGCATCCATAAACAAAAGTACATGATATCAACTAAATAAAATGAAGAGCATGTTGAAAGCTTGCCATGTGACAGCACATATGAGCTAACTCTCAACCCAAGACATTTGTCAAGCCCACAACATCATAATTTTAATCACAATGGGTCATGTTTATTTAATGCAATAAAAGTAAAGTGTGCATCAAGTTCGTGAGAGCTCTATAACCAACTTTTCCCATGACAATCAACAACATAAGCATTTTCATTCAGAGGTATAGATAACACAAATATCATGATAATCATACTCGGAATAGCATAAAGCTAATAGGTAGATATGGTGGACTCACTGGAAAAACTTTGGTTGAAGGTGTTGGAAACAAGTTTTTACTTGTTGGAATTTTTGGGCTAGCAAGAGGGAGAAAGTTGACCGTCTAAATGCATGCATGAGTGTCCATAGAACTAACCAATCCATGTTAAACAAAGTAAAGTAACATTCAGCATCAAAACATGAATAAAAGATAGCTCTTGATAAAACACTTGCATATTAACACTCATTAACAAAGCATATGAATCATGCAACTATATGTATCTTTTTGAATCAACTTAAACATCCCTTTCCCAATCTTTTAATAGCATCCAACTTAATTCAACCCAAATTTCCAGTACCTCTTTCATATATAAATGATGGTGGTGGTCTCACAAAATAAAAATCAAACCAAAATAAAAAGCAAACAAAAGACGCTCCAAGTTTATGCGATAAGGTGCATTGATCGAAAAACAGAAGTTAGACGTGTGCAAACCGAGAGTGTGTAGGTCCAGTGGGGTTGTCTTCACATCCCCAAGCTTATGGTCTTCACCATCCTTGGATAGCTCTTGGTGCATCTCCTCTAATCCCTGTGAAAAAACTTCAAAACACCGTTTCTCCCATTTCTTTTCTGTGGGGTGACATTAGTAGTGATAGACAAATAGATTTCTTGCTGCATATAATCCTTAGACAAAAATTCATATGAATGTCCAGAAAGTGTATAATGTTGTATGCCTACTTATAAACTCAATTGGATAAAAAGATTCAAGTTAAAAGTTCAAAAAATGCATCAAACAAAATGGGACAGAATCTGTCCAGAAAAACAGCAGCAGCAAAACGTATTTTTCTACCCTACTTAACTTTGTCGAAAAATTCCGAAAAATTCATGCATACAGAGGATGAAAAGTTGCAACTACAGTTCAAATATCAGCTCATTCGGAGTTACAGAATAAGAATTAAAAATCATACCGTGCACAGATTCGTGCAGGAATAAAATCTCCGAATGCTATAAGCAACTTTTTCAAACCAAAATGGGTAAAACTTGGCACTTTATTAAAAATTCCAGAAACTAAACTAAAAACTAAGTCTCTTGTTACAGCAAGAGGACACAAAGAAAATCACAAATAAAAACAACCGGGTTGCCTCCCGTAAAGCGCTTTCTTTATAGCCATATAGCTAGGCTTCTTACTTGGTATCAAGATGGTTGGAGTGAGGTGGCTTGGCATCCCCAAGCTTAAATTCTTGTACTTATTTGATATATGTAGGGTGAGCCTAGGGGTAACATCCCCAAGCTTGAGTGTTTGTCCCTCTTGATATTTGTTCATCACCCTCAACTCTTCCACTTGAAAATTCTCTTTACACAAAACTCATCATAAAACTTGATTAGAGGGGTTAGTGTCTCCATAAATTAAATCCACATAAGTACAGAAAAGACATATCATGAGTTGATTCTAAACATTAACTAATGTTACTATGGTTGTGTATTGTTCTTTGATCCAAAGAACCACACAAAACACAAGTAATGAGAGTAATGCAAAATAAAGACAGAATCTGTCAAAAACTGGACAGCCCGTAAAGAGTGAATTTTCAGAGGCACTTACGTTGCTCAAATCAGAAAACTTTGAACTAATGAAATGTGTAATAATAACTGAATATTGCTGACGTGAAATTTCAGGTCAAAATTCCTTTTCTGTGATTTTTAACATTTTTCGCAGTAAAGCTTAGGAATCTGTTTTCTGGACAGCAAATTACTATTGTTTGATCCTACCTCTCAAAAGAGGTTATTCTTTCCATAAATATGAAAAATAAGATACAAAGGTGATGTTACAGTAGTAAACAAGCACCTTGACTCAAAAACCGAAAATCAAACTGAAGAAATCAAAAAGAAGCAAAACCAAGAAAGGTTCAAGAGAAACAAACAAAGAAGAAAGAAAATATTTTTGTTGTTTTTGATTTAGCAAAAAGGCAAAAGAAGAAGCAAATATATACAACATAAACACTCTTTTTATTTGGTTTTAGCTTTGGGAAAAGTTTTAATGATAGAGACTTTGCAACGGTTCCATTGGCATGAACAACACATGTTCAAGGTCGACCCCAACTTCTCCATTACTCATCCTTCTCATTTACTTTCCCAAATTTTATATAAAATGAAAATCTTAAACTAATTGTCACAAAACAGTAGGTAAAGATATTTTACATGTTGTAAAGATATAAAGGTGTGTTCAAACCGAATAGGAAGTTAAAGCATAAGGAACACACCACAGAATATTAAACAATTTACTTTTAAGTCTAACTCTCTTCCTATGCATTGGAATTTTATATATGAATAAATAACAACAAATTTGAGGTAACCAATGCATATAATAATCAATAGCTTGCATTTTAAATAACATAGAAACATAAAGGGGATTCTTATCTCTCCCTCTCTCATAATAGTTGCAAGCATTAAAGTTAAACATAACCACATAGTTTTGAATAGAATCACCACATAAAGACTTATCATCTAATGAGCATAATGGATCATCAAACTCAATTAAATCACTTTCATCCTCAATAGTAGGGGGACTAAAAATACCATATTCATCAAAACAAACTTCCCCAAGCTTAAGGTTTTCCTTAGCATTAGCAATAAAGGTGTTCAAAGAATTAGTACTACCACAAACATGATTGTTATGCAAATAAAATTTAATTTTCTCCTCAAACACTTCATGTCCTAACTCAAGATAGATATTATACAATTCTATAATTGTTTGGTTGTTTTCCATTTTATAATTTTTTTGTGTTTTAGATTTATATGTTAGTATGCAATGCAAACAAGAATAAAAGCTTAGCACAACGCTCCCCGGCAACGGCGCCAGAAAAGTGCTTGATAATCCCCAAGAGCAAGGAATCACTGTAGCACAATTCGATAAGTATTTGAGTGTCGAACCCACGAGGAGCTGAAGGTAAACTATCTATTCTCTAAAGCCCTATAACCCTCTTATATGGCCTTTTATGCAAAGCAATAAATTTAAATATGAAAGGAACTAACTAATGGAAGCAAGTGATGTGGAATGGGTTTATCTAGTAACAAGTTTCTCAATCAAGTTTCAAACGCAAGTTTCTTAGAGCAAGTTTCTCTCAGCAGTTTTCTCAAGCAAGTTTCTCAAAGTAGCAAGTATCAAATATCTCAAGTAGCAAATATCTCAAGGGAGCAAATGTTCTAGCAATTGTTATTTCATTCGTGTGGTTGTCACAATTAGTGAAGCACATGTTTCAGTCTTAATTGTTTCTTCTAGGAAGGAGCCATAAATAGGTGTAGCCAAGTAAATGAGCAAATTACACAACTCTTATGATGGATCTCATGGCCAAGTAAATGTGCAGCAC
Source organism: Poa pratensis (assembly GCA_947311845.1). Taxonomy (NCBI): domain Eukaryota; kingdom Viridiplantae; phylum Streptophyta; class Magnoliopsida; order Poales; family Poaceae; genus Poa; species Poa pratensis. The sequence continues at coordinate 28,107,279 of CAMZMU010000118.1, forward strand.
AAGAATTATTAAGACATAATTGTCCCACCATAGCCTTAAGTTCTAGGGTCCCCATATATATCCCCCATAATGTAACTTCAAGTCTCAGACCACGGTTTCTGTCTTAGTACTCCGACCCGTCCTACTCAATCCATTACACTACGGTGATCACCTTACATGCATTCCCCAATATATGCGTGCACTCATACATTGTACATCAAGACAATCATAAAAGATAACAAAACTTGTATGCAACCAATCAACGAACTATTTCACTATTGCCATGAACAAATCACTTCTCAAACATAGATGGGGAGACACAATAGATCAAGGGAATAGTATATTGCATCATATATCATGTTTGCCAAGAGTTTACAGTGGAGAGATGGAGATGATCTTGCTGTAGATGTTGATGATGAACACGCCGGAGGGGGGTGGAGCCCTCCGGAGGTGATTCCGGCGGTGTTTCCCCCCTCCGATCTTCTCCGGCGGGCCTTCTGACTCTCTGTTTCGTGGTTTTGTGTTTCTCGCCGCCTCCTCGCGAAACTCCTCGGGGGACTATTTTTATAGACGTTTTTAGGTCAAGACGAAGCCACGGAGACGAAAACGGACGGCATCGGAGCCACGAGGAATAAAAGAGGTGGTCCCACACGGCCAAGGAATCTGGCCGCGTGGGACCATCTATTTTCTTCCTCGGACTTCCTTTTTCGCGGATCCTTGGCTCGTACGTCTTCTTATTTCCAAATATTGGGCCCCGTAAAATATTAGGTCATTTGGACGTCGTTTGGTCCCTGAAAGTCAAAAACATGGAAAAAGGGGTTTTCTGGTTCTGCAGGGTTAATTCCAAATAAATGGGGAAACTGTGAATTATCCCCTAAAATCATTATAAAACATAAATATAACCCATATATGATGCAAATAAGTTGGAATATCAAGTAACAAAATGTAAAGTTCATGTATGCATTTTACATGCATCACGCCTTCGCTGAAGCCGTCCTCCATGCAGAGGAGCTGGCCATGATGAAGAAAGAAACTGATACGTCCCAGTTGCCAGAAAACGTAAAGACAGCCGAGCCCAAGAAGACTTTCAAGGCCTCTGAGGAAACAAAGAAGGCGGATCTGGTGCCAGGTGACAACTCCAAGCAGGTCACCATCGGATCTGGCTTAGACGACAAATAGGAAAGCGCGCTTGTCGAGTTCCTCCATGAGAATCGGGACATCTTTGCATGGTCATCAGCCGACATGCCGGTTGTACCAAGGGAACTTGTCGAGCACTCTCTTAATGTCTACAAAGAAGCCAAGCCGGTGAAGCAAGGAATAAGGCGCTACGGTGAAGAAAACATGAAGGCAATAGGGAAGGAGATCATCAAGTTGCAAGAAGCTAAGTTCATTAGGGAGGTAGTACACACTGATTGGTTGGCAAATCCTGTACTGGTTCCAAAACCCAATAAGGAAATGAGAATGTGCATTGATTATACCGTCTTGAACATGTGCTGTCCTAAGGACCACTTTGCGTTACCACGTATAGATCAAGTCGTAGACTCCACAGCCGGCTCCGAGCTGCTATGCTTTTTGGATGCGTACTCCGGGTACCACCAAATTAAAATGCGCGAATCTGACCAACTCAAATCATCGTTTACTACGCCCTACGGGACCTTCTGCTGCATCACGATGCCCTTCGGCCTAAAAAATGCCGGCGCAACGTATCAACGATGCATGCAAACATTCCTTCACGAGCAGATTGGCCGCAATGTTCACGTCTATGTAGACGACATTGCCGTCATGTCTAAAAAGAAGGCGGATTTGCTAGACGACTTACGAGAAAATTTCGATAGCCTCCGGGTATATAAGATGAAACTCAACCCAAAGAAATGCGTCTTTGGGGTTCCTGCCGGCAAGTTGCTTGGCTTTATCGTTTCCGAACGAGGAATAGAGGTCAACCCGGAAAAAATCAAGGCAATCCTCAATATATCCAGGCCCAAGGACCTGAAGGACGTGCAGCGACTTGCCGGCTCGGCGGCTGCCGTCAGTCGTTTCATTAGCTGCCTTGGAGAAAAGACAATGCCTCTCTACCGGCTTCTGAAGAAATCCGACAACTTTGAGTGGACAGACGAAGCAGATGCCACCTTGCAACAACTCAAGGAAGCATTAACGTCTGCCCCAATATTAGCAGCTCCTCGAACGCAGGAACCAATGCTGCTTTACATCGCAGCAACCAACTTGGTTGTTGGCGTAGTCTTGGTTGTGGAACGCAAGACGGAAAAGTCAGAGATTCTGGAGCAGCGCCCGGTTTACTTCATCAGTGAAGTTTTTTCCGTCTCAAAGCAGCGTTATCCGCATTACCAGAAGTTGGTTTATGGTGTTTTCTACGCCGCCAGAAAGTTACGACACTACTTCCAGGAACATTTAATCATGGTAGTGAGCAAGGCACCTCTGGGAGAAATAATCAACAATACGGATGCTACAGGCCGAGTCGCCAAGTGGGGCATTGAACTCGCCGCCTTCGACATCACGTACAAGCCCAGAAATGCCATTAAGTCTCAAGCTTTGGCAGATTTCGTTGCAGATTGGACAAAAGCTATGGACGAAGTTCCTCTCCCTGAAGAAGCATATTGGATCATGCATTTTGACGGATCAAAAATGCTTCAGGGCTCGGGGTCTGGCATTGTGTTGAGAAACCCGCAAGGAGACAAGCTTAGCTATGTGCTACAAATTCACTTCAAAGCAACAAACAATGTTGCAGAATACGAAGCACTCCTTCACGGCTTACACATCGCCAAAGAACTAGGCATCCAACGCGTCCTCTGCTATGGAGATTTAGACTTGGTGGCACAACAGACACGTGGAACTTGGGATGCAAAAAGCAAGACAATGGCGGCGTATCGTGCTACCGTTGACGAATTCGCTAAATGCTTCCTAGGCTACGAGGTCCGCCATATCCCAAGAGCTCAAAACGAGGCGGCAGACACACTTGCCAGATTGGGGTCTGAATGCAAAAAAGTACCAAAAGATGTTTTCCTGGAACACCTACACAAGCCGTCAATAAAAGGGGCAGACCTCCTTGACCCAGAGGCGGCGGAACCAGTAGAGGCGGCTAGCTATGCCGTCTACCTGGTGAAGCCAGATTGGACGCCGCCATATTTGGACTTCCTGACAAATGAAGAGTTGCCAGACGATGAGGTTTTGAAAAGGCAAATCATAAGAAGAGCCAAGGCTTTCACAATCATAAATGGTGAATTGTACAAGCGTAGCACCACAGGGGTGTACCAATGTTGCATTTCGCCAGAAGAAGGTAAAGACTTGCTGGAAGAAATACATGCTGGAGTTTGTGGACATCATGCTTCATCCCGCTCCCTTGTATCAAAAGCTTTCCGGCAAGGCTTCTACTGGTTGACAGCCAAGGCTGACGCAGAAGATATAGTCAAAACATGCCGGGGCTGCCAACTGTATGCCAGACAACCACACATGCCCGCTCAGGAGCTCAAAACAATACCCATCACATGGCCTTTCACAGTCTGGGGCTTGGACATGGTTGGTCCATTTAAGACGGCACCTGGTGGCTACACACATTAGCTTGTGGCTGTAGACAAGTTCACCAAATGGGTTGAAGCAAAACCTATCAAAAAGCTAGACGGTGCCATAGCCGCAAACTTTCTGTGGGGAATAATCTCTCGGTTCGGGGTGCCTCACAGCATTATCACCGATAACGGCACTAACTTGTTGCAAGGCGAAGTCGAGGAATACTGCTACAAGCATGGCATCCGCCTAGATCTCGCCTCAGTAGCACACCCGCAGGCAAATGGTCAAGTAGAGCGTGCAAATGGTTTAGTCCTGCAGGGCATTAAACCTCGTCTTGAAGTACCATTGCACAGGGCAGCTGGGGCTTGGGTGGATGAGTTACAATCTATCCTTTGGAGTTTACAAACAACTCCAAACAGATCAACCAAGTTTACTCCTTTCTTCTTAGTTTATGGCGCAGAAGCAGTGTTGCCGTCCGACATGATGTATGATTCCCCCAGAGTTCAAGCCTACGTCCAAGAAGACGCAGAAGATGCAAGACATGATGGCCTTGACCTACTTGACGAAGAATGCAATGTTGCCTCGCACGATCTGCCATCTATCAACAAGGACTGCGGCACTATCACAGTCGAAGGGTGCGCCAGCGCAGCTTTAGAGTAGGTGACCTGGTTCTCCGCCTAATCCAAGACAGGAAAGGCTTGCATAAGTTATCCCCGCCATGGGAAGGACCTTTTGTGGTCAGTAAGGTGTTGCTCAATGGATCCTATTACTTGGTGGATGCACGAGACGGCTACAAGATGAAACGAGGTCACAAACGCAAGAGGAAGGTTGACGACAAGTATGATGAAACCAAGCGGCCATGGAACATTGAGCAGCTACGTCCTTTTTACACTTAGCAATTTTTCAATTGTAATAAGTATTATATGATTATGAAATAAAAGTCCGTGGTTTGCTCATCCAGCTTTGAAACCATGCCATCTTTTGTCTTTTCTCGCAATCATATACTTGTTAATGTCAAAAGTTACCAACAAATTTCTTGCCCTGTGCTTATGGTTCCGACTTTTTTGACATTTGCCGTCTGCAGGCTAAAATTAAGCAAACAGCCTTTGCGCCGCCTAGTATTTGATGTAGCCCAACCTACGGCTCCTACATCAAGTGGCCCAATGACAAGAGCAAGAGTCAAAGCTCTCCATGATAAGGTGAATTCACTCCTATCTATGTGTGATCTCGACACTCCTTTGAATGGGTTGCTACTTCATACGGAAACTTTGTGCATACTCAGGAACCACCTTGACGACGGCCCACAATGGAGTGGAGAAGATGACCAAGAGAAGACCCAAGAAGGTGGCCAAGAGAGCAGCCAAGAAGAAGAAGCCCAAACTACATCGGCCGGTACTACCGGGCATGACCCGGTACTACCGCCTCTGCCTGACGTGTCACCTTCCAGAGCGTCTACCGGGGCCGGTACTACCGCGCCTTTCCGCCCCGGTACTACCGCCACACGCCGGCGCGGTACTACCGCGCCAACTACCGGTCTACTACCAGATCTCCCAGGAGCTACGGGTATCGTCGAGTTCTAACCCGGTAGTGGCCCCGGTACTGGCCCGGTACTACCGCGCAACTGGTACTACCGGGTTCAGGCCGGTACTACCGCTGCGGGTGAGGCTGCACGCTGAAAAGGCTCTCGTGCCTTGTAATCTTATCCCCTTTTGGATCTAGCGTATAAATAGTGCGTCCCCTTCCTAGGGTTAGGGTTAGACAATGATTTGGGAACTAAAGTAGAGCCTTGCTCCTTCTTCTCAAAGTGTCTTTTTCCTCCTATGGAGATGACTCAAGGCCTCCCCTTGTGGAGATGAACCAAGGCCTCCTCTTGAGGAGAAGATCCCTGCGTGGATACCAAGGCTTCCACTTGTAGTTGCGATTACTTGCTAATCTTCCCTCTTTGAGTGGCTAGATTGGGTTGGTTGGATTGACCAATTGGACAAACAATCCTAAGAGTAAGGTGTGCTTGGGAGAGGAGAATTGGGGGCTACCCTCGGGGATTTGTTACCAATTGAGTCTTGCCGAGTTGCTACTTGCTATTTACCCTTGTGTGTTGATTTCCCCTCTTTGTGTTCATCCCGTGTTCTTCGTGTTCATCGTTCCCTCCGCACAAATCCGTGAAAATCGGGACCGACCTACATCAGTATTCCTATCTGCCTGTTTATGTGTGGATTGCCTAGTAGTATGTCATTGGCACCAACATGCGGCTTTGGTCTCTGAGTCTAAACTAATTGGTAGTGCACCTGGTTGGCTCAGCTGAACTAACTGTGATGAGGTTCCGCCAACATATGAAACAGCTAAGCACGTAAACGAGATAAATATTAAGGAGGGCCACTTAAATAAGCCTACCGTCAAGTGTAGCATAAAAGTTGGCCCAACAATATTTACATAACAAAATAAAACAAGTTTTTTTCGCGTTGCAAATTAACGCATCTACTTGTCTCTACTGTCGCAGGAGAAGACGCCTAAGGAGTCGACACCTTGGTGGAGGCTGTCTGGAGGTCTTGGGGGCTGACGCCAGCATCCTTGGGGCTGGCTCCGCCATCTTGGGGGCTGCGCTCGTCAGCCATGGTTTCATCCTCTCCACCTCCGGCAACTTCAGAGTCCGCCAAGGTGGGGTCAGCCGCTGCAGTGTGGGGGGTCCGGGTGTTCTTTATAAAAGTTGCGGATGTCAACCATGTTGGCAACCCGTGTTGTGTAACCCCGGACGGCCCGCAGCACCTTGGACTTCACGATGGGTTGGCCGTCTTCGTCTTCGGTTGGAAAGTACTCCGTAACTTGCCGAATATCGGCGTCAGGGTACCATGCCGAGACTAGCGCCAACGCCAACCCGGCTCCGCCTCGTGCAGTAGATCGCAGCCGGCCGTCATAGTCAGCAGTCGCCCGCTCCAATAGTTCCGACAAGGTGTCAGCGTCAAAAGGGTCGCTGTCGCCACCAGGGAAAAACTTGGCGGCAAACGCCTGGCCCGCGCTGACAAGTCGGTTGACTGTTTCGCCAACCTTCAAGATTCGCGCAAGGCAGGGCGAGGCGTCCACGTTGTCACCCAAGTTTGCTGGCACTGCAACATTCAACATGTTAGACATTGTGGCAAGTGGCTAAGTGTTCACAAAGAACATGAAGATGAAGAGGAAAAAATCTTACCAAGGACATGATCATGAATGGCGTTGATCTCATCCAGGTGGCTGGCAAGAGTTTCCTGGGCTTGCTGGACCGCCTTAGAAAGTTGGTCCTGCTGCTGCTTGGCGTTTTTGTTCACCTGGGCAAGGTTATTGCCCAAGGCTTCCAGCTGCCCGACAACTTGCTAATTTCTTCGGCATGGGCCAGATCCCGCTTCTCCAGCTCCTGGGCATGGTCCGCCTTCAGCTTCGCCACCAACTCGGCAAAATCAGCAGCTTCGTTCATCAAAGCTTGCATGTCAGTGGAATTCTTGAGAACATCTTGTGCAGTGTTTAGCAATTCTACAAATCATGAAGAAGCCGACTAAAGAACTTGTCGAAAGAAAAAGTTCAAACTAGACGGACGAAAAGAAGGCAAAGAAATTTTGTCACCTTCATCCTTTTTGCGAGCCTCTTCTAAGCTCGCAATCTAGGCGTTCTTAAGCTCAATGTCCTGCCGAAGTTGGTGGCACTCCATGTTCTTCTTGCTCTGGGCTTGAAAAAGCTCTACGTTGGACGCGAGAGCCTCCTACAACAGAAACGCAACACTTGAGACCCAGTCAAATGACCACTCGGCCGGCTAAAAACAACTTTTTTAGCCGCCAAAGTGCTCGGGGGACTGCGACTAGGGATAACCTCAAGTTCATTCTGAAGCAAGTCGCAGAGCTGCTCCATGTGCGCGTGCCAGTACTTGGTGCCTTCGCGCATGGTCTTCAAAGTTTCACGGGATCTTTCGCTCCCGCGGCAAAGTTGGGGCCAGACTTGGAGGAGGAGGCGCCAATGCTCTCCCCCATTTCGTCTGCCGCCTCCTGCTTCATAGCAATAAATCGAGCGGCATCATTAGCCGAAGCTTCAGCCGTCTTGGAAGTAGTTGGGCCGACAACAAATTTCTTCCCCGCCATCTTCTCCGCAGCCGCCTCTGCGGTACCAGCAGATGCCATGTCTTTCGCCGTGTACGTTCCCGGGCAAACGACTACGGGAACGCCGATGCCAGGCGTTGCTGGTGCAACGGCTGGAGAAGACCTTAGCGGCTTGCCCCTACCGGCAGCAATCTTCAGATTGGCGTGAAGCTTGGGCATGGCGGGCTTGACCCTGCAAACAGGAAAGTACAAGCTTGTCAGCAAAACACATTGTATCAAATGGCTAAGTCAGGGAAAGCAAAAGCTTGCCTACCGCTTAAGAGGGACATTCTCCCCCAAGGTCTCATCCTCTGCATCAGCAGAGGTGGCCGCCTTCTTCCTCTTCTCCAAATCCTTGGTGGGGCCGCCTGCTTTGCGCTTCTTCGGCTTGCTGGCACCGGTGTCGTACCAGTTGGGAGCCAAGTCGGCATCCTTCAAGGTTTGTAGCTGAAAAGGAAGACTATTAAATCCAGCATCCAGCGGACAAGTAAGTAAAAGACAAAGTAGCTCCGGCTTACCACTGGGGCTGGGTTGTCATGAGTAAACATGGCGACGCCTTCGGCTGCCTTCACAAATAGAGGCTTGATGAGCTCTCTAAGCCGGTACAGCAGCACATCTTGGTCAAGGGTGCTATTGCCGGTGTCGTCCGCCTTGTACTCGCACATCTTCAGTGGGTGATGGCGGAGTGGCATTATTTTCCTCGACAACCAGCAGATGACGGTGTCAACTCCGTCAAGCAGCAGGGCCTCCATCGTCTTCGTCAAAATTTCGATCCGCCTAACGACAAGTCTGGTTTCGTTCGACAAACTGCCGAGTGTCACCTTTGCGGTCCAGCAGGCCTTGTGGGTTGGCGGATGATGGCCCTTGACTTAGTTACCTGCGTCAAAAGAATATGGGTTAGGTTGAGACTCCAAGTGCAGAGTGTATAGTATAGGAAAGACGGTTTTCCCCACGAGGGATGACTCGAGGGTTTAATATCGAACTCTCGGGGAATCAGTAGTGAAAGATTTATCTTCTTATCCTTCTCTTCAAAACCTACAAAATAAAATAAATTGTTTTGTGCCCTCAACCTCACCAAGTGGTTGTCAAGCACAAGGTGTGAGAATGATATCAAAATAAAATGAATGCAAAACAGTAAATAAATATGCAATGATGATAAATAAATATGCAAGGATGGTGGAAACAATGATGGATGGTATTTTTGGGTTTTGTATTGTGAATACAAGATGTAAAAGTGTTTTTGTATTTTCGGATTTTTAAATGGCAGAAAATGTAAAGTGGATAAAAGTTGTTGGAAAGGTGTTTCCTATGATTAAAAATGGACCGGGGTTCAAGGTTTCACAAATGCACTCTCTCTTTAATAAAGTGGTAGACAATGGAACACTAGAATTGACATATGAGATTGCAACAAAAAGGTTTCATGACAAGTTACTAATTATATGGGCATCACATTCTAACATAGAGATCTTTTGTTTATTAATCTCTCTTATACTCAACCAAGATGCGAACTAAATTATAACACCTTAGTAATTAAGATAAATCAGAGCATAGCATTAAGTATCATAACATGAAGTTAAAATAAGAACATGCTAGATCTAGTCATGGAGTAGTGGCAATGGTCACACCCACATCTCCGGTAGCAAGGTATTTTTATTTATCCCTAGTGAGGCAACAAAGTAAGGTAAAAACCCAAGTGGATCACGGAACTTTCTCTCACGTTCCCCCTCACACGCTCTCATACACATGCTTGATCATAACAAGTACACAAGAACGGGGTACATAATATGCATCTACTTTCATAACTGAAACAAAACTATTGCAATCTCAAACATATATTAACTCATAAAAAGATCCACTACAAAGGTATTACATAGATGACCGTAATCATGTTCAGCAGCTCATACGGTACTAATTAGTGAAGCTCAAGAGAGTAGAGATACGTAAGTTACTTCCACAAACCCATAGTACAGGGGTGGACTACTCCCTCTTCATCATGGAGACGGTGGATAAGTTGTTGGAGAAGATGGAGACCACGCCGGCAGCGCCCCGTCGGAGTTTCCCCCCTCCAATCTGCAACTCCATGTCTCTGTTTCGTGGTTTCTGTGTTTCTGCGGTGCTCCTTTCCGAAGAGCGTCGGGGACTATTTTTATAGTCGTTTTTAGGTCAAGACGGAGGCTCGGGAAAAAAGATCGACGACAACGGAGCTCCGAGGCCCCAGATGGTGGGTCCCATGCGGCCAAGGAGTCTGGCCGCGTGGGCCACCCTCTTCTGGCCCTCGGGCCTTGCTTGTTAGCGTGAATCACACGTTCGTTGGGAGACCCCAAGAGGAAGGTATGATGCAGTTCAGCAGCAAGTTTTTCCCTCAGAAAGAAACCAAGGTTATCGAACCAGTAGGAGCAGCAACTCTTCAGAAGGTTGTTGGTGGCTCGCGCGGCGCAACACGATCACCAATGTGGAATCTGCACACAACACAATCAAACTACTTTGCCCCAACAAAACAGTGAGGTTGTCAATCTCACCGGCTTGCTGAAAACAAAGGATTAAACGTATGGTGTGGAAAATGAATATTAAATTGCAGAGAATGAAAAAGGAACAGTTTGCAGTTTGTGGTGGTTTAATCAGTGTAAAAAAATGGACCGGGGTCCACAGTTCACTAGTGGTGTCTCTCCATAAAAGATAACTAACATGTTGGGTGAACAAATTACAGCTGGGCAATTGACAAATAGTGAGCGCATGACAATGCATATATATGACATGTTGATTACTATGATATTTAGGGCATTACGACATAATACATAGACCGTCATCCAACAGCGTCTATGACTAATAATCCACCGCCGGGTTGTCATCCGAGTCCCCCGTTGGTATTAAGTTGCAAGCAACGGATAATTGCATTAAGTAAAGTGCGTAATGTAAACAAATACATATGACCGTGGACATAGCATTGTTAGGTTATCCCTAGTGGCAACAGCACATCCGCAACCTTAGAAGTTGTTGTCACTCTCCCAGATTACCGGAGGCATGAACCCACTATCTAGCATAAATACTCTCTCTTGGAGTTACAAGCATCTACTTGGTCAAAGCATCTACGAGTAACGGAAAGCATGCAAGATCTTAAATAACATAGGGCATAGATTGATAATCAACTTGACACAGTATTCAATATTCATCGGATCCCAGCAAACACAACATGTAGCATTACAATAATATGATCTTGATCATGTAGGGCAGCTCACAAGATCTAAACATGATGGCACAAATTGGAGAGACAACCATCTAGCTACTGCTATGGACCCGTAGTCCAAGGATGAACTACTCACGCATCACTCCGGAGGCAGGCATGGCGATGTAGAAGCCTCCGGTGACGATTCCCCTCTCCGGCAGGGTGCCGGGAAGAGGTTCTGGACCCTCCCGAGCTAGGGTTGACGGCGGCGGCGTCTCTGGAACTTTCCGTGGATATTTGCTCAGGCACTTAGGGTTTTCGCGTCGGGGGGAATAAGTAGGCGAAAGGGCGGCGGCTGACGACCCCCGAGGGGCCCACACCACCCTAGGGTGCGACAGAGGGGGGAACCACGCCCTAGTGGCGTGTGGGGCCCTGGTGGCCCTCCTATGTTGCTCCTTTGGTCTGTCAGGTGTGTTCTGATAAAATAGGAATCCACGTGAAGTTTCGTCCAATTCCGAGAATATTTACAGACTAGCTTTTCTGGAATACAAAAACAGCAGAAAACAGGAACTGGCACTTCAGCATCTTGTTAATAGGTTAGTCCCAAAAAATGTATAAAAGTGATATAAAGTAGATGCAAAACATGTAGCAATTGGTATAAAACAAGAATGGAACATCAAAAATTATAGATACGTTTGAGACGTATCAGGCCTCCGTTTGTTCGCTTCCTTCGCTCCCACGCTTCGTTCCTTCCAAAAACTGATGATCGTAAATTATTAGGTCATTTGGACGTCGTTTGGGTCCCTGAAACATCAAAATATAGAAAATAGGTTTTTCTGCCTGTGCAGGGTTAATTCCAGAAAAATAGGGAAACAATGAAATATTCCCAAAATCAATATAAAACAATGATATAACCCTTATATGATGCAAATATGATTGAAATATAAGTTATATAATGCAAAGTTCATGTATGCATTTTACATGCATCAACATCCCCAAGCTTAACCTATACTCGTCCTCGAGTATGAAGGTGATAAACTAACATGGACTTTGCATTTTAATATTATCAAAGGATATCAAAGATGATTACTATTGCTACATAGAGTCAAATGATTCATTCTTCAAAGGAGTAGCAATATACAAGATAGATTATGAAGTGATATCAAATATTCAATGTAAGGATGTTCAATGATAATTCACAAAGTGTAACATAGAAGAAAGTAATATGGACCAAATGTATGCATAATTAAAGTAAAAACATCCTATAATGATCATAGAGTATTCTTGTTAATCTGAATATAAAAGGTGGACACTTTGGAAAGATATATAAATGAGTAGAGGTAAAACATGAATAAGTTTCATCTAACTTCCAAATGCTTCTACTTAAGTTAATGTTTGCAATGTGGTATTCATTGGTGTCAAGCTCTCATTACCCCTATCATAGCATCTTGAATGGTTAAAGTTTAAAGTGAAAGCAAATATGAGTAGTAAGCTTGACAAAGTATGGGTTGAATGTCTCATGCCCCGTGAATACGAGTACCTACACCACGGTGTTACTCAACTTGGGACACAAAAGCAAGTTCAAGTTAAGGTCATTGTAAGTAATATAATAGCGTCATCAAGAGCATCAACTGGGGTACCTCTTGTCCCAGGACATGGAACAAGCCCATGTCAAAATGACAAGACAAACAAACAAAATGAACAATCTCCACACCCTTTTTATTTACTATTCGTATAGCTTTTTATTGTGGGGTGCATCACTGAAGGTTCACCATAGTATGTAAGTAAATTTCCACCATGAATGATGCATGGCTTAGATTAGCGTCCCAGACGTCTCTCTAGCCATTTATACAAACTCATTAAACTTACTAAGTTTCCACATTTATTTGGCACCATGATAAGCATCCATAAACAAAAGTACATGATATCAACTAAATATAAAGAGCACGTTGAAAGCTTGCCATGTGACAGCACATATGAGCTAACTCCCAACCAAGACTCTTGTCAAGCTCACAACTTCATAATTTTAATCACAATGGGTCATGTTTATTAAGTGCAATGAAAGTAAAGTGTGCATCAAGTTCGTGAGAGCTCTTTAACCAACTTTTCCCATAACAATCAATAACACAAGCATTTTAATTCAGAAGTATAGATAATACAAAATAACATGATAAACATACTCGGAATAGCATAAAGTAATAGGTAGATATGGTGGACTCACTGGAAAAACTTTGGTTGAAGGTGTTGGAAAACAAGTTTTTACTTGTTGGAATTTTGGGCTAGCAAGAGGGAGAAAGTTGACCATCTAAATGCATGCAAAAGTGTCCATAGAACTAACCAATCCATGTTAAACAAAGTAAAGTAACATTCAGCATCAAAACATGAATAAGTGATAGCTCTTCATAAACACTTGCAAATTAATACTTATTAAAAAGCTCATGAATCATGCAACTATATGTATCTTTTTGAATCAACTCAAACATCCCTTTCCCAATTTTTTAATAGCATCCAACTTAATTCAACCAAATTTCCAGTAGCTCTCTCATATATAAATGATAGTGGTGGTCTCAAGACAAACAAAAATCAAACCGAAATAAAAAGCAAATAAAAGACGCTCCAAGTTTATGCGATAAAGTGCATTGATCGAAAAACAGAAGTTAGACGTGTGCAAACCGAGAGTGTGTTGGTCCAGTGGGGTTGTCTTCACATCCCCAAGCTTATGGTCTTCACCATCCTTGGATAGCTCTTGGTGCATCTCCTCTAATCCCTGTGAAAAAACTTCAAAACACCGTTTCTCCCATTTCTTTTCTGTTTGGCGACATTAGTAGTGATAGACAAATGAATTAATTGCTGCATAAAATCCTTAAACAAAAATTCATATGAATGTCCAGAAAGTGTATAATGTTGTATGCCTACTTATAAACTCAATTGGATAAAAAAGATTCAAGTTAAAAGTTCAAAAAATGCATCAAACAAAATGGGACAGAATCTGTCCAGAAAACACAGCAGCAGCAAAACGTATTTTTCTACCCTACTTAACTTTGTCGAAAAATTCCGAACAAATTCATCATACAGAGGATGAAAAGTTGCAACTACAGTTCACATATCAGCTCATTCGGAGTTACAGAATAAGGATTAAAAATCATACCGTGCACAGATTCGTGCAGGAATAAAATCTCCGAATGCTATAAGCAACTTTTTCAAACCAAAATGGGTAAAACTTGGCACTTTATTAAAAATTCCAGAAACTAAACTAAAAACTAAGTCTCTTGTTGCAGCAAGAGGACATAAAGAAAATCACAAATAAAAACAACCGGGTTGCCTCCCGTAAAGCGCTTTCTTTATAGCCATATAGATAGGCTTCTTACTTGGTATCAAGATGGTTGGAGTGAGGTGGCTTGGCATCCCCAAGCTTAAATTCTTGTACTTATTTGATATATGTAGGGTGAGCCTAGGGGTAACATCCCCAAGCTTGAGTGTTTGTCCCTCTTGATATTTGTTCATCACCCTCAACTCTTCCACTTGAAAATTCTCTTTACACAAAACTCATCATAAAACTTGATTAGAGGGGTTGGTGTCTCCATAAATTAAATCCACATAAGTACAGAAAAGACATATCATGAGTTGATTCTAAACATTAACTAATGTTACTATGGTTGTGTATTGTTCTTTGATCCAAAGAACCACACAAAACATAAGTAATGAGAGTAATGCAAAATAAAGACAGAATCTGTCAAAAACTGGACAGCCCATAAAGAGTGAATTTTTAGAGGCACTTACGTTGCTCAAATCAGAAAACTTTGAACTAATGAAATGTGTAATAATAACTGAATATTGCTGACGTGAAATTTCAGGTCAAAATTCCTTTTCTGTGATTTTTAACATTTTTCGCAGTAAAGGTTAGGAGTCTGTTTTCTGGACAGCAAATTACTATTGTTTGATCCTACCTCTCAAAAGAGGTTATTCTTTCCATAAATATGAAAAATAAGATACAAAGGTGATGTTACAGTAGTAAACAAGCACCTTGACTCAAAAACCGAAAATCAAACTGAAGAAATCAAAAAGAAGCAAAACCAAGAAAGGTTCAACTTAAACATCCCTTTCCCAATCTTTTAATAGCATCCAACTTAATTCAACCCAAATTTCCAGTACCTCTTTCATATATAAATGATGGTGGTGGTCACACAAAAAAAAATCAAACCAAAATAAAAAGCAAACAAAAGACGCTCCAAGTTTATGCGATAAAGTGCATTGATCGAAAAACAGAAGTTAGACGTGTGCAAAACGAGAGTGTGTTGGTCCAGTGGGGTTGTCTTCACATCCCCAAGCTTATGGTCTTCACCATCCTTGGATAGCTCTTGGTGCATCTCCTCTAATCCCTGTGAAAAAACTTCAAAACACCGTTTCTCCCATTTCTTTTCTGTGGGGTGACATTAGTAGTGATAGACAAATAGATTTCTTGCTGCATATAATCCTTAAAAAAAATTCATATGAATGTCCAGAAAGTGTATAATGTTGTATGCCTACTTATAAACTCAATTGGATAAAAAAGATTCAAGTTAAAAGTTCAAAGAATGCATCAAACAAAATGGGACAGAATCTGTCCAGAAAAACAGCAGCAGCAAAACGTATTTTTCTACCCTACTTAAATATGTCGAAAAATTCTGAAAAATTCATGCTTACAGAGGATGAAAAGTTGCAACTACAGTTCAAATATCAGCTCATTCGGAGTTACAGAATAGGAATTAAAAATCATACCGTGCACAGATTCGTGCTGGAATAAAATCTCCGAATGCAAATAGCAACTTTTTCAAACCAAAATAGGTAAAACTTGGCACTTTATTAAAAATTCCAGAAACAAAACTAAAAACTAAGTCTCTTGTTACAGCAAGAGGACACAAAGAAAATCAAAAATAAAAACAACCGGGTTGCCTCCCGTAAAGCGCTTTCTTTATAGCCATGTAGCTAGGCTTCTTACTTGATATTTATTGTGGACGAAGCTCATGAGGGAGCTTGAACTTTGGTGTGTCCCTCTTCCTTGGAAGTGTTCATGCATAATACCAGGGTCCCATGGTGTTCTCAATCCAATCAAAATAATAGAAGTTGAACCCTAGTTGAGAGAAAAACAAAACACAAAAGTAATAACAACGAAGTCTAACTTTCTTTCTATGCATTGGCATTTTGTATATGAATGAATCACAATAAATAGAAATTTCCAATGCATATTAACATAGTTACTTGCAGCATATATTTATTAGTAACATAAAGAGGGTTCTTATCACCTTCTCTTTTATAATAGTTGCAAGTAGAAGAAATAAATTCAACCATATAACCACAAGAATCATTCAACTTAGATAATATAGGCACATAAAGAGGATCATTAAATTTATTTTGGAATTCATTAGCATGCTTCCCTCTTTCAAAATAGTTATTAAGATCAATATCAAGTTTAATATCATGCTGCAACAAATATTTGGAACTAAAGATAATTGCAAACCACATAAGTATTTCTCAACATAAGCAAATTTCTCCTCTATGGTGTAATAGGAGAATTTAAGAACAAAGTAGGACTCTCATGAGTAAGAGTACCATCACAAACAGCAAGTATATCATTTTTATCCTCACATAAATTTGTAACAACTTCTAAACATGGAGGATTATCAATAAGCATAGGACCATCATCTAAAGCATTATCATATAGCATATTTAAGCAACACTCCTCATTATCATCATAAGTTCACTAGTAGCATCATTAAAAAGTAAAGGAGCATTATTAGTTTCATCATAATAGCATGGGTTATCATATAGGACCATAGAATTTTCAGTTTGACACTCATCATAACATGGATTCTCATAAATAACAAAAGATTTTTGAGTTTGAGTGCTACTATCAAATGTTGATGGTGAAGTTGGGAGATCCAACTCTTCCCCAAGCTTAGGTTGGAACATATCCATTTCAATCTCCTCTTCACATACTTCCTCTTCCAAGCTTATGTTTTCATCATCCTCTTCCTGCAAAATATTAGTACTTTCCATGGAAGCAAGAATTCTTTCTTTAACATAAACATTATCACTAAATTCCTTTTTGCAAAGTTGGAGAAGAATAGAAATGTGTCCTTTCATTACACGAGCTTCATGACTAGTTGCAAAAAATTATCAATAAGAAAGTCTATCTCATGGGCTGCAACATAAGCAATATATTTCTCAACTTGTTCTATATCATGGCATGCAAATTTACACTCTTGATAAGAAGCAATAATAGGATCACTATTATACTTACATTGATAGAGAGAGTGTTTATAGTCTTTTCTAAAGCAGCAAGTTATATTATGTAATTCACAAAACTCAGTGGCCATATCATTGAGATGTTCAAGCAATTCAAGCATTCTATTTCCTTCTTTGGTTGATCGGTATTCATAGTAAGCTCCCATAGTTTTGACATAACCTTTCTCCATAGCTTAGCATACATATTAAAAACAACACTAGTTTTTATGGGTTTTATGTTTTTAGATGAAAACTGAAATAAAATGATACTAAACAATGCAAACCGAAATAACAAATGCAACACAAAATGCAAAACTGAAAATAAAATATGCAAACCGAAATATGCAAGACAATAACAAAACAAAATAAAATGATTTGAAGGTAAAGATGGATAAGATGATGCTCACGTAGGTGCAACCTCCCCAAGCTTAGGTGTTTGCACAAGTTGGTGATGAAGTTGACTTTGTTGTGAGATACCCTTGGATAAACCTTTACAGCAATGATTCCCCGGCAACGGCGCCAGAAAACTGTCTTGATGGCCCTTGACGTAGTTACCTGCGTCAAAAGAATATGGGTTAGGTTGAGACTCCAAGTGCAGAGTGTATAGTATAGGAAAGACGGTTTTCCCCACGAGGGGTGACTCGAGGGTTTAATATCGAACTCTCGGGGAATCAGTAGTGAAAGATTTATCTTCTTATCCTTCTCTTGAAAACCTACAAAACAAAGTAAATTGTTTTGTCCCTCAACCTCACCAAGTGGTTGTCAAGCACAAGGTGTGAGAATGATATCAAAATAAAATGAATGCAAAACAGTAAATAAATATGCAATGATGATAAATAAATATGCAAGGATGGTGGAAACAATGATGGATGATATTTTTGGGTTTTGTATTGTGAATGCAAGATGTAAAAGTGTTTTTGTATTTTCGGATTTTTAAATGGCAGAAAATGTAAAGTGGATAAAAGTTGTTGGAAAGGTGTTTCTTATGATTAAAAATGGACCGGGGTTCATGGTTTCACAAATGCACTCTCTCTTTAATAAAGTGGTAGACAATGGAACACTAGAATTGACATATGAGATTGCAACAAAAAGGTTTCATGACAAGTTACTAATTATATGGGCATCACGTCCTAACATAGAGATCTTTTGTTTATTAATCTCTCTTATACTCCACCAAGATGCGAACTAAATCATAACACCTTAGTAATTAAGATAAATCAGAGCATAGCATTAAGTATCATGACATGAAGTTAAAATAAGAACATGCTAGATCTAGTCATGGAGTAGTGGCAATGGTCACACCCACATCTCCGGTAGCAAGGTATTTTTCTTTATCCCTAGTGAGGCAACAAAGTAAGGTAAAAACCCAAGTGGATCGCGGAACTTTCTCTCACGTTCACCGCACTAGCCACCCCCCGTTACTCCAACTAATGCACACGTTCCCCCTCACACGCTCTCATACACATGCTTGATCAAACAAGTAAACAAGAACGGGGTACATAATATGCATCTACTTTCATAACTGAAACAAAACTATTGCAATCTCAAACATATATTAACTCATAAAAAGATCCACCACAAAGGTATTACATAGATGACCGTAATCATGTTCAGCAGCTCATACGGTACTAATTAGTGAAGCTCAAGAGAGGAGAGATACATAAGTTACTTCCACAAACCCATAGTCCAGGGGTGGACTACTCCCTCTTCATCATGGAGACGGTGGAGAAGTCGTTGGAGAAGATGGAGACCACGCCGGCAGCGCCCCGCCGGAGTTTTCCCCCTCCAATCTGCAACTCCAGGTCTCTGTTTCGTGGTTTCTGTGTTTCTGCGGCGCTCCTTTCCGAAGGCGTCGGGACTATTTTTATAGTCGTTTTTAGGTCAAGACGGAGGCTCGGGAAAAAAGATCGACGGCAACGGAGCCACGAGGCCCAGATGGTGGGTCCCACACGGCCAAGGAATCTGGCCGCGTGGGCCACCCTCTTCTGGCCCTCGGGCCTCCGTTTGTTCGCTTCCTTCGCTCCACGCTTTGTTCCTTCCAAAAACTGATGCTCGTAAATTATTAGGTCATTTGGACGTCGTTTGGGTCCCTGAAACATCAAAATATAGAAAATAGGGTTTTCTGCCTGTGCAGGGTTAATTCCAGAAAAATAGGGAAACAATGAAATATTCCCAAAATCAATATAAAACAATGATATAACCCTTATATGATGCAAATATGATTGAAATATATGTTATATAATGCAAAGTTCATGTATGCATTTTACATGCATCAGCGGACCATTGACGAAAACAGGCATCCCTTGTGTCGTGCCGGGTGTCGGGATGTCCTTAACATAAAAGAAGGTGCTGGTCCAATTTTTCACCGACTCAATGTAGGGAATTTTTGGATACCAGTCAGGTTGGCGGCAGTTGAAAGTCACACTACCGCAAGTTGCCAGCTAGCCGCCTGCTATGGTTTGCCGGCGGAACAGAAAGCAGTACTGGAACAGCTCTATGGATGCAGCTATGCCTAAGTACCCTTCACATAGTGCCTGGAAGCCGGCTAGCACTAGAATACTATTGGGCGCTATGTTGTGCGGCTGCAACCCATAAAAGCTAAGCATGGCCAAGAAGAAGGCGTAAAGCGGCAGTGACATACCGCGGAGACTGTGCGACGCCAACATGACGCGTTCGCCGTCTTGTGGGTCGGGAACGGTTTCGTCGCCTGCAACCCGCCAAGCGCTGTCCGCCTTAGGCGGTATGAATCCGCCATCCTCCAGCTCCTGCAGGTAAGCTGATGTCATGCATGACGGCAGCCAGTGCTTATAGCCCAGGTCCGCCGCCTCCTCTTCTTCCTCGGCGGCATCGCCGGCGGCAGCCTCTGGCTCCGCCGTGGTCTCGGCGTCAGTCGCCATCTGGGAAGGATGGGGAAACGCACGCGTCGCTACCACTGGTGCCGCCGGAGATGGAGAAGAAGAAGACGCCCCGCCCGTAGCCGCGGCGGAGAAATAAGAAGTCACCGGAGTGATGCTTGCGGGAGCCGCCGCCGGTGGTACTGATCCAGATCCGGTTGCCGCCGCGGAGGCCGCAGCCGGAGTCGCCGCCGCAACTGAGCCTTGCTCGCCGCTGGTTGCCATTTGGCACAGAGCGCCGCTCGGTGGGTTCGCCGGAGTAAGGTGCAAGAGGAGATGAGCTCAAGGGAGAGGATGCGGTGTCCGAATGGGGAGTGAAATCCTCCCTGTTGTGTGCTGGGGTATTTAGCCCTACACGCTGAGATTCGTGCGCGAGTCTGACGGAGGCACGATCTCCGCCACGTGCCCACGATTTGCACGTCGTGGCCGCGGCGTAACTGCCGTCGCCTCGGTTCCCGCGTGTAGTGGGGAGATAATCATGACGCATGTTTTAGTTCAAACTGTCGTGGACTTCATGACGTCATCCGTCAACATTTGACGGACCAGTCAAACTGTCAAGACTTTGCCTGGAAGATTCCTGACAACAGTCATGCCGTCTTTCCCATGTTGGCGGCAATGTATCCGGCAACTTTTAGTCGGACTGCCGCCTGATTCAACTTTGGAATGCTTCAAGCTCTTCAGCCGCCTACCACAAGAACAAGGTGGATAACGCAGATGAAAGAAGACGGCGCGTGGAGAACTTCAACCCTTCCGGGGGCTAATGTTGGGAATATACCCACTGGGGGTATCACTAACATGGTTCAATCCAGCTAGTCCAGGGTGGCCCGTAGTGGTGGTAAAGGCTTTGCCTACCAGGCGGCCCAGATAGCTGACGACCAAGGCAGGCGGATGCCGGCAAGGAGGAGGCCCAAGACCGAAGCCCATGAAGCCACCAGGACCAAGACGGAAGGCGGCATACTTGCCGGCTAGGTTTAGGACTCTGTATGCTTGCCGGATACGTAATCAAATTGTAACCCTAGGTCCGGCCGCCTATATAAGCTGGACCTCGGGACACCTTTAGGGCATACTTTCATACACCATCAACTCATTGTAACCTGATCAAGGCTATTGCCATTATAGTGAGTTATAGCAGCACGCAGGATCTCGCCACCGCCGTGAGATCCGAAGCTGGGTAAATTGCCTTGTTCGATCCCGACCTCGACGACGTCCACCTTCTTGCCCTACGTTCACCCTCGGCTAGAAGGACCCCGTCTCCTATATCAGATGCCGATACGACGACACCTTTCTTGTTTCTTATTTGACTTTTTTCATGTGTAGCTTTAGATCTTGTCATGATCTTCAAGACAAGCTCAAGTCTCATCAAAAACGGATTTCGTATAAAAAACTTATTGCATTTTTAATTTTGGAAGTTTGTCGGTTTGTTTTTATAGAGAGGTTTTACCCTCACATTTTATTTTACTCTCCCTTTTTGTACTATGATGTTTCTCTAAATAATCTTGTAGAGCTCGTTGTTACTATTCCAACGAGATCAAGTTCATAAAAAACAGAGTTCAGATGCTCAAGATACGGTCATTTTTGTTTATACGTTTCTGTATTTTTTTGTGCGCCCGGGTACCACCAGAAAGAGGAGCGTCCACGTGTATGAGCGCCCAGATTCACCGGGGCGCTCCTGGGGGCAATTTGGGCATAACGGTTGGACTGCAATGAGTGTCGTCGATTCACTGCATATGTGGTCTAGTAAGAGATGACTACAGAGGGATAGATGAAAAGATATGCCCGGAAGAAAGAAACTCATTTCAATATAAGCATAGATGGAATTCTTATGATAAGAAACTAGATCCATCTCGACTAGTTGACTGTTCCGGTTTCGGTATTTTGGGACCTATTTAAGGGGGTTCTTCCCCAATAGTCCCCAACTTTGAGCACGTTTTTGACCTTGATGACGCGTAACACACGTTCGTTGGGAACCCCAAGAGGAATGTATGAAGTAGTTCAGAAGCAGTTTCCCCTTGAGAACAAAACCAAGGTTATCAATCCAGTAGGAGTTGGAAGAGTTTCAACACGGTGCCAAAGCTACTCTGGAGCTTATAGCTTCGGCGTGGACATGCACACAACACAATCAAACTAATTTGCCCCAAACGAAATAGGAAGGTTGTCAATCTCCCTGGCTTGCTGAATACAAAGGATTAAACGTATGCTGTGTAAAATAAATGTAAACACAAAAATGGACAGCGAGAAAATGAGTGTAGGAAACAGTGTAAACAATGTTTTTATCAGTGTAAAAGAATGGACCGGGGTCCACAGTTCACTACTGGTGTCTCTCCAATAAATAGATAAATAAACATGCTGGATAAACAAATTACAGCTGGGCAATTGACAAATGGCAAGGGCATGACAATGCTATTATGACAAGATAAAGTTCACTATAGTATTTAATTGGGAATTACAGCAAAATACATAGACTGCTTGCTAGCTGCATCTATGACTAATAATCCACCCCCAGGATAACATCTGTGTCTCCTGAAAGTATCAAGTTGCAAGCAACAGATAACTGCAATAATCAAAGTGTGTAATGTAAACAATGCAAATGACACGTAGACATAGCACCGTTGTTTTCTTCCTAGTGGCAACAACACATTCAGAGCCTTAGTCGTTTCTATCATCTCGAGCCCAGGCAACCGGAGACATGAACCCACTATCTTGCATAAATACTCCCTCTTGGAGACACTAGCAACTACTTGGCCAAAGCAACTACTAGCATCGGAGAGCATGCAAGAACATAAATCACTAGTACAGAACGACACATCGGAAATGGACCAAAAACCCCTTCGGCAACGGAGAAAGGGTCCGTGTCCCCGCCTCTGTCACTGATGTGAAGGCCTTCATCGGTAACGGAGGCCAAAAACCGTTTCCGATGAGGTCTCCATTTGGCAACGGTTGTGCGCAGACCTCCGTTTCCTTATTTTTCCTTCATCAGATACGGAGTTTGCCATCCACCCGTTTGCATTGAGCATTTCTCATATTTCGTTACAGGATGCCACGTTTACAAATGCCAATAGATACTTAAAATCTCACAGCACAAGCTCAAATACTAAAACGGTAACAGATTTCATTCATATCACAATGTAACTTTACATTTCCATCACAATTTCACCTTTACAATTGCATCACAAGATGTGACAAACATAAGAGGTAAAACGATAACAGATTTCATCTATACTAAGCCTATCATGTCAAAGGACGGAAAGAATATATGATTTCTTCCCTACATCCTTTTCCACAATCCTCGCAGGTGTCACTCTAGCTATCTCTTCTTATCTCAACTTCTTGAGAGAAGGATGTTGAAGCTTTGGACCCTATACATTAGTAAATAGAGTTACAATTGTTAAATACATATGCTAAAACAAATACACTATGAATTTAAGCAAACTGAAACGATATCTTACCTATGTTTTGAGGTGGCTCTTATTGATGAACCGGAGCAGCCAACACACGGCTTGTCAACAAGATATTGCGATGTCAGCAGCTTCATAGGATGCCTGACAACAATCATCCTTTCCATGGAGGCCACCACCGGCTCTAGATTTTTTATGCAGTGTCACCGAAATCTAATATAATACGTCACCGATGTGACATTTCGGCGACACTGTATAAAACACTCTTACTTAAAAAAGTATTTTATGCAGTGTACCAAAACGTCACAATAGCGACGATGGATATATATGGTGGAGTTTGAAAGGGAACAGCTTGATATCCCTAAATGTAAATAAGGATTTATGTTAGTTCTGACACTACTAGATAGAACAAACAATTTAACACAATGATATGAAGTATACAGTAGTATATAGTGTGTACTGACCTGTGTATATAATTGGAGGCCATTATGGGAAAGTCAACAAACACTACTCTCTTGAGTAATGTTCGTTGTTTGTTTTGTGTCTCCGACTTTTTTATGCAGTGTCACCGAAATAGACTCCTGTTTTCACATGGACTAGTTAGCTAAACTACAACCGGTTGCAAGTGCACAATAGGCAAGTTAACTACATCAAGAAATGATCTAGATAGAACTACCGGATGTGAACTGAACTACTTTCAACAAGTTAGCTAAACTACAGCTAGTTGTAAGTGCACAATAGGCAAGTTAACTACATCAAGAAATGATCTAGATATAACTACCGGATGTGAACCGAACTACTTTCAACAAGTTAGCTAAACTACAACTAGTTGCAAGTGCACAATAGTCAAGTTAACTGCATCAAGAACTGATCTAGATAGAACTACCGGATGTGAACTGAACTACTTTTAACAAGTTAGCTAAACTACAACTAATTGCAAGTGCACAATAGGCAAGTTAACTACATCAAGAAATGATCTAGATAGAACTACCGGATGTGAACTGAACTATTATCAACAAGTAAGCTAAACTACAACTAGTTGCAAGTGCACAATAGGCAAGTTAACTACATTAAGAAATGATCTAGATAGAACTACCGGATGTGGATCTGATACCTTCTTCACGTCGCTGTTGGATCGATCTAGCAGATCCGGAAGTGGTGGAGGCAGAGGAAGCGGACAGAGCGACGACCTCGCCGTGTCGGGCGAGATGGCGAAGACCTCGCCGTGTCGGGGGACATGGCGAAGACCTCGCCGTGTCGAGGGAGATGGCGAAGACCTCACCATGATAGCCGTTGTCTGGGCGGAGACGGCGCTGCCACGGCGCCGGCGAT
Source organism: Poa pratensis (assembly GCA_947311845.1). Classification (NCBI taxonomy): domain Eukaryota; kingdom Viridiplantae; phylum Streptophyta; class Magnoliopsida; order Poales; family Poaceae; genus Poa; species Poa pratensis. The sequence goes on from CAMZMU010000118.1 coordinate 28,131,922, forward strand.
GGCCGCAACGCCAGGAGGCGCCACCACGAATAGATCTAGCATAGTGGGACAGAGTGAGGAAACGAGTGTTAGGTTTTGCTCTGTACGCTCATATATAGGTAAAACATAGGAAACGGTTCTTTAGAAGGACCGTTTCCTTTGTGTTTCTTCCACTGAGGTGTGGGACCTACGCGCCCACTCTGTGGAATTTCTTCTACTCTCTGGAATAATATTTTCCTAATCTCTACTATATGGAGAAAACCACTTATAGGATACTTATATTAATATTAGTGATTACTACATTACATACGCAGTACATATTAATAATAATAAAGTAAATTATAGTTGGAGAACTCATAGAACTACTACTAGCTACTTCTTGTTTTTCTTGCGCCCTGCTTCCGCGCAATCCTCGTCCTTCTCACGGCCTCGTTTATTGGGGCCATTGGAGGTGGTGGCGGCGGCGGCAGCATATCGGAGGCGGTGGCGGCGGCTTTCTTCTCCGGCGCCGGGCTCCCTTCTTCGGGACCGGCGCCTCCGCCTCGTCCTCCTCGTCGTCGTCCTCCTCCTCCTCCTCCTCCTCCTCCTCCTTCTCCTCTTCGGTTGACTCGTCATCAGAATCAACCTTCGGCGGGCCCAGCATCAAGGTGGGATCATGGAAGTTGGCGTATTCGTCGTCGCTCGCCTCCGGCGTCGGTCCTTCAACGGACTCGCCGCTGACGGGGGGACTGTCCCGCGGTGACTCAGTGTGCTCCTGTGTGTCGTTGCTACGAGGCATCTTCGCTAATTAGTAGGAGGGAGCGAGCGAGCGAGAGAGAGAGAGAGAGCAGATTCAGTGGCGTCTTGAGCTAGCAAGGATTGGGGTTTTCAAGGAGTAGTGGGCGGTGCCACTACGCCATGGCATTTACTCGCCTCGCTTCGAATTCCAAGATGGAACATGTCCACATTGGAAACGGACACCCAAAAGTCTCCGTTGCTATAGAGGCACATATCGGAAACAGAGCCAGAATTAAGACCGTTGCCAATACTATGGGTAACGGAGTTAATACTTTCTCCGTTACCCATGTTGACGGGCCAGCCGCGGCCCAGGTCAGGTTTGTACGCACTGGCCGCGCGGAAAGCGCGATTCTCCGTCGCCTAACGCCTGCCGTTTCCATAGAGGGGTATCCGATGTGTCGTTCTGTACTAGTGAATAGAACATATAGATAGATAGATGAACAACTTGATCATAACTTCACAATTCATCGGATCCCAGCAAACACAACATGTAGCATTACATAAAGATGATCTTGATCATGTTAGCAACTCACAAGATCTAAACATGATAGCACAAGGTGGAGAGAAACCATCTAGCTACTGCTATGGACCCGTAGTCCAGTGGAGAACTACTCACGCATCAGTCCGGAGGCGGGCATGACGGTGTAGAGTTCTTCAGTGATGATCTCCCCCTCTGGCAGAGTGTCGGGAAGAGTTTCAGAACCCTCCCAAACTAGGGTTGACGATGACGGTGGCGACAGAACTTTTCATGGATTTTTGATCGGGTATTTAGGGTTTTCGGGACGAGGATAATATATAGGCGCAGAGGCGGCGTGAGGGGCCACCCGAGGGCGCCAGACGACCCCCCCGACACGGCCCCACCCTCTGGCGCACGGAGGTGGCATCTGGGCCCCCTGGGTGGCCTCCTCGGCTGCCCTTTGGACTCCGTCTTCGTATCTTCGTAAAACTTATCTTCGTAAAATTTCGTCCAATTTCGAGAATATTTCCCGACTAGCTTTTCTGAAACAAAAAGACAGCAGAAAACAAGAACTGGTACTGTGGCATCTTGTTAATAGATTATCTCTTGTTAATAGATTAGTCCCAGAAAATGCATAAAAATGATAAATAATGCAAATAAAACATGTAGCATTTGTTATAAAACAATCATGGAACATCAAAAATTATAGATACATTTGAGACATATCAGGCCTCAATTGTTGACCCTCTTTGAGTTTTCTGTTCTTAATCTCTTCAATGATTCTTGATCCTTCTTGAGCGAAAAGAGAGAGGAGATCTACTATTTCACCAATCAATCTCCTCTTGGCGAGGGATTTTTTTTGGATCTAGATCTTGAGATACATTTGTTGATTTACTTGTTCTTCCTCCTATCTCCCTGCATAGCATTACTTGCTTTGATGGGATTTTAGAGTGAAAGACTTTCGCCACTTTGTGTTGTTACCATTTCCATGGTGATTCGTGGAGGTGAAGGTTTGAGAAGCTTATTACTCTTCGGTGCATTGTGTGCTCGGGAGGTTGTTCCTCTTGGGTGCATTGTGTACTCTAGAAGAGTGCTGTTGTCGCGGAGCTCAACTTGGTGAGAAGTTTCGGGTAAAACTTTAGGAGTCTCCATTTAAAATCTCCGTAATTTGTACGGGTTTGGTGGTCGCCCTCAAGATCTCTGTATAGTGGAATCGTGGCACCTTGCATTGTGCAAGGGCACAAGGAGAATAAGGTGAGCCATTGTGTCTATTGGAGGAATTGTTCCTCCACACCTATCCAACGGAGACTAGTTTTCATTGGGAAGTGAACTACAGGATAAATAATCGTCTCCTATGCCCCAGTTATGTTTATACCCGACCTTCTTAATTGTGCATTTACTTTGTGATAGCCATCATGGTTGAAGTTATCTATATTCTTGTCACATAGTTGTTTAACTTGCTTAGCATAAGTTGTTGGTGCACATTGGTGAACCTATCCTGTTTATGTTTTGTGCTTGCTAAATTAAACACTATTTTATTCCGCATTTGTTCAGGCCTAAGCTATAATTATTTTAACCGCCTATTTACACTCGGAGGGTCATTTAAAATAATTACGTTTTAGGCTGAACAAATGCGAAATAAAACTAGCGTTTAACTTATCAAGCACAAAACCTAAACAAGCTAGGTTCACCTATATACACCAATACCTTATGCAAAGCAAGTTAAGTAACAATGTGATAACAAGATAGATAAGTTGTAACATCCCAAATTTTGTGATTAAGAAAAATTTAGTTTAAATGACCCAAAAATCAGAACCAACAAAAACTTTTTGAAATGTTCTCTAATGGATGGGTTTTCCTTCCTATTGCTCTGTTTGACCGTGTGTAACTTGATGTTTAAGTGGTTTAACCAATAAATATTAACCTAAGGACCCAACCAAGATAAAAATATATTTAACCTTGGTGATCATGTCATGACAAGAAAAACAATCCATATATCTTTTCCAATCTTATTAGGGCCAAATTCCATTTCAATGATACTTTGGTTTAGCAACAACCAAAATACCCATTATTTGAGAAAGTAAAAGTATTTCCAAAAATGTGGAGATCTGTATGCTATCTCCTACCTATCTTTCAACGTTGATATTTTGCTTGTATTTACAACTCCTATTTTATAAACTCCTATTTTCACCCATTTGGAAAGAACACTAGTGGGAAAATATATTACCCCACATATTTCTCTTTATCAAACCTTTTGAAAACCATCAAGTTATGAGTTGAGATACTTTTAAACATCATCTTGTCATGATTGAGTGTGATCACTATTTCACAAGATTGTATTGTTGTGGAAATTGTGGCATGACTATTTTTTGTGGTTTGACTTGTGTGGTCTTGGTTGTGTTGTTGACCTTTTTGTGTTTGTGTCTTTCTTATCTTGATACCTTGATTTCTTGTGTGAATTGTGTGTGCTCTAATATTAAAACAATATTGAGTCTTGGTGATAAAATTCAGCAAAACCTTCTCAAATTCAAAGTTTGCCCTATCTTCATCTCTGTTTAAGAATACCATATCTAGAGTCTCACGAAAATCACAAATCTTGGTCAAATTGGAAATGCACCATCATAGACCTCTTCTACTCCATCTTATATTGCTACCCAAGCTGAATGTTGAATCTTTTGAATTCTTTTGCTTATTTGTCCATCTTCACTTTGTGGCCTAATCAAAACAGTGACCATCTGCTACTGTAGTTAATTCCATTTTGTCACCTCTGTGATTATTCGAAATCTTGGCCTATACACCACCACACCTTCCATCCTTGTCACCATCTCCCTCTAAAAAGAATATTTTCCAACTAAACCCATTCTGAAAATATTAATTCTTTTTCTTCTCTTTAAATCTTGAAAATAAAGGAAACCCTATTCTCTCTTACAACAAAATTCAAGCATAATCCACAAAAACCTATCTACCTTCCTAATGCCAAATGTGAAGTCAAATCACCAAAAATAAAATTAAAATCCCTTCCAGGCATTCTGTCGAACACCTGGTGGGCAGGAACCCTAATTGACTAAAACCAACTAAAACCTTGAGGTAATTTAGTAAAAACTCGACCTATCCCTCTCCCTCACCTAGCCCAACCGGAAGCACACTCCAGTGCTGGCTATTTTGGCCGTTTCCTGCTGACCACATCCCTCTCTCCCCTCCGGTCACATCCACCTGCAAAAACAAGGAGGAGGCGGTGTGTGACTGCCCGAGGCCGCGCCACCCCGCCGACCTGTCCCTCCTCTCTCGTTGGGCAAAGGCCGGGCACGCCGATCGCCCCTGCGGCCGTATCTAGCTCACCGAACCCGAGAACGCCGTGCGCGTGGGTGCCGACGCCGTCCACGGTCGTCGCTGCACTCCAGCACGCACCGCTCCACCCAGCCACTCCCCAGCCTCTCCGTGACCCCGCAGACAACCCCTCTCCCTCTCTCCTGCACCCCAGCACCGCCGCGTCGACCAATCAGCTTCCTGTCTTTTCCTCGAGCACCTTGCACGCAGGCGCGACCTCGACTTGACCTCGGCCGAGCCAACGGCTCCGTGCCACCCGCATGCGTCCAACGCCAGCCCCTGCGTGAGAAGCGAGCGTTCCGCCGCCCGGCACGGCCAATCGCTCGTTCGTGCACTCCCCTACTCGCGTCCGTGCACGCCGTGCACCGTGGACTGGCGTCCACTCCTTTATATTCCCCGGCCTCACTCCCGCACCTCCCCTTGCCATTTCGACTCCCGCACCACTCCTCTGCCGCCCCGAATGACGAGAGCGAGCTGTCGCGTGCTCTAGCTCGGCGGAGCTAGAGTTCTTCTTCCTCTCGGTCACCACCTTGCCGGGAAGGTTGCGAGCGGCTCCGTCAACCATTCCTCTCCCTCTCTGCACCTCTGTGCTCTCCTCGTCGAGCTCTATCTCACCGCGCCCTTCTTTTTCCCAGGAGGCGTCGGAGCTGTCATCGCCGTTTCGAGCTGGCCTCGGACGACCTCGACGCCGCCGCCAGCTGGAACCTCGTCAGCAAGATCGGCCGCCGCCCCTGCCTCCCCTAAGCTATCCGCATCCCAGACCCATCCTCGCCTTAGTGTTGCCGCAACCCTAGGTGAGGGCTCCGTCCTCGCCCTGTCCCCTTCTCACCTCGTGCGTCCGTGCACGTCGCGAGGTAGACGACGGCGTCGTACCGATTCACCTCACGCACGCGTCGCACGGCCTGCTGGCTGCGTCCGCACCACTCAGCCTCGCACGGCTGGATCTGGGCCGGATCCGGCCCATTTACTTTTTTTAGTAGATCTAATATCTGTTTTTATTTCCTGTTTAAATTGCAGTGTAGGTTTAATTCTTTTGTGGTGGATCTATGCGTGCAAATATTATGATGTAAATTTTTTAGAGTTCCTATGTATTTTATTAAACAGGTAGGACTTGCTGTTTGCAAAAATATATATTTTAAATGATGTCTAGATTAAATCTTGTAAAAGGTATCTTTTTCACTAAATATTTAATATCTAGAGTTTTACAAATCCAAATATTGCAAACTAAAATTCTATGGATAGCCTGAAGTGATACCTTTCTTGATGTGTTAGTCTGGTGTGCAAATGAAACCTAAAACAAAAGTTCTATCCATTCTTGTAAACACACTAGTGAGCACTTTAGTGATTTTTGTGAATTTTTGTGTGATGATTTTTGGAGCAAATCCAACTTTCCTGGGTTCCTACAATTGCCCTCTATCATGCCCTAGCTTGGTAAAAAGGTTTGACTTGCAGAGAATGTTTGGTGGATTATTTCTTGTTTGTGGTAGTTTCTGCTCTAGAAAATGTTTATTATTTATCTTCAATTAGAAATATTTTTTGTGTGCTCAGTTATGTTAGCATAAGTATGATGTTAGTCTTCTGTGGTTATGTTGGTGCTAGTGGTATGTGTTGTTTTGCATATTTGGTTAATCACTTGTTAGTTAATTGTTAAGCTTGTGGTGATTGATGTCTAGTAGTTGTATTAGAATTCACTTATGCTTTTAGTTATTTTGTTGCAGCTTTATTTATGACTTGGCCTAAGCTTGTTGTTTAGGTAGTCTTTTCTGTTAATAATAGCTTTCCTTGTGTAGCTTTTAGCTTGTCTCTAGCTTAGTCGCTTTTGACTAGTTCTTAGGTTATCTATATTAGTGAGACTAGTGTCTCCTTGTCTCGAGAAGCATGTTCAGATGTTTGTATGTTGTGTTAGGGATCTTCTTGTTGTTACTACTTGTTTGTGCATCCTTTGTGGTTTTGTGTTGTTTATTGAGTGTTGCTTATTTTCCCTTTTTGCGACGCTAGATAATAACGCTACCAGAGTGGTCTTTAGGAGAGGATTTATTAAATAAGGATGGGAGTTTATTTCTTTGATCAGTGAGGAGAAGTACAGGGACATTATGCTGAAATCAGGCAAGCTACTTCTTCGATCATGCATTATGGACTGCTATTTTTGTTTACATGTTTTACCTATGAAAAAGGCTTAAGTGATTTAAGTGGTGTGTACCACTAAAACCCTATTTCTAAAAACCTTTTTCAAAGATATAAGACACCCTATATAGAGGTGTTAGTGGTATACATCAGTTTCTAAATGGGGACATATTTGTTTTTACTCAAAAGCCATCTATGAAAATCTTTGGGTGAGATTATGTTATACCCAAGCTTTGGTTAAAAGTATTTTGCTATGAAAAATTGGAGATGAAGATGGAGAATGGAGATTTTACGAAAAAGCACATTGTGTCTTAGTACTATGACGACCAACCATACCCTGTGCGACCACATTTACCTCCATATGGGACGGGGCGTAGTCATGTAGTTTGCTCAATTAGTATGGGATACCTCAACAACGGAGATGATTTCGTTTCATGAGGGGGCTGGTTCGGTGACCCCCCTTACCTGGGTCCTCACTCCTACTAAGAGGAGGATAGAAGGTACCACCAAACATCGTCAGGCAAAACTATGAGTCCTCACACTTAGGGTCATCGACGGTGACCGGACTAGGTGTCGACGGAAAGTGTCATAAGGGCAGGGTCCTATACTAGGATGAGTAAATGAGAGGCTATGGCCGGTTACTCAACTTCGCATACACCTTGTATGGCGGGACGTGGCTGACACGATGAGTGGCCGGATGGATGTGGGGAAAGCGTACTACCTCTGCAGAGTGTAAAACTATTCAAATAGTCGAGTCCTCGGTAATGGACAGTTGGGAGGCTGTCCTATGACCATGTGCAAAGTTTTGAGATTTTGAAAATAAAATGGAGATGTTTTATGCAACCATGCCAAAGGGTCGGCATGAGGTTGCTGGAAAAAGAGGAAGACCATGAAGGGCTATGGTCGAGAAGACAGAGTTTTGAGGAAGAACATGTTTTGATGTTTTTGAGAAAAAACTACTTTCCAAAATGTTTTGATTTCAACAAAGATATAGAGATACTATATCTACCAGAGAAAAACTACTTTCCAAAAATGTTTTGTTTTCAACAAAGATATAGAGATGCTATATCTAACAGAGAAAAACTACTTTCCAAAATGTTTTGTTTTCAACAAAAATATAGAGATACTATATCTACCAGAGAAAAACTACTTTCCAAAATGTTTTGTTTTCAACAAAGATATAGAGATGCTATATCTACCAGAGAGAAACTACTTTCCAAAATATTTTGTTTTCAACAAAGATATAGATATGCTATATCTACCAGAGAAAAACTACTTTCCAAAACGTATTGTTTTCAACAAAGGTATAGAAATTATTTTCCAAAAACAAAGTCTTTATCAAACAAAATAAACTTAGTATGCATGGTCAGTTCGGGGTAGCTTGTGAGTACAATCAAATGTACTCATATTGGTTTCGTCCCTGGCTGTTGTCTTAGCCAGATTATTGAAGAGGAGCAGTTCGAAGAGAAAGACTTCAATGACGTCAATGCGAACTAGGGCGCTTCCCAGTCAGCTGCCTGTAGGGTTATGGCAAATGACTTGGGCTCCATGCTATCTGGTGTTATTCCGCTGTAAGTATCCGTTGAAGCTTTTAACTTCAATCATGTAAGTATATTTATTCGGTATTTATGGATGTTCTTTTGATACCAGTTTGATTGTGCTCAGTGACACACTGATCATGGGATCGCTAATGTTGTAGGCACAAGGGAATTTCAGACAGCTAGTCCGGGGTCCCCACAGACTTGGTATCAGAGCCATCCTGACAGTAGGAGACCTTGCATGGACGTTTGTTAGGAAAGGAAATATTTTGTTAAAAATTTATTTCTACAAAAAATATATTTTATATAGGGAAGTCCAAAAATGGCTTCCATTCTTCTCACCTACTCAAAAATTTCAAAGTCTTACCCCTCTATTTTAAGATTTTCCAAGGATTATTTTTCTATTATCTCTTCCCGTTCAAACCCAAGTATATACATGACGATGAACCCAAGTGAGACCTACTTAGCTAGAACCCAGAAGAAGTTCCCGCTCAAGACCTCAACTACAATCCTCCAGTTGCTACCTCGACAATCTCAATTATTCCAGCTGGAGCCTAAGGTGATGAAATGAAGACTTCAACAATCATGCTTAACCAAGACCCATAGGAAAACATATGATAGGAACCTTGGTTGTACTACCCCAACTAACACGAGTATTAGGCGTCCGTTGGTACTAAACGTACTTTATGTGCTCTTTGCTTGTGTGTACTCTGCTTGTGTGTTGATTTTCATGTGTGTTTCACAATCACGTCTTGACGGCAGCACAAAGTAACCTCAAATTTCTTTTTTTCAAAACTCCTTTTGTCACCTGACAAAAACGCTTTTTGGCCTCTTGGCCGCAGTGGCACCTTGTTGCAGATATAAACCCGCCTAGGAAAAACTTTCTAAAATGTTTTTCCTCTCATCTAAACCATCTCCCGATAAGAACTGACAGTTGCGCAAGATACAGAAGTCCCCCAATCTTTACCCTAATAGCCCAAGATTTTGCAACCTAACCAGCAAGTTAGACAATGGTCTTCATGCATTATTTGAGCAACTGCGTCAAGATCTCGAAGGAAGCTGCAATCTTTTGCCAACCTCATGAAGACACCAGCCTCACCACGTAAAATCAACTTGTGGAATTACAAGATTACCACACTAACTTATTGTATCTAAGTTAACATTAACATTTGACCCAAGTCCACGATAGTACCGACTAACCTTTCGGGTCTGAAAGCCTTGACAAGGAAGGATGCGACATGGGAAGACCCACTTCTTGTTGGTAGTGAGGAGATCTACACCATCAAGGCCGAAGTCGACCAACATCGAAGATCATCTACGCGGAATTGAACCAGGAAGCAAGCACCATCAACGTCACCTGTCGAGCAATCATCTTTTTCAACTTGCCTCGACCAATCACACCGAGGGAGGATTCAAGAAAGCACGAACGGAGACTGCCGACATGAAGCTCTTTCTCTAACTTTTAAATGCTAACTGAGAACGCGACCCTTGCACCCTCGTCGAACAGCAGACCAAACCGCCTACCTCTAGTGTCCTTGAACTAACTTTTTGACTCCCCGGGACGCTCTAGACCATATACTCTACCTCTTAAGATTTCTGCAAGGCTTCATGACGCGCAAGGACAAAGGAAGTCAACAACGATGTACCTCCTCTACTCAGCCGGAGAAGTACAAGAATGAAGACAACCTATCCAGCGGCATCCAAGAAGACCCAAACGTCGGAAGCACCTGTAGTTGACAACACCAACCACCAAGCAAGATGAGATTCAAATAGGAGTTTTTAGTATCCTTCTACTAACTAGAAACCGGAGAGAGTTGAGTCTACGTACTTGACGCATCCTGAAAGCAATGCGTCCCTACCTGCAACCCTCGTAAGGCGAAAATAACAGGACGTGATATCTGCACCAACCGCAAACACTGAAGAGTGACACCTAGTATGAAGATCGTCAAGCTACTCAAGAAGAACGATGCCACCAAGTCAACTCCAGCTGCAACCTTCAATGTGACCATTCAAGATCCCTTTTTAAGGGGGGAAGACCTGCACTACATATGCAGAACGTGTTAATAATTAGTTCCTTGCGCCCTAGCCTTGTAGTATCTGGAAGCAACCAACCTGGACTCTTCATCAGCGGCGGTCATCAAATCAACTCTGTCAGCAAGGACCTAGACTCATCACACCAAGCTAGCGACAAAGAAAAGCCCTCGCAGCATCAAGTTGTCAAGATCTCAGAAGGCCACCTCAATAGAGAAGCAATGGCCTCAAGAGATAAACAAGCCTAATACCACTTGCCCTCGCACCTCCCTAATACCCCGCCTAGTAAATCTCGAGGACGAGATTTATTTTAAGGGGGGAAAATCTTTAACATCCCAAATTTTGCGATTAAGAAAAATTTAGTTTAAATGACCCAAAAATCAGAACCAACAAAAACTTTTTGAAATGTTTCTCTAATGGATGGGTTTTCCTTCCTATTGCTCTGTTTGACCGTGTGTGACTTGATGTTTAAGTGGTTTGACCAATAAATATTAACCTAAGGACCCAACCAAGATAAAAATATATTTAACCTTGGTGATCATGTCATGACAAGAAAAACAATCCATATATCTTTTCCAATCTTCTTAGGGCCAAATTCCATTTCAATGATACTTTGGTTTAGCAACAACCAAAATACCCATTATTTGAGAAAGTTAAAGTATTTCCAAAATTATGTGTTTCCAAAAATGTGGAGATCTGTATGCTATCTCCTACCTATCTTTCAACCTTGATATTTTGCTTGTATTTACAACTCCTATTTTATAAACTCCTATTTTCACTCCATTTGGAAAGAACACTAGTGGGAAAATATATTACCCCACATATTTATCTTTATCAAACCTTTTGAAAACCTTCAAGTTATGAGTTGGGATACTTTTAAACATCATCTTGTCATGATTGAGTGTGATCACTATTTCACAAGATTGTATTGTTGTGGAAATTGTGGCATGACTAATTTTTGTGGTTTGACTTGTGTGGTCTTGGTTGTGTTGTTGAACTTTTTGTGTTTGTGTCTTTCTTATCTTGATACCTTGATTTCTTGTGTGAATTGTGTGTGCTCTAATATTAAAAAAATATTGAGTCTTGGTGATAAAATCCAGCAAAACCTTCTCAAATTCAAAGTTTGCCCGATCTTCATCTCTGTTTAGGACGGCGGAAACCGCTCGCCCAGGAGCTCTCGCCCGCGACCCCAACCCTAGCTCTCGCCCAAATCCCACGCCGCACCGCCGGCCTGCCGGGCCGCGCCGCCCCTCCCCTCCCCACGTCTCTCGCGGCTGGCCGCCCCCCGCGCGGGCGACCGGCCGCGCCGCCGGGCCCTCGCAGCTACCTCCTCTCCTTGCCTTCTTCCGCCGTCGTCGGCGTGCTGTGTCGGGCTTGCCCCGGGCGACGGCGGCTCCCCTGGTTCTCCCCCTTCGGCGTCCTCCCCGTGCGGGGCGGAACGGCGCCGGGCGGTGCTTCTCGGCGACGACGGTCCGGCTCTCGGCGACGGCGTCCTGCTCTTGGCGGCGGGTTCTCCAGCGGCGTGCGGGTGGTGAGCTTGACGGCGGCGCCACCATTGGTGGCGCGGGTGGCTTCGGCCATGGCCCTGCAGGCCCAGATCTGGGTCAGGGCGGGCTAAGCCGTGCTACCCGGTTTGACTGACGTGTACAGGCTTGCGACGGGAGTGGTGGCGATGACGCCGCGCCTACTGCAGCGTGGTGGGAGGAGCTTTACGGACCCATCTGGGTTTGGCTGGGCCTTTGGTGCTGATCTTGGGTAGTGGCGGCGGTGGCCTACATGCAGCAGCGTGGCGACGGAGACTTCACGGGCCTGTCTAGGGCCCGGCCGGGCCTACCCGGCCTGGTGTGTCTCTGCTGCCGCGTCCGGTCGGCACCCGCCGATGGCGGTGGAGGACGTCCTCCAGGTGGCTGTGCTGCTGCCGCCCTCCGGCTCCATGGTGGCCTGGTGTGCTCTTGTCTACTGCGTCCGGTCGGCTACCGCCAAAGGCGGTGCACGATGTTCCCTCTCGCGTGGATGTGGTACTACCGCTCCTTGTCTATGGCGTGCGCTTCTCAGTTCGTCTAGTTGTGCAGTGCTTGCCAGGGTGATACGACAAGGTGGCTTCAATTCCGTGGTGGCGTCTGTTGGTGGGCGGCAAGATGGGTGGAGCGCTATGGATTGTCCGATAATGTGGTTTTTTGGGGGGTCAGGAGAAATCCTTGTCATCTTGACACCGACGCGATGACGCCTGTGGGTGTCGCTTCTCCTTCCTGAAGGGCATCAGATGTACCTCTTCCCCACTACCGTTAGAGTGCCGGGGGAAACCCTAGGACTAGTCTGGGCAGTAGTGTCGTCGTCGTCGCTTTCCTTCTTGAAGGTGCTGCTTGGTACACGGCAATTCAGAGTGATAGGAACGTGGTGGGAATTCTCCGGAGAGGACGCAGCGGTTGCGAGTCATTTTCGTTTTCGTTGATCCATCGTTGTTGGCATTGTTTTCTTTTTCTCTTTTGGGCTTGGTTGTGCTGTTTGCCCCAGCAGGAAACTCGTTGTTGTTTGGTTTGGTTGCTATATTTATATAGCGGGGCGAAAGCCTATTTCTTCATCTCTGTTTAAGAATACCATATCTAGAGCCTCACAAAAATCACAAATCTTGGTCAAATTGGAAATGCACCATCATAGACCTCTTCTACTCCATCTTATATTGCTATCCAAGCTGAATGTTGAATCTTTTGAATTCTTTTGCTTATTTGTCCATCTTCACTTTGTGGCCTAATCAAAACAGTGACCATCTGCTCCTGTAGTTAATACCATTTTGTCACCTCTGTGATTAATCGAAATCTTGGCCTATACACCACCACACCTTCCATCCTTGTCACCATCTCCCTCTAAAAAGAATATTTTCCAACTAAACTCATTCTAAAAATATTAATTCTTTTTCTTCTCTTTAAATCTTGAAAATAAAGGAAACCCTATTTCTCTCTTACAAAAAAATTCCAGGAAAATCCACAAAAACCTATCTACCTTCCTAATGCCAAATGTGAACTCAAATCACCAAAAATAAAATTAAAATCCCATCCAGGCATTCTGTCGAACACCTGGTGGGCAGGAACCCTAATTGACTAAAACCAACTAAAACCTTGAGGTAATTTAGTAAAAACTTGACCTATCCCTCTCTCTCACCTAGCCCAACCGGAAGCACACTCCAGTGCTGGCCATTTTGGCAGTTTCCTGCTGGCCACATCCCTCTCTCCCCTCCGGTCACATCCACCTGCAAAAACAAGGAGGAGGCGGCGTGTGACTGCCCGAGGCCGCGGCACCCCGCCGACCTGTCCCTCCTCTCTCGTTGGGCAAAGGTCGGGCACGCCGATCGCCCCCTGCGGCCGTATCTAGCTCACCCAACCCGAGAACGTCGTGCGCGTGGGTGCCGACGCCGTCCACGGTCGTCGCTGCACTCCAGCACGCACCGCTCCACCCAGCTACTCCCCAGCCTCTCCGTGACCCCGCAGACAACCCCTCTCCCTCTCTCCTGCACCCCAGCACCGCCGCGTAGCCCAATCAGCTTCCTGTCTTTTCCTCGAGCACCTTGCACGCAGGCGCGACCTCGACTTGACCTCGGCCGAGCCAACGGTTCCGTGCCACCCGCATGCGTCCAACGCCAGCCCCTGCGTGAGAAGCGAGCGTTCCGCCGCCCGGCGCGGCCAATCGCTCGTTCGTCCACTCCCCTGCTCGCGTTCATGCACGCCGTGCACCGTGGACTGGCGTCCACCCCTTTATATTCCCCGGCCTCACTCCCGCACCTCCCCTTGCCATTTCGACTCCCGCACCACTCCTCTGCCGCCCCAAATGACGAGAGTGAGCTGTCGCGTGCTCTAGCTCGGCGGAGCTAGAGTTCTTCTTCCTCTCGGCCGCCACCTTGCCGGGAAGGTTGCGAGCGGCTCCGTCAACCATTCCTCTCCCTCTCTGCACCTCTATGCTCTCCTCGTCGAGCTCTATCTCACCGTGCCCTTCTTTTTACTAGGAGGCGTCGGAGCTGTCGCCGCCGTTTCGAGCTAGCCTCGGACGACCTCGACGCCGCCGCCAGTTGGAACCTCGCCAGCAAGATTGGGCGCCACCCCTGCCTCCCCCAAGCTCTCCGCATCCCAGACCCATCCTCGCCTTCGTCTTGCCGCAACCCTAGGTGAGGGCTCCGTCCTCTCCCTGTCCCCTGCTCGCCTCGTGCGTCCGTGCACGTCGCGAGGTAGATGACGGCGTCGTACCGATTCGCCTCACACGCGCGTCGCGCTGCCTGCTGGGCTGCATCCGCACCACTCGGCCTCGCACGGCCGGATCTGGGCCGGATCCGGCCCATTTACTTTTTTTAGTAGATCTAATATCTGTTTTTATTTCCTGTTTAAATTGCAGTGTAGGTTTAATTCTTTTGTGGTTGATCTATGCGTGCAAATATTATGATGTAAATTTTTTAGAGTTCCTATGTGTTTTATTAAACAGGTAGGACTTGCTGTTTGCAAAAATATATTTTTAAAATGATGTCTTGATTAAATCTTGTAAAAAGTATATTTTCACTAAATATTTAATATCTAGAGTTTTACAAATCCAAATATCGCAAACTAAAATTCTATGGATTGCCTGAAGTGATACCTTTCTAGATGTGTTAGTCTGGTGTGCAAATGAAACCTAAAACAAAAGTTCTATCCATTCTTGTAAACACACTAGTGAGCACTTTAGTGATTTTTGTGAATTTTTGTGTGATGATTTTTTGGAGCAAATCCAACTTTCCTGGGTTCCTACCATTGCCCTCTATCATGCCCTAGCTTGGTAAAAAGGTTTGACTTGCAGAGAATGTTTGGTGGATTATTTCTTGTTTGTGGTAGTTTCTGCTGTAGAAAATGTTTATTATTTATCTTCAATTAGAAATATTTTTTGTGTGCTCAGTTATGTTAGCATAAGTATGATGTTAGTCTTCTGTGGTTATGTTGGTGCTAGTGGTATGTGTTGTTTTGCATATTTGGTTAATCACTTGTTAGTTAATTGTTAAGCTTGTGGTGATTGATGTCTAGTAGTTGTATTAGAATTCACTTATGCTTTTAGTTATTTTGTTGCAGCTTTATTTATGACTTGGCCTAAGCTTGTTGTTTAGGTAGTCTTTTCTGTTAATAATAGTTTTCCTTGTGTAGCTTTTAGCTTGTCTCTAGCTGCTTTTGACTAGTTCTTAGGTTATCTATATTAGTGAGACTAGTGTCTCCTTGTCTCGAGAAGCATGTTCAGATGTTTGTATGTTGTGTTAGGGATCTTCTTGTTGTTACTACTTGTTTGTGCATCCTTTGTGGTTTTGTGTTGTTTATTGAGTGTTGCTTCTTTTCCCTTTTTGCGACGCTAGATAATAACGCTACCGGAGTGGTCTTTAGGAGAGGATTTATTGAATAAGGATGGGAGTTTATTTCTTTGATCAGTGAGGAGAAGTACATGGACATTATGCTGAAATCAGGCAAGCTACTTCTTTGATCATGCATTATGGACTGCTATTTTTGTTTACATGTTTTACCTATGAAAAAGGCTTAAGTGATTTAAGTGGTGTGTACCACTAAAACCCTATTTCTAAAAACCTTTTTCAAAGATATAAGACACCCTATATAGAGGTGTTAGTGGTATACATCAGTTTCTAAATGGGGACATATTTGTTTTTACTCAAAAGCCATCTATGAAAATCTTTGGGTGAGATTATGTTATACCCAAGCTTTGGTTAAAAGTATTTTGCTATGAAAAATTGGAGATGAAGATGGAGAATGGAGATTTTACGAAAAAGCACATTGTGTCTTAGTACTATGACGACCAACCATACCCTGTGCGACCACATTTACCTCCATATGGGACGAGGCATAGTCATGTAGTTTGCTCATTTTAGTATGGGATACCTCAACAATGGAGATGACTCCGTTTCATGAGGGGGCTGGTACGGTGACCCCCCTTACCTGGGTCGTCGCTCCTACTAAGAGGAGGATAGAAGGTGCCACCAAACATCGTCGGGCAAAACTATGAGTCCTCACACTTAGGATCATCGACGGGTGACCGGACTAGGTGTCGATGGAAAGTGTCATAAGGGCAGGGTCCTATACTAGGATGAGCAAATGAGAGGCTATGGCCGATTACTCAACTTCGCATACACCTTGTATGGCGGGACGTGGCTGTCGCAGCAGTGGAACATGGGGTTCCCCTGATGCTGCCAAAGTGTGTCCACCACCGGGGCCCTCCAAGAAGATGGACAAGGCAAGGAGTCAAGGTCAGCAGATGAGCCAACTCATCTGCCCCAAGGAAACCCGACAAGTTCGACCACGACATGCTGCTGCTAAGGACCAGGCGACCTTCCGGGGTCATCTGCTACCCGGAGAGCAAGGCGAAGTATCCACGGGTCCATGCGCCCAGCAGGTGGCCGGGCGCACCCCGGGTCCTTCGTCCGTACCGCTGAAGGGATAAGACCGCCAGCTCGTCGGAAGCTGGTAGAAGACTTGCGCGCCAAGATGAAGGCCGCGCCCTGATGACGTTGCCACGAGGGCAGTTGGTGGGGCGGACAGGGTTTGTCCGTCTCACCTTTTGCAAGGGCGGATGACCGCGCCTCCCTCCGGAGAATGCTTGGAGGAGAATGTGCCACGTCTCCTCCAAAGACCGCCGAGGGGTTTTCCCGCCGAAAACCCCTCACGCACCTCGCGTGCCCATGTCGGATCCCCTTAGCCTATAAAAGGAGGACCATGGCACCGAGGGAAAGGGAGGCAGATCACAAGCAAGACTAGACTAGGGTTCAGAGGGTAGAGAGAGAGGTGATCTCCCCAGGGCAGGATCTGCTCTTCGTCTACCTCCGGCCGGAATCCTGCCGGGTTCATCCCAGAACACCCTTGTACACCACTCCATGATGAACACTTCAATCCAGACATGCAGGAGTAGGGCTTTTAGCCTCCGGGCGGCCTGAACCTGGGTAACTCCGTGTGTCTCTCTGCGTTGATTACCCGCGTGCCTCGACGAAGAACTTGACGGCCTTGCTCCCGGGTGAGGCGTCTTCCAGCCTCCTTCGCGCCCCGTGCCAAACCTAAAAAGGGGGTATCTCATACTCCCGGTGTCCGTGATCCGAGACACGACATCTGGCGCGCCAGGTAGGGGGTGCAAGCGCTGGATTCGTCTTCATCTTCGTCAACCTCAAGTTCTGCGTCAAGTCCATCGTCAAGTTCTACATCGAGCTCTTCGTCTGTGACAAGTGCTGCTTCTAGTCTGTCGATGCCTCCAGGGTGTCACTGGACTCGACTCTCGTGAGTAAGGTCTTGAATTCACCGGCCAAGATGACGAAGAAGAGAAAGGCAAAGGCAGCCATGGAGTTCCTGCGGTATCCCGGGCTCGGTTTCGTCTTAGAGGATTCTTCGCCAACCTCCGCGACCAAGGATCGGGACTCCGAAACACAGTTCGTACGCCCAGCGGCGTACGTCAGCCCTCTGATCAGCGAGGAAAGGCCTCAGGAAAACGCTGAAAGCATCGATGTACCTTCCCCCTCGTGGACACACGAGGAAAGGGAGGAACTCTGCTCCAGCGCGCCACCTGCAGTGCAGCCTCCAGAAGGCAAGGGTCCAGATCAGAGCACGAAGAATGAGCTTCTTCTTAAAGATCCACTCGTCTATGTACCACCGGAGATCAAGATTCCTCTGCGCAAGGATGGCCAGCCCGGAGTTTGGTGCATGTATCATAGATCTGACAAGCACAGCCTTGAAGAATGCCACCAGTTCAACGATATTCAACTAAGACAGAAGAATGGGGAGTGCTACACCTGCGGCGAACCTGGACACATCTACAGAGATTGCCCCCTCACCAGGAGATCAAAGAAAACCAAGGCCAATCCCAAAGCTCCGCAGAAAGGAAAGTCTTTTCGAACATTCGCTACTGTCTCTACCCAAACCGAGGGGCATGAAGGTCCGAGCCCAATCCAGCGGACACAAGATTGTCAGAGATTAACTGTTGCCAGTTGGTACCAGACTTTCGTCTGCGGCAACCTGGATGAAGGAGAGTGGGATCTTCCAGGTCACATAGTAACTATACACCCGGGACCAAGTGGGCCTCCCCAGAAGTACTGGATCGCGAGGTGGTTAGCATCCAGTCATCAGGAATGAGCAAGTATCAGGGTCTCCGGACCGGCGTCTCCATTACGTCAGCCAGTCTCCTGGTCACCTGACGGGTGGCCTCCGGGTTTTCACAGTATCAGGGTCTCCAGACCGGCATTGTGCCAGCCAGTTGCCGGATCACCATAAGGGTGGCCTCCGGGGTCTCCGGACCAGCGCAAGCCAGCCAGTTGTGCCCACAGACGGCATGCAAGGACCAGTCCCCGCGAGGGTGCACTGGGTACTTGGGTATACTTCGGCACGGAAGCTCTGTTCCCGCCAAGAATTGCTGGGCAGAGCAGAATTATGTCTGAAAAACGGCATAGAAGACCCGCTGTGGCGGCAGCGCGACAGCATCATTGCCAAGTATGGCAAGAGGAGTCAATAGCAAGCTAAGTATAAACGCGCTCGCGCGGGCTTTTTCCCGGTTACATCGGTTTTATGCACTTTGGCTAAGACGAAGGCAGGCGTAATCTTGGGGCCGCGCCTTCGCGAGGACACTGTTAGTTTCCCTCTGGCAGTGGAGTCATGGGCTGAGGTCCGTGCGGTCAAGACCGGTGGGTCCTTTGGGGGGTTGCGCCCTGTGTCAGCACTTCAGATCAGTCTGATTGCTCACGGCTGGTTAGCGCTCGCGCCCTTGGATCCTTCCCGAGAGCGTTAAGCCCCCACGAGTGCAATAAAACTCATGTAATTTTGGAAAAGGTTATTTACATTTCAAGTACAAAGTTCAGAAGCTTTTCGGTGATACAGTTGCAAAAGCTTGGTTCATGGCCTTTGGTATTGTCTTGTCCTTCGCAGAATTTCGCAGGTTTACGGGTTATCCTCGCAGAGAAGGCGCCCCTGGATCTCGTCTACCTGGGAAGCGACGTTTGGAGGAGCTGGCATCGCGGGTCCCAGCCTCTCCAATTCGGACAGCAGCGAAAGCTGCGGATGCCGCTGATGGAGAGCCACAACAACACGGGTGATTGCTTGTCGGATCACTCGCTCTTCTTCCGGGCAGGGGGCTCTACTCGCCCGCTCTCGGAGGCCGCCAACCAGCGTCGCCACGTACTCCAAGATCGTTGGGTAGTGCATAAATGTACGAGAGTGGTCAGCCTTGAGAATAGGTGGAGAAGGCACCCCTAGATCTGTGAACTCCTTCACGATTCTCGAAGACCATGTGTGCATCTTGAGCAAGATGTTGAGATCCTCGCGCCGATGGAGCCTGAACTGGTGCTCTTCCTTCTCAAGTGCTGCCTTGGTCTTCTCCAGCTCGGCCTGCGCCGCTTTGAGCTGGTTGGACATCTTCTTCATGCTAATCCCAAGCAATTTGCGCTTGTGATTTGGACGCCTTCATTGCTTCGCGACCAGCGGCCAACTCTTCAGCCTCTGCTTTCCGGGTGGCGCTCGCCCGAGCGGCGGCTTCATCCCTAAATGCCACTGCTTCCTTCAGGCGCTGGATTTGTTTCTCCAGCTCAGCGTGACCAGCAAGCGCACCTTCTTGACCTTCCTCGGCGCAAGCTGTGGGGACCCCGGACTAGCTTTCCGAAATACCCGATTATGCTTAACACAACGATCCCGTGATCAGTCTGTCGTTGCACATAATCCGAATTGGATACCAAAGTTTACATCCACTACAATACCGAATTAAAAGTCTTACATAAATGGTCATTTAGACCAAGTCTTACATACGTGCCTTCATGGGCTAACCAAAATATCAGCGGAAGCTACGGCGTAGTAGACATCGAATCCTAACGAAGACGACCCAACATGCAGCTGACTTATGGAGATCCTTAGTTCGCGTAGAAGTCGCCATACTCCTGCTCGGCGTAGTGCTCCTCTTCATAGCCTGGCTAGGACAATAGCCAGGGACGAAACCGATATGAGTACATTTGAATGTACTCGCAAACTACCCCAACATGAGTATGCACAAGTTTTCTTTTACTTTCACTTTTATTTCTTTAAAACATCTCTATATCAATATTGAAAAAGGTAAGAAGATTTTTATAACTATTTTTAAAGAAATCACCATTGTAATTGTTTCCTCCAAAACTCCTCCTTTTTCCTGACCATATCTCACCACGGTCCATTTATTTCACCAACTCATTCCACTCCATTTGGTATAGCTGTGTAACATCCTCTCCATTTCAGTTTCTTTTAATTTTAAAGCTTTTCCAAAAACTTGCACATGGTCTGAGGACAGCCTCCCAACTGTCCATATCCGAGGACTCGGCTATTCGAATAGTTTTACACTCTGCAGAGTTAGCACGCTTTTCCCACATCCATCTGGCAGCTCATCGTGTCCGCCACGTCTTGCCATATAGGGTGTATGCGAAGTAAGCCGCCGACCATAGCCTGTCCTTTGCTCATGCTAGTATAGGACCCTACCTCTATGAAATTATCAACCTTTCCATCGACACCCAGTCCAGATTCCCCGTCGGGAAACCTAAGTGTGAGGACTCGTAGTTCTACCCAGCGAGCGAACCCTTCAATCCCCCATCCTCAGATGCCAGGACCCAGGTCTGGGGGTAGGTCGCCATGACCATCCCCTCATGGAACGAGGTCATCCTCGTTGTTGAGGTATCCCATACTAATATGAGCAAATTATATGACTACGCCCTTTCCCGTATGTGGGTAAATGTGGTCGCATAGATTATCGGCTGGTCATCATAGTACAAAGACACAATGTGCATTTTTCATAAACATCTCCATTCTCCATTTCTCCACTTCAACACCGACATCTCGGTATTCCATAACCACACAAGTATTTCAAAGGAGTTTTGAGTAAACAACATTTATTTTCTCATCCTATAATTTTATATCAACTATCTTATACTTCTGCATAGGTGGCAAAATAGTTTTCATGTACTTGTAAAAAGGTTTTCAAAATCATTGGTACTTTTGAATAACTCATGTGACAAAATAGATGTATATAATGCAAGCTCAGCAAAGTAGCTTACCTTGCTCGGCAAAGTTCGCGGGTTCTTGTGCTTGCGGATCAAGGTATTCCCCCTCCTCGTAGACTCCAGCAACGTTCTCATCTAAACGTCAAACAAGCAATGCAAACAATCACTAAACTACTCAAGCAAGCATCACAACATATCAATCATAAACATCACAATTAGCTACTGGACCAAACCAACAATACAATTGGGTTTCAATTAATTGAATTAGACATTATTTAATTATGTCTAAATTAAGGCAGAAACTTGTGGTACATGTTTAATTCCACAACTTGAATTCTGTTGGTCACAAAAATACAAACTAAAATTCTACAAAAACCTACTGATGTGTAGAAGACAACACAATTTAGTTTGGATCAATTGGAGTTACCAAACTCCCTACACAAATGTTTGAATCCAGTGACTTAATAATCAAGTTTTGGCTACCAATTAACTTCTGTGATCCTAAAATTAAATCCTTTTAGGGGTGACTAAACATGACTAAATGTGATCTAACAAAATTGGTCCTATGTCATTTGGGTTAACCATTAAATATATTTAATTGGTTTAGTGCAGAAGGGTGTTCTAACTTCAACTTTATACTAAACAATTATTACTGCACAATTAATTCTACCAAAATTAGGGAAGCTAATACATGACAGTACTAAGCTAACAAAATTGGTTTGGAATTATTTGGCTTAACAGAGTATCAGAAACAAACAAGTTTAAAATTTAAACCTTCTGTAGTATTTTTAACAATACTTTTTAACTATTTATTTAAATGACATGAGATCACTTGGGTTGGTTAAACAATTTCATAAGCTTTCCAGAACAATTGGATTTGATTTATTTGGATGTATAGATCTCAAGATATTGAATTTCTAAAATGGGTTCAGTACTGAATTCACAGAGAAAACTAAATTCGAAAATCTAACTGCTCTGGATAATGTTGAAAATTATGACAGGTGGGGCCCTTCTGTCAGTGACTCAGTGCACGCGGGAAAATTAATAAAATGCTGACGTGTGGGGCCAGCCCGTCAGCCTAACACCTAAACGAAGAGGTAAGTCACCGTTGGATCTAGATCCAACGGTCCAGATTTAAAGACATCGGCGGTGACCTTATTCTGGCGGCGCCGCCGCGCCAGCGGCACGGTGGTGGATGGATCCTCACCTAGGGGGCTCGGGAAGACGCGGGGAAGGTGCTGGAGAACGGCGGAGGCTCGAGGAAGGCGGCGGTGCGAGTTGTACTTGCTGGGGAGGCTCCAGTCGACGGCGGCGAGGTCTCGAACTTCAACGGCCACGGGCACGAACTCCGGCGAAGCTTCTACGGCGCGCCTGTGCACGAAACAACGGAGAAAAGGGCTCGGGTGAGTGCGGTGATGATGGAGAGCAAGGTGGAGGGGTCAGAGAGGGACATGGGGCAGCAGCACGGCACGGCCGTGTCGTCGTCCACCTTCGGATGCGGCGGAGCGTCGAGGAAGCTCACGGGCAGCTGGAGCTTCGAGGGAGTGGCTCTGAGGAGTGGAGAGGGGTGGAGGCAGTGGTGTGGGGTGTGGAGAGCCTGGGGCGCGAGGTGGGGTATTTAACGGCGAGCACGGGTCCATGGTGGTCCGGGCGCAGGAGAGCTCCAGGGGCGACGTGCTCTCGCCGTAGGGGCGGTGGGGTGCGGCTACGATGTGGGAGTGGCAGGGAGCAAGGTCGAGTGCGTGTCGACGAGCGGAGCGAGCTCGCGAGTGGGACGGCCAGGGAACGCTCGGGCGGTGCGCGGCGCGCACTGCACACGGCGTCACTCCGGCGGGGGCGGGTTCCTGCGGGCTGCGGTGTGGCCAGAGAGGGGGCAGCGAGGTGAGGGAGAGAGGGGGGCACGGAGCTGAGCAACGCGGCGTCGCCACACCACGGCCACTTGCGTGACATGGCGCGTGCTCGCCGGAGCGTGTCCCCTCCGAAGCTTCTCCTCGACGCCAACCTCCCCTCTTCGATTTCTTGAGCGCGGCGAGGTCGGTGAAGCCAGAGGGATCGAGTGCAGGCATCAATTCGACGAATAACACACGAATTCGATCAATTTGATTTCGGGTTTGGATGAATTGGGGAAGAACACAGTGCATGGGTGCAAGGTGTTCGATGAAACGATTGAACCAAATTTGAATTTGAATTTCTGAAATTTATTTTCATAATTTGCTTCACATATTCAAATGTAGGTTTGTGGTGCTGTGGTGCAATTTAATTGACAAGTTTTGCACCACACACTTTGTGATTTAAAAAGATAAAGAAAGGTTTTTGGAATTTTAAATTTAGAATTTTGAAAATATATTTGGAGAGGGAAAAGTATAGGAATAAAATTGAGAGTGATTAAACATCACTCCACTGAATTTTATTTTGAAAGGAATTAATTTCTCACTTGGAGAATTTTGTGTGACACTTGTCACACTATTTTTATTGCTTTGCTTTTTATTTTATTTCTTTTCTTTTCTTCATGTTTTTATTTAGAGCAAGCAACACACAATTAGCAAGAAATAAATAACACAAGTGTCGGCCCAGTGAAAACCGGGGTGTCATGGGCCGGCCTGCCACAACCCTCGAACGCTCCGCAGGAATCGTTTTGGTACCTTTGCAAGACAAATAACGGTTAGGATTAATTCAACATCTACCAACATAAAAAGAACGGCTCAGATTACCACAAAAAACGATTCACGCACATAGAGTTTATTGACCGAGGGCTGAAAAGAAAGTCCATAATCGGTACATGTCATAATCAATCACGTCAGTACTTTTTTTTAGATACCTGAAGTCCTATCCATGTGCGTAACGTGATCTGAGCAAGACATCCATGATTGTATTGGCTTGCGCAGACCAAATTGTATTATACCTGGAGTCTTTTACATGTTCCCTATTAAAGCACGACGTCTAGAAATCAATAGGTGCGTCAAAAAACCTAGCTAGCGGGCTTTATTAGGCTCTTCGCCCGACGACAAAACATCGCGTACATACTCCGGCGGCGCCTTGGACAATCTCCGATGAGTTACGGGCGACGACAACAAGCCACCCCTGGACAATCTCCTATGAGTGCCGGCCGACGACAGCAAGGCCTTAGGCGATCTCGCGCTGCCGAAGTTTCAAAAACATTAATGCCTCAAGTCTGGCAATGTCTACGACAAGTCGGACATGGCGCTATCGATCTGGCGATAGGCGACGGCGCTCAAACCTCAAACCATGCATGCAGACTCCCGGCCATAGTATACAGGTGCTGAACAGCTGAAGGCCCGAAGGAACCACACCACCGAAACTCGCAACAACAAAGGTCGAGCCCTTCACTAAAAAGGAGACCGATCATCTTCAAATCAAAGAAAGAAAAGAGAGATCGATTTCTGTCTGGCGGGCATACTCCAGGTTTCTAACTTCACGCAGCCACGCAAAATCTTGGCAGTCACCATCCTTATGCAGGCTTAGCGATCATGCCGGCGTAGCTTGCATGCGGCGCGCGGCGACGTTAGCCTGCTGTCCCTAGCGGAGCTGACTCCACTCTACAAATTGGAAACATACAGGAGCACAATCGTGCAGGCCGCCTACATGTCCTGCTCTCGCATGGTCCATTGGTCCAGGGAAAATTCGGCTGTGATGAATTGTCTTGGCCGCCTCCAGGTCCTGCTCTCGCATGGTTCGGAAGAAAATTCGGCTGTGATGTCCTCTACTCATCCAAGGCTGGCGCCACTCAGGTATCTCCCGGGCGTCTCTCCCATGTTGGCGACATTCTGTTTGTTCAACTGACAGCATGTGCGTGACCGCCCCCCCAAAAACCCTGCACGTAAGGCTAGCTCTGCGATTATACTTAGCTAGCAGATGCAGTCCAGGACGACTGCTTTTCATCAATTTGTTTGGTTGGCATCGTTCTTACGGATGTTGCTTTCGTAATTGAAAGTACCATTGTAGCCCCACTTAATCATGAGATTCAAGTAATCAGCTCAGCCGGCACAATTGTGGACATGACCGAGATGAGGAGGAAAGCATCATATCAGTGTCCTGGAGTAAAATATCATGTTTAGAAGCCCACGGCAGACACAGCACCTATCAGGATGATAACTATGCTTTCATATATGTCGGTGCTGCTTCGCAAAACGCTAAATTTCAATTAAGTTGCGCAGGATGGAGTAGTATGAAGATGTTGATGGTCGATCGGTCAATGTCCGATTTCATATTGCAGCGTCCCCGGACCAGCAAAAGACCTTCGATAAGCTCAAGGCGACAACAGCGATATTGCACCGACGCGATGACCGCATCGCGTTCCCTGGAGTCCATCTAGCGAGAAGCGACGATGTATGAACTCTGAAGTCCATACAGCTGTTGAATCGGTGGCGACCTGCCGACTGCAAGGACAAAATAGTGTTGCCGCGCCGGACGACAGTACATGATTTGGTGACCTGGCATACAGTTTGCATCAGCTGGGTTTGATTTTTATTTTCCGATGATTCAAACAGGTTATGACCTCTCCTCATGCATTTGCATCAGGATGATTAGACGAAGGCTGAAGGCATACATATTTGCAAGAGGTTGTAGATTCATGTATGGAAGACTCGCAAAAAAAAAAGTTCCAGGTAATAAGTCAACCCATGGTCCATAGGAAAAAGAATCACACCTGATTACATGATTACATCCATCAGTTGTTCATATGAAAAAAAGGCACCACATTTGAGAACGCCTAACAATAATATGCATACCCAGTGGTGTGATATGATCTAATTATAAGGCAATAAATAAACTTATGTAAGGACTTACATCACATACGCCTATTCCACAATAAGATTATGGATCTAGCAACCCTTCTTACATAAATCTGTCCACAGTCGTTATAATATACTGATAGCAAAGAAGGCAACACATCCCGACAGGATAAAAATTATATTTCAGGTCGATCCAAATGATAACAATCTAGAAAACTGATATTTTGAAGAAAGTACATTATTATTACACGGTTCAAAGTGATTCGTCACCCTCCTCGACAGAGGATGAAATATCTTCAACACTAATAGTGGTATAGATTATAATGGGGGTGGATGTGTCAAATCTTTTATCAAAATCCATAGTAATACAAAATCATGTTTTTTAAGAACTATTATAGATGTACATAGGAAGTTGTAGGATATAAAATTCATAATAGGTGGATAAACAAATTTTCTCTATGGTATTTGAAACAAGAAAGAACAAGAGGTAGGAGAATATGAGCAGTCTGGATTCACTTATTCAAGTATGCATAAAAATATAAGTCGATTGTAAACAAAATGAGTACAATGAGAGCTAGCAACAACATGTCAATATCGTTCCAAATAATCTGATAAATGTGATATAATAGATTAAAAAAATTCAAAATGTTTGCATATACGAGAATCGTGTTCAATGCATGCATGTCATGGACTAAGAGAAAAAGAAATATCGTTCCAAATCAACGTGTGGGGGGAGCAAGATGATGTTGTGACATCTCCGGAGATCCAGTGCTGCCTCCGTTAAAAAATCTAAAATCATTCACTTTTTAATTTTTAATTTTTCTGTAGCTCAGAACACAAAATATTTGAAGTTGATATTTAGCATGTTTGTGAGATATACCATTGTTTACATCCTTATTTTTTCCGAATGTTTCGGAACACAGAAATATGATTTTGAATTTTCTTTAATGGAGGGAGCACAAGAAGTCGGGGGTATGAAATCTCCACTCCTTCGTACAATATTAGATATTAGAAACAGTATGTCAAGTATATATACGTAGCTCACGTTGCACTAGAATATAAGCGTGAAAAACAACATAGCTAGGTACGATCATGGAGAACAAGCTATGACTGGGAGTGAAGGGAACATGCATGTTCTGAATTTTCAATGCGTATAATGCCTACGAGAGGCTCCAGAACATGGAGAATCCAGATTTGAGCTCGGCGACGAGGTTGCACATTCTATAGATCGAATTCGAGTTAGGAAAATAACATGAGTACAATAAGGAAAAAATATATAATGATAGTGGCAGAGAGATGATTAGCAAAATAAAATTAGATAGACAAAAAGGCGATTGAGAGATGGTGTTTTAACAATAAAAAGGAGAGAAATCATGTAATGTCTTTAATAAGATTTTTTTGGGTGCTAAACGCATGTAGGCCAACTAAAACTAACAGACACTACAAAAAACATCCTCCGAACATGAGAGACATAATATTTCGGTAGCTTTCGCTAACATATACCGATAGATGTAATAGCTTAGACCAATGATCAAGCGACATACAATGTGACACTCAAATGAGCTAGCATGGAATCTTTGGAGGCATGACATTGGGTAAATCGGAAGATCAATGAAATAAAGACTTATGGTATTGCACAGCCAACCATGGATAAATTTCCTCGGTCATCTGTCACCGCTCGCCGCACAAAAGTATTACCAGCTGACAAAAATGTTTGATGGAAAG